>CM038670.1:188504929-189104929 GCA_021605145.1 Aegilops bicornis
TTAACGTGATCCTTTATTCTAACAGGAAAAGGCAGTTTCTCAATACAAGTAGTAGGAACAATAGGATCAACATTATAAGTAATAGTTTGTTCTTCAACATTAACATGTTCAACTAATTTAACTTCAATGGGAGGATTATATTTAAACCACTTGTCCTTAGGGAGACCAACATGAGTAGCAAAAGATTTACAGAAAGAAGCTACTATCACAGAGTCAAGTCCATATTTAGTGCTAAAATCACGAAAAGCATCGGTGTCCATAAAAGATTTAACACAATCAAACTTAAGGTTTATACCTGACTCCTTACCTACGTCGAGTTCCCAATCTTCAGAATTGTGTTTAATTCTTTCCAATAAATCCCATTTGAATTCGATATCCTTCTTCATATAGGAACCAGTACAAGAAGTATCGAGCATGGATCGATCATTATGAGAAAGCCGAGCATAAAAATTTGGAATAATAATTTCTCTTGAGAGCTCATGATTGGGGCATGAATATAACATTGACTTAAGCCTCCCCAAGCTTGAGCGATACTTTCTCCTTCACGAGGCCAAAAATTATATATATAATTCCGATCACGATGAACTAGATGCATAGGATAAAACTTCTGATGAAATTCCAATTTCAATCTGTTGTAGTTCCATGATCCAATATCATCCAATAGCCTATACCATGTCAATGCCTTGCCCTTCAAAGATAAAGGGAAGACCTTCTTCTTGACAACATCCCCGGGCATACCTGCAAGCTTAAATAATCCACAAACTTCATCCACATAGATTAGGTGCATATGAGGATGTAATGTTCCATCTCCTGAATAAGGATTAGCTAGTAGCTTCTCTATCATACCCAAAGGAATTTCATAATAAATATTTTCAGTAGGTGAAGTAGGTTGAGGAGCAACTCTTTGCACTTCCGATCGAGGTGAATATGCCCCGAACAAGCCCCTCAAAGGATTATTTTCCATAGTAACAAGTGACGGTAAATTTCAGCACACTATATAAATGTTTTCCTTACCAAATTCCACTTACCAAAGGCACTTCACTCCCCGGAAATGGCGCCAGAAAAGAGTCTTGATGACCCACAAGTATAGGAGATATATTGTAGTCCTTTCGATAAGTAAGAGTGTCGAACCCAACGAGGAGTAGAAGGAAATGACAAGTGGTTTTCAAAAAGGTATTCACTTCAAGCACCAAAATTATCGGTAACAGATAGTTTTGTGATAAGATAAATCGTAACGGGTAACAAGTAACAAAAGTAAAAAAAAGTACAGCAAGGTGTCCCAATACTTTTTGTAGCAAAGGACAACCTGGACGAACTCTTATATAATGCAAAGCGCTCCCGAGGACACATGGGAATTGTTGTCAAGTTAGTTTTCATCATGCTCATATGATTCACGTTCGTTACTTTGATAATTTGATATGTGGGTGGACCGGTGCTTGGGTGCTGCCCTTCCTTGGACAAGCCTCCACTTATGATTAACCCCTCTCGCAAGCATCCGCAACTATGAAAGAAGAATTAAGGTAAACCTAACCATAGCATGAAACATATGGATCCAAATCAGCCCCTTATGAAGCAACACATAAACTAGGGTTTAAGCTTCTGTCACTCTAGCAACCCATCATCTACTTATTACTTCCCAATGCCTTCCCCTAGGCCCAAATAATGGTGAAGTGCCATGTAGTCGACGTTCACATAACACCACTAGAGGAAAGACAACATACATCTCATCAAAATATTGAACGAATACCAAATTCACATGATTACTTAAAACAAGACTTCTGCCATGTCCTCAGGAACAAATGTAACTACTCAGAAAGCATATTCATAATCAAGATCAGAGGAGTATTAATTACCATTAAGGATCTGAAAATATAATCTTCCACCGGATAAACCAACTAGCATCAACTACAAGGAGTAATCAACACTACTAGCAACCCACAGGTACCAATCTAAGGTTTTGGGACCAAGATCGAATAAAAGAGATGAACTAGGGTTTGAGAGGAGATGGTGGTGGTGAATATGTTGATGGAGATTAATCCCCTCCCAATGAGAGGATCGATGGTGATGACGATGGCGACGATTTCCCCCTCTCGGGGGGATGTTTCCCCGGCAGAACAGCTCCGCTAGAGCCCTAGATTGGTTCTGCCAGGTTCCGCCTCGAGACGGCAGCGCTTTGTCCCGAAAGCTTCTCTCTAATTTTTTTCTAGGTCAAAACACACCATATAGCCAAAGATAGGCACCGGAGGCCTGCCGGGGGACCCACAAGGTCGGGGGGCGCGCCCAGGGGTAGAGCGCGCCCTCCACCCTTGTGGCTGGCTGGTGGCCCCCTCTTGTTCTTTCTTCGCACAATTTTTTTATATATTCCGAAAACATGCTCCGTGATGTTTAAGGACTTCTGGAGTTGTGCAGAATAGGTCTCTAATATTTGCTCCTTTTCTAGTCCAGAATTCCAGCTGTCGGCATTCTCCTTCTTCATGTAAACCTTATAAAATATGTGAGAAAAGGCATAAGTATTGTGATATAATATGTAATAACAACCCATAATGCAATAAATATCAACATAAAAGCATGATGCAAAATGAACGTATCATTGCTCTATGTGTTTACCTGCCTCATCGAAACCCGCCTGGTACCTATCCAAATTCACTTCTTGTGCGAGTTTGGTAGCCACATAACGGGTCTCTTTCCGCAGGCGGGTATAATCGTCCCTGGTGAATGCTTTACCGTCAGAATTAAATTCCGGGAAGCCGTCAGCTAATTCAGACACGTCCATGTCTTCATTATGGGCTTTGGCCCGGGTAAGCGCATACATGGATTCTGATCGTGCTGACAATCTTTTCAGTTCCCCCACTTGACTAGGCAATGCTGATAGCATGTTGAGTGTTTCATTGATGGTCTTTGGCGTGTCTGCTACACCCACTATATATCGGATGGTACGCAGACTTCCAGTATATAACTGATCAAGGAGGGTATAAGCTGCCTTCAATTGCACAAGAGGCTCCTTTTTCAGGCTCAAACTTCTCTTACCTACCAAAAGAAGGATGGTCCAGTGAGTTTTCTTCTTCATCATATAATTACGAACATTACAAGGATATGGCGACTTACCAAATACAGCTTGAGTCATTTGGAAGATATGCCTCTTCAATCCAGCAAGCTCATCCACCACGGATTTGAGTCGTCGTTCTGCGTCTTGGTCACGCTTTTTCAGAGTTATTTTCTCTTTCTCGTGTTCTGCAAGCTCGGCCTTCAGTTTTTCATCCGCCACAATTACTACTTTTTCTCTATCAACAGCGGTCACTTTGGCATCCGCCCTTAGCCTTTGCTCCGCCTTGAGGTTTTCCTGGCAGCTGGTCAGTTTGCCTTGCGCTTCAGTCACTAGCTCCTGTTCAAATAGAGATTACATGGATTAAACCACTTTGAAAGTCCCAAGCAGACTGCCAGTACTCTATATGGCACTTGGGGGCTAATGCACAATCGAGTTTTTTTGTGTATCAATAATAAGAGCCAGCCTACATTGGAATGATAACTCTGCCCTTGTTGAAATATCAAACTTACCTCTTTTCAGGGCCATACCAAGAGAATATATTTAAGCAAGACCCGGCTGATTCAGAGAATCAAGCCGGCCCTTGGGGGCTACACATGTCTAACAACTAGTTTTTACAACCCTGCATATGAATCATAATGTTTCGTATTCAGATTGGGCGGCTGTTCAAGATATGAACATCTAAGTGGTAAATTCTCAAGATGCAAGATATACCTCATATTTTCTTATCAGCATGTTGACCATGCTAGCTTCCATATTCCGGCTCTCAGACAGCCGAGTCAAATAAGTCTCATGGAGCTCAGCGGCGTTCAGCACCTCCAAATTTGGTAGCTCAAGTTTCTCCTTCCCTTTGGCCGAAACTTGAGACTCGCCCTTGAGTTGCACTTTTGCCAAAGCTTGTGATGGCTTAGGAGCTTTGAACTCAGTCCTTGTAATGATAAGATCATCCTGGAGAGGAGACGTGGTTGCTTCATCAGCCGCTGTTTTCGACTTCAGCTCATAAGGTGGACATGACGGGTTAACTTCCAGTTGATTATTGATATATTTTGCCTGCATGTCCGCGTCATCACCTCGCGGCGGGTTATCCTGATCCACAACCTCATGAGTCTCCTCATTTTGGTCCTTGGCAGTTTCTTCATGAGACACAAGCGGCTCTGATGTCGAGTCAGACTCACCAGATTTCTTTTTCTTTGCCTTGGCCCTACAATTACATAAGGTGTACAACAGTGTAACCAACATTCAAAACCTGGTCAAAGAAATACGGCTTGATCACATGCAAACTTACCCTGGCTTGATAATCATTGGAGCCAACACGGACCATGACGAGTCCTCATACGTCAATGGCGACTCCTGATAGCCCGAATCAGACGAGTTAAGAGGCTGTTTAAATATGCCGGCTCGGGTGTAAGAAGGGGTTGGACTGTGAGGCACCTCATTGGCACGTTTGCCAGGATTTGGTGCAGAATCTGAGCCTCCCATTGAAGCACCAGAGTTGCCACCTGCTCCTTGCCGAGATGAGCCAACATAATGTGTTTTCTTCATTAAGAAATCAGGGTCCAAATAAGAATTGGATGGGAAAAGGCACCTTTCTCACTTCCTTTCTTAGATTTATAGGAACATGAACATCTGATTCAGATGAGATAGAGATTACCTCAACATCTTCGGATCGGCTCTCACTGACATCGTCCTAGGAAAGGCATTGATAATAGGAATATTATAAGCAGTTAGAGGATCACGAGTTGGTCAGAGAAAATAAGTTTTACCTCTGAATCATCATCTTGAGGCGACTCATTAAGGGCCGAGTCATCTTCAGGCGACTCTTCAGAGGCCTCTAGATCAGAGACGGTCTTGGCTTTCTTTTTGGGTTTAGGGTCTTCACCCGCCACAGCCTTACGGCGCTTAGTGGTCATATTCTTCACCATTGGTCGTTTTTTCCAGGAAGGGTCGTTTTCCTGCCAAGAAAAACATCAAAGGATCACATGATTGAAAGACGCGTAAGCTATGGTTAACTTCATTTACAAACACTTACACGGGGTGGCGGGTTAGATGTACAAAATGGCGCCAGTACGAAATTGTTGCTGTCTATGGAAGGGACCTTGAGCAAGGACCTCACTGCTTTATCAGCCTCCGCTTCAATAAAGTTGGTCGAGCTACTCTGCTGAGGATCAGTCATTTGACCATTGTAAGCATGCATCAAGTTGGAGCGGCGACTTAATGGCATTATCCGCCAAGAGATCCAACAACGTGCTAGGTCAATCCTTATCAATCCATTGGCCACCAACGGGCCCACCTTTGAGCGAAGGCAACTTACTTGTGCCCGTTCCTCGGGTGACGGTCAGCCGGGGTAAGCCGCCAAAAGAGAAATCCGGGCTGGACAGTAACCCGGTAAAGGATTTTCATCCTCTGGCGCAGTGTTTTTACAATAAAACCAAGTCTTATTCCAACCCTTTGGGTGACTTGGCAGCTGAGAAGCAGGGAAATTAGTATCCTTTCTCCTCTGGAATGAGACTCCTTCGAGCTCCAAGCTAAGGCCCTTTGTGGTTTCACATTGTTTGTTGACATAGAAAAACTCTCTGAAGAGAGTCACTGACAGCTCTACTTGCAGATATACCTCACATATGACTTGAAATTGGCACAAATTCACGATGGAATTAGGGCCAAGATCCTGTGGGTGCAGACCGTAAAAGTGGAGGATGTATCTAAAGAATTTCAAGCCAGGTGGGGAAAAGCCCCTTAACAGATGGTCAGTAAAGATAATGACCTCCCCTTCTTTGGGAGTTGGGGGACACTCGCCCATTGGAACTCGGCAGGTTGCAGCCTCCTTTACAGACAAGAGTCCTTGGCTTATGTAATCCTGCATAATGACATCCGAGACCTGGGAAGTGACCTAGTTGCAGACATTCGGTTCCTTGGATTTGGATCTTGATATGTTTTCAAGTAGCCTAAGTATGATTTAAAGTATAAACAGTGTCAGAGGTGATTTACAACTAAACATCTTATGGCAGGCGGCATAAGAAAACAAGTTGTGGGCCGCCCTATCATCGTGGCCATTGGGACAAGATCAATGATCAGCAATTGCGTCACAAATACAAGTGAACCCCGGAAGAGCAGATTTACAGATAGGAATACTAGGTAAACGCCAGTTTTTGGGAAGCTTTGCAATGTTGAGTCGCCCTAGTCAGAGGGCAACTCTGCTCTATATGGCGGAGGGTGCCAATATTCACTAAGTGTTGCAACAACAGATTTCAAACAAAGTGGAGAAAATCACAGATCTGAATATTTAGTTTAAAGGGAATTAAAAGCAGTCCTTAATGAGTTCATTGCAGGAACAGTGGGCTAGTATGGTTTGCACCTCCAGCCCTAACGAACTATATCATATCTATTTTCGACTGCGAACAAAGGAGAAAGACTTTCCCCTAGATAAGAGCAGTGGCCCGGTCGACCAAAGGCGACCGCGACATTCATGGTGGCACCATCGAAGTCAGGAACACGACGAACTAGGTTTGGGGTTTTGAAATAATCCTAGTTGACGGTGATAAGTACCTGAACTGCGGGGGGGGGGGGGGAGATCCTCGTGAGGTCGAGAGCGGCTTGCGACGACACCCCTGGAGATGCTTGGACCTCGGACACCGGCGAGCTTGGCAGGTGGCGGCGAAGCTTCAGACGCGATGGCGAGGGGAAGGAGAAGAAGCATAAGAGGCAAACAAAAAATGAAACCCTGAGGGGGGTATTTAAAAGGAGGTGGAATTGCAAAAGGAAGGCGTGAAGAATTAGGATCTATAGTGCTAGCAGACGCCTCGATTATTGCGCCTGTCAGATCCACTCAAGGTATGGATGATGTCATGAGAGATTCGTTACGATTTGCTGAATGATGTCACCGAATTTTCAAGGGGCGAGTTAAAGAAGACTGGGCGAGTTGGCTTTTAAACTGGCACAAGGCGAAAGATTCGCTCAGAGTAATATGATCGAGAAGCTTGAAATGAACAAGTTCGAATCAGCTTGAGGGCTAATGTTGGGGATATGACCCCAGGATATAACCCACCCGTCCAGGGTCGGGCCACCAACAGCAACTTACAAGGAGCTAGGCCAGTTGGGCCGTATTCTACTGAAGATCATCAGGAGGAGGATGAGCCGCCATCCGTTGGGCCGGCTCATCGCGTGCTGGCCAAGGCCTGTTTGTAAACCGCCATGTATGTGTTTTCTTTACATAGGGAACAAGTTGTAGACCCAATCCCAGCCTGGACTCTCATGTATGACCCAGGCCTCTACCTATATATATATATATATATATATATATATATATATATATATATATAAGGAGAGCCCCTGGTTGGAGGGGACAACTTACAATCTCTCAAGCTTTAGGGTTGGCCTAGCGCACCTGAGCCTCGAGATCATAATCGATACACCCAAAATAGGACATAGGCTTTTACCTCTTCAGGAGGGGCCAAACCTGTATAAACCCTCGTGTCCTTCGTGTCCACTTAACCCCTTCAATCTACCACTTGATGTGATGGCCTCGCGACTAAGTCCTATGAGGACATCTGCCGTGGAAATACCACGACAAGTCCTTTTGGACCCTTTTGCTTATGGCAGTTTGAAGGTGCACCTGCTGATGAATGGTTTCATGGATGGCTATACTCGGTGGATAAGTGTAGATGATGATGAGGACGTCAACATGGCAAGGAATAACGACATGGGGCTATACGAAGAGATGACCAATCGACACGAAGACGATGGCGCCGGACATGGCAGCAAGGAAAAGTCCGGACATGGTGGCGGAAGAGAAGATTTCGGACACGGCGAAGAAGAGTCCGGACATGGCGGAGAAGAGGCGGCGGACTGCACGCTGCAGTCTTTGATGCTACTAAGTTCAGTCATGCAGGACCCTCATGTTCGAGAACTCCTTTGCAAGAGTACGATTAGTGAGAGAGCTACTTCTAGAGAGGAGGCCAAGCTGGCGCAACTTGAACTAGACTCGAAGACTCCATTTATGACGGTAGCGATCCCAAGGTGACCCGCTTGAGTTTCACGCTCAAACTTCTAAAGACGAAGGCCAAAAACAAATGAACAGACAAAAGCCTTGATGAGCATTCGAAGTATCTACATAATAAGGTTCTTCCCGCGGGGAACCTGTGTCCTACTAGTGTCAAGGAGGCCAAGAAAATTTTTTGCCCTCTTGATCTGCCGCACATTAGATACCACGCATGCATCAACCAATTGCATCATTTATCGGGGGGAGCACGCGGAAAAAACTAGTTGTCCAGTGTGCAATGCTTCTCGATACAAGAAGGCAGGAAAGAAAGCTCCTCGGAAAGTTGTATGGTACTTTCAGATCACTCCCCGTCTGCAGCGGTATTTCGTAGATCCTAAGGAAGCAAAGCTCATGCGCTAGCATGCGGAGAGGAAGAAGCCTGACGATGGAGATGATCTGAAGCTGAGACACCTCGCAGATGCTAGCCAGTGGAGTGCATTCAACGCCGAATATTGATTTTTCGCTGAAGATGCAAGGAACGTTGTGCTTGGTGCGAGTACCGGTGGGATGAATTCGTTTGGAAACGAGAACACCAACCACAGCACATGGCCTGTCTTTGTATGGATGTACAACCTCCCCCATGGAAGTGCATGAAGACAAAGTACACACACATGAGCATGCTGTTTCAAGGGCCGAAACAATCTGGAAATAATATTAACCTCTATATGGGGCTTCTGAAAGAGGAGCTAGACACGTTATGGAAAACACCGGCATGGACATGGGACGCCAGCAAAGGAGAGTATTTCTATATGAGAGTCGCGCCGATGACGACAGTGCACGACTATCTTGGTTACGGGCACACCTCATGCTAGGTGTGCCACGAATACTGCGGATGCATGAGGTGCATGGATGATACAATGTCTCAGCAGCTTATGTCAACGAAAGATGGCGGGTCTGGGAAAATCATGTACATGGGGCATCGTAGATGGCTTGAGAAGGATGGCCTGTGGAGAATATGTGGAGATATATTCAATGGTTTGGCTGAGCATCGAGGACCTCCACGTAAGAGGAGTGGCGCCGAAATCAATGAGTTGTTGAAAAACTGAGAACAGTGCCCCACGCTGGGAAAGAAGAAAAAGGCGCCGGAGCCGCTGTTGAAGGTATGGAAAACGAGGTCTGCTTTCTGGGACTTGGAGTATTGTCCCAATCACGACACGCCTCATTGCCTTGATCAAATGCATATCACGAAGAATGTCCTTGAGAGCTTGCTTGCCACACTGATGAACATGTCGATGAAGGAAATATGCCCTAGAGGCAATTATAAAGTTGTTTATATTTCCTTATATCATGATAAATGTTTATTATTCATGCTAGAATTGTATTAACTGAAAACTTAGTACATGTGTGAATACATAGACCAAACATGAAGTGTCCCTAGTATGCCTCTACTTGACTAGCTCGTTTATCAAAGGTGGTTATGTTTCCTAACCATAGACATGTGTTGTCATTTGATGAACGTGATCACATCATTAGGAGAATGATGTGATGGACAAGACCCATTTTTAGCTTAGCATTATGATCGTTACAGTTTCATTGCTACTGCTTTCTTCATGACTTATACATGTTCCTCGGACTATGAGATTATGCAACTCCCGAATACTGGAGGAAACCTTGTGTGCTATCAAACGTCACGACGTAAATGGGTGATTATAAAGATGCTCTACAGGTGTCTCCGAAGGTATTTGTTGGGTTGGCATAGATCGAGATTAGGATTTGTCACTCTGTGTTTCAGAGAGGTATCTCTGGGCCCTCTTGGTAATGCTCATCACTATAATCCTTGCAAGCAATGTGACTAATGAGTTATTTGTGGGATGATGCATTACAGAACGAGTAAAGAGACTTGCCGGTAACGAGATTGAACTAGTTATGATGATACGAACGATCGAATCTCGGGCAAGTAACATACCGATGACAAAAGGAACAACGTATGTTGTTATGCGGTTTGACCGATAAGAGATATTTGTAGAATATGTAGGAGCCAATATGAGCATCCAGGTTCCTCTATTTGTTATTGACTGGAGATGTGTCTCCGTCATGTCTACATAGTTCTCAAACCCGTAGGGTCTGCACGCTTAACGTTCGCTGACGATTTGTATTATGAGTTATGTGATTTGATGAACCGAAGTTTGTTCGGAGTCCAGGATGAGATCACGGACATGACAAGTAGTCTCAAAATGGTCGAGACATAAATATTGATATATTGGAAGGCTATATTCGTACATCGGAATGGTTTCGGAGAAGTTCGGGTATTTTCCGGAGTACCTGGAGGTTACCGGAACCCCCCGGAAGAAGTTCTGGGCCTTATGGGCCATAAGAGGGAAGCACACCAGCCCACAAGGGGCTGGTGTTCCCCCCCTTGGGCAGGAGGCCGATTAGGACTAGGAGAAGCCCCCCCTCCTTCTCCTTCTCCCTTCCCCCTTTCCTACTCTGTGTGGGAGGTGGAATCCTACTAGGACTAGGGAGTCCTAGTAGGACTCCACACCTTGGCGTGCGCCCCTAGGGCCGGCTACCTCTCCCTCTCCCTCCTTTAAATACGGGGGCAGGGGGGCACCCTAGAACACACAATTTGATCTTTTAGCCGTGTGTGGTGCCACGCCCTCCACAGTTACACACCTCGATCATATTGACATAGTGCTTAGGCGAAGCCCTGCGCAAGTAACTTCATCATCACCGTCACCACGCCGTCGTGCTGACGGAACTCTCCCTCGGCCTCAACTGGGTCAAGAGCACGAGGGACGTCATCGAGCTGAACGTGTGCTGAATGCGGAGGTGCCTTACGTTCGTTACTTGGATCGGCTGGATCGCGAAGAAGTTCAACTACATCAACTGCGTTACTAAACGCTTCCGCTTTCGGTCTACGAGGGTACGTGGACACACTCTCCCCTCTCGTTGATATGCATCTCCTAGTTAGATCTTGCGTGATCCTAGATTTTTTTTGAAATTACTTCATTCCCCAATAGCCGGAGAATACCAAGGATGGGCCGAAAGCAAGGAAAGACTTGGAATATTTGGAGATCAGGAGAGATCTCCCCATGCCGCCCCGTAAAAAGTCGATGGAGGAGACGGAGATGGAGGCGGGGGAAGGGGGCAGAAAAGTCAATAAGAAGGAGGAGAATTTTTGCCCCCTTCTTTCTTCACCTTAAGTGCTAAGGAGATCGATCAATTCATCAAGTGCTTTACGGGAATCAAAGTCAGTTCCGGTTACTGTGGGAAGATAAGTAGATTTCTAGACACCAAGAAGAAAAGGTTCAGTGGGACGAAGTCTCATGGCTGTCCCATGATGATGACGCAGATACTCCCAGTTGACATTAGAGGGATAATGGACAAGCATGTCAGTGACACGCTTACTGGTCTCTGCAACTTCTTCCACTTTATCTCTCGAAAGTCCATCAGTGTGAACTAGCTCCGAAGGCTACAGGAAGAGATCATTGTCATACTATGTGAGCTTGAGATGTACTTCCCGCCCGCATCCTTTGACGTCATGGTGCATCTTTGCGTCCACATCATGGACGACATCATCAACCTCGGGCTGACATTCCTTCACAGCATGATGCCGTTCGAGAGGATGAATGGGGTCATCAAAGAATTCGCTCGTAACATGTCCCGTCCCGATGGGAGCATCGTCCAGGGGTATCTGACGCAAGAGTGCATCTCCTTTTTCGAGAATTATATAGGCGTTGGAGACCGTGTTGTTGGTTTGCCCGTCTAGAAGCACCATGGGAGGCTCGGAGGTGAAGGTCACAACAACGGCCGGAGGGAATTGCACGTGGACTACTCGGATCGACGGAACGACTTTTACAGGGCTAACTTAGTAGTGCTACAACACCTAGATGTCGTAGATGATTATGTGACACTGCACAAAGAAACCATCGCAAAGAAGTACCGTGATAAGGCGATGCGCAAGACGGACGGCGAAGTTACTGTAGAGCACAACGCCACTTTCTTGCGTTGGTTCAAAGATTAAGTTCTTGCTAATCCCTCGGAAAAGGGAAGTTCGGACGGATTGCTCATACACACCTTAGCACATGGCCCCGTGCCCAAACTCGCGACCTATCAGGCATACGATATCAACGGGTACACGTTCTACACGGAGGCCAAAGACATGGACAGTGATTACCAGAACTCAGGGGTGATGATTGAATGTGTGACCGACGCCAACGGCACAACTGAAAGATTCTACGGAAGGATTGCAGAGATCTGGGAGCTTGACTACGCTGGAATGCATGATGCGACGATGTTCCATGTCAAATGGGCTAAGGACGTCCTAAGAGAAAACAAGTATTTCACTACCATGTCTATAGCACCCGCGAAGAGCGCTACCGTGAACGTTAACGTCATCGCCAAAACTGAGCCATGGGTACACGCTAAGCACGTGAAACAATGCTTCTTCATAACCGCCCCGACCAATCCCAACTGTGTTGTCATGAGGAGAGGCAAAAGGAGCATCGTCGGAATGGATGGAGTGGCCAACAAGGAAGTCTACGACCAATATGGCAACCCGATGAGGGAAGATGACGATGACGATGAAGCATACGTGAAAAGAAGAATCAAGACTACATTACCTAAGAAATATTGTACTCCATGGTGCCGGAGAAGACACAACAAGGGGCTCAATTATTCGGCAACGAACAAGAAAGGGAAGCATCGTCGACGCTGTTGAGAAACCATCATTTATATATATATATATATATATATATATATATATATATATATATATATATATATGTATATATTTTGTGTACGCACTTAAGTAACCGTTATCGGTCAAATGATGTATACATCGTATCCCCTTCGATTACCACCACATGCATGGTTCCTGTGATATTCACACAGTGTGGGAGGGAGACATTCTCATCGACGGCGTGCGAGGCCGTCGGGAGAAAAACAGAAAAAAAGCAAAAGGGAGAAAAAATACAAAAGAAAAAGGAAACTAAACAGAAAAGTAAAGGAAAATAATGAAAAGAAAAAAACAAAAACCTAGAACAGGAAAATATAAAAAGAAAGGAAAAATAGTAGTAGCGCTGGATTAGGGCTGGATCCTAATCCAGGGCTACCGCTATGGGTATTTTAGAATTAAAAAAACAAAAATTTGGAATAGTTAGCACTAGCTTTGGATTAGGGCCGAGTGCTATTTTGAGTTAACTCCCGGTCGCGCGGGCTCAAAATTTCGCCAAGTCCTCCCCCCCCCCTCTCCACCTCTCCCCCCACTCTGTCACCGGCCGTCGCCCCTGCGCGTCGTCATCCTGCCTACCGTCGAACTCGACGCCGGCCGTCGCCCGAGCCCTCCCTCGACCTCATCGTCGCCGCGTGGGCCCACCCTTGACCTCGCCGTCGCCGCCCGCTCCCCTACCCTCGACCTCGCCGCCGCCGCCCTCTCCCATGCCCTCAACCTCGTCGCCGCCGCCCTCTCCCCCGCCCTCGACCTCGCCGCCGCCCCGTAAGCCTCTCCCTCTCCTCTGCCCTCCTCTCTCTCTGCTCTCTGCTCTCTCTCTCTATCTAATATGAACCCTAGCTAGGAGTTGGATGTATGAACCCTAGGAGATGAGATGTTGCTGTTGTGATTAGGAATTAGGGCATTAGGGATGTTTTTAGGATAGTAGGAATTTTTGTAGCATTTAGGGGAAAAATAGCAGTGTTTTTAGGAAATTAGCTAGGGAAATTTTTGTAGCTATATAAATTAGCTATAAATAAAAACAGTAGCTCCCTTCCTAGACTTTTTTAGCTATAAGTAAAAAACAGTAGCAATTTTTTTAGGAAAATAGCTAGGGCAATTTTTGTAGGTATATAAATTAGCTATAAATAAAAAACAGTAGCTCCCTTCCTAGACTTTTTAGCTATAAATAAAAAACAGTAGCAATTTTTCTTAGGAAATTAGTTAGGGCATTTTTTGCAATGTTTAGTGAGGTCATTTTGCAAAGGTTTTTGGTTTTTGGAAAGACCACTATTTTGCAATGTTTAGTGAGGTCATTTCACTATGTGTACTTGCTTTATATATGTGCTCCTGTGATGCTCTGGTGACATGGGGTTGCTCTGGATTTGCTAAGTTGGTTAGCAGCCATGCTTAATCTGTTGCCTGCTCCTATGTGGCTCTGATGTTCCTATTAACTTGGTTAAAGTAATTCTTGCTATATAAACAAAAAATTGATGTTATATGATATATGTCATTGATGTTATATGATTTTGCAATGTTGGTTGAATGTCGAAGAATATCCCGAGTGGCCTATGTTTTGCTGGAATGTTGATTCATTTTCGTTGCGGCAAATTTCAGGCGCTCCATATGTCCACTTTTTAGCAAAGGTCATGCCAAAAATTTCCGTGAATTTCAGCATGACTTCTGCTAGAAACTAGGACATATCGAGTGCCCGGGATTTGCCGAAAGGGGAATGAATCAACATTCCGGCCAAATATAGGCCCCTTTTTTCTTTTCATTATTTCCATTTTATTTGGTCTAGAATTAAACTGGGATACTTATAATTAATCGTAGGAACATGTCTAGCCACGCGGAAGCCGGGGGTTCTGGTCGCCTCGAAGAAGACCCCGTCGAGGCAACAAATCATTATTTCAATTACCTGGACGAACACCCGTTGCAGGTGCAGGATGGCAGCGGCACCAACCCCGACACCGACACCGACACCGGCATCGACACCACCCCGAGACCGGCAAAAATGTTGTCGTAGCAGGTAAAGCACCGAAGCAGAAGTGGACACGAAAACCAAACGAGCTCGGCATCAGACAAATTGTGGTCACGGTGATGCACCCCAATAAATTAGAGCCAGCAGCACCAGAGGAAGCGCGCGCGTACGGCAATTAACTAGGATGCATCCTCGGGGAAACTACCAACATCAATGACGAAAAGTTAAAGAAGATACCACATATGGAGCACATGCTCCTCAAGAAGTTGCACAATAGGTTCTTATTCCCCGGCTGGGATGAAAGCAAACATATGTGGGATGACGGACCCATGACAAAGATAAGCAGCAAGGTGATGGTGACGTTCACCAATGACTTGTCTGCCTGGAAAGTTAGGGTGAAAAAAGCGATGTGAAGAATGAACCGTGGTCCAAGATTCATGCTGACAATCCGACACTAAAGGAAGAGGACTTTCGAAAACTCAAGTAGACTTGCGCTAAAGAAGAAGTCAAGCAAAGGTCAGAGAAAATGAAGGCACTCCAGGCCAGGAACATGCCTCCCCACCACCTCGGAAGCCGTGGTTACTAGGGGAAGAGGCACGTATGGGCCAAGGAGGACACTGAATGTGAAAGTCATGGAATCCCAGACCCCTTGGTGGAGTTCTGTAGGATCGAAAGTATGTCTAGAGGGGGGGTGATTAGACTACTTGACCAAACAAAAATCTAGCCTTTTCCCAATTTTAAGTCTTGGCAGATTTTAGCAACTTAGCACTAGTCAAGCAATCAACCTACACATGCAAGTCTAAGAGTATAGCGTCGGAATGTAAAACATTGCACATGAAGGTAATGGGAGGAGTTTGGAGGGAGCAAACGCAATGTAGACACAGAGATTTTTGGCGTGGTTCCAATAGGTGGTGCTATCGTACATCCACGTTGATGGAGACTTCAACCCACGAAGGGTAACAGTTGTGCGAGTCCACGGAGGGCTCCACCCACGAAGGGTCCATGATAAAGCTGTCAAATTTCGGGTTCCGGCAAACCCTTGAGGTTCGAACACTGGGGTGCACACGGAGATCTCTCCTCCCTCTAGCTCGCTCTCACAACGAAGCGCAAGGCCTAGCGCATCGAACCCAAAGAAGGAAAGACACAAGAGTTTATACTGGTTCGGGCCACCGATGTGGTGTAATACCCTACTCCAGTGTGGTGTGGTGGATTGCCTCTTGGGCTGAGGATGAACAGCTACAAGGGAAGAATAGCCTCCTGAGGAGAGGTTCTCTTGTGCTTGGTCAGCTGGTGTGGTGTCTCTCCAGCCGGTCTAGATCTCTCTTCTCTATGGTGGTGGCTAGTCCTATTTATAGAGGCCTTGGTCCTCTTCCCAAATATTGAGCGGGAAGGGATCCTACAATGGCCAAGTTTGAAGTGGGACAGCTAGTACAAGTTATCCTGACAAAAGTAGTCTTCGCCTGCCAAAGGCTCTGGTGGTGACGCCGTCTTGGGCTCCATGGTGATCTCCATCCTGTCGTCCCGCTGGTCTTGGTCTTGTTGCACTGATATGGAAACCTTTGCCTGATGCCTCAGGACTCCTCGCATGCGCATGCCTCTCTAGCACCAAAGAGGAAACAAGGACACTGTGCGCGGTGGCGCCCGCCCGGCCATGGTCGTCATAGCTTGCGTCAGAGGAACCTCGCGAGGTGCCCCTTGCCTTGATCTCTCCGCCCCTCGCGAGCCAGCCTGGTGAGGCCGCCCCCGAAGAGTTCTTGCATCATTCGCCTCGCGAGGCTTGGCACCTCGTAAGGGTCTTGAGTGTTTGCTGGTGAAGATGGGCCGTATGGGGCCGCTGGTGGAGCCACGCCGTGGGCCGCGGGTAGGCAAGTCTGGGGACCCCGTTCCCAGAATGCCGACAGTAGCCCCTAGGCCCAAGGCACGCTCGGACTTGGCTTCGAGGCGAAGCCAAGGGGCAAGTGCGGAGCGCCGTGGGCCCCAACAGCCTGCGGCCTTGGTTGACGTGTGGCGATTGATTGGACGCGGGCGTCTCCACTTCCCCATGCAACCTTGGTATCCGCCTAGCTATGCGGCCACCGTGATTTACTCAGTTATACCCCACTGCTTGGCGACGCGCCCCTCCTAGTCTCCTGCCTTTCCAGATCAGTAACCTCCTCTTCCAATCTATTCCAAGCTCGGCCCTCCTTATCGCCATGGCGCCTCGGCGAACGGAGAAGGGAAAGAAGAAGTCTCAGTCTCCAGCCGGGCCAACCCCAGCCATTGAACCCGTTGTGGGCCGGTCATTGGTGCTCAACCAGGAGGGCATGGGCAAGGTGCACCCCGCGCTCGCCGCTGACTTCAACGAATGGGGGAGGACGGCGGCCTGGCCTGCGTCCCGCGCCTCCATCGATAGGATAGCCACTAAGGTCCAATTCTTCATCGACGCCTTCTGGGCAATCCTGATCCCTCCCTTCTCCGCCTTCTTCAACGCCGTGCTCTCCCACTATCAGATCCATATGTTGCACCTGGGTCCCCAATCAGTCGCCCTCCTTGGTGTCTTCGCCTTCGTCTGCGAGGCTATGGTGGGCATTGCCCCTTCCGTGGCCCTACTACGCCAGTTTTTCTCGCTGCACCTGACTGACATCGGCAAAGCTCAGGATGCCTGAGCTTCCAGGTCGTGGCCGTGACAGCCAGCTCTGGAATTGACTTTGAGCTCCAACCGTCTGCGAGCAGGTTTCAGACACGATGGGTGTTTGTGGATGTTGGCATGCTCAGCCCCCTGCTCTCGCTGCCGTCGGCGCCAGCCGTTCCTAGCTCCGGTTGGGGCCACGAGAAGCTCGCGGACTCCCGCCTTGTCTTTGTCTGGCTCCGGTTGAAGAGGCTGAAAGATCTCGGCGTGACTGCGCCCATGGTGGTGAAGGAGTTCCTCCGACGCCGGGTCGCCCCACTCAAGCGCCATTCCCAGCCGATGTGGGCCCTGTCGGCAGCCAGGATCGCATGAGGCTTCAGGAGTCGGGGCTTCCTCCCGAGGCATGAAGAACGGTGCTCGAGGTCCTGACAGGCGACCCCTTGCCAGCCGATATGCCGTAGGATGGCTGTCTTTTGTACTGCTGCTCAAACAGGGTGGAGTTCGCGAGGCAGATGCCCGCCTTCGATGAATGGGGGTTGCGTCCAGTCGGCCTTGAAGGGCCCCGTGAGAACCCTGTCTCCGTGGTCCCCCTCCTTGCCACCAGAGCTGAACTCACCCCGAGAGTGGATGCATGGGGCGAGCACCGCTGGAGGCCGGGGGCGCTAGTGTCGGCGCGTTGACGCCGCTCGAGGCTCCCGAGGTGCCATCTCCAGGAGCCCGTGACTCTTGTCCTGGGGTGACAGCTGAGGGGGCGACGCAATCAGCTGCTCCAGAGGCCGAGGCTTCTGTGGTCTCAGCAGGTCATCAGGAGGTGGAGCCCGAGGGCTCCCCTCAGCCCGGCACTCACGAGGCCGCCCCATCGGGCACCTCGCCAGCCGTGCCCTGTGGTGGTTGCCGCATCCAACACTTCGGCCGGCTCCGTCTGGACTTCGACGCGCTCCGCAAGAGGAAAGGGTCTCCAAGCTGCAGCAGTGGTGCCGTCCGGCCGTTGAAGCATAGGAAGTATGTCGCCATAGACGAGTGAGTACCTTATCTTTGTAATTTCTTGAGTGCTGCTTCTCCTCCTGACGATGGCTCCTCAGGGTCCCTTCTGCTAGGGCCACAAAGTCTCCCGGGAAGAAACCTCCTCCTGCCTCGAATCCCCCGTCGGCCTCGAGCGCCCCAAGCCAGCGTGCCACACCCGACGTGAGGTTGGTCAGAGAGGCAAGCACGCTAGCCTGGCGCCTCGAGCCCGCACCTTTTCTGTCTCTCCTTCGTGGCCTCGCCTGGGGCGCTGCAAGCGTGCCAAGGGCTCCTCATCTGGTTGTGGACGGCGGCTGGATGGCTTCGATCCTGGCTTCTACTTCGAGCAGTGGTCCCACACCCATCCAGGCCTCCGTCGCGGCCCATACGGTGATCGGGGAAGCGCCAGCCCCCTGCCGGGAGGGAGCGAGCCGCTTCGGGCCCCTTCAGCAACCCCTGCTGCGGGAGATGGGCCTGGTCGCGCACTCAAGCTTGCACGCATACGGAGTGTCGTCCACCACAAGCTCTTTCAGGAGGAAATGGGCGTGATGAGCCGGTTTGGCGGAGAACTCGCGGATGTTGACACGCGCCTTGAAGCCGAGGGTCTCCGGCTGGCGGAGGAGTGGCGTCAACTGAAGGTAGCCATCAACTTCGGGCGCCTCCAACGTGAGCATGCCACCACGGAGGCCGAGGCATCCCTGGCAACCTCGTGCGAGGCCAGCGCCCGAGCCTTGGAGGAGGCCAGGGATGCCGACCGTTGCCGTGCAATCGCCGAGGAATGCAGGAGGAAGCTCCTGGCCTTGAACGCCTCCTTGGAGTGGCAGGTGGAGGCGAGCAGGGCCGCCCTAGCATCGATGAAGGGGACGCCTGCCGAGGAGGAAGAGATCCGGAAGCGCGAGGAGACGCTGGCGCTGGAAGCCACGGAGCGCAGCCTTGAGCTTGAGAGGTTGGAGACGAGGGAGCGCCAACTTGCCCAAGCGGAGGATGCCGCTAACGCGCGCGAGGCGAGGATCCAGAAGGAGGTCGACAATAGGGTGGCGGAGGCTCGCGTTGACCTCGACAGCAGGTATGGCATGAAGCCGGAGCTTGTGGGAGCTGAAGCTCATGGCCAGAGTTCTGCCTTGAGGTCAAGGTTGGCAGAGGTGGAACAGCGCGAGAAAGTTGCCGCTGCCACCCTGATCTCTGTGCAGGCCGAATTGGCCTGTGCCCGCGCTGAACTGCTCCCACTCCAGCAGCGGGTCGCCGCTGCCGAGTCCCTTGCGCAGCAGAGCAGGGGGAAGCGCTCCGTCGGCAGACGCTGGGGCACGTGCACGCCCCCATGCTCCAAGGCCTCAGGATCAGAGCCAACGCGGCGCTGGGTGCCATCTGTGATGAATATGTCCCTCATACCCACACAGACGATTATGCCAGCCATCTTCACTTTTTTACCGATGTGGTGACACGCCTGGAGAACCAATCTAAGAGGGCTCGCGAGCTCGTTGAAGAAAAGAGGCGTGGTCTGCTTGGGCGCGCATTCTCCTGTGTCTTCAGCCATCTCCAGAACATCAACCCCAACTTTGATTTTGACGCCGCCATTGCCCCCGTACCCGAGGCCATCCGGGGCGACCTGGCGCACTGGGTGGAAGACAATGTAGATGCCCTGGTCAGGGCCTTCACCTCCGAAGATGACGATGTGGTGGTCGCGGCAGATGAAGGTGGCACGGTCGATGATGGTGAGGGCGATGCCGGCAACGGTGACGGTGATGCCCGTGACAGTGACAGCGACGCCAGCGACACGCCTGAGGGCAAGCCGGAGGATGCAGTGAGTGATATTCCCAACTGAATCCATACTTCCTTGCTGTTGACCCTGCATGCGAAAGCTCGGGCACGGCCCAGGAAGTTGTAAGAGCATTTTGAGGAGGGGAAGCCCCTCATGTAAACAGATTACCGCTTCTATCCCTTAGGCAGAGCTGGAAATGCGTTTTAACGAGCCCGCGAGTCCCGACGCGGGCTTGCTACCATGATTTACCTTAGCCAGAAAAATTTCCAAACCGGCTCGTGAGGTCGTGAGCTTCTGAGGGGCCTGCCGATCCATTCGAGAGGGCCTCGCGAGAAGCAAGCGCCAGCCATGGCAGGACGCACGTGCAGCGCGCGTGTGCCACGCCCAGCCCCCGCTCGCGAGGGGCTCGCAAGGGGGAGGCATGAAAGTGCAACTATCCCTAGGTGGTTTTGGTAATTCATAACAACATATAGCTCATTGAGCTAATACTATTCCAAGATGAATATTTCAGGAAAGCTCAATCATTGGCATAGCATGGATGATGAAAGTGGATCCCTCAAAATATCAAGGACAAAGGATTGGCTCAAGCTCAAAAGCTCAAGACCCTACATTTTACATTTTAGTGATCCAAGATCACATTGAGTCTATAGGAAAAGCCAATACTATCAAGAAGGGATGAGGTGTTTCTTAATGACCCTCTTGCTCCATGTGCTTAGTGATATGCTCCAAAACCCTCCACTACTTTCTCACATCCACATATGACCTAAACCCAAAGTCAACCTCGGCCCTACCGATTCTTTCTATCCGGCGCCACCGAGTTCAAATGTCATAGCCACTGCCACAAACCCTAGGCAAATCGGTTTCACCGATAGGGATCTCGGTCTCACCGAGATGGGATTGTAATTTCTCTGTTTCCCTTCGTAACGTTTCGGTCTAACCGAAGTGAGCGATTGGTCCCACCGAGATTGCAATGTAAACTTTCTGTTTCCCTTTCGTAACTTTTTCGTCTCACCGAAGAGTGAATCAGTCCCACCGAGTTTACTCCGACCAACTCTCTGGTTAGCTAATTACCAAAATCGGTCTCACCGAGTTTGTATGTCGGTCTCACCGAGATTACGTTATGCCCTAACCCTAACCATATCGGTCCTACCGAGATGCATGTCGATCCACGAAAACCCTAACGGTCACTAGGTTTACTAAATCGTTCCGACCGAGTTTGGTAAATTGTGTGTAACGGTTAGATTTTGTGTGGAGGCTATATATACCCCTCCACCTCCTCTTCATTCGTGAGAGAGCCATCAGAACAAACCTACACTTCCAACTTACCAGTTCTAAGAAAGAACCACCTACTCATGTGTTGAGGCCAAGATATTCCATTACAACCATATGAATCTTGATCTCTAGCCTTCCCCAAGTTGCTTTCCACTCAAATCTTCTTTCCACCAGATCCAAATCCTATGAGAGAGAGTTGAGTGTTGGGGAGACTATCATTTGAAGCACAAGAGCAAGGAGTTCATCATCAACACACCATTTGTTACTTCTTGGAGAGTGGTCTCTCCTAGATTGGCTAGGTGTCACTTGGGAGCCTCCGACAAGATTGTGGAGTAGAACCAAGGAGTTTGTAAGGGCAAGGAGATCGCCTACTTCGTGAAGATCTACCGCTAGTGAGGCAAGTCCTTCGTGGGCGACGACCATGGTGGGATAGACAAGGTTGCTTCTTCGTGGACCCTTCGTCGGTGGAGCCCTTCGTGGACTTGCGCAACCGTTACCCTGCGTCGGTTGAAGTCTCCATCAACGTGGATGTACGATAGCACCACCTATCGGAACCACGACAAAAACATCCGTGTCTTCAATTGCGTTTGAATCCTCCAAACCCTTCCCTTTACATTCTTGCAAGTTGCATGCTTTATTTTCCGCTGCCAATATACTCTTTGCATGCTTGCTTGAATTGTGTGAAGATTGCTTGACTTGTTCAAAGATAGCTAAAATCTGCCAAAGTCTAAAATTGGGAAAAGGTTAGGTTTTATTGGTCAAGTAGTCTAATCGCCCTCTAGACATACTTCAAGGTCCTACAAGTGGTATCAGAGCTTTGGTCTCCATTTGCTTTGATTTCCATAGCTTTTCGTGATCATAGCCTTGGTTTCACAACCTAGGAGAGTATGGCGTCTAGCGAGGCAAATTATCATCGTAGAGGTCCTTACTTTGATGGCACTAATTTTGCTAGTTGGAAGCATAAGATGAAAATGCATATTCTCGGACATAACCCCGCCGTTTGGGCTATTGTGTGTATTGGTTTGCAAGGTGAATTCTTTGATGGGAGAGAATCGAACCGTGAAGCTAGCGCGGAAGAATTGAAGATGCTGCAATACAACGCTCAAGCTTGTGATATCCTCTTCAATGGCTTATGCCCTGAGGAGTTCAACAAAATCAGTCGTCTTGAGAATGCAAAGGAAATTTGGGATACTTTGATTGATATGCACGAAGGTACCGACTCCGTCAAGGAATCCAAGTTGGATGTGCTCCAAAGTCAGCTTGACAAGTTCAAAATGAAGGATGGTGAAGGTGTCGCTGAAATGTACTATAGGCTTGCTCTTATCACAAATGAGATTGCCGGCTTAGGAAGTGAAAAGATGACCGATAGATTCATCATCAAGAAGATCCTAAGAGCATTGGCTGGAAAAATATGATACGGTGTGCACATTGATCCAAATGATGCCCAATTACAAAGATCTCAAGCCTACAGAAGTCATTGGAAGAATTGTTGCTCTTGAGATGTCACTCAAGGATAAGGAGGAACTTCACAACAAGTCCAGTGGTGCTTACAAAGCCTCATGTGAAGCCCCCACATCATCAAGTGAGAAACAAACCTTCAATGAAGAATTGAGCTTAATGGTGAAGAACTTCAACAAATTCTAGTCGAGAGCACAATTGCTACAATTGTTGGAGACCCGGACACTATTCCAATGAGTGTACGACACCCTACAAAAGAAGAGAAGATTCTCCCAAGAGAAGAAGTAGAAGAGAAGAATCACCACCAAGAGAGAGAAGGAGTAGAGATGATCGTTATGAACAAAGACCCTCACGAAGAAGCAAGGATTCGGAAAGGAAGGACAAGTCATCAAAGAGCTACACAAAACGAAGACATCAAGCTCATGTTGGTGAATGGGAATCCGGCTCCGACTCCGACCATCACTCCAAGAGAAGCTATCACTCCGACTCCGAATACACTCAAGATGACGGTGTTGCCGGTCTAGCACTTGTGTCAACCAACTCCTACGACATATTTGAATCACCAAATGAAGGAATTGGTAGATGCTTCATGGACAAAGGTCCTAAGGTAATACACCCCGAGTATGTTGATTTTGATGTTGATGAAGATGACTTGCTAGGGGATGATGATTTACTTGTTGACAACTCTAGTGATGAATACTATGATGAAACGTCAATTAATCATGCTAATCAAGTTGAAACGAATGTAAATGATAAGGAGAAAATTGAGCGTCTAACTAAAGAACTAAACACTCTTAAGTTGGCTCATGAAACTATCTTTGAAGATCATCGAGAACTTTTAAGGGCTCATGAGAAGTTACGCTTTGAAAAGCTCAATCTTGAGCAAGAGCATGAGTTCCTAAAAGCGATCAATGATGATCTTCGTAAGAAAAGTTCTTCTTACATTGCCAAACGTTTACTCTTATCTACTTACATGCCTCAAGTCAAGTCTAGTAACAAGAACAAGAAAGATTCTTCCTCTAGTAGTAACAATAATAATACTAAATCCAATATTGTTGCTTCTAGTAGTTCTCTTGATTCCACTAATGATCCTCTTAGCCAAGTTACACTTGAGCATGAAAACAGCTTATTGAAGGGAATTATAGAGAAAGGTGTATACAAGAGTCTTGTCGGGAGTAAGCAATTTGAGGAAATTATGCATAAGCAAGGAAGGCACCGGGAAGAATCAAGGTGTTGGTTTTGAACGAAAGTTCAATGCCAATGGAGTTGAGTGGGAAGAAGATCAATACCCCAAGATGAAGTTTGTTCCTCAACAAGACAAGTATGATCCTACTTCCTTCAAGGGAACACAAGCACAAGATGATCTTCCACCACAAGACCACAAGAAAAAAGGCAAGGACAAGCTTCAAGAGGAGATTTATGCATTTGAAGGAGCACCTAAGGCCTTGGTCAAGTGGGTTCCCAAGACTACGTCAAGTTCTACTTCATCAAGTACAACTACTACACCAAGGATTCCCATCAAGATGATGTGGATCCCGAAGAAGAAGAACTAGAGAGTTCTTGAGGGTGACTCCGCCAACATTCTTCACTCATATCATTATGGCAAGAACAAGTGCAATCAACTTCCATACCTTGCACTAGTTCAAGGAGTCACAAACCCTCATGTTGGTAAGGCAAGGGACAAGGTAACCTAATGTTTTCATAGACATCATTTTGTGTGTGCATCACTCTATGTCTATGGATATTCTTGTTTGTTCCTTGTGGGACTAACCCGTGTAGGTATTGAAAGTGCAACTCACTCCAAAGGATTGCTCCAAACGATCTACATCAACATTGAGCATCCACATCTTCAACACCTACATGAAATCATCATTGACAAAACCCAAGGTTAGTTCATCCCTCTAAGGGGGTATCTCACATCTAGGGGGAGCTTAACTCCAAGAATTGAGTCAAAGCAACTCTAATGATGTGAACACATAAATGCTTTATGTAAAAGTGGTAACCCCACTTGAGCTTAAACGATGAGTATGACCTATGATCAAATGTTCTCATTTCACTCCTAAGTCAATATACTCATATATAGATGACCTAGTCATCGCCAATTGTTTGATAGATGCTAGAATTGGTTGTGCATGCTTTGTCACATATTTCGTTTGTCATTTTATTGTGTGAGCATGTTGGTCGCATATTGTACTCATTCGAGGACATCCACTTGTTGATTTGATTGTTTGGCTTTTCTTTCTTTGGCCAAGTGGATGGACAAGAATGCCTAAGAACCTTCTCTAGCTATCTATGCTTTTCTCGTCTCAAACTCTATTCATGCTACATCACAAAATTTAATCAAGTCAGATTCGAACCACTCTGTGTGAGGAGCACTCGGAGTCCCGATTAAATCAGAGACTTAAACTTCCAAAACTTCTTTGTGATTTTTGGTCTGACCGATTCCTCCATTTCGGTCATACCGAGATTACTAAGTCAATCTAGGTTTTAATCTCGGTGCAACCGATTTGTACTTTTCGATCACACCGAGTTGCTACAATTGTTCACAGTTTTGCATCTCGGTGCCACCGAGTTGTACCACTCGGTCACACCGACAGGGTCAGGCTATATATACGCACGGGCAAAATTTGGAAAACTTTCTCCGAATCTTCTCGCCCGCGCATAGCTCGCTCTTCCAACTTGGTCTACAGATCGTCGACTTCGTCGCCAGCTGCCTCCTGTCGCTGGTCTCCGCCTCCGTCAACGAAATTCTCCTCTGTCGTTGCCGCCGTAGCGAGTTCCCGCCGAACTAGGGTATGAACTTGATCACAGTGCTTTCCTCGTCCGATTCTCAGCACATTGTGTTCATTATGCATCTTGCCACGATTGAAACACTCCTATCCAGTCAAATCATTCCTTAGAATAGTTGCGATTCAAAAATTTAGGGTTAGGTTTCCGCCGAAACTATCTCGGACCCACCGAGTTGAAAAGCTCGGTCCCACCGATTTGGCTAATGCCATTGCACTAGTAAGTCTCAGTCTGACCGAGAATTGCCAATCGGTGTGACCGATTTCAGAACTTTGTGAAACCCTAGCAGTCTCGGTGCCACCGAACTGTGACTCGGTCTGACCGAGTTCACTAATTTAGGTTCCAAAACTGCTTCGGTATCACCGAGTTTGAAAATCGGTAGATCCGAAATGTTTTCGTGGGAAACTGAAACTAAGTTTTTGAATCATTCTTTTGCAAAAATCTCCGCATTTTGTGATGCTCATCCACTCTACCTCATCTATAACTATTCACGAAATTCGTGATCGGTTGAACAGCATGTCGGACCAAAGTGATAGCCAGAACAAATCTGAAGAGCAGATCCAATTGAGCGAGGGCACTAGTCCCTCAAGAAGCTCAGATGAGGGGAGCAGAAGCACTCCGAGCAATTTTCCCAAGGATGCCATAAGGACAAGAAAGAAGAAGACCTCAGAGTCTGAGGATGAGGATTATGTGGCAGTTGAGGATGAGGCAAGATCCAAGAAGAAAGTTCTCAAGAGGGAGTTCAGCTCATCTGTAGTGAAGCCTGGTTTGAAAATCAAAAGGCCAGCAGGTAGACAACCGATGTCCAAAGCTAGAGTGTCTACTCAAGCTCCTTTGGAATCTCAACCCAAAGAGCCTGTTGCTGCAGAAGGAAAGAAAATGAAAGAAAGGGTCAAGAAGACCATGGCAAGAGTGATTGGGAAGCCTTCCATGATGGAAGAGGAAGAAGAAGAAGAGGTTGCAGAACCAGCACCCAAGGCACAAAAGCTGATGGGTGATGCTATCAAATCAGGGGCTGCAACTTCCAAGCCCAAAGCTGCCCCCAAGTCCAAGAATGCACCCAAGAGGAATACCAGGAGCATACCAGCAGCTGAAAAGAACAAGGCCCCAATGCCTGAGGTTGATGCTGAGGAAGATGAAGAAGGGCAGGTCCTAAGGAAGCTCAAACCCAAGATCCCAGACCACAATGATGCTCATCCTGTGGCTGAAAACATGAAGATCAGGAGAGATCATGGGTTGAGGCTATGGAGAGAGTCAGATCCATATGCCACGAGGAGAAGGACTGTTGTGGACTACCGGTTCCACACCAAGGAGCAGCAGGACTTTTATGAGACTATCTTGCTGGATAAGAAGCCCATAGTTTGCGATATGAGATGGGTCGATTGGACCTACATGAAGGAGAATGCAAAACACTACCCTGGAGTATATGACAGCTTCAGTGCGTGTGGAGTTGCTGATTTTGTTGGGCAGAAGCTCACCAACTGGAACGATGAACTCATCATGCAATTCTACTCCACAGCACATTTCTATCCAGATGGCAGGATAGTGTGGATGTCAGAAGGAACCAGATATCAGTCTACCATAGAGGAATGGGCAAGTTTGATCAATGCCCCAAAGGAAAGTGAGGATGAACTGGACATTTATGGTAAGAAGAAAATGGATCATTACTCTATGTCGCAGATGTACAAGGAGATCCCAGATGATGCACTTGAGTCCTTCAAGTTTGGATCAGTCCATTTTCTGCTGTCGGGGCTGCCTACGATCAACTGGATCTTAAGGCATACTCTATTGTCCAAATCAGGTTACCATAACATGATTAGAGGGCATGCAATCAATTTGCTTCATGTTTTTGATGTGCCTCGGAAATTCAAGGTCATGAGCCTCATAGTTGAGACAATTAAGAGGACAGCAGCAGACCAGAAGATAAACTTGAAGTTGGGCACAGGAAAGTATCTATTGGATAAGGAACATATGGTTCTCTATCCTGAATTTGAGGAAAATCAAGTTGTCATGACTGAGAATGAACCATCATCAGTGCAAGCTCAAGAGAGAAAGGAGAAGGCAAGGCAAGAGAAAGTTGCAAAGATGCCCACTCTAGGAGAGGCATCGGAGTACTTTCTGAAGAACAAGCAGGAACAGCTTGGTTACTTGATAGCATCAACTCTACGGATTGAGAAGGGATTGGCCACCCTAACTCAAAACCAGGAGAGCCTGGAGAGAATCATGGAACAAAAATTCTATGATCTTGATGTCAAAGTGACTGAGATTCAGTCAGCTGTGGAGCAGTTACAAGATGATATGCAGGAGAGGAAGGGCAAGATGACAACTGATGCATTTGCCAGAGTGCCTAGAGCTCAGAGGTCAGCTGCAGTGCCAACTATGCACACCCGTGAGCCACTTCTTCACTCCAAATGCTACAGCTCCAGCTCAACCAGCTCCAGCTCCAACTTCTTCAGCTCCTACCACGTCTACTGATGCGTTCATCCTTGGAGTCATGTCTACACCACCACCAGAATACCAAGCCTGAGAGACGACATAGTGCTATGCATTTTCTAGGAACTTATTGGTAACTTGTTGCCAAAGGGGGAGAAAAATGTATAGATCATAGGCTTCGAGAGAGAGAGATTTGCTTTTGTTCTCTCTTGTCTTCTTGGTTGAACTTTATTTGCGTTTGATTGCTTGAGATACTATGCATTACCTGTGAGACATTGATGATCATGTGTTTGATCATAAGCTACACTTATGCTTTTTATGATATTATCTTATTTATCCTTATATGATCATTCACTCTGCTTGGTGATGAGTGCATGTATTCAATCGTTATTATTTTGAGCGCTCCACCAAGATGTATGTGACATGGAAGAGTAACCCATGAGCCTAATTTCTTGTGCATTTGCAGTCCAAAGCAAATCTTAAGATATGCACAAATTTAGGGGGAGCTCTTGCTTATCACATACTTCTCAAAGCGACGATGTTTTTCAATTTTATTATCATTTGTCGAAGCTTTGATCTATATGTTGTCATCAATTACCAAAAAGGGGGAGATTGAAAGTGCAATATCCCTAGGTGGTTTTGGTAATTCATAACAACATATAGCTCATTGGCATGTCATGGATGATGAAAGTGGATCCCTCAAAATATTAAGGACAAAGGATTGGCTCAAGCTCAAAAGCTCAAGACCCTACATTTTACATTTTACTGATCCAAGATCACATTGAGTCTATAGGAAAAGCCAATACTATCAAGAAGGGATGAGGTGTTCCTTAATGACCCTCTTGCTCCATGTGCTTAGTGATATGCTCCAAAACCCTCCACTACTTTCTCACATCCACATATGACCTAAACCCAAAGTCAAACTCGGCCCTACCGATTCTTTCTATCCGGCGCCACCGAATTCAAATGTCATAGCCACTGCCACAAACCCTAGGCAAATCGGTTTCACCGATAGTGATCTCGGTCTCACCGAGATGGGATTGTAATCTCTCTGTTTCCCTTTGTAACGTTTCGGTCTATCCAAATTTAGCGATCGGTCCCACCGTGATTGCAATGTAAACTTTCGCTTCCCTTTCGTAACTTTTCGGTCTCACCGAAAGAGCGAATCGGTCCCACTGAGTTTACCTGACCAACTCTCTGGTTAGTTAATTACCAAAATCGGTCTCACCGAGTTTGTGTAATCGGTCTCACCGAGATTACGGTATGCCCTAACCCTAACCATATCGGGTCCTACCGAGATGCATGTCGGCCCCAATTCAAAACCCTAACGGTCACTAGGTTTACTAAATCGGTCCGACCGAGTTTGATGATTCGGTCCCACCGAGTTTGGTAAATTGTGTGTAACTGTTAGATTTTGTGTGGAGGCTATATATACCCCTCCACCTCCTCTTCATTCGTGAGAGAGCCATCAGAACAAACCTACACTTCCAACTTACCAGCTTCGAGAGAGAACCACCTACTCATGTGTTGAGGCCAAGATATTCCATTCCAACCATATGAATCTTGATCTCTAGCCTTCCCCAAGTTGCTTTCCACTCAAATCTTCTTTCCACCAGATCCAAATCCTATGAGAGAGAGTTGAGTGTTGGGGAGACTATCATTTGAAGCACAAGAGCAAGGAGTTCATCATCAACACACCATTTGTTACTTCTTGGAGAGTGGTGTCTCCTAGATTGGCTAGGTGTCACTTGGGAGCCTCCGACAAGATTGTGGAGTTGAACCAAGGAGTTTGTAAGGGCAAGGAGATCGCCTACTTCGTGAAGATCTACCGCTAGTGAGGCAAGTCCTTCGTGGGCGACGGCCATGGTGGGATAGACAAGGTTGCTTCTTCGTGGACCCTTCATGGGTGGAGCCCTCCGTGGACTCGCAAGAACTGCTACCCTACGTGGGTTGAAGTCCCCATCAACGTGGATGTACGATAGCACCACCTATCGGAACCACGACAAAAACATCTGTGTCTCCAATTGCGTTTGAATCCTCCAAACCCTTCCCTTTACATTCTTGCAAGTTGCATGCTTTATTTTCCGCTGCCAATATACTCTTTGCATGCTTGCTTGAATTGTGTGAAGATTGCTTGACTTGTTCAAAGATAGCTAAAATCTGCCAAAGTATAAAATTGGGAAAAGGTTAGGTTTTTATTGGTCAAGTAGTCTAATCACCCCCCCCCCTCTAGACATACTTCAAGGTCCTACAAGGCAGCAGGTGCGAACTCCAAATTAAGGCAAGGAACCAAATCGCAAGAAATCGCACAAACGAGAAAAGATACCCCCAGCGCATACCAATGAAAATTCGACTTCAAACTTAAATCCAAAGCCAGAAACGGGGCTACAAAAAAGAGGTTAAATGTAAATGGCGCCTAGTCTAGTCTTCAGGTCTTCCACCAACGCGGAGCATGGCCCCTCCACCAGGACGTGGGCGGAAGCTCCTGGGGCCCGAGGGCGGCACTCCGAAGACTCCGGGGCATGTACAGCCCCACTCATTATTACGTGTGTGTCACGAGCGGAAACCTTCACAGGCGTGAGCCTTGCTTCATATCGCCAGGCGAGGGCACCGCCTTGCGCCACCGTCGACCACAGTTGGTGGCCCCCGGAAACCAGGACAACGTCAAGGGGCAAAGGGGACGCTAGCAGCGCCCTCGGCGACCACGAGCCCTCTGCCGGGGGGAAGGCTCGCCAGCGCCTACACAGCAAAGGACCTACCTCCGAGCGATGCCTTGCTCCGTGCGACGTGGTGAGGGGCCTTGCTCCTGGCTCCTCCCATGCAACCCCCAGCGCGCTTCCCCTGGTGAAAGGGGGGCGGCCGTGCCGGGGCCGCCGTCCGCCGCTGTGACCTGATTCACTTGCGACCCATGGTTAGCGTAAGCTTGCTCCTGAGAGATTAGTGGTACCATGTAGTTGTTGTCGCCGGCATGGTCGGCGAAGCTCCCGGGTGGCTCCTGGAAGGCCTCAACTTCTAGCGTCTTCCCTTCCCAACCCGGCTCGAGGAACGAGTCGGGGTCATCTTCCAGCGTGTACTCTTGGTCCATCATGCGGGGCACATAGGCCTCCGGAGCCGTCGCCTCGGAAACCTCGCTGAAGTGCCCCCCGCTCCATGTCGCTCGGCCTAGCACGCCGCTTCGAGGGTGGTAGGGCGGCATCCTGCCGTGCCCGTGGGTGGTGATGCTCACACCTGCGCCCATCAGGGCAGGCACAGGCGCAATTGGGTGCCCGACGCCGTTGGTCGCGACGATGCCGACGAAACCTCCTTGTGCGCTCGGGAGCACGCGGGCATGACGAGGCCCACCATGTAATCCGGCCGCAGCCTGAGGCGTATGCGAGGAGTAGAAGGGCGGCGTACCCCTGGCAGCGGCGTCCAACAGCTCGGTGATGCGCTCCGGCAATGCGTCTCGGCCGCTCTCCATCAGTCGACATCGCAGCAGCTCCCGCGCCACCGTGAGCGCGGCCCTCATGCTCGCTTGTTCCCGTCGGATGTGCGGCGCCATTGCTGCAGCGTAGCTTGAGGCTCTTGCGGCGGCCCACGCTTGCCGTGGAGTAAGGGTGGATGGCGTTTGACCGTGCCGCCCATGCCCTGCAGCGTTTGGCTGTGCGTGTGCCGCCTGGAGCGCGGGGTTGAGGTCTTCTTGGGCGGACGACACCGCCCGGGCTGGCCAAGCTGCCCAATGGTCGGCGTTGGTCCTCGGGTCACCGGACATCGGAACCGCGAAGTGTCCGCGGATCAACTGGCGGAAGAGAGGCTCTGGCGCACCCCTACCTAGCGCGCCAAATGTCGGATTTTGGGTTCCAGAAAACCCTTGAGGTTTGAACACTGGGGTGCGCACGAAGATCTCTCCTCCCTCTAGCTCGCTCTCGCAACGATCGCAAGGCCTAGCGCGTCGAAACCAAAGAACGAAAGACACAAGAGTTTATACTGGTTCGGTCCACCGATGTGGTGTAATACCCTACTCCAGTGTGGTGTGGTGGATTGCCTCTTGGGCTGAGGATGAACAGTTACAAGGGAAGAACAGCCTCCTGAGGAGAGGTGCTCTTGTGCTTGGTCAGCTGGTGTGGTGTCTCTCCAGCCAGTCTAGATCTGTCTTCTCTATGGTGGTGGCTAGTCCTATTTATAGAGGCCTTGGTCCTCTTCCCAAATATTGAGCGGGAAGGGATCCTACAACGGCCAAGTTTCAAGGGGGACAGCTAGTACAAGTTATCCTGAAAAAAGTAGTCTTCGCCTGCCAAAGGCTCTGGTGGTGATGCCGTCTTGGGCTCCATGGTGACCTCTGTCCTACCGTCCCGCTAGTCTTGGTCTTGTTGCACTGATATGGAAACCTTTGCCTGATGCCTCAGGAATCCTCGCCTACGCATGCCTCTCTAGCACCAAAGAGGAAACGAGGACACTATGCGCGTTGGCGCCCACCTGGCGCCCACCCGGTCATGGTCATCATGGCTTGCATCACATGAACCTCGCGAGGTGCCCCTTTCCTTGATCTCTCCGCCCCTCGCGAGCCAGCCTGGTGAGGCCGCCCCCGAGGAGGTCTTGCATCGTCCGCCTCGTGAGGCTTGGCCCCTTGCGAGGGTCTTGAGTGTTTGCTGGTGAAGATGAGCCGTATCGGGCCGCTAGTGGAGCCACGCCGTGGGCCGCAGGCAGGCAAGTCTGGTGACTCCCGTTCCCAGAACGCCGACAGAAGCAACCTTGTCTATCTCACCATGGCCATCGCCCACGAAGGACTTGCCTCACTAGGGTAGATCTTCACGAAGTAGGCGAGCTCCTTGCCCGTACAAACTCCTTGGTTCAACTCCACAATCTTGACGGAGGCTCCCATGTGACACCTAATGTATCTAGGAGACACCACTCTCCAAAAGGTAATAGATGGTGTGTTGATGATGAACTCCATGCTCTTGTGCTTCAAATGATAGTCTCCCCAACACTCAACTCTCTCACACAGATTTGGATTTGATGGAAAGATGATTTGAGTGGAAAGCAACTTGGAGAAGGCTAGATATCATGATTTATGTGGTTGGAATGGAATATCTTGACCTCAACACATGAGTAGGTGGTTCTCTCTCAGAAAATGTATGCTGGAAGTGTAGGCATGTTCTGATGGCTCTCTCCACGAATGAAGAGTGGGTGGAGGGGTATATATAGCCTCCACACAAAATCTAACCGTTACACACAAATCACCAAACTCGATGGGACCGAATAATGAAACTCGGTCAGACCGATTTAGTTCAAAAGGTGAACGTTAGGGTATTCGGTGGGACCGATTTCATTAGGGTTAGGGCATAACGTAATCTCGGTGAGACCGATTACACAAACTCGGTGGGATTGATTTTTGTAATAAGCTAACCAGAGAGTTGGTCAGGCAAACTCGGTGGGACCGATTCGCTCATCTCGGTGAGACCGAAACGTTAGGAAGGGGAAACAGAGAGTTTGCATTGCGAACTCGGTGGGACCGATCGCTCATCTCGGTTGGACCGAAATGTTACAAAGGGAAACAGAGAGTTTGCAATCCCGTCTCGGTGAGACCAAAGTGAATAGGGTTTCTGGCAGTGGCTATGTCAAGAGAACTCGGTGGCGCTGGATAGAATGTTTGATGGGGCCGAGTTTGACTTTTGGTTTGGGACATATGTGGATATGAGAAAGTAGTTGAGGGTTTTTGGAGCATGTCACTAAGCATTTTGAGCAAGCAACCCATTAAGCAACACCTCATCCCCTTTTAATAGTATTGGCTTTTCCTATGGACTCAATGTGATCTTGGATCACTAAAAGTAAAATGTAGAGTCTTGAGCTTTAGAGCTTGAGCCAATCTTTTGTCCTTAGCATTTTGAGGGGTCCAAATTCCTAATCCATGCCATACCAATCATTGAACTTTCCTAAAATATTTATCTTGAAATAGCATTAGCTCAATGAGCTATATGTTGTGAGGAATTACCAAACCCACCCAGGGATAGTTGCACTTTCAATCTCCCCCTTTTTGGTAATTGATGACAACATATAGATCAAAGCTTCGACAAATGATCATAAGATTGAAATACATCGTGGCTTTGAGAAGTGTGTGATAAGCAAGAGCTCCCCCTAAATTTGTGCATTATTCAAAATTTACTTTTGGATACAAATGCACAATCGATTAGGATCATGGGTTACTCTTCCATGTCACATACATCTTGGTGGAGCGCTCAAAATGATGGAAATTAAAAGCATGCACTCATCACCAAGCAAAGTGAATGAACATATATGGGATATAAGAGATAATATCATCCAAGCAAGCATGAAAGTAGCATATGATCAAACTCATGATCAAACAAGTATCTCACACACAGGCATAGAGTATCAACCAAGCACACAATAAAGTTCAACCAAAAGCAAGAGAGACAAAGAAGCAAAACACTCTCTCTCGAAGCCTATGATCTATACATTTCTCCCCCTTTGGCAACAAGTTACCAAAAAGTTCGAGAATGCATCGTGAGAAGCCTATGATCTATCCATTTCTCCTGTTGGAACATTCCTTGGCTTTGACATTGGGACTCTCTTTGCTGGTGCCTTCTTATGCAACCCTGGCTTAGTTGCAGCAGTTGTGCCATACTCTTTCTTCAACACTTTCTTCCTTGAGGTGGCCTCATCCTCAATAGCCACATAGTCCTCATCCTCAGAGTGAGGTTCTCTTCTTCCTTGTTCTAGTGGCTGCCTTTTGGCAAGTTACTTGGAGTGCTCCTGCTGCCTTCATCATAGTTGCTTGAGGGACTAGTGCCCTCACTCAATTTCACTTGTTCTTCAGATCTGTTTTGGCTATCACTTTGATCAGACATCTTGGCAATCACACTGACAACAAACCCTCTGAATAGATGTAGATGAGGTAGAGTAGATGAGCATCACAAAGTGCAGAGTTTTTGCAAAATAGATGACTCAAAAACTTAGTTTCAGTTCTCCACAGAAAGCATTTCGGAGCTACCGATTTGTTAAACTCAGTGATACCGAAGCAACTTTTGGAACCTAAACTAGTGAACTCAGTCAGACCGAATCACAGTTCGGTGGTACCGAGATTGCTAGGGTTTCACAGAGAGTCGAACTCGGTCGCACCGATTTGCAGTTTCGGTCAGACCAAAAACGCATGTGCAATGGCCTAAGACAAATCGGTGAGACCGATTTCTACAACTCGGTCGGTCCGAGATGAGTTTGGCGGAGACCTAACCCTAAATTTTTGAATCAAATCTAACCTAAAGGATGTTTTCTCTGGATAGATTGTTTTCATACGTGGTAAAGATCATGGAAAAGCAATGTCCTACGGATCGGAGTAGGGAAATAGCATAAAGAGTCGAACCCATACCCTAGTTTGGTGGGAGTTTGCTACGGAGACAACGATGGAGCAGAATTCCATTGACGGTGACGGAAACCAGCGGCGGGAGGTCGCTGGCGGCGACGAGACGATCCGGAGGCCCGAGGTGGCAGAGCAGGACACGCGCGGGCTGAGGAGTTTGAAGAAATTTCCAAAATCTCACCCATTGGTTTATATATCCCGACCCTATCGGTGTGACCGAGTGGAACAACTCGGTGGCACCGAGATGCAGAATCGCAAGTGGTTACTGCAACTCAGTGTGACCGAAAAGTTCAAGTTGGTTGCACCGAGATGGAAAACCTTAATCAACTTAGTGAACTCGGTGTGATCGAAGTGGATGAATCGATCATACTGAAATGCACAAAGAGGTTTTGGAAGTTTAAGTCTATGACGAATTGGGGACTCCGAGTGCTCCTCACACAGAGTGGTTCGAATCTGACTTGATCAAACTTTGTGATGTAGCATGAATAGAGTTTGAGACGAGAAAAGAATAGATAGCTAGAGGGAGTTCTTAGGCATTCTTGTCCATCCATTTGGCAAAAGAGAGAAAACCAAACAATCACAGCAACAAATGGATGTCCTCGAATGAGTAAAAATATGTAATCAACATGCTCACACAATGAAATGGCAAATGAAATATGTGACAAAGCATGCACAAACACTCTAGCATCTATCAAGCAATTGGCGATGACTAGGTCATCTATATATGAGTATATTGACTTAGGAGTCAAATGAGAACATTTGATCATAGGTCATACTCATCGTTTAGACATAAGTGGGGTTACCACTTTCACATAAAAGCATTGTTGTATTCACACCATTAGAGTTGCTTTAGCTCAATTTATTAGAGTAAAGCTCCCCCTAGATGTGATATCCCCCCTAAGAGGGATGAACTAACCTTGGGTTTTGTCGATGATGACTTCATGTAGGTGTTGAAGATGTGGACGTTCAATGTTGATGTAGATCATTTGGAGCAATCCATTGGAATGAGTTGCACTTTCAATACCTACACGGGTTAGTCCCACAAGGAACAAACAAGGATATCCATAGACATAGAGTGATGTACACACAAGATGATGTACATGAAAGCATTAGGTTACCTTGTCCCTTGTCTTACCAACAAGAGGGTTTGTGACTCCTTGAACTAGTGCAATATGTGGAAGTTGTTTGCACATGTCCTTGACAAAGGATATGAGTGAAGTTGTAGCGACTGCATCTTAATGGATCCAAAGGTTTCGTGCTCGGTGTCATTCTGGATCAAGAATGACACCACACAAGATTTCAAGGATTTATAGCGAGTAGCAATCACACACTTATTACATCGTTGTCCACAAGGGAACTTAATACAATAATATGGCTTAAGGCCATCTAATAATAACAATGGAAGGCTTGGAAGATAAGTGAGTCCATCAACTCCATCGGCATCACCGAGTATAGAACCACGACCTAACACCTTACTCGTCGTTCTAAAAGTCTCATAGCGTGAAAGTTGCAGCCCAAAACGGGTCAAGACATGGAATATGCCGCAATGTAACACATAGAGAACAATGAAGCAACAAGCCTATACTACATGCATATATGGCTGGTGGTAAGGCTCTCTGATTACATTTTTGCATAAAGCTGGTTTTTCCCTACATCAAAGGAATAATTTTATTTAACTATCATGGTGGTTGTTAAACATTGAGAATGGTTGACAGCATCCTCAATCCCAATTAAAAGGTACTCATTAAAACCCAATAACTTTTTATTAGAAGTAACATGTTGAGATTCACAAGATATTCAAGTACTAGATACTCAAGATGTCCATAACCGGGACACGGCTAATCATGATTAGTTTATACACTCTGCAGAGGTTTGCGACTTTTCCCCACAAGACTCGATCGCCTCCGCTTGGTTCTCGTGACTACATGGTGTTTGAGAAACGGATGACCGAGACATAGTCTTTCGTAAGCGCTTAGCACCTTACATGTGGGTAGACCGTACCAACCTAAATCCCCTACATCAGCTAGCATACCCGTAAGAGTTCGCACAACTTAGTCAACTACGCCAGAGCCCATAATTGGCTTGTGGCTGCACACGGAAGTTTCCAGTTTGGATAATCTTATGATCCCTTAGAGCCTGGGTGGCGGTCTGAAGAAATACAGGCAAGTCCTGATAGAAACCAGGTGCCTCAATCCACCCAGATGTGTGTTTAGGTTGCCACCTTAGATAAACCATTAATTATAATCTCACATCTGTCATGGATATTCACTCACCCAATCCACGTCTACTAGCATAGCATAGCATAATAAGAAAACGTAGAAGTAACTCCCAAGGTTTCATAAGTAAAACAGGTAATAGGTACTACCTCAATCTACTTCCCATCCCATAATTTAATTAGATCCTAATCATGCAAGTGTTTGAGGAGTAGATCTAATGCATAAAAACTGGGTATGAGAAGAGTATGATCAAAGTGTTACTTGCCTTGCTGATGATCCATGAGACCTAGAGATTCAAGTAACAAGCGGCGCACTCCGGTGATCTAACGCAGACAAACAACAAGCATACAATAAGTACTCATCTAATGCACGGGAAATCTCGAATAAAAGATCTAACCAGATAGTTCAACTTAAGAACCACAGTTGCAAAAGAATCGAATCAAATAAAGCATCGAAAGTCGGAACTCGAGAGAGAACGACTCGGTTTAGCAATCTGAAACTAGGTCAAAATTTTACAGTAGCAAAACTCGTAACTTGAAACTCCGAGCGCTTGAATCACCCGATTCCGATAAACGAGCAAGAAATAAAACAGATTTGAAAATCGGATCGGAAATCGAATCGAAAAATAACGGATTAAATCCGATTAAAAGAAAACGACGAACGGATTAAATAACGGACGTTCGATTAATGTAACTAATCCAACGAACACATTCATTGAAACGAGCGGTTCGGTGAACGTTATAATTAAGAAAACCGAAAAATTAAAAACCGTCTAGGGTTTTGAAAAACGAACATCTCGAAAAAAAAACCGGATCGGGTTTTCTTAGAGAAACCCGGACCGGGCGGGGCGGCGGCGGCTACCTCCGGTTACTTCGCCGTGAGGCTCCGGCGGGGGTGGCGAGGCGAGGGCTCGGCGGCGGGAACGGCGGCGGCCTCCAGCGGCGGGCTCGGGTTGGGGCGGGCGGTGGCGGCGGATGAGAGAGAGGGTGGCGGTATTTAAGAGGGTGGCGGCTTGGGAAGGGGCCAGGTGGCGGCGACCTCGTGTCCGACCCGGACATGGGCGGCGGCGGGCGGCGGGCGGCGGCGGGTCCAGGCGTGCGCGAGGAGAGAGGAGGCGGGCAGGCGCTGGGCCGGGCGCTGGCTGGCTGGGCCGGCCTTGGCCTGTGGGGCGCGATTTTTTTTTTAAACAAAACTAATCGAAATAAAAAAATACCAAACGAACTCCAAATTTAATAAAATAAATTTTCCCCGACTCCTAAAAATGAGTCGAACAAAATGAACTTTAAAAACGGCAAACATGCATATTTTTTTTAAATGCTCATTTTTGCCTCAGCAAAACAAATCTTCCAAAAACCAAATTTCATTTATTTATAATATCTTCATTTTTCCTAAATGTTGGGAAAGTCATATTATTCCCTCTCTTAAGTTTTTATAGGAAAAACTTTAGGAAGATAATTAAATAAATCCAATGATCCTATTTTCAAAATTTGAGAAATCCCAAATATGAAAATAATGAAACTTCCAACTCTCTCCGAGGGTCCTTGAGTTGCGTGAAATTTTCTAGGATCGGAAAAATGCGAGAAAATATGTTATGCATGATGACCTAATGTATAACATACCAAATTGAAAATTTGGGATGTTACAAACCTACCCTTAAGATGAATCTCGCCCTCGAGATTCGGGTTGGCTAGAAAATAGGTGAGGTGGTCCTTGAGCAAAACTTCCTCTCTTTCCCGTGTGGCTTCATCCTCGGTGTGGTGGCTCCACCGAACTTTGCAAAACTTGATAACCTTGCTGCGGGTAACTCTGTGGCATAATCGAGAATCTTAACCGGTTTTCCTCATATGTCAACTCATCCTTCAACTGAATTGCTTCCACCGCACTGTGTCTCTTAACGGTACCTCTGCTATCTCGGGTGACATTTCTTCAATCGAGAAACATGGAATACATCATGAACTCCTGACAGTCCTTCCGTAATTCCAACTTATAAGCAACTTCTCCCATGCGTTGCAAAATCTTATACGGTCCAACGAAACGGGTGCTAACTTTCCTTTAACTCCAAAACGCTTAACTCCTCAAGCGGGATACTCTGAGATATACTCTGTCTCCAACTTCATACTCAATCGCTGCGCTTTGAATTGGCATAGCTCTTTTGTCCGGACTGGGCTACCTTGAGCCTGTCTCGAATCAACTTAACTTTCTGCTCGTACTCGTTAATCAAATCTGGTCCAAACAATCGACGATCTCGGTTTCGTCCCATAACAACGGTGTCCTGCACCTCCTTCCATACTGAGCCTCGAAGGTGCCATCTTCAAGCTGGTTTGGTAACTGTTGTTGTAGGAAAATTCTGCATACGGCAAATTATCATCCCAGCTAGATCCATAATCTAGGGCACAAGCTCTCAAAGATGTCCTCCAAAATCTGATTGACTCTCTCGTGCATCCCATCGGTGCATGGGTGGAAAGCTGTACCGAATTCCAATCGGGTTCCCAATGTTTCGTGCAACCGGTTCCAAAATTTCGAGGTAAACTGGGTTCCTCTATCTGATACGATGCTCCTCAGAACTCCGTGTAAGCACACAATTCTGGTCATGTATATCTTTGCCAACTTAGCATCAAGTATAGGTGGTCTTGATCGGAATGAAATGAGCTACCTTTGTCAAACGGTCGACTATAACCCAAATCGAGTCATATCCTGAACGAGTCTTTGGCAATCCTGTGATAAAATCCATGCCTAGTTTATCCCACTTCCATTCGGTATCGACAATGGTTGTAACAATCCTACCGGCTTCGATGTTCTGCCTTTACTTTCGACATACATCGCAAACTGCTACATACTCCGCAATATCCTTCTTCATTCCGGTCCACCGTAAAGTATTCTTCAAATCCAAGTACATCTTGGTATTTCCTGGGTGAATCGAATAGGGTGAATCATGAGCTTCTTGTAAAATCAACTTCCCGATCTACGGGTCATTGGGCACATAAACACGGTCTTCAAACCATAGGGTATCGTGCTCATCCTCACGAAATCCTTTAGCTTTTCCTTTGCTCATTTTCTCCTTTATAGAGGCAACTTCCTTATCTGCCTTTTGGGCTTCACTGATTTTGTCCATCAGCGTTGATCAATCTCCAATGCTGCTACATAGCCTCCGGAACTATTTCCAAACATAGCTCTCAAGGTCCTCGGCTAACTCATTGGGTATTCCTCCCATCATTAGAGTATTGACGTGGCTCTTACGGCTCAATGCGTCAGCTACGACATTAGCCTTTCCGGGGTGATAATGCAATCTCATGTCATAATCCTTGATAAGCTCTAACCATCTTCTTTGTCTGAGATTCAATTCCTTCTGTGTAAAAATGTACTTCAAACTCTTATGATCCGTATATACTTCACAATGATTTCCAATGAGAAAATGTCTCCACGTCTTCAAGGCATGCACAACGGCTACTAGCTCCAAATCATGAGTGGCATAATTCAACTCATGGGGCTTAAGTTGTCGTGAAGCATACGAAACAACTCTTCCTTCCTGCATAAGCATCGCTCCAAGTCCTCGGCGTGAAGCGCCGCAATACACCTCATAATCCTTAGTCCGATCTCGCAATATCAAGACCGTGAGGTAACCAATCTTTTCTTCAACTCCTGAAAACTTGCCTCACAGTCCTCGGTCCATATAAATTTGTTTTCCTTTTTCAACAATTCTGTCATAGGCTTAGCAATCCTTGAGAAATTCTCAATGAATCTTCGGTAGTATCCTGCGAGTCCAAGGAAACTCCGAATCTCTCCAACTGTCGTTGGTGCTTCCCATTTGGTTACGGTCTCAACTTTTGTGGGGTCAATCGCTATTCCTTCTCCGGATATAACATGTCCGAGAAATCCAACTTCCTTTAGCCAAAACTCACATTTGCTGAACTTGGCATACAACCGGTGTTCCCTCGGTTTCTCCAAAACCAATCGCAAATGTTCCTTGTGTTCCTCTTCATTCTTCGAGAAAATCAAAATGTCATCAATGAACACCACGCACGAACTTATCCAAAAACTCCATAAACACTTTGTTCACCAGGTTCATGAAATAGGCTGGTGCGTTAGTCGATCCAAATGACATAACGGTATACTCGTCATATCCATATCTCGTGGTAAATGCTGTCTTGGGTATGTCCTGCTCCCGAATCTTCAACTGATGGTACCCCGATCGCAAGTCGATCTTGGAAAACACCTTGGCTCCTTGCAAGCGATCAAACAGATCATTTATCATAGGTAGTGGGTACTTGTTCTTGATTGTTACTTCATTCAATCCACGATAATCAACAACCATTCTTAACGATCCATCCTTCTTCTCCACTAGCAAAACGGGTGATCCCCAAGGTGAGGAACTTGGGCGTATAAAACCTTGATCCAATAGTTCCTTAATCTGCTTCTTGATTTCCGCCAAATCCTGTGCGGGCATCACATGATCGATATCGGGCCTGTTCACGGCAACAGCTCGATCAAAAACTCAATGTCTCTATCCGTGGCATTCCCGGCAACTCTTCCGAAATACATCAGATAATCCTTCACCACTGGTACTTCTTCCCGCACCACTCCACGATAAGCAATTAACTTGCGCTCTTCTCGCTCGTGTCGTGATACATACTTAATCCTTCTTCCTTCCGTGTGGTGAGCAAAATTGACTTTGTGGTGCAATCTATGTTTCCTCCATACCTTGATAACCAATCCATACCTAATATCACATCCAATCCTTGGGATTCCGTAACTATTAGGTCCGAGGGGAAAACATAGTGTCCAATCCTTAATGGCGGTCGATCACACCATTTACTAGCCATGTACTCTGCTCCCGTGAGGTTACTAGCATGGGTGACCTAAGGGCTTGGGTTGGTAACTTGTACTTATCCACAAATCCCCTTGATATGTATGAATGCGATGCACCAAGATCGAAAAGAACAACCGCAGTAAATGACTTAACCAAAAACTTACCGACATCGTGCATCAGGTGATCTTCAACCTTCTCCACTTCAATGTGGTTCACCCGTCCCCTGTTGAAAGGGTTGGGTTTCTTTCCGAGCTTCCATTGCCATTTCCATTCTCGCCTTCCGACGATCATTGGCATAATGCCCAGTCTTGCGGCACTTAAAGCAAGTAATATGACTCAGGTCTACTTTGGATGGTGTTGACGGTTGGTGCGATTCTGTCCATTATTTCCTCCATTCCCGTTCCCATTCTTGGTGCCATTATGGTTATGCGAATTACCTCCTCCATGGGTATCTTTGAACTGAATTTCTGACTTAGGGATATAACGAGGTTTCTGCTGAGCTCGAGTTATACTTCCCTTGCCCATACTTCCGCTTGCGGTTCTCAATTTGTCTGCTTTCCTTCAATCATGAGGGCTCGGTCTACTAACTCCTGGTAGTTATTGAAACTGGCTACCATCAACGGCATGCTGAACTCATCATTCAGTCCTTCTAGAAACTTCTCCTGTTTAGCTGCATCGGTAGCAACGTCATCTGGGGCATAACGTGCTAATTTACTAAAGTCATCCACGTACTGGCCAACAGTCCTTCCTCCTTGGCGTAGGTTGCGAAACTCACGCTGAAACATGGGCAGTGCGGAAGGCTTGCTGAAATTGATCCCATGTGACAGTGTCTACAGGGTAAGTGGCTGTGAAATTTTCCCACCATGCTGCTGCGGGTCCTTCAAGCTGATGTGCTGCAAACTTCACTCTTTCTCCATATGTGCATCCTGCAGTGGTCAGCTCCCTTCCTATCTTGCGGAGCCAGTCATCTGCTACAATTGGCTCGGTGCTACTGGAATACACCGCGGGTTTAGTCTAAGGAAACGAGTCAGATGATCCGCAGGTGGTGGTGGTGGTGGTGGGTTGTTATTGTTGTTGCCCTGGTTCTGCACCAATGTTTGAATCAGGGTATTCTGCTTCTTGGATCGGTTGGGTGATCTCTCGTGAGAAAACAAATCCGAGTCGCGTCTCGGAGGCATCTGATGGGTTTAGAAAAGATGAGAATTTAGAATAGAATGAGGTCTAAGGAATCACTACCCAAATGCACATGAGCAAATACACACAAAATCACTTCATTCAATCAAACAAGGGCTTACAACGATCTAACTATCGCAAAAGTGCGTGTACTATAATATTTACATGGGGGGGGGGGGGGAATACTACTAATATGTGGGAGACTTCTACTAATTTGAACCGGTGGAAGACTCCATAATGTCTGCTCCAGCTTCGTCTTCAAAGTCGGGTTCACTTGGATCCGAATCGTTGTCGTCGATGTTTATTTAGTCGCTGGGCAATCGACATACTGGTCTTCATTCCCGAGCGCCAACTTCTTCTTGAGTTCTTCAATCTCGCATTTAAGATCGTTATTGTGTCTTGCTAGAGCTACGATCTCGCCCATATAGTCCTTGCGAAGTTGTCTTTAGTTCTTCTTCAAGTTCGATGATCCTTCCCTTTGCATTCTCGCAACTCCAACATATCATTGCACATCCGGTTCTCCCGGCGTCCGAATGTGCCGGTTTAACTCCTGGATGAACACCGCAATGGATCTATCCTTCGTGGTCCGACGACGTCCCATTTGTCATCTCGGCGTCCGCAAATCTGGTAGATAGTGTCCTTGAGGTCTTCTTGATAAACTTCTCCAATGCGTCCCTGTGGTGATGTGAGCTGCCATGCTCTTTCCTGCACTCCAAGTTGGTGCAATCGAAAACACTATCTATAGGCTTGGTGATTGGGGCGAATGTCCTTCCCGAACGTGAGCTTGAATCTTCCAAGACTCCGCTTCGGGCAGAGTGGCGTTGAAAGTCCCGGTGAAGCTTGGTAGTCCAATGTTCGTGTACTTGGTAACTTCCTTCAAGTGAAATCCAAAAGGTGTGCCTTCATCCGGTTGGGTGTACTTGATCTTCAAGCGTCCGTCATCCTAAAGAGAGTAGAAAAGACGAGGAGTTAGAAAATGGGAAGAGAGTAGTGATCTATGGCTTTAACTTAGTGGTCGTGTCCTACGATCGGCGTGTGCTCGATACCATTCTCTCAGAGCGACCGGACCGAATGGATCGATGCTCGTGCTCGGTGTCATCCTGGATCGAATGTCGACACCACACAAGATTTCAAGGATTTATAGCGAGTAGCAATCACACACTTATTACATCGTTGTCCACAAGGGAACTTAATACAATAATATGGCTTAAGGCCATCTAATAATAACAATGGAAGGCTTGGAAGATAAGTGAGTCCATCCACTCCATCGGCATCACCGAGTATAGAACCACGACCTAACACCTTACTCGTCATTCTAAAAGTCTGCATAGCGTGAAAGTTGCAGCCCAAAACGGGTCAAGACATGGAATATGCCGCAATGTAACACATAGAGAACAATGAAGCAACAAGCCTATACTACATGCATATATGGCTGGTGGTAAGGCTCTACGGTTACATTTTTGCATAAAGCTGGTTTTTCCCTACATCAAAGGAATAATTTTATTTAACTATCATGGTGGTTGTTAAACATTGAGAATGGTTGACAGCATCCTCAATCCCAATTAAAAAGGTACTCATTAAAACCCAATAACTTTTTATTAGAAGTAACATGTTGAGATTCACATGATATTCAAGTACTAGATACTCAAGATGTCCATAACCGGGGACACGGCTAATCATGATTAGTTTATACACTCTGCAGAGGTTTCATGACTTTTCCCCACAAGACTCGATCGCCTCCGCTTGGTTCTCGTGACTACATGGTGTTTGAGAAACGGATGACCGAGACATAGTCTTTCGTAAGTGCTAGCACCTTACATGTGGGTAGACCGTACCAACCTAAATCCCCTACATCAGCTAGCCTACCCGTAAGAGTTCACAACTTAGTCAACTACGCCAGAGCCCATAATTGGCTTGTGGCTGCACACGGAAGTTTCCAGCTTGAATAATCTTATGATCCCTTAGAGCACAGGTGGCGGTCCGAAGAAATACAGTAAGTCCTGATAGAAACCAGGTGCCTCAATCCACCCAGATGTGTGTTTAGGTTGCCACCTTAGATAAACCATTAATTACAATCTCACATCTGTCATGGATATTCACTCACCCAATCCACGCCTACTAGCATAGCATAGCATAATAAGCAAACGTAGAAGTAACTCCCAAGGTTTCATAAGTAAAACAGTAATAGGTACTACCTCAATCTACTTCCCATCCCATAATTTAATTAGATCCTAATCATGCAAGTGTTTGAGGAGTAGATCTAATGCATAAAAACTGGGTATGAGAAGAGTATGATCAAAGTGTTACTTGCCTTGCTGATGATCCGCGAGACCTAGAGATTCGAAGTAACAAGCGGCGCACTCCGGGTGATCTAACGCAGACAAACAACAAGCATACAATAAGTACTCATCTAATGCACGGGAAAATCTCGAATAAAAGATCTAACCAGATAGTTCAACTTAAGAACCCTGGTTGCAAAAGAATCGAATCAAATAAAGCATCGAAAGTCGGAACTCGAGAGAGAACGACTCGGTTTAGCAATCTGAAACTAGGTCAAAATTTTACAGTAGCAAAACTCTGTGTAAGTAGGTTAGTCGGAACGGTGGTTTCAGAACGAAACTCAGCGCTTGAATCACCTTATTCCGATAAACGAGCAAGAAATAAAACAGATTTGAAAATCGGATCGGAAATCGAATCTGAAAAATAACGGATTAAATCCGATTAAAAGAAAACGACGAACGGATTAAATAACGGACGTTCGTTAACAGAACTAATCCAACGAACACATTCATCGAAACGAACGGTTCGGTGAACGTTCGTTAATTAAGAAAACCGAAAAATTAAAAACCGTCTAGGGTTTTGAAAAAAAAACCGAACATCTCGAAAAAAAAAACCGGATCGGGTTTTCTTAGAGAAAACCGGACCGGGCGGGGCGGCGGCGGCTACCTCCGGTGACTTCGCCGTGAGGCTCCGGCGGCGGGGGTGGCGAGGGCGACGAGGGGCTCCGCGACGGCGGGAACGGCGGCGGGCGTCCTCGGCAAGGGCTCAGGTTGGAGGCGGCGGGCGGCCAGGATGAGAGAGAGGGGGTGGCGGTATTTAAGAGGGTGGCTGGCTTGGGAAGGGGCTGGTGGCGGCGACCTCGTGTCCGACCCGGACACGGGCGGCGGCGGGCGGCGTGCGGCGGCTGGGCTCAGGCGTGGCGCCGAGGGAGAGAGGAGGCGGGCAGGCCGGGCCGGGCGCTGGTTGGGCCGGGCCTTGGCCTGTGGGGCGCGATTTTTTAAAACAAAACTAATCGAAATAAAAAAATACCAAATGAACTCCGAATTTAATAAAATAAATTTTCCCGACTCCTAAAATGAGTCGAACAAAATGAACTTTAAAACGGCAAACATGCATATTTTTTTTAAATGCTCATTTTTGCCTAAGCAAAACAAATCTTCCAAAAACCAAATTTCATTTATTTATAATATCTTCATTTTTCCTAAATGTTGGGAAAGTCATATTATTCCCTCTCTTAAGTTTTTATAGGAAAAACTTTAGGAAGATAATTAAATAAATCCAATGATCCTATTTTCAAAATTTGAGAAATCCCAAATATGAAAATAATGAAACTTCCAACTCTCTCCGAGGGTCCTTGAGTTGCGTGAAATTTTCTAGGATCGGAAAAATGCGAGAAAATATGTTATGCATGATGACCTAATGTATAACATACCAAATTGAAAATTTGGGATGTTACAGAAGTATGTTGGCGGACTCACCCTCAAGAACTCTCTAGTTCTTCTTCTTCGGGATCCACATCATCTTGATGGGAATCCTCGGAGTTGTAGTCGTACTTGATGTAGTAGAATTTGATGTAGTCTTGGGAACCCACTTGACCAAGGCCTTGGGAGCTTCTTCAAATGCATCAATCTCCTCTTGAAGCTTGTCCTTGCCTTTTTGCTTGTGGTCTTGTGGTGGAAGATCATCTTGAGCTTGTGTTCCTTGGAAAGAAGTAGGATCATACTTCTCTTGTTGAGGAACAAACTTCGTCTTGGGGTATTGATCTTCTTCCCACTCAACTCCATTGGCATTGAACTTTCGTTCAAAACCAACACCTTGATTCTTCCGGTGCCTTTCTTGCTTGCGTACAATTTCCTCAAATTGCTTACTTCCGGAAAGGCTATTGTAAACACCTTTCTCTATAATTCCCTTCAATAAGCTATTTTCTTGCTCAAGTGTAACTTGGCTAAGAGAATCATTAGTGGAATCAAGAGAACTACTAGAAGCAACAACATTGGATTAAGCATAATTATTGTTACTACTAGATGAAGAATCTTTCTTACTCTTGTTGCTAGATTTTACTTGTGGCATGTAAGTAGACAAGAGTAAACGCTTGGCAATGTAAGAAGAACTTTTCTTGCGAAGATCATCATTGATTGCTTTTAAGAACCCATGCTCTTGCTCAAGGTTGAGCTTTTCAGAGCATAGCTTCTCATGAGTCTTTAAAAGTTCTCGATGATCTTCAAACGTAATTTCATGAGCTAACTTAAGAGTGTTTAGTTCTTTGGTTAGACGCTCAATCTCCTTCTTATCATCGTCATTCATTTTATCTTGATTAGCATGATTAATAGCAAGTTCATCATAGTTTTCATAACTTGAGTTGTCAACAAGTAAATCATCATCTCCTAGCAAATTATCTTCATCACTATTGAAATCAACATAATCGGGGTGTGATACCTTAGGACCTTTGTCCATGAAGCATCTTCCAATTCCTTCATTTGGTGAATCAAATATGTCGTAGGAGTTTGTTGACACAAGTGCTAGACCGGCACCACCTTCATCTTGAGTGTATTCGGAGTCGGAGTGATAGCTTCTCTCGGAGTGATTGTCGGAGTCGGAGCCGGATACCCATTCACCAACGTGAGCTTGATGTCTTCAGCTCTTTGATGACTTGTCCTTCCTTTCCGAATCCTTGCTTCTCTGTGAGGGTCTTCGTTCATAACAATCATCTCTACTCCTTCTCTCTCTTGGTGGTGATTCTTCTCTTCTACTTCTTCTCTTGGGAGAATCTTCTCTTCTTTTGTAGGTGCCGTACACTCATTGGAATAGTGTCCGGTCTCCCACAATTGTAGCAATTGCGCTCTCGACTAGAAGATATTTTGTCATTGTAGGACCTTGACTTAGAGCTTCTTTCTTTTCTTCTACTCTTGTAGAATTTGTTGAAGTTCTTCACCATTAAGCTCAATTCTTCATTGAAGGTTTGTTTCTCACTTGATGATGTGGGGCTTCACATGAGGCTTTGTAAGCACCACTTGACTTGTTGTGAAGTTCCTCCTTATCCTTGAGTGACATCTCATGAGCAACAATTCTTCCAATGACTTCCGTTGGCTTGAGATCTTTGTAATTGGGCATCATTTGGATCAATGTGCACACGGTATCATATTTTCCATCCAAGGCTCTTAGGATCTTCTTGATGATGAATCTATCGGTCATATCTTCACTTCCTAAGCTGGCAATCTCATTTGTGATGAGAGCAAGCCTAGAGTACATTTCAGCGACACCTTCATCATCCTTCATTTTGAACTTGTCAAGTTAACTTTGAAGCACATCCAATTTGGATTCCTTGACGGAGTCGGTACCCTCGTGCATATCAATCAAAGTATCCCAAATTTCCTTTGCATTCTCAAGACGGCTGATTTTGTTGAATTCTTCTGGGCACAATCCGTTGAAGAGGATATCACGAGCTTGAGCATTGTATTGCAGCATCTTCAACTCTTCTGTGGTAGCTTCACGGTTCGGTTCTCTCCCATCAAAGAATTCACCTTGCAAGCCAATACACACAATAGCCCAAACGGCGGGGTTATGTCCAAGAATATGCATTTTCATCTTGTGCTTCCAACTAGCAAAATTAGTACCATCAAAGTAAGGACTTCTACGGTGGTAATTTCCCTCGCTAGACGCCATACTCTCCTAGGTTGTGAAACCAGGGCTATGATCACCAAAAGCTATGGAAATCAAGGCAAATGGAGACCTTAGCTCTGATACCACTTGTAGGATCGAAAGTATGTCTAGAGGGGGGGTGATTAGACTACTTGACCAAACAAAAATCTAGCCTTTTCCCAATTTTAAGTCTTGGCAGATTTTAGCAACTTAGCACTAGTCAAACAATCAACCTACACATGCAAGTCTAAGAGTATAGCAGCGGAATATAAAACATTGCACATGAAGTTAAAGGGAGGAGTTTGGAGGGAGCAAACACAATGTAAACATGGAGATTTTTGGCATGGTTCCGATAGGTGGTGCTATCGTACAGACTTCAACCCACGAAGGGTAACGGTTGCGCGAGTCCACGGAGGGCTCCACCCACGAAGGGTCCACAAAGAAGCAACCTTTTCTATACCACCATGGCCCTCGCCCACGAAGGAATTGCCTCACAAGGGTATATCTTCACGAAGTAGGCAATCTCCTTGCCCGTACAAACTCCTTGGTTCAACTCCACAATCTTGACGGAGGCTCCCAAGTGACACCTAACCAATCTAAGAGACACCACTCTCCAAAAGGTAGTAGATGGTGTGTTGATGATGAACTCCTTGCTCTTGGGCTTCAAATGATAGTCTCCCCAACACTCAACTCTCTCTCTCACAGATTTGGATTTGATGGAAAGATGATTTGTGTGGAAAGAAACTTGGAGAAGGCTAGAGATCAAGATTTATGTGGTTGGAATGGAATATCTTGACCTCAACACATTAGTAGGTGGTTCTCTCTTAGAAAATGTATGCTGGAAGTGTAGGCATGTTCTGATGGCTCTCTCCACGAATGAAGAGTGGGTGGAGGGGTATATATAGCCTCCACACAAAATCTAACCGTTACACACAAATCACCAAACTCGGTGGGACCGAATAATGAAACTCGGTCAGACCGATTTAGTTCAAAATGTGAACGTTAGGATATTCGGTGGGACCGACATGTCAACTTGATGGGACCGATTTCATTAGGGTTAGGGCATAACATAATCTCAGTGAGACCAACTACACAAAGGTGGGACCGGTTTTGGTAATAAGCTAACCAGAGAGTTGGTCAGGCAAACTCGGTGGGACCGATTCGCTCATCTCGGTGAGACCGAAACGTTACGAAGGGGAAATAGAGTTTGCATTGCGAACTCGGTGGGACCGATCACCCATCTCGGTTGGACTGAAACGTTACAAAGGGAAATAGAGAGTTTGCAATCCCATCTCGGCGAGACCGAGATCCCTATCAGTGAGACCGAAGTGACTAGGGTTTCTGGCAGTGGCTATGTCAATAGAACTCGGTGGCACCGGATACAATGTTTCGATGGGGCCGAGTTTGAATTTTTGTTTGGGACATATGTGGATATGAGAAAGTAGTTGAGGGTTTTTGGAGCATATCACTAAGCAATTTGAGCAAGCAACCCATTAAGCAACACCTCATCCCCTTTTAATAGTATTGGCTTTTCCTATGGACTCAATGTGATCTTGGATCACTAAAAGTAAAATGTAGAGTCTTGAGCTTTAGAGCTTGAGCCAATCTTTTGTCCTTGGCATTTTGAGGGGTCCACATTCCTGATCCATGCCATGCCAATCATTGAACTTTCCTGAAATATTTATCTTGAAATAGCATTAGCTCAATGAGCTATATGTTGTTAGGAATTACCAAAACCACCCAGGGATAGTTCACTTTCAAGTTCACCGACCCGCAGGAGTGTGACTGGATCAGGGCCCGGTACAAGTGGGACCGTGTCAATAAGATCTTTTACACGGACCTGAACACGAGGGAGTTCATGAGACTTCTGGTAATTGTTATATTACCACCTTATTATATTAGCTTCCAATCAATTTGACTCCAAGTTTTGCCACATTTGTAAACCATCTGCGTTCCTTTTGCAGAAAGAGCAACACCAAAAGGCAGCCGAAAGCGACGAGTCGTTACAGTCATCGGCAAGGTCCAAGTGGGACACCCTATTCAACCGGGCCCTGAACATACTGAAAAAGGTCCCGGAGGACAAACCGCTGTCGTATCGACGTTTGCACGGCATCGAAGATGGCGTCTCGTGGAAGACGCGCTACCACGAGAAGCCAGAGGAAAGAAGGCAGAGACGGTTGCTTAATCAACAGACCATCGACGAGAAGTTCGCGATTGCGGTCAATAAGACCAAAGCTGGGACCAAAGAAGAGTTGGTCGGGTAGTCGATGCAGCGGTCAATGTAGCAGTAGCTGGCGTCACGGCTAGCTTCCAATCTTCCATTATTACCAGCTTGATTCCGGCAATTATCGATTGGTCGAAGAGCAATCTAGGTAAAGGGCCAGCGGACTTTCCCCTTCCCAGCTACGTCGGGAGCAATTCGGTGAACATCGTACCACTAGCACCTGCTCACGCAACCGCACAAGGTCCCGCTCCTATTCATAGCAGCCTGACCTCCGTCTCTGGCATGCAAGGCAGGGCTTCATCTTTGGCTAAGCTCGATGCCCTCACAGTAACTACGTGTCATACCCTTTTCACCAGCATGTCTATAGTCTTCCATTTCAGTTGCCTTTCGGATGTTTGACGTTGCAGACATGTCTTCGTAGGCCGACGAAACCCCGTGCACCCTATTGTACGACATCAACAGCCAGATGGTGGGCGTGGGAAAGGCAACGATCGTGAAGTTGAAAGACCGCATGTTCCACAACCGAGAGATGGCCCATGGCGTCTTCAAGGTTAACATGGCCAGGGTCAAAGCGGGCTTTGAGGATTTGCCTCCTCCGATACGAGTCGATGATGACGAGACCCCTAAACGGATTGGCACATGCAAGAGCTGGTTCTTGCCTTGGCCGAAGACTGTTCTTCGTCTCGAGGCGCCCGGTAGCACAACAACGACAGCTCCTCAAGAAGGTATGAACACCACCCCACCTACCAAATTACCTGCTGAAAGTGCAACTAGCCCTAGGTGGTTTTGGTAATTCATAACAACATATAGCTCATTGAGCTAATGTTATTCCAAGACAAATATTTCAGGAAAGCTCAATGAATGGCATGGCATGGATGATGAAAGTGGATCCCTCAAAATATTAAGGACAAAGGATTGGCTCAAGCTTCAAGCTCAAGACACTTCATTTTACATTTTAGTGATCCAAGATCACATTGAGTCTATAGGAAAAGCCAATACTATCAAGGAGGGATGAGGTGTGCTTAATGAGCCTCTTGCTTCATGTGCTTAGTGATATGCTCCAAAACGCTCAACTACTTTCCCACTTCCACACATATGGCCTAAACCTAAAGTCAAACTCGGCCCTACCGATTCTTTCTATCCGGCGCCACTGAGTTCAGTTGTCATAGCCACTGCCACAAACCCTAGGCAAATCGGTTTCACCGATAGGGATCTCGGTCTCACCGAGATGGGATTGTAATCTCTCTGTTTCCCTTCGTAACATTTCGGTCTAACCGAAGTGAGCGATTGGTCCCACCAAGATCGCAATGTAAACTCTCTATTTCCCTTTCATAACTTTTCGGTCTCACCGAAAGAGCGAATCGGTCCCACCGAGTTCACCTGACTAACTCTCTGGTTAGCTAATTACCAAATTCGGTCTCACCGAGTTTGTAATCGGTCTCACCGAGATTTCGTTATGCCCTAACCCTAACCATATCGGTCCTACCGAGTTGCATATCGGTCCCACCGAAAACCCTAGCGGTCACTAGGTTTACTAAATCGGTCCGACCGAGTTTGTTGATTCGTTCCCACCGAGTTCGGTAAATTGTGTGTAACGGTTAGATTTTGTGGAGCCTATATATACCCCTCCACCTCCTCTTCATTCGTGCAGAGAGCCATCAGAATAAACCTACACTTCCAACTTACCAGTTCTGAGAGAGAACCACCTACTCATGTGTTGAGGCCAAGATATTCCATTCCAACCACATAAATCTTGATCTCTAGCCTTCCCCAAGTTGCTTTCCACTCAAATCTTCTTTCCACCAAATCCAAATCCTGTGAGAGAGAGTTGAGTGTTGGGGAGACTATCATTTGAAGCACAAGAGCAAGGAGTTCATCATCAACACACCATTTGTTACTTCTTGGAGAGTGGTGTCTCCTAGATTGGCTAGGTGTCACTTGGGAGCCTCCGACAAGATTGTGGAGTTGAACCAAGGAGTTTGTAAGGGCAAGGAGATCGCCTACTTCGTGAAGATCTACCGCTAGTGAGGCAAGTCCTTCGTGGGCGACGGCCATGGTGGGATAGACAAGGTTGCTTCTTAGTGGACCCTGTCGGCATTCTGGGAACGGGGGTCCCCAGACTTGCCTGCCTGCGGCCTGCGGCGTGGCTCGAAGGAGGCCCAGGACGGCCCATCTTCATCAACACAAGCTCAAGACCCTCGCGAGGGGCCAAGCCTCGCGGGACGGACGACCAGGAGCTTCTCGTGCACGGCCTCGTCAGGCTGGCTCATGAGGAGGCGGAGAGTTCAAGGCAGGGTACCTCGCGAGGTGCCCATGACGCAAGCCATGACGACCAAGGGCGCCAGCCGGGCGCCAGCCCGCGCATCGTCCTCCTTTCTTCTTTGGAGCAAAGGGAGCAAGCGCAGGCGAGAGCATCAAGCAAAGGCATCCGTTTCGATGCAATAAGACCAAGACCAGCCCCAACGGCTGGAAGGGAGTCATCGTGGATCCCAAGCGGGCGTCATCACCAGAGTCTTTGGCAGGCGAGGACCAACTTTAGTCAGGATAAGTGTACCCGATGTTCCCCTTCAAAATGGCCAATTGTTGGCGCCCTTCCCGCTCAATATTTGGGAAGAGGCCCAGGGCCTTCGCCTATAAATAGGAGTAGCCACACTCGGAGTACAGGGATCGGAGGGATCGCAAGTATAGAGGGAATCTGGCATTTGGAATCCAGAGAGAGAGAGAGATAGAGACCTGATCCTCAAGCTAGAGCGACGGGACGCAACCTAGCAGTTCATCACACCCACCAAGAACAGACCCTCGCGAGGCTGTTCTCCCCTGTACTGTTCCTCATCAGCCCAAGAGGCAATCCACCACACCACAAACTAGAGTAGGGTATTACACCACAATGGTGGCCCGAACTAGTATAAATCCTGTGTCTCTTGTGTTGTTCTTTTTAGTAGTTTAGGTTCCTGCGATTCGGCGAGGTGCGAGACGGTGGGAGGTTGGATCTCCGCGCGCACCCCAGTGTTCGAACCTCAAGGGTCTGCCGGAACCCGAAATCCGACATTTGGCGCGCCGGTAGGTGCGCCGAATCTGCTTTTCGCCGCCTCGTTCTTCCTCGACCACTGCAATCATGTCTCGACGCCTGCCGGGCTCAAGCCTGAAGCGCCGAGCCGCTTCGCCTCCCATGTCGCCCGTGACGGCTCCCGGGCGGGCGCCTCGTCGTTCCTCGTCACCTGCCAACGCCGCCACTGGCCCGGCGGGAACGAGCAGCAAGCGCCGCCCCAAAGACTGGCCCATGAGGCGGGACGGCCGCACCGCCACGCCTTTGCTCACCCCCGCTGGTTCTACGTCACGCGCGCCCCGCGCGGCCATGGAGGCCCGAGCTGCACTCATCGTGGCAAACGAGCTCCTGCGCTACCGCCCCGTCGACAACGTCTACAAAGAATGGCTCGACCGAGTCGCCGAGCTCATCCGCGCTGCAGGAGGCGCGACCCAGCTGCCCGTCCGTCTGCAGACGCACCGCCCTGCTGGCGATGAAGCTCCGGGCGCCTCGGCCGCCTCCTCCTCAAGTCGGCGCCACAGCTATAGCGCGCGGCCCCTGGCGGAACCTGCTCCGCCCAGCGCCAGCAAGAGCAGAACTGCCAAGAAGTTCCTCGCCCGAAGAAGCTGCCCGGCGCTCCCGCTCCAGACGTCAAGACCTACGCTGCTCCCATGCAGCGCAGGAGGCCCACAAGACCAAGCTCTGCCGTCCGAGGCCCCAGCAGCCACGGCGGGCTGCCGCGCTTTCACCTCCGAGCTGCACAAAGGTCGCGTGGCCCGCCAAGTTCAAGCTGCACCGCCTCCCCGCCACGACGGCAAGACAAATGACCCCACGGAGTTCCTCCAGCTCTATGAGCTGGGCATCGAGGCTGCCAACGGGATGAAAAGGTCATGGCGAACTGGTTTCCCATGGCGCTCAGGATGGAGCCCGCACCGATCTCGAATCGGCACCGTGCACGATCTCTTCTCGGGCCGAGATGCGCATCCGCTTCATCGCCAACTTCCAAGGTACTCGCGACCGCCACCACCGTGGCGACATGCGTCGAATCAAGCAGCAGCGGAAACCCTGCAAAAGTACATCCAGCGCTTCAACAACGCTGCGCCTCAAGATCCCTGTGGTAACGGAGGAGGCCATCATCTCGCCTTCTCCGACGGGCGGCGCGACGACAAGATGAAGGAGGAGCCGGCGATGCACGAAGATCTGTGCACCTCCTCGAGCTGTTCAACTTGGCGACCAAGTGCGCCAGGGCTGAGGAGGCGCCTCTCCTCCTCGAGCTGCCCGCCGCGGATCCCGAAGAAATGTAGTCCAAGGGCCAAGGACGTGAAGCGCAAGGGGGCTGCCGTGCTCGCGGCCTAACCAGACACCAAGCGAGGCAGAGATCAGCCCGAGTCCTCCAAGGGCAGCCGGTACTGCGTGTACCACGACCTCCACACTCACAACACCAATGAATGTCAAGAGCTCCGGGCCGTGCGCGAAGGAAGGATCGGCAGACGCCCCGAGCGCAGCGACCGGGGCTACGGCCGAGGAGGAGGAAGGAATGCAGGACGCTGGGAAGACCGCGGCCCGCGCCAAGGGTGGCGCGACCAACCTCGCGAGGACCACTGGCAAGACCCACCTCACGAGGGAGGCTGGAGGGATCAGCCTCGCGAGGATCGCCCGCAGGGGAACGCAGGCCTTCCTCCGCTGCCGCCAAGGAGAATCAAGACCGTCATCAGGTGAGGGGCTGGGGCTTCAGAAGCACGCGGCGATCGCTGCATCCTGGGCGGAGCTCAAGCCCCACCTCTCAACGCATCTTCAAGCAGTTCGCCCTTGAAGTGAATGCAGTCCTCCCAAGCTCGAGTCCACGCGCCCTCTCAGTGGTCGGCGTGTGCCATCACGCTCAGCTCAGCGGATCAGCTCAAGTGCGCAGCCACAGCGGAGTTCTCCGATGCTTTGCTCCCCAATCATCAGCAATGTGCTAGTCACCAAGACCCTCATCGACGGCGGAGCAGGGCTCAACGTCTGTCCGTGGAAACATTCAACAATCTTCAAGTGCCTTCTGATCGCCTTCAGCCAACCAAGCCTTTCTCCGGAGTCACTGACGGCTCCACGGTCCCGATCGGCCAGGTCTGCCTTCCTGTCACCTTCGGGGCTCGCGACAACTACCACACCGAGCTCATCGACTTCGACGTCGCCCACATTCGCCTGCCGTACAACGCCATCCTCGGGTACCCAACGTTGGCCAAATTCATGGCCGTAACCCACCATGGCTACAACATCCTCAAGATGCCAGGAAGCGGCGGAGTCATCACGGTGCCCTGTGAAGAGAGAGACGCAGTGTGCTCCCTGGAGCGAGCCTTTCAGGCCGCATCGCTGGAAGACCTGCACCACAAGCAGCAGGAGGCCTCCCGAGGCCGCACTCCAAGAAGAAGAAGACATCGACTGCTCGGCTCTTCAAGAGACAGGCCCTTCGGCCCACATCGGGCCGTGGGGAGCCTCCTTCCATCACATAGGAAAGCGCGCCGGCGCCTCCTCAGTGGCTCGGGGCTCTCCCCGAGGGCCGCCCGACCTCGCCTAGGTCTCGAGGGAGGCGCTTGGGCACCACGTGGAGGCGTGTTTCGAAGCACGTTTCCCGCAAGTAGGAGCAAGACCAGGAGGGCAGAACCCTCGAGAGTTCGTCAGCAAGGCCATTCAGGAGCTACAGGAGGCAAGGGTCATGAGGGGCAGCCGCCGCCTACCTGCTGTGGCCCCCCATCCAGGCGAGGATGGTGGGTTGCGCGTCTGCATCGACATACCAGGGCTCAACCGAGCCGCATCTCAAGAGCGCCTCGGCCCCTCGCGAGTGGGACGCCAGAGGGTCCGCCCCATAGCTACGTGACGCATGCCTTATGGCCTGCCAACGCGGGCAGCTTGCGCACCCGCGTCTCATGAGGACCATCCCGAGGCTCAAGAGGTCGCACGCTGCAGCCCCGGGCGGAGATGGAGATGGCCCATGAGGAGCCACCAGCCTCCCGAGCCTCCCGAGGCCCTCGGGCCTGGGGGCTCGTGAGGATCGGCTCCCGCAGCCCACCGAGTCTGCAACACCAACACCCCTTCATCCCCAACATCACCAGGTGACATCTTTAAGTTTTATTTCCGGCTGGGAGCGCCTTCAGGGCCGCATTATTCCCAGGTCGCGTGGGTCCATCCCTGCGGCATGTATCCCTTTTATTTCATGTCATTAGCTTATCCTGTTGCGGGCGCCCCTCGGGCTGCATCATCCCCAAGCCGCTCGGGCCTGTCCCAGCGGCATGTATCCTTCATGCGTTTTCCTTAGGATTATGCTCTCGTTCCACCATGCTTGTTATTTGGTGCCTTTCCCTGGGTGGCGAAAGCTTGCGCGTTAAAGGGAGGTGCCTGAGCATCGCGAATCAGGGCTCCTACCGACTCTCTGGCCCTCACCCTCTGGTCTTGTCCATGGCATCGCGACCTGGCTTGCCAGCGACGGCTGAGACCAGCCCGAGAGCCGGGACCCGAAGACGTAGAGCACCGGCATCTGGATAAATTTGCAGGAACACACTCGAAGATAAGGCCCAGAGCCAGGCGCAACCCGCCTTGAGGTAGGGCCTCGTGAATCCCGCGCTGGCTCACGGGTGCCCCAACACACCTCGCGAGGCCTCTCGTGCCTCACCAAAGAAACTAACGGCAGGACTAACGATCGCCACGGCGAGCTCTTGTCCCTTTTGTGGTGAACCTGCAGGGTCCCTCCAAGGAGCACGGAACGACCTCGCCACGCAATCTCTAGCCGGCCAAGGCACAGACCTAGCGCCGCACCAAGAAGCATTGTCCTGACCCTCGAAGATAAGTCACCCTCCGGACACACTAGTCATCGCAACACCATCCCCACACTCAATGCGACCCCGCCTTAGCAACGTCGCTCTCCTTTCTCGCCGAATGATGGCTGCTTGAGCGCCAAGTGGGACCCCCTGAGCATCGCGACTCAGAGGCTCTTACCGGACCTCGGGCCGCTCACCTCCTGGCCTTGACCACGGCATCGCGACTGGCATACCAGCGGACGGCTGAAGCCGCCTTTGGGACTGGGACACATCGGTGAGCATCAAGCCCTCACGAGGTCCGAAGGAAGAAACTGAGCTAGAACAGAATGAGCATCTCGCATTGCCTCACAATAAGGATCATATTGACAAACGGTTACAAACATCTTACAAGCCCCCGCGGGGTACATTCTTGGCTCCTCGCAGGAACAAAAGACACGAATCCTAAGGAGTCCTATCTACAGGGACCACCACGGCAGACGCCATCATCAACAGTGGGCCACCCGGTCCGGAGCCAACCCCATCCAGATCAGGGGCGGCGACGACCTGACGAGCCCGCCCTGCTCCGGGAGCGGCACAGGCTCGGGGGCTCGTAGCTGTCGTCGCTCGTCTCCGGCGTTGCGAAGAGCTCGGCGGAGTCGCTGGATCCTCCGGCGCCTTCGTCGCCTGAGGAGCTGTCAAGGGAGCGGGCGGTCGGCCTCTGTCTCACCACAGCAGGACCCCGACCACCTCTCCCGGGGCAGCACTCCAGCCGGCAACCCTCCGCGTCGAAGACCTTGAAGGACACCACCGAAGCACCATCGTACTCCATGTGGATCGTGAGGGCGCCCCTCGCCCTGCAGACCCGGGCGACCTCGTCCCAGCCTCGAGTTATGAAGACCTCGCCCGGGGCAACTACCGCAACCTCTGCCCCGGTCGCGAGGGTGCCTCAGCCTCTGAGTCCTAGGGGCTCCCCCTGCCGGACGACGGAGGCAAAGAAAGAAGGAAGACAAATCCAAGACTTAGGAGGCGCGGCGACGCGAAGCACAAACTCCCGGCAGGAGCCCTCGGTGTGGACTCCAGGGGGGAAGACGCACACCTTCGTGACCCGCCGACGTCGTCGGCGGTGCCGCTCGTGGCGCCCGGCGTCGCCTCCTTCAAGGCCACCAATTTGCGCGTACAAGGGAAGAGGAAACCCTCGTGGCGGCCGCACGCACCAGGGCATGGGCGCCTCCTGGCAAGCGTTCCTGCCCTGGCACCAAAGAGCAAGCCGCTTCTTTGGGGGGGAGCAGGTCAGGATCCTCTTGAGGAGCCTTTCCCTTCTCTTCCCTGGAGAACCGGCGGATCGGAGCCATGGCAACCCAGGCAAACGAGGAGGAGGAGAAGCGAAGGATAGATCGGAAGGGCGCGCGCTGCCTGCATTTATGGCCGGGCGAAGGCCAACCGTCGGCCTCCACGATCACCGATCATCATGACCAATTCTGCATGCAGGACTTGTCGAATCCGGCGGTTACCGAGGCATCATGGGGAAGCGATGCGCGCAGCGTCAATCAACCGCCACGCGTCGCCCAAGGCCGCGGGATGTTAGGGGCCCTGACGCCCGCACTTGCCCTTTCGCCTCTGCTCGGCCAAGTTCGGCACGTCGTGGGCCGGGGGCTACTATCGGCGTTCCGGGAACAGGGGTCCCCAGACTTGCTCGCTGCTGCCCTGCGGCGTGGTTTCAAGGAGGCCCAGGGCGGCCCATCTTCATCAATGCAAGCTCAAGACCCTCGCGAGGGGCCAAGCCTCATGAGACGGACGACCAGGAGCTTCCTCGAGCCGCGGCCTCGTCGGTGGCTCATGAGGAGGCGGAGAGTTCAAGGCAGGGTACCTCGCGAGGTGCCCATGACGCAAGCCATGATTTACCAAGGGCGCCAAGCGCCAGCCCACAGAAGGCGTCCTCCTTTCCTCTTTGGTGCAAAGGGAGCAAGCGCAGGTGAGAGCATCAAGCAAAGGCATCCGCTTTGGTGCAACAAGACCAAGACCAGCCCCAACGGCTGGAAGGGAGTCATCGTGGAGCCCAAGCAGGCGTCATCACCAGAGCCTTTGGCTGGCGAGGACCAACTTTAGTCGGGATAAGTGTACCCGCTGTTCCCCTTCAAAATGGCCAATTGTTGGCGCCCTTCCCGCTCAATATTTGGGAAGAGGCCCAGGGCCTTCGCCTATAAATAGGAGTAGCCACACTCGTAGTAGAGGGATCAGAGGGATCGCGAGGATAGAGGGGATCTGGCATTTGGAATCCAGAGAGAGAGATAGAGACCTGATCCTCAAGCTACAACGACGGTACGCAACCTAGCAGTTCATCACACCCACCAAGAGCAGACCCTCGCGAGGTTGTTCTCCCCTGTATTGTTCCTCATCAGCCCAAGAGGCAATCCACCACACCACAAACTAGAGTAGGGTATTACACCACAACGGTGGCCCGAACTAGTATAAATCCTATGTCTCTTGTGCTGTTCTTTTTAGTAGTTTAGGTTCCTGCGATTCGGCGAGGTGCGAGACGGTGGGAGGTTGGATCTCCGCGCGCACCCCAGTGTTCGAACCTCAAGGGTCTGCCGGAACCCGAAATCCGACAGACCCTTCGTGGGTGGAGCCCTCCGTGGACTCGCGCAACCGTTACCCTTCGTGGGTTGAAGTCTCCATCAACGTGGATGTACGATAGCACCACCTATCGGAACCACGACAAAAACATCCGTGTCTCCAATTGCGTTTGAATCCTCCAAACCCTTCCCTTTACATTCTTGCCAGTTGCATGCTTTATTTTCCGCTGCCTATATACTCTTTGCATGCTTGCTTGAATTGTGTGAAGATTGCTTGACTTGTTCAAAGATAGCTAAAATCCGCCAAAGTCTAAAATTGGGAAAAGGTTAAGTTTTTAATTGGTCAAGTAGTCTAATCACCCCCCCCCTCTAGACATACTTAGAGGTCCTACAAGTGGTATGAGAGCTTTGGTCTCCATTTGCTTTGATTTCCATAGCTTTTGGTGGTCATAGCCTTGGTTTCACAACCTAGGAGAGTATGGCGTCTAGCGATTGAAATTATCACCGTAGAGGTCCTTACTTTGAGGGCACTAATTTTGCTAGTTGGAAGCATTAGATGAAAATGCATATTCTCGGACATAACCCCGCCGTTTGGGCTATTGTGTGTACTGGTTTGCAAGGTGAATTCTTTGATGGGAGAGAACCAAACCGTGAAGCTAGCGCAGAAGAGTTGAAGATGCTGCAATACAACGCTCAAGCTTGTGATATCCTCTTCAATGGCTTGTGCCCCGAAGAATTCAACAAAATCAGCCGTCTTGAGAATGCAAAGGAAATTTGGGATACTTTGATTGATATGCATGAAGGTACCGACTCCGTCAAGGAATCCAAGTTGGATGTGCTCCAAAGTAAGCTTGACAAGTTCAAAATGAAGGATGGTGAAGGTGTCGCTGAAATGTACTCTAGGCTTGCTCTTATCACAAATGAGATTGTCGGCTTAGGAAGTGAAGAGATAACCGACAGATTCATCATCAAGAAGATCCTAAGAGCATTGGATGGAAAATATGATACCGTGTGCACATTGATCCAAATGATGCCAAATTACAAAGATGTCAAGACAACGGAAGTCATTGGAAGAATTGTTGCTCATGAGATGTCACTCAAGGATAAGGAGGAACTTCACAACAAGTCAAGTGGTGCTTACAAAGCCTCATGTGAAGCCCCCACATCATCAAGTGAGAAACAAACCATCAATGAAGAATTGAGCTTAATGGTGAAGAACTTCAACAAATTCTACAAGAGTAGAAGCAAAGAAAGAAGCTCTAGGTCAAGGTCCTGCAATGACAAAATATCTTCTAGTCGAGAGCGCAATTGCTACAATTGTGGGAGACCCGGACACTATTCCAATGAGTGTACGGCACCCTACAAAAGAAGAGAAGATTCTCCAAAGAGAAGAAGTATAAGAGAAGAATCACCACCAAGAGAGAGAAGGAGTAGAGATGATCGTTATGAACGAAGACCCTCATGGAGAAGCAAGGATTCGGAAAGGAAGTACAAGTCATCAAAGAGCTACACAAAACGAAGACATCAAGCTCACGTTGGTGAATGAGTATCCGGCTCCGACTCCGACAATCACTCCGAGAGAAGCTATCACTCCGACTCCGAATACACTCAAGATGAAGGTGTTGCCGGTCTAGCACTTGTGTCAACCAACTCATATGACATATTTGATTCACCAAATGAAGGAATTGGAAGATGCTTCATGGAGAAAGGTCCTAAGGTATCACACCCCGAGTACGTGGATTTTAATAGTGATGAAGATGACTTGTTACGTGATGATGATTTACTTGTTGACAACTCTAGTGATGAATACTATGATGAAACGTCAATTAATCATGCTAATCAAGATGAAACTAATGACAATGATAAGGATAAGATTGAGCTTATAACTAAAGAACTAAACACTCTTAAGTTAGCTCATGAAACTATCTTCGAAGATCATCGAGAACTTTTAAGGGCTCATGAGAAGTTACGCTTTGAAAAGCTCAATCTTGAGCAAGAACATGAGTTCCTAAAAGCAATCAATGATGATCTCCGTAAGAAAAGTTCTTCTTACATTGCCAAGCGTTTACTCTTATCTATTTACATGCCACAAGTCAAGTCTAGTAACAAGAACAAGAAAGATTCTTCCTCTAGTAGTAACAATAACAATGCTAAATCCAATATTGTTGCTTCTAGTAGCTCTCTTGATTCCACTAATGATTCTCTTAGCCAAGCTACACTTGAGCAAGAAAACAGCTTATTGAAGGGAATTATAGAGAAAGGTGTATACAAGAGCCTTGCCGGGAGTAAGCAATTCGAGGAAATTGTACGCAAGCAAGGAAGGCACCTAAGAATCAAGGTGTTGGTTTTGAACGAAAGTTCAATGCCAATGGAGTTGAGTGGGAAGAAGATCAATACCCCAAGACAAAGTTTGTTCCTCAACAAGAGAAGTATGATCCTACTTCCTTCAAGGGAACACAAGCACAAGATGATCTTCCACCACAAGACCACAAGAACAAAGGCAATGACAAGCTTCAAGAGGAGATTGATGCATTTGAAGAAGCACCTAAGGCCTTGGTCAAGTGGGTTCCCAAGACTACGTCAAGTTCTACTTCATCAAGTACAACTACTACACCAAAGATTCCCATCAAGATGATGTGGATCCCCAAGAAAAAGAACTAGAGAGTTCTTGAGGGTGACTCCGCCCAACATTCTTCATTCATATCATTGTGGCAAGGACAAGTGAAATCATCTTCCATATCTTGCACTAGATCAAGGAGTCACAAACCCTCATGTTGGTAAGGCAAGGGACAAGGTAACCTAATGTTTTCATGGACATCATTTTGTGTGTGCATCACTCTATGTCTATGGATACTCTTGTTTGTACCTTGTGGGACTAACCCATGTAGGTATTGAAAGTGCAATTCACTCCAAAGGTTTGCTCCAAAAAGATCTACATCAACATTGAGCATCCACATCTTCAACACCTACATGAAGTCATCATCGACATAACCCAAGGTTAGTTCATCCCTCTAAGGGGGGATCTCACATCTAGGGGGGGGGCTTAACTCTAAGAATTGAGTCAAAGCAACTCTAATGATGTGAACACATCAATGCATTATGTAAAAGTGGTAACCCCACTTGAGCTTAAACGATGAGTATGACCTATGATCAAATGTTCTCATTTGACTCCTAAGTCAATATACTCATATATAGATGACCTAGTCATCGCCAATTGTTTGATAGATGATAGAATTGGTTGTGCATGCTTTGTCACATATTTTATTTGTCATTTTATTGTGTGAGCATGTTGGTTGCATATTTTACTCGTTCGAGGACATCCACTTGTTGTTTTGATTGATTGGTCTCTTCTTATTTGGCCAAGTGGATGGACAAGAATGCCTAAGAACCTTCTCTAGCTATCTATGTTTTTCTTGTCTCAAACTCTATTCATGCTACATCACAAAATTTGATCAAGTCAGATTCGAACCACTCAGTGTGAGGAGCACTTGGAGTCCCCGATTCGTCATAGACTTAAACTTCCAAAACTTCTTTATGATTTTCGGTCTGATCGATTCCTCCATTTCGGTCATACCGAGATCACTAAGTCGATCTAGGTTTTCATCTCGGTGCAATCGATTTGAACTTTTCGGTCACACCGAGTTGTTGTAACTGTTAACAGTTATGCATCTCGGTGACACCGAGTTGTTCACTCGGTCACACCGACAATGTCGGGCTATATATTCACACGGGCAAATTTTGGAAAACTTTCTCCAAAACTCCTCGCTCGCGCATAGCTCGCTCTGCCTACTAGGTCTCCGGATCGTCGACTTCGTCGCTAGCCGCCTCCTGTCGCTGGTCTCCACCGCCGTCAACGTAATTCATCTCCGTCGTTGCCGCCGTAGCGAGTTCACTGCCGAACTAGGGTATGAACTCGATCACGATTATATCCTCGTCGATTCTCAAAGACATTGTGTTCATAATGCTTCTTGCCACGATTGAAACACCTCTATCTAGTCAAAACACTCCTTAGAATAGATGTGATTCAAAATTTAGGGTTAGGTTTCACCAAACCATCTCGGACCCACCGAGTTGAAAAACTCGGTTCCACCGATTTGGCTAACGCCATTGCACTAGTAACTCTCGGTCTGACCGAGAATTGCTAATCGGTGTGACCGATTTTAAAACTTTGTGAAACCCTAGCAGTCTCGGTGAACTGTGACTCGATCTGACCGAGTTCACTAGTTTAGGTTCCAAAACTGCTTCGGTATCACCGAGTTTGAAAATCGGTAGATCCGAAATGCTTTTCAGGAAAACTAAAACTAAGTTTTGAATCATTCTTTGCAAAAATCTCTGCATTTTGTGATGCTCATCCACTCTATCTCATCTATAACTATTCACGTGGTCAGCAGATTATGCAGCATGTCAGACCAAAGTGACAGCCAGAACAAGTAAGAAGAGCAGATTCACATGAGTGAGGTCACTAGTCCATCTAGCAGCTCAGATGAGGGGAGCAGAAGCACTCCCAGCAATTTGCCCAAGGCTGCCACAAGGACAAGGAAGAAGAAGACCTCAGAGTCCGAGGATGAGGATTATGTGGCAGTTGAGGATGAGGCAAGTTCAAAGAAGAAAGTGCTCAAGAAGGAGTACAGCTCAACTGCAGTTAAGCCAGGAATGAAGATCAAAAGGCCTGCAGGAAGACAACCAATGTCCAAAGCCAGAGTCTCCACTCAAGCTTCTTTAGAATCCCAACCCAAAGAGCCTGCTGCTGCTGAAGGAAAGAAAAGGAATGAAAGGGTCAAGAAGACCATGGCCAGAGTAATAGGAAAGCCTTCCATGATGGAGGAAGAAGAGGAAGAAGAGGTTGTTGCACCAGCACCCAAGGCACAAAAGCTGATGGGTGATGCTATCAAGTCAGGGGCTGCAACTTCAAAGCCCAAAGTAGCACCCAAAGCTGCCCCCAAGCCCAAGAATGCACCTAAGAGGAATACCAGAGTATACCAAATTCTTTGAAAAGAACAAGGCCCCAATGCCAGATGTTGCTGCTGAGGAAGATGATGAAGGGCAAGTCCTAAGGAAGCTCAAACCCAAGACTCTAGACCACAATGATGCTCATCCCGTGGCTGAGAACATGAAGATCATGAGAGATTTAGGGTGGAGGCTATGGAGAGAGTTAGATCCATATGCCACCAGGAGAAGGACTGCTGTAGATTACAGGTTCCACACCAAGGAGCAGCAGGACTTCTATGAGACCATCTTGTTGGATAAGAAGCCCATAGTGTGTGATATGAGGTGGGTCGACTGGACCTACATTCAGGAAAATGAAGAACACTATCCTGGAGTGTATGACAGCTTCAGTGCGTGTGGAGTTGCAGATTTTGTTGGGCAGAAGCTCACAAACTGGAATGATGAGCTCATTATGCAATTCTACTCCACGGCACATTTCTATCCAGATGGCAGGATAGTTTGGATGTCTGAAGGAACGAGATACCAATCAACCATAGAGGAATGGGCAAGTCTGATCAATGCCCCAAAGGAAAGTGAAGATGACTTGGACATTTATGCCAAGAAGAAGATGGATCACAACTCAATGTTACAGATGTAAAGGGAGATCCCAGATGATGCACTTGAGACTTTCAAGTTTGGATCAGTTCATTTTCTTCTGTCAGGGCTGCCAACGATCAACTAGATCCTAAGGCACACTTTGTTGCCCAAATCAGGTGACCACAACATGATCAGAGGGCATGCAATTAATTTGCTACACATTTTTGATGTGCCCCAGAAATTCAAGGTCATGAGCCTCATAGTTTAAACTATCAAGAGGACAGCAGCAGACCAAAAGAGGAGCTGTGGATATGCCCCACAGATTCAGGAGTTGATTAACTCAAAGATGGGCATAGGGAAGTATATGTTGGATAAGGAACACTTAGTTCTCTATCCTGAATTTGAGGACAATCAAGTTGTCATGACTGAGAATGAACCATCATCAGTACAAGCTCAAGAGAAGAAGGAGAAGGCAAGGAAAGAGAAGGCTGCCAAGATGCCAACTCTAGCAGAGGCATCTGAGTACTTTTTAAAGAACAAGCGGGAGCAGCTTGGTTACTTGATAGCATCAACTCTGCGGATTGAGAAGGGGTTGGCCACCCTAACTCAAAACCAGGAGAGCCTGGAAAGAATCATGGAACAAAAATTCTATGATCTTGATGTCAAAGTAACTGAGATTCAGTTAGTTGTGGAGCAGCTACAGGATGACATGCAGGAGAGGAAGGGCAGGACAACAACTGATGCATTTGCCAGAGTGCCTCGCGCTCAGAGATCACCGCAGATCCAAGATTGCACACCGAGTCACTTCATCTGCTCCAGCTACAGCTCCAAAGACAACCAGCTCCAAAGACCAACTCCTTCAGCTCCTACCACATCAACTGAAGTCTTCGTCCAAGGAGCCATCTCTACGCCACCAGCAGAAGACCAAGCCTGAGAGACTAGATTTAGTCCTATGCATTTTCTAGGAACTTTTTGGTAACTTGTTGCCAAAGGGGGAGAAAAATGTATAGATCATAGGCTTCGAGAGAGAGATTTGCTGCTTTTGTTCTCTCTTGTCTTCTTGGTTGAACTTTGTTTGCTTTTGATTAGTTGAGATACTATGCTATTACCTGTGAGACATTGATGATCATGTGTTTGATCATAAGCTACACTTATGCTTGTTATATGTTATTATCTCGCTTATCCTTATACTATCATTCACTGTGCTTGGTGATGAGTGCATGTATTCAATCTTTATTATTTTGAGCGCTCCACCAAGATGTATGTGACATGGAAGAGTAACCCATGAGCCTAATTCCTTGTGCATTTGCAGTCCAAAGCAAATCTTAAAATATGCACAAATTTAGGGGGAGCTCTTGCTTATCACATACTTCTCAAAGCAACGATGTTTTTCAATCTTATTATCATTTGTCGAAGCTTTGATGTATATGTTGTCATCAATTACCAAAAAGGGGGAGATTGAAAGTGCAACTATCCCTAGGTGGTTTTGGTAATTCATAACAACATATATCTCATTGAGCTAATGTTATTCCAAGACAAATATTTCAGGAAAGCTCAATGAATGGCATGGCATGGATGATGAAAGTGGATCCCTCAAAATATTAAGGACAAAGGATTGGCTCAAGCTTCAAGCTCAAGACTCTTCATTTTACATTTTAGTGATCCAAGATCACATTGAGTCTATAGGAAAAGCCAATGCTATCAAGGAGGGATGAGGTGTTGCTTAATGAGCCTCTTGCTTCATGTGCTTAGTGATATGCTCCAAAACCCTCAACTACTTTCCCACTTCCACACATATGACCTAAACCTAATGTCAAACTTGGCCCTACCGATTCTTTCTATCCGGCGCCACCGAGTTCAGTTGTCATAGCCACTGCCACAAACCCTAGGAAAATTGGTTTCACCGATAGGGATCTCGGTCTCACCGAGATGGGATTGTAATCTCTCTGTTTACCTTCGTAATGTTTTGGTCTAACCGAAGTGAGCGATCGATCCAATCGAGATTGCAATGTAAACTCTCTGTTTCCCTTTCGTAACTTTTCGGTCTCACCGAAAGAGCGAATCGGTCCCACAGAGTTTACCTGACCAACACTCTGGTTAGCTAATTACAAAATTCCGTCTCACCGATTTTGTGTAATCGGTCTCACCGAGATTACGTTATGCCCTAACCCTAACCATATCGGTCCTACCGAGTTGCATATCGGTCCCACCAAAAACCCTAACGGTCACTAGGTTTACTAAATCGGTCCGACCGAGTTTGTTGATTCGGTCCCACCGAGTTTGGTAAATTGTGTGTAACGGTTAGATTTTGTGTGGAGGCTATATATACCTTTGCACCTCCTCTTCATTCGTGCAGAGAGCCATCAGAACAAACCTACACTTCCAACTTATCAGTTCTGAGAGAGAACCACCTACTCATGTGTTGAGGCCAAGATATTCCATTCCAACTACATAAATCTTGATCTCTAGCCTTCCCCAAGTTGCTTTCCACTCAAATCTTCTTTCCACCAAATCCAAATCCTGTGAGAGAGAGTTGAGTGTTGGGGAGACTATCATTTGAAGCACAAGAGCAAGGAGTTCATCATCAACACACCATTTGTTACTTCTTGGAGAGTGGTGTCTCCTAGATTGGCTAGGTGTCACTTGGGAGCCTCTGACAAGATTGTGGAGTTGAACCAAGGAGTTTGTAAGGGCAAGGAGATCGCCTACTTCGTGAAGGTCTACCGCTAGTGAGGCAAGTCCTTCATGGGCGACGGCCATGGTGGGATAGACAAGGTTGCTTCTTAGTGGGCCCTTCGTGGGTGGAGCCCTTGGTGGACTCGCGCAACCGTTACCCTTCGTGGGTTGAAGTCTCCATCAACGTGGATGTACAATAGCACCACCTATCGGAACCACGACAAAAACATATGTGTCTCCAATTGCGTTTGAATCCTCCAAACCCTTCCCTTTACATTCTTGCAAGTTGCATGATTTATTTTCCGCTGCCTATATACTCTTTGCATGCTTGCTTGAATTGTGTGAAGATTGCTTGACTTGTTCAAAGATAGCTAAAATCTACCAAAGTCCAAAATTGGGAAAAGGTTAAGTTTTTAATTGGTCAAGTAGTCTAATCACCCCCCTCTAGACATACTTCAAGGTCCTTCACCTGCACCTCTCATGGCGGGTGATAGCAGACGACGCGAGGGAGAGCCTCCATTAGTGCCAGATGACATCGCCCCCATCGAAGAAGCAAATGCTAATGATGTCATGGAGGAGGAGGATGATGACCCTCTCAAGTATATCAATACCGCCTATGACGATGGAGGATTGATGGCTCAGGACTATGACTCCGGCTATGAGCATGGAGATGGCTTGATGCTGCCTGATTTGCCGGAGCCGGAACGTCCTAAGGCGGAATGCAAAAAGTCTCTCTTCATGCGATCCTCGCAAGAGACGCCTCCAGATGCCGCCTCTACCCAGCAACAACAACCCGAGGGCGTCCACTGATTAGCCCGACGACACTGGGGATGGTGGTTAGGGAAGGTATGGTGGGCTCACTACCGCCACCGCCAAGAAGCAAAGGAGGAGACCGGACAAGAAAGGCCCTAAAGGCAGAGCTGCTTCAATTAGCTAGCCGCATCTGAAGCCCCGAGAGGTAGATAGAATACATGTCGAAGGTGCAGAGGCTCTCCATGTCGTCAGCCACCCGGTCCTACCTCCGAAAGCACTAGAGCACATACTAAACAAGGATCAAAGGAGACTTCATGAAGATGTGCTGGCCAGAGAGAAAAACCTTCTCATCTCAGAAAAACCAGGATACCCGCTTTAGGCGGCTCAGGTGTCAGGTGGGAAGTTGTACGTCGAGAGATGGCCCGCGGATAAGTTCATCCTGCGGTTCTACTACATCTACGACATGTTCCATATGACCAAGTTGTATTTTCAGCTCATCCGCATGTATGCGCTACATCATCAGGCGTGAGAACGTAAAATATATCTGCGTCACGGACCCGTACTATATGCACGAGAGCTTCTTGGCAGTCTGCATGACTATGCGAGCAAGTACATCATTGAGTTCATGATCGCTAATAAGGACAAGGAAACGATTCTCTTGCCTTATCATCCCACGTAAGACATCCGCGGATATCCTTTTGTAAGTTTTAATAATTCCTTTCCAAGCACGGAGGCTAATTTGAGGTGTGCGTAGTTTGCGCAGTGGGGTGAAGGAAATATGCCCTAGAGGCAATAATAAAGTTGTTATTTATATTTACTTATATCATGATAAATGTTTATTATTCATGCTAGAATTGTATTAACCGGAAACATAGTACATGTGTGAATACATAGACAAACAGAGTGTCCCTAGTATGCCTCTACTAGACTAGCTCGTTAATTTCCTGATCATAGACATGTGTTGTCATTTGATGAACGGGATCACATCATTAGAGAATGATCTAATGGACAAGACCCATCCGTTAGCTTAGCATTAATGATCGTTTAGTTTTATTGCTATTGCTTTCATCATGACTTATACATGTTCCTATGACTATGATATTATGCAACTCCCGAATACTGGAGGAACACCTTGTGTGCTATCAAACATCACAACGTAAATGGGTGATTATAAAGATGCTCTACAGGTGTCTCTGATGGTGCTTGTTGAGTTGTCATAGATCGATATTAGGATTTTTCACTCCGTGTTTCGGAGAGGTATCTCTGGGCCCTCTCGGTAATGCTCGTCACTATAAGCCTTGCAAGCAAAGTGACTAATGAGTTAGTTGCGGGATGATGCATTATGGAACAAGTAAAGAGACTTGCCGGTAACGAGATTGAACTAGATATGGTGATACCGGCGATTGAATCGGCTAGTAACATACCGATGACAAAGGGAACAACGTATGTTGTTATGCGGTTTGACCGATAAAGATCTTCGTAGAATATGTAGGAGCCAATATGAGCATCCAGGTTCCGCTATTGGTTATAAAGGAAATATGCCCTAGAGGCAATAATAAATTTATTATTTATTTCCTTATTTCATGATAAATATTTATTATTCATGCTGGAATTGTATTAACCGGAAACTTAGTACATGTGTGAATACATAGACAAAATGAAGTGTCCCTAGTATGCCTCTACTTGACTAGCTCGTTTATCAAAGATGGTTATGTTTCGTAACCATAGACATGTCTTTTCATTTGATGAATGGGATCACATCATTAGGAGAATGATGTGATGGACAAGACCCATTCGTTAGCTTAGCATTATGATCGTTACAGTTTCATTGTTATTGCTTTCTTCATGACTTATACACGTTCCTCTGACTATGGGATTATGCAACTCCCGAATACCGGAGGAACACCTTGTGTGCTATCAAACATCACAACGTAACTGGGTGATTATAAAGATGCTCTACAGGTGTTTCCGAAGGTGTTTGTTGGGTTGGCATAGATCAAGATTAGGATTTGTCACTCCGTGTATGGGAGAGGTATCTCTGGGCCCTCTCGGTAATGCACATCACTATAAGCCTTGCAAGCATTGTGACTAATGAGTTAGTTGTGGGATGATGCATTACGGAACGAGTAAAGAGACTTGCCGGTAATGAGATTGAACTAGGTATGAGGATATCAATGATCGAATCTCAGGAAAGTAACATACCGATGACAAAGGGAACAACGTATGTTGTTATGCGGTTTGACCGATAAAGATCTTCGTAGAATATGTAGGAACCAATATGAGCATCCAGGTTCCGCTATTGGTTATTGACCGGAGATGAGTCTCTGTCATGTCTACATAGTTCTCAAACCCGTAGGGTCCGCACGCTTAACGTTCGGTGACGATAGGTATTATGAGTTTATGTGTTTTGATGTACCAAAGGTAGTTCGGAGTCCCGGATATGATCACAGACATGACGAGGAGTCTCGAAATCATCAAGACATAAAGATCGATATATTGGATGGTTATGTTTGGACATCGGAATGGTTCCGGGTGAGTTCGGGCATTTAGCGGAGTATCGGGAGGTTACCAGAACCCCCCGGGGAGTGTATGGGCCTTATTGGGTCTTAGTGGGAGAGAAGAGGAGGCGGCCTAGGAAGGGGCACCCCCCCCCCCAAGCCCAATCCGAATTGGGAAGGGAGCCGGCCCCCTTTCCTTCCTCTCTCTCTCCTCCTTCCTTCCTCTCCTACTCCTACTTGGAAGGGGGGAATCCTACACCCGGTGGGAGTAGGACCCCCCTAGGGCGCGCCATAGAGAGGGCCGGCCCTCCCCCTCATCCACTCCTTTATATACAGGGAGGGGCACCCCATAGACACACAAGTTGATCATTGATATCTTAGCCATGTGCGGTGCCCCCCTCCACCATAATCCACCTCGGTCATATCGTTGCAGTGCTTAGGCGAAGCCCTGCGCCGGTAGCTTCATCATCACCGTCATCATGCCATCGTGCTGATGAAGCTCTCCCTCGACACTCTGCTAGATCGTGAGTTCGTGGGACGTCACTGAGCCGAACGTGTGCGGATCGCGGAGGTGACGTACTTTCGGTACTAGGATCGGTCGATCGTGAAGATGTACGACTACATCAACCGCGTTGTCATAACGCTTCCGCTTTTGGTCTATGAGGGTATGTGGACAACACTCTCCCCTCTCATTGCTATGCATCACCATGATCTTGCGTGTGCATAGGAATTTTTTTGAAATTACTACGTTCCCCAACAGTGGCATCCGAGCCAGGTTTATGCATAGATGTTATATGCACGAGTAGAACACAAAGAGTTGTGGGCGATAATAGTCATCTTGCTTACCGACATGTCATACTTTGATTGGCGGTATTGTTGGATGAAGTGGCCGGACCGACATTACGCAGACGCTTACGCCGAGACTGGTTCTACCGACGTGCTTCGCACACAGGTGGCTGGCGGGTGTCAGTTTTTCCAACTTTAGTTGAATCAAGTGTGGCTACGCCCGGTCCTTGTTGAAGGTTAAAACAGCACATACTTGACGAAGTATCGTTGTGGTTTTGATGCGTAGGTAAGAACGGTTCTTGCTCAGCCCGTAGCAGCCACGTAAAACTTGCAACAACAAAGTAGAGGACGTCTAACTTGTTTTTGCAGGGCATGTTGTGATGCGATATGGTCAAGACATGATGCTAAATTTTATTGTATGAGATGATCATCTTTTGTAACAGAGTTATCGGCAACAGGCAGGAGCCATATGGTTGTCGCTTTTATTGTATGAAATGCAATCACCATGTAATTTCTTTACTTTATCACTAAGCGGTAGCAATAGTCGTAGAAGCAATAGTTGGCGAGACGACAACGATGCTACAGTGGAGATCAAGGTGTCGCGCCGGTGACGATGGTGATCATGACGGTGCTTTGGAGATGGAGATCAAAGGCACAAGATGATGATGGCCATATCATATCACTTATATTGATTGCATGTGCTTTTTACCCTTTATGCATCTTATTTTGCTTAGATCGATGGTAGCATTATAAGATGATCTCTCACTAAATTTCAAGGTACAAGTGTTCTCCCTGAGTATGCACCGTTGTGAAAGTTAAATGCGTCTTAGAGACACCACGTGATGATCAGGTGTGACAAGCTCTACATTCACATACAACGGGTGCAAGCCAGTTTTGCACACGCGGAACACCCGGGTTAAACTTGACGAGCCTAGCATATGCAGATATGGCCTCGGAACACTAGAGACCAAAAGGTCGAGCGTGAATCATATAGTAGATATGATCAACATAGTGATGTTCACCATTGAAAACTACTCCATCTCATGTGATGATCGGACATGGTTTAGTTAATTTGGATCATGTGATCACTTAGATGATTACAGGGATGCCTATCTAAGTGGGAGTTCTTTAGTAATATGATTAACTAAACTTTAATTTATCAAGAACTTATGAAAGTGCAACTATCCCTAGGTGGTTTTGGTAATTCATAACAACATATAGCTCATTGAGCTAATGCTATTCCAAGATGAACATTTTAGGAAAGCTCAATGAAAGGCATGGCATGGATGATGAAAGTGGATCCCTCAAAATGCTAATGACAAAGGATTGGCTCAAGCTCAAAAGCTCAAGACTCTTCATTTTATATTTTAGTGATTCAAGATCACATTGAGTCTATAGGAAAAGCCAATACTATCAAGGAGGGATGAGGTGTTGCTTAATGAGCCTCTTGCTTCATGTGCTTAGTGATATGCTCCAAAACCCTCGGCTACTTTCTCACATCCACATATGACCTAAACCTACCGCCAAAATCTGTCTCACCGATTCTTCCTTTCCGGCTCAACCTATTCCAAATGTCATAGCCATTGCCACACACCCGAGGCAAATCGGTTCTACCGATAGGGATCTCGGTCTCACCGAGTTGGGATTGTAATCTCTCTGTTTCCTTTTCGTAACTTTTCGGTCTCACCGAAAGAGCGGATCGGTCCCACCGATATTGCAATGTAAACTTTATGTTTCCCTTTCGTAATGTTTCGGTCCCACCGAAAGAGCGAATCGGTCCCACCGAGTTTACCTGACCAACTCTCTGGTTAGCTAATTACCAAAATCGGTCTCACCGAGTTTGTATGTCGGTCTCACCGAGATTACGTTATGCCCTAACCCTAACCATATCGGTCCTACCGAGATGCAAGTCGATCCACCGAAAACCCTAACGGTCACTAGGTTTACTAAAATCGGTCTGACCGAGTTTGTTGATTTGGTCCCACCGAGATTGGTAAATTGTGTGTATAGCAGTTAGATTTTGTGTGCAGGCTATATATACCCTCCACCTCCTCTTCATTCGTGGAGAGAGCCATCGAACAAACCTACACTTCCAACTTACCATTTCTGAGAGAGAGCCACCTACTCATGTTTTGAGACCAAGATATTCCATTCCTACCATATGAATCTTGATCTCTAGCCTTCCCCAAGTTGCTTTCCACTCAAATCTTCTTTCCACAAGATCCAAATCCTATGAGAGAGAGTTGAGTGTTGGGGAGACTATCATTTGAAGCACAAGAGCAAGGAGTTCATCATCAACGCACCATTTGTTACTTCTTGGAGAGTGGTGTCTCCTAGATTGGCTAGGTGTCACTTGGGAGCCTCCAACAAGATTGTGGAGTTGAACCAAGGAGTTTGTAAGGGCAAGGAGATCGCCTACTTCGTGAAGATCTACCGCTATTGAGGCAAGTCCTTCGTGGGCGACGGCCATGGTGGGATAGACAAGGTTGCTACTTCGTGGACCCTTCATGGGTGGAGCCCTCTGTGGACTCGCGCAACTGTTACCCTTCGTGGGTTGAAGTCTCCATCAACGTGGAGGTACGATAGCACCACCTATCGGAACCACGCCAAAAACATCCGTGTCTCCAATTGCGTTTGAATCCTCCAAACCCTTCCCTTTACTTTCTTGCAAGTTGCATGCTTTAATTTCCGCTGCTTATACACTCTTTGCATGCTTGCTTTAATTGTGTGATGATTGCTTGACTTGTCCTAAGATAGCTAAAATCTGCCAAACTCTAAAACTGGGAAAAGGCTAAGTTGTTAATTGGTCATGTAGTCTAATCCCCCCCCCCCCCCCTCTAGACATACTTCAAGGTCCTACAAGTGGTATCAGAGCTTGGTCTCCATTTGCTTTGATTTCCATAGCTTTTGGTGGTCATAGCCTTGGTTTCACAACCTAGGAGAGTATGGCGTCTAGCGAGAAATTATCACCGTGAGGTCCTTACTTTGATGGTACTAATTTTGCTAGTTGGAAGCATAAGATGAAAATGCATATTCTCGGACATAACCCGTCGTTTGGTCAATTATTTGTATTGGCTTGCAAGGTGAATTCTTTGATGGGAGAGAGCCGAACCGTAAAGCTAATGCGGAAGAATTGAAGATGTTGCAATACAACGCTCAAGCTTGTGATATCATCTTCAGCGGATTGTGCCCCGAAGAATTCAACAAAATCAGCCGTCTTGAGAATGCGAAGGAAATTTGGGATACTCTGATTGATATGCATGAAGGTACCGAATCCGTCAAGGAATCCAAGTTGGATGTGCTCCAAAGTCAGCTTGACAAGTTCAAAATGAAGGATGGTGAAGGTGTCGCTGAAATGTACTCTAGGCTTGCACTTATCACAAATGAGATTGCCGACTTAGGGAGTGAAGAGATGATAGCAGATTCATCATCAAGAAGATCCTAAGAGCATTGGATGGAAGGTATGATACCGTGTGTACATTGATTCAAATGATGCCAAACTACAAAGATCTCAAGCCAACGGAAGTCATTGGAAGAATTGTTGCTCATGAGATGTCACTTAAGGATAAGGAGGAACTTCACACCAAGTCAAGTGGTGCCTACAAAGCCTCAAGTGAAGCCCCCACATCATCAAGTGAGAAACACACCTTCAATGAAGAATTGAGCTTAATGGTGAAGAACTTCAACAAATTCTACAAGAGTAGAAGCAAAGAAAGAAGCTCCAAGTCAAGGTCTTACAATGACAAAAGATCTTCTGGTCGAGAGCGAAATTGCTACAATTGTGGGAGACCCGGACACTATTCCAATGAGTGTACGGCACCCTAGAAAAGAAGACAAGACTCTCCAAAAAGAAGAAGTATAAGAGAAGAATCACCACCAAGAGAGAGGAGGAGTAGAGATGATAGTTATGAACGAAGACCCTCACGGAGAAGCAAGGATTCGAAAAGGAAGGACAAGTCATCAAAGAGCTACATAAAACGAATACATCAAACTCATGTTGGTGAATGGGTATCCGGTTCCGACTCCGACAATCACTCCGAGAGAAGCTATCACTCCGACTCCGAATATACTCAAGATGAAGGTGTTGCTGGTCTAGCACTTGTGTCAACCAACTCCTACGACATATTTGAATCACCAAATGAAGGAATTGGAAGATGCTTCATGGCCAAAGGTCCAACTGTAACACATCCTGAGTATGTTGATTTCAATAGTGATGAGGATGACTTGCTTGTGGATGATGATTTACTTGTTGACAACTCTAGTGATGAATACTATGATGAAACGTCAATTAATCATGCTAATCAAGATAAAACGAATGACAATGATAAGGAGAAGATTGAGTGTCTAACTAAATAACTAAACTCTCTTAAGTTAGCTCATGAAACTATCTTCGAAGATCATCGAGAACTTTTAAGGGCTCATGAGAAGTTACGCTTTGAAAAGCTCAATCTTGAGCAAGAGCATGAGTTCTTAAAAGCAATCAATGATGATCTCCGTAAGAAAAGTTGTTCTTACATTGCCAAGCGTTTACTCTTATCTACTTACATGCCTAAAGTCAAGTCTAGTAACAAGATCAAGAAAGATTCTTCCTCTAGTGGTAACAGTAATAATGTCAAACCCAATATTGTTGCTTCTAGTAGTTCTCTTGATTCCACTAATGATTCTCTTAGCCAAGTTACACTTGAGCAACAAAATAGCTTGTTGAAGGGAATTATAGAGAAAGGTGTATACAAGAGCCTTGCCGGGAGTAAGCAATTCGAGGAAATTGTACATAAGCAAGGAAGGCACCGGAAGAATCAAGGTGTTGGTTTTGAACGAAAGTTCAATGCCAATGGAGTTGAGTGGGAAGAAGATCAATACCCCAAGACGAAGTTTGTTCCTCAACAAGAGAAGTATGATCCTACTTCCTTCAAGGGAACACAAGCACAAGATGATCTTCCACCACAAGACCACAACAACAAAGGCAAGTACAAGCTTTAAGAAGAGATTGATGCATTTGAAGAGGCACCTAAGGTCTCGGTCAAGTGGATTCCCAAGACTACGTCAAGTTCTACCTCATCAAGTACAACTACAACTCCAAGGATTCCCATCAAGATGATGTGGATCCCAAGAAGAAGAACTAGAGAGTTCTTGAGGGTGACTCCGCCAACATATTTCACTCATATCATTATGGCAAGGACAAGTGCAATCAACTTCCATATCTTGCACTAGTTCAAGGAGTCACAAACCCTCATGTTGGTAAGGCAAGGGACAAGGTAACCTAATGATTTCATGGACATCATTTTGTGTGTGCATCACTCTATGTCTATGGATATACTTGTTTGTTCCTTGTGGGACTAACCCATGTAGGTATTGAAAGTGGAACTCGCTCCAAAGGATTGCTCCAAAAAGATCTACATCAACATTGAGCATCCACATCTTCAACACCTACATGAAGTCATTATCGACAAAACCCAAGGTTAGTTCATCCCTCTTAGGGGGATCTCACATCTAGGGGAGCTTAACTCTAAGAATTGAGTCAAAGCAACTCTAATGATGTGAACACATAAATGCTTTATGTAAAAGTGGTAACCCCACTTGAGCTTAAATGATGAGTATGACCTATGATCAAATGTCTATCATTTGACTCCTAAGTCAATATACTCATATATAGATGACCTAGTCATCGCCAATTGTTTGATAGATGCTAGAATTGGTTGTGCATGCTTTGCCACATATCTCATTCGCCATCTTATTGTGTGAGCATGTTGGTTGCATACTTTACTCATTTGAGGACATCCACTTGTTGTTTTGATTGATTAGCTTCTTTTTCTTTGGCCAAGTGGATGGACAAGAATGCCTAAGAACCTTCTCTAGCTATCTATGCTTTTCTCATCTCAAACTCTATTCATGCTACATCACAAAATTTGATCAAGTCAGATTCGAACCACTCTGTGTGAGGAGCACTCGGAGTCCCCGATTCGTCATAGACTTAAACTTCCAAAACTTCTTTGTGATTCTCGGTCTGACCGATTCCTCCATTTCGGTCTTACCGAGATCATTAAGTCGATCTAGGTTTTCAATCTCGGTGCAACCAATTTGAACTCTTCGGTCACACCGAGTTGCAATAAGTGTACACAGTTTTGCATCTCGGTGCCACCGAGTTGTTCCACTCGGTCACACCGACAGGGTCGGGCTATATATAGTCACGAGCAAAAATTTGGAAATTTCTCCGAACCTCTTCGCCCGTGCAATAGCTCGCTCTGCCTCTGTGGTCTCCGGATCGTCTCCTCGTCGCCAGCCGCCTCCTGTCGCTGGTCTCACTTGCCGTCAGCGGAATTCAACCCGCCGTTGCCGCCGTGGCGAGTCTCCGCCCGAACTAGGGTATGGACTCGATCACGATTGCTTTCCTCATCCGATTCTCACATTGTGTTCTTACTGATTCTTGCCACGATTGAAACACTCCTATCCAGTCAATGCAATCCTTAGAATAGTTTTGATTCGAAAAATTTAGGGTTAGGTTTACTGCGAAACCATCTCGGACCCACCGAGTTGAAAAACTCGGTCCCACCGATTTGGCTTATGCCATTGCACTAGTGAGACTCGGTTTGACCGAGAATTGCTATTCGGTGAGACCGATTTTAGGACTTTGTGAAACCCTAGCAGTCTTGGTGGCCTTTGAGCGTGACTCGGTCGACCGAGTTCATCAGTTTAGGTTCCAAAACTGCTTCGGTATCACCAAGTTTGAAAATCGGTTGATCCGAAATGCTTTCTGTGAAAACTAAAACTGAATTTTTGAGTCATTCTTTTGCAAAAATCTCTGCATTTTGTGATGCTCATCCACTCTACCTCATCTATAACTCTTCACAGGGTTAGCAGTCAGTGCTTGCAGCATGTCGAGACCGAGTGTGATCGAGAATAGGTCGAGGAGGCAGGTGAACATGAGTGAGGGCACTAGTCCCTCCAAAGACTTCAGATGAAGGTAGCAGGAGCACCCCAAGCAATTTGCCTAAAGCTGCCACCGGGCAAAGGTAGAAGAAAACCTCAGATTACGAAGATGAGGATTATAGGGCGAAGAGGATGAGGCAACCTCCAAGAAGGCGGTGCTCAAAAGGAGTATGGCTCGGCACATAGCACAAAGCACAGACTCAATAGGAAGGTTCACCTGCCAAGAGGACACCTATGCCAAAGGTCGAGCATCAACTCAAATTCCTGAAAAGCCTGATCCCAAAGAGCCAAATTTCTTTGAAGGGAAGAAAAGGAAAGAAAGGGTCAAGAAGACCACAGTCAGAGTTATTGGGAAGCCTTCCATGATGGAAGAGGAAGAAGAGATTGTTGCACCAGCACCCAAGGCACCAAAGCTTATGGGTGATGCTATAAGATCAGGGGCTGCCACATCTAAGCCCAAGGAAGCACCCAAAGCTGCCCCCAAGGCCAAGTCTGCACCAAAGAGGAATACCAGGAATATTCCATCTACTGAGAAGAACAAGGCCTCAGTGCCTGAGGTTGCTGATGAAGAAGATGAAGAAGGACAAGTTCTGAGGAAGCTCAAGCCCAAGATACTAGACCACAATGATGCCCATCCTGTGGCTGAGGACATGAAGATCAGAAGAGACAATGGGTTGAGGCTATGGAGGATGACAGATCCATATGCCACAAGGAGAAGAACTGCTTTGTGGACTACGGGTTCCACACCAAGGAACAGCAGGACTTTTATGAGACTATTCTGCTGGATAAGAAGCCCATAGTGTGTGATATGAGGTGGGTCGTTGGACCTACATGAAAGAAAATGTAGAGCACTATCACTGGAGTGCAAAGACAGTTTTATTGCTTTGTTGGAGTTGCAGAACTTCGTTGGGAAAAAGCTCACCAAGCTGGAGCGATGAACTTATCATGCGATTCTACTCAACACACTTTTATCCGGATGGCGAGGATAGTGTGGATGTCTGAAGGTACAAGGTACCAGTCAACTGTTGAGGAGTGGGCAAAGCTGATAAATGCCCCAAAGGAGAACGAAGATGACATGGATGTATATGCCAAGAAGAAAATGGATCACAATTCCATGGCACACATGTACAAGGAGATCCCAGACACAACCATTGAGACACATAAGTTTGGATCAGTCCACTTCCTTCTGTCAGGGCTGCCGACTATCAACTGCATCTTAAGGCATACTCTACTGCCTAAGTCTATGACCACAACATGATTAGAGGGCATGCAATCAACATGTTGCATTTGTTTGATGTGCCACAGAAATTCAAAGTCATGAGCCTTATGGTTGAAACCATTAAGAGGACTGCAGCAAACCAGAAGAGAAGTTGTGGATATGCCCCTCAGATCCGAGAGTTGATTAACTCAAAGATGGGCACGAGCAAATATCTATTGGATAAAGAACATTTTCCACTTTATCCATACTTTGAGGTCAATGAGGTTGTCATGAATGAGAATGATCCATCATCAGTTCAAGCACAAGAGAAGAAGGAGAAGGCAAGGAAAGAGAAGGCTGCCAGGATGCCAACTCAAGAGGAGGCGTCTGAGTATTTCTTGAAGAACAAGCAGGAGCAGATTGGATACTTAATAGCATCAACACTGAGGATTGAGAAGGGATTGGCCACCCTCACTCAAAATCAGGAGAGCTTGGAAAGAATCATAGAACAAAAGTTCTATGACTTAGATGTAATGGCGAGATTGATGCTGCGTGGAGCAACTACAGATGACATGCAGGAGAGGAAGGGCAAAACAACAACGGATGCATTTGCCAGAGTGCCTAGAGCCCAGAGGTCATCTGCTATGCCAGTTCCTGACACCAGAGCCACTTCATCTGCACCAGCTACAGCCTCAATGCCACCAGCTCCAGCACCTACACCAGCTCCAGCTCCATCTACTTCAACTGAAGCCTTCGTCCTCGGCGCTATCCGGACGCCACCACACGAAGATCAAGCACGAGTCGATCTAGCACTATGCATTTTCTATAAACTTTTTGGTAACTTGTTGCCAAAGGGAAAATGTATAGATCATAAACTTCGAGAGAGAGTGTGTTGCTTTTGTTCTCTCTTGATTTGTTTTTAACTTGTTTGCTTTTGATTGTTTGAGATACTATGTTTGTGAGACATTGCTGATCATGTGTTTGATCGTAAGCTACACTTATGCATGTTTGATGATATTATCTTATCTATCCTATGTGATCATTCACTGTGCTTGGTGATGAGTGCATGTATTCAATCTGTATCATTTTGAGCGCTCCACCAAGATGTATGTGACATGGAAGAGTAACCCATGAGCCTGATTCCTTGTGCATTTGCAGTCCAAAGCAAATCGTAAAATATGCACAAAATTAGGGGGAGCTCTTGCTTATCACATACTTCTCAAAGCGACGATGTTTTTTCAATCTTATTATCATTTTTCGAAGCTTTGATCTATATGTTGTCATCAATTACCAAAAAGGGGGAGATTGAAAGTGCAACTATCCCTAGGTGGTTTTGGTAAATCATAACAACATATAGCTCATTGAGCTAATGCTATTCCAAGATGAACATTTCAGGAAAGCTCAATGAATGGCATGGCATGGATGATGAAAGTGGATCCCTCAAAATGCTAATGACAAAGGATTGGCTCAAGCTCAAAAGCTCAAGACTCTTCATTTTATATTTTAGTGATTCAAGATCACATTGAGTCTATAGGAAAAGCCAATACTATCAAGGAGGGATGAGGTGTTGCTTAATGAGCCTCTTGCTTCATGTGCTTAGTGATATGCTCCAAAACCCTCAGCTACTTTCTCACATCCACATATGACCTAAACCTAAAGACAAAATCGGTCTCACCGATTCTTCCTATCCAGCGCCACCGATTCCAAATGTCATAGCCACTGCCACAAACCCTAGGCAAATCAGTTCTACCGATAGGGATCTCGGTCTCACCGAGATGGGATTGTAATCTCTCTGTTTCCTTTTCGTAACTTTTCGGTCTCACCCAAAGAGCGGATCGGTCCCACCGAGATTGCAATGTAAACTTTTTGTTTCCCTTTCGTAACGTTTTGGTCCCACCGAAAGAGCAAATCGGTCCCACCGAGTTTACCTGACCAACTCTCTGGTTAGCTAACTACCAAAATCGGTCTCACCGATTTCGTGTAATCGGTCTCACCGAGATTACGTTATGCCCTAACCCTAACCATATCGGTCCTACCGAGATGCAAGTCAGTCCCATCGAAAACCCTAACGGTCACTAGGTTTACTAAAACCGGTCTGACCGAGTTTGTTGATTCGGTCCCACCGAGATTGGTAAATTGTGTGTAACGGTTAGATTTTGTGTGGAGGCTATATATACCCCTCCACCTCCTCTTCATTAAATGGAGAGAGCCATCGAACAAACCTACACTTCCAACTTACCATTTCTGAGAGAGCCCGCTACTCTTGTGTTGAGACCAAGATATTCCATTCCTACCATATGAATCTTGATCTCTAGCCTTCCCCAAGTTGCTTTCCACTCAAATCTTCTTTCCACCAGATCCAAATCCTATGAGAGAGAGTTGAGTGTTGGGGAGACTATCATTTGAAGCACAAGAGCAAGGAGTTCATCATCAACGCACTATTTGTTACTTCTTGGAGAGTGGTGTCTCCTAGATTGGCTAGGTGTCACTTGGGAGCCTCAGAGCAAGATTGTGGAGTTGAACCAAGGAGTTTGTAAGGGCAAGGAGATCGCCTACTTCGTGAAGATCTACCGCTAGTGAGGCAAGTCCTTCGTGGGCGACGGCCATGGTGGGATAGACAAGGTTGCTACTTAGTGGACCCTTCGTGGGTGGAGCCCTCCGTGGACTCGCGCAACCGTTACCCTTCATGGGTTGAAGTCTCCATCAACGTGGAGTGCGATAGCACCACCTATCGGAACCACGCCAAAAACATCCATGTCTCGAATTGCGTTTGAATCCTCCAAACCCTTCCCTTTACTTTCTTGCAAGTTGCATGCTTTAATTTCCGCTGCTCATACACTCTTTGCATGCTTGGTTGAATTGTGTGATGATTGCTTGACTTGTCCTAAGATAGCTAAAATCTGCCAAACTCTAAAACCGGGAAAAGGCTAAGTTTTAATTGGTCAAATAGTCTAATCACCCCCTCTAGACATACTTCAAGGTCCTACAACTTAGTACCTGATAGTATTTGCAAATTATGTTGTAGATCAATAGCTCGCGCATAGCTTCCCCGTTTATTTTTGATGTGTTCCTAGAGAAAAATAAGTTGAAAGATGTTAGTAGCAACGATGCGGATTGGATCCGTGATCTGAGGATTATCCTCATTGTTGCACAGAAGTATTATGTCCTTGATGCACCGCTAGGTGACGGACTTATTGCAGGAGCAGATGCAGACGTTATGAACGTCTGGCAAAGCTTGATATGATGGCTACTTGATAGTTTAGTGCACCATGCTTTACGGCTTAGAACCGGGACTTCAAAAACATTTTGAATGCCACGGAGCATATAAGATGTTCCAAGAGTTGAAATTAGTATTTCAGACTCATGCCCATGTCGAAAGGTATGAGACCTTTGACAAGTACTTCGCCTACAAGATGGAGGAGAATAGCTCAGCTAGTGAGCATGTGCTCGGAATGTCTGAGTACTACCATCACTTGAATCAAGTGGGAGTTAGTCTTCCAGATAAGATAGTGATTGACAGAGTTCTCTAGTCACTATCACCAAGTTACTAGAACTTCGTGATGAACTCTAATATGCAAGGGATGACGAAAACGATTCCCGAGCTCTTCGCGATGCTGAAATCAGCAAAGGTAGAAATCAAGAAAAGCATCAAGTGTTGATGGTTGACAAGACCACTAGTTTCAAGTAAAAGGGCAAGGGAAATAAAGGGAACTTCAAGAAGAATGGCAAGCAAGTTGCCACTCCCATGAAGAAGCCCAAAGATAGACCCAAGCCTGAAACTGAGTGCTTCTACTGCAAAGGACATGGTCACTGGAAGTGGAATTGCCCTAGATATTTGGCGGATAATTAAGATGGAAAGTGAACAAAGGTATATTTGATATACATGTTATTGATGTGTACTTTTCTAGTGTTTATAGCAACCCCTCAGTATTTGATACTGGTTCAGTTGCTAAGTGTAGTAACTCGAAATGGGAGTTGCAAAATAAACAGAGACTAGTTAAGGGCGAGATGATGATGTGAGTTGGAAGTGATTCCAAGGTTGATAAGATCACCATCGCACACCCCCTTTACCTTCGGGATTAGTGTTGAACCTAAAATAAATGTTATTTGATGCTTGCATTGAGCATAAATATGATTGGATCATGTTTATTGCAATACGGTTATTCATTTAAGTCAAAGAATAATTGTTGTTCTATTTACATGAATAAAACCATCAATGGTCATACACTTAATAAAAATGGTTTATTGAATCTTGATCGTAGTGATACACATATTCATAATATTGAAGCCAAAAGATGCAAAGTTAATAATGATAGTGCAACTTATTTGTGGCATTGCCGTTGTAACATCCCAAATTTTCAATTTGGAATGTTATACATTAGGTCATCATGCATATCATATTTTCTCGCATTCTTCCGATCCTAGAAAATTTCACGCAACTGAAGGACCCTCGGAGAGAGTTGGAAGTTTCATTATTTTCATATTTGGGATTTCTCAAATTTTGAAAATAGGATCATTAGTTATTTAATTATCTCCATAAAGTTTTTCCGATAAAAAAATTAAAGAGAGGGAATAATATTAATTTCCCAAAAATTATGAAAAAAAGAAGAATTTATAAATAAATCAAATTAGGTTTTGAAAGTTTTATTTGATTTAGGCAAAAATGATCATTTTAAAAAATATGCATATTTGCCCGTTTTAAAGTTCATTTTGTTAGAAGCTCATTTTTAGGAGTCGGAAAAATTTATTTTATTAAATTAGGAGTTCGTTTGGTTTTATTTTAATTCATTTAAGTTTTGTTTTAAAAAAACTGCGCCCCTCCTCATGTGAGACTCCATGCCCGCCACGCCGCCGCCCTTGAGTCCGGCTCGGCTACGCCATCCGCCCGTGCCCCCTCCCAAAGGCACCGGACCCCCCTCCTCCTATTTAAGCCCCCCTCTCTCTTCACCTCGAGCCGCCGCCGCCCTCACCCGAGCCGCCACGCCCGTCGCCACCCGCCACCCGAGCCCCGCGGACCCCACCGCCCCCACCGGGCCCGAGCCCCGGCAACTAGCCGAGGTAGCCTCGCCCGCCCGCCCGATCCGGTTTTTAGAAAAACCCGATCCGGTTTTCTCGAGATGTTCGGTTTTTTAAAAACCCTAGATGGTTTTTTTATTTTCTCGGTTTTCTTATTTAGTGAGCGTTCACCGACCGTTCGTTTCAATGAACGTGTTCGTTGGATTAGTTCTGTTAACGAACGTCCGCTGTTTAATCCGTTAGTCGTTTTCTTTTAATCGGATTTAATCCGTTATTTTCTGATTTTGATTTCTGATTCGATTTTCAAATTTGTTTAATTTCTCGCTCGTTTATCGGAATCAGGTGATTCAAGCGCCTGGAGTTTCGTTACGAAACCGCCGTTCCGACTAACCTACTTACACAGAGTTTTGCTACTATAAAATTTTGACCTAGTTTCAGATTGCTAAATCGAGTCGTTCTCTCTTGAGTTTCGACTTTCGATGCTTTATTCGATTCGATTCTTTTGCAACCAGGGTTCTTAAGTTGAACTCTCTGGTTAGATCTTTTATTCGAGATTTCCCCGTGCATTAGATGAGTACTTATTGTATGCTTGTTGTTTGTCTGCGTTAGATCACCCGGAGTGCGCCGCTTGTTACTTCGAATCTCTAGGTCTCGCAGATCATCAGCAAGGCAAGTAACACTTGATCATACTTTTCTACTACCCAGTTTTTATGCATTAGATCAAGCCCTCAAACACTTGCATGATTAGGATCTAATTAAATTTTGGGATGGGAAGTAGATTGAGGTAGTACCTATCACTGTTTTACTTATGAAACCTTGGGAGTCACTTCTCGTTTGCTTATTATGCCATGCTATGCTAGTAGACGTGGATTGGGTGAGTGAATATCCATGACAGATGTGAGATTGTTAATTAATGGTTTATTTAAGGTGGCAACTTAAACACACATCTGGGTGGATTGAGGCACCTGGGGAACCCAGTGTTGTCTGTTTTTTTGGAAATCCCGGGGTACCCGTGTGATCTTCCTATGGACCGCCACCCAGGCTCAAAGGGATCATAAGATTATTCAAACTGGAAACTTCCGTGTGCAGCCACAAGCCATTATGGGCTCTGGCATAGTTGAGTAAGTCGTGCGAACTCTTATAGTGGTGGACTAGCAGATGTAGGGGATGTAGGTGTACGGTCCACCCATCGTAAGGTGCTAAGCGCTTACGAAAGATTGTGTCTCGGTCATCCGTCTCTCAAACACCATGAAGTCACGAGAACCAAAGCGGAGGCGATCGAGTCTTGTGGGGAAAAGTCATGCAAACCTCTGCAGAGTGTACAAACTAATCATGATTAGCCGTGTCCCCGGTTATGGACGTTTTGAGTATCTAGTACTTGAATATCATGTGAATCTCAACATGTTACTTCTAATAAAAGATATTGGGTTTTGATGAGTACTTTTAATTGGGATTGAGGATGCTGTCAACCATTCTCAATGTTTACCAACCACCATGATAGTTAAACAAATTTATTCCTTTGCAGTAGGGAAAAACTAGCTTTATGCAAAAATGTAACCGTAGAGCTTTTCCACCAGCCATATATGCATGTAGTATAGGCTTACTCCTTCATTGCTCTCTATGTGCTACATTGCCAGCATATTCCATGTGCTGACCCGTTTTCAGGCTGCAACTTTCACGTTGCAGACTTTTCAGACGACGAGTAAGGTGTTAGGTCGTGGTTCTATACTCAGTGATGCCGCTGGAGTTGATGGACTCACTATTCTTCCAAGTCTTCCGCTGTTATTATTAGATGGCCTTAAGCCATATTATTGTATTAAGTTCCCTTGTGGACAACGATGTAATAAGTTTGTGATTGCTACTGCTATAAATCCTTTGAAATCTTGTGTGGTGTCGGCATTCTTGATCCGAGGATGACACTTTGAGCACGAGACTTGATCCATTCGGTCCTGGTCGCCCACGAGAGAATGGTATCGAGCACCGCCGGTGTAGGACACGACCACTAAGATTAAAGCCATAGGTCACTACTCTCTTCCCATTTTCTAACTCCTCATCTTTTCTACTCTCTTTAGGATGAAGGACGCCAAGATCAAGTACACCCAACCGGATGAAGGCACACCTTTTGGATTTCACTTGAAGGAAGTTACCAAGTACACGAACATTGGACTACCAAGCTTCACCGGGACTTTCAACGCCACTCTGCTGAAGAGGAGCTGGAAGATTCAAGCTCACGTTCGGGAAGGACATTCGCCCCAATCACCAAGCCTATAGATAGTGTTTTCGGTGCACCAACTTGGAGTGCAGGAAAGAGCATGGCAGCTCACATCACCATGGGACGCATTGGAGAAGTTTATCAAGAAGACCTCAAGGACACTATCTATCAGATTTGCGGACGCCGAGATGAACAATGGGACATCGTCAGCACCAAGAAGGATAGATCCATTGCAGCGTTCATCCATGAGTTAAACCAGCACATTCGACGCCAGGAGAACCAGATGTGCAATGATATGTTGGAGTTACAGAATGCAAAGGGAAGGATCATCGAACTTGAAGAAGAACTAAAGACAACACGCAAGGACTACATGGACGAAATCGTAGCTCTGGCAAGACACAACAACGATCTTAAGTATGAGATCGAGGAACTCAAGAAGAAGTTGGCGCTCAGGAATGAAGACCAGTATGTCGATTGCCCAAGCGACTACATCAACATCGACGACACCGATTCGGATCCAAGTGAACCCGACTTTGAAGATGAAGCGAGGCGGACATCATGGAGTCTTCCACGGTTCAAATTAGTAGAAGTCTCCCACATATTAGTAGTATTCCCTCCATGTAAAAATTATAGTACACGCACTTTTGCGATAGTTAGATCGTTGTAAGCCCTTGTTTGATTGAATGAAGTGATTTTGTGTGCATTTGCTCATGTGCATTTGGGTAGTGATTCCCCTTAGACCTCATTCTATTCTAAATTTCTCTTCTTTTCTAAACCCATCAGATGCCTCCGAGACGCGACCCCGGATTCGTTTTCCTGCCAGAGATCACCCAACTGATCCAGCAGCAGAATACCCTGATTCAAACATTGGTGCAGAACCAGGGCAACAACAACAACCCACCACCACCACCACCTGCGGATCATCTGACTCGTTTCCTTAGACTAAACCCGCCGGTGTATTCCAGTAGCACCGAGCCAATTGTAGCAGATGGTAGCTCCGCAAGATAGGAAGGGAGCTGACCACTGCGGGATGCACAGATGGAGAAAGAGTGAAGTTTGCACACATCGGCTTGAAGGACCCTTGACAGCATGGTGGGAGAATTCCTGACCACTTACCACTGTAGACACCTTTGTCACATGGGATCAATTTCAGCAAGCTTTCCGCCTGCCCATGTTTCAAAGGGAGCTATGGCCATGAAGAAGCGTGAGTTTCTAACTTATGCCAAGGAGGAAGGACTGTTGGCCAGTACGTGGATGACTTTAGTAAATTAGCACGTTATGCCCCAGATGACGTTGCTACCGATGCAGCTAAACAGGAGAAGTTTCTAGAAGGACTGAATGATGAGTTCAGCATGCCGTTGATGGTAGCCAGTTTCAATAACTACCAGGAGTTAGTAGACCGTGCCCTCATGATTGAAGGAAAGCAGCAGCAAATTGAGAACCGCAAGCGGAAGTATGGGCAAGGGAAGTATAACTCTGGAGCTCAGCAGAAACCTCGTTATACCCCTAAATCAGGAATTCAGTTTGACATACCCACGGAGGAAGTAATTCGCATAACCATAATGGCACCAAGAATGGGAGCGGGAATGGAGGAAGCAATGGACAGAACCGCACCTCACCATCAACCCCAACCAAGAAAGACTTAAGCCATGTCACTGTTTCAAATGTTCCAAGCCGGGCATTATGCAAATGGTATCCGTAAGGCCAAGGTGGCAATGGAAGCTCTGGAAAGAAGCCAAACCCTTTCAATAGGGGACAAGTGAACCACATTGATGTGGAGGAGGTTGAAGATCAGCAGAGGCGATGTCGGTAAGTTTTGGTTAAGTCATTTACCGCACTAGTTCTTTTCGACCTTTGGTGCATCGCATTCATACATATCAAGGGGATTTGTAGAAGTATAGTCTACCTACTCGGATTCTTAAAACCCCTTTGCTAGTAAGCTCACCAGAGCGGAGTATATGGCCGAACAAGGATGTTTTCAAGTGCCATTAAGTATAGGAAGGCATGTGTTCCCAAGCGGATTTGATCATTTTGGAATCTCGAGGATTTGATGTAATTCTCGGTATGGATTGGCTGTCGATGTATGGAGGAAACATCGATTGCGCAAGTAAGGCGATTTTTCTCACAACACCGGAAGGAAGAAGGATTAAAGTATGTATCACGGCATGAGCCGAGGAGAGCCCATGTAAATTGCCTATCGAGTTGTGCGGGAAGAGGTGCCATGGTAAAAGATTACCTGATGTATTTCTGAGGAATTGCCGTGAATGCCACGGATAGAGACATTGAGTTTTTGATTGAACTTTTGCGAGAACAGGCCCAATATCGAAGCGACCATATAGGATGCCCGCACGATTTGGCGGAAATCAAGAAGCAGATTAAGGAGCTATTGGATAAAGGTTTTATACGCCCAAGTTCTTCGCCTTGGGGATCACCAGTACTGTTAGTGGAGAAGAAGGACGGATCGTTAAGGATGGTTGTAGATTATCGTGGATTGAATGAAGTAACAATCAAGAATAAGTACCCACTACCAAGGATAAATGGTGCATTTGATCGTTTGCAAGGAGCTAAAGTGTTCTCCAAGATCGATTTGCGATCGTGGTACCATCGATTGAAGATTCGGGAGCAGGACATACCCAAGACAGCGTTTACCACGAGATATGGACTATATGAGTATACCGTTATGTCATTTGGACTGACTAACGCACCAGCCTATTTCATGAACACGATGAACAAAGTGTTTATGGAGTTTTTGGATAAGTTCGTCGTGGTGTTCATTGATGACATTTTGATTTTCTCGAAGAATGAAGAGGAACACAAGGAACATTTGCGATTAGTTTTGGAGAAACCGAGGGAACACCGATTGTATGCCAAGTTCAGCAAGTGTGAGTTTTGGCTAAAGGAAGTTGGATTTCTCGGACATGTTATATCCGGAGAAGGAATAGCAGTTGACCCCACAAAAGTTGAGACTGTAACCAAATGGGAAGCACCAACGACAGTTGGAGAGATTCGGAGTTTCCTTGGACTCGCAGGATACTACCGAAGATTCATTGAGAATTTCTCAAGGATCGCAAAGCCTATGACTGAATTGTTGAAGAAGGATAACAAATTCATATGGGTGAGGACTGTGAGGCAAGTTTTCAGGAGTTGAAGAAAAGATTGGTTACCTCACCGGTTTTAATATTGCCGGATCGGACCAAGGATTATGAGGTGTATTGCGGCCTTCACGTCGAGGACTTGGAAGCGATACTTATGCAAGAAGGAAGAATTGTTTCGTATGCTTCACGACAACTTAAGCCCCATGAGTTGAATTATGCCACACATGATTTGGAGTTAGCAGCCGTTGTGCATGCCTTGAAGACATGGAGACATTTTCTCATTGGAAATCATTGTGAAGTGTACACGGATCACAAGAGTTTGAAGTACATTCTCACACAGAAGGAATTAAATCTCGAGCGGAGGAGATGGTTAGAGCTTATCAAGGACTATGATATGAGATTGCATTATCACCCGGAAGGGCTAATGTAAATGGTGACGCATTGAGCCGTAAGAGCCACGTCAATACCCTAATGATGGGAGGAATACCCAATGAGTTAGTCGAGGACCTTGAGAGCTATGTTTGGAAATAGTTCCGAGAGGCTATGTAGCAGCATTGGAGATTCGATCGACAACCTTGATGGACAAAATCGAAGAAGCCCAAAAGGCAGATAAGGAAGTTGCCTCTATAAAAGAGAAAATGAGCAAAGGAAAAGCTAAAGGATTTCGTGAGGATGAGCACGATACCCTATGGTTTGAAGACCGTGTTTATGTGCCCAATAACCCGGAGATCGGAAGCTGATTTTACAAGAAGCCCATGATTCACCCTATTCGATTCACCAGGAAATACCAAGATGTATTTGGATTTGAAGAATACTTTCTGGTGGACGGAATGAAGAAGGATCTTTGCGGAGTATGTAGCGGTTTGCGATGTATGTCGAGAAAGTGAAGGCGAACATCGAAGCCGGGCAGGATTGTTGCAGCCATTGTCGATACCGAATGGAAGTGGGATAAACTAGGCATGGATTTCATCACAGGTTTGCCAAAGACTCGTTCGAGTTATGACTCGATTTGGGTTATAGTCGACCGTTTATCAAAAGGTAGCTCATTTCATTCGATCAAGACTACCTATAGCGGTGCTAAGTTGACAAAGATATACATGACCAGAATTGTGTGTTTGCACGGAGTTCCGAGGAGCATCGTGTCGGATAGAGGAACCCGGTTTACCTCGAAATTTTGGAACCGGTTACACGAAACATTGGGAAGCGGACTGGAATTGATCTGACTTTCCACCCAGGACCGATGGACAGGGCCGAGAGAGTCAATCAGATTTTGGAGGACATCTTTGAGAGCACATGCACTAGATTATGGGTCTAGTTGGGATGATAATTTGCCGTATGCGGAATTTTCCTACAACAACAGTTACCAAACCAGCTTGAAGATGGCACCTTTCGAGGCTCTGTATGGAAGAAGGTGCAGGACACCGTTGTCATGGGAATGACCGAGATCGTCGATTGTTTGGACCAGATTTGATTAAAGTGCGAGCAGAAAGTTAAGTTGATTCGAGACAGGCTCAAGGTAGCCCAGTCCGGACAAAAGAGCTAAGCCGATTCAAAGCGCCAAAGCGATTGAGTATGAAGTTGGAGCAGTATATCTTAGAGTATCCCGCTTGAGGAGTTAAGCGTTTTGGAGTTAAAGGAAAGTTAGCACCTCGTTTCGTCGGACCGTATAAGATTTTGCAACGCATGGGAGAAGTTGCTTATAAGTTGGAATTGCCAGAAGGACTGTCAGGAGTTCATGATGTATTCCATGTTTCTCAGTTGAAGAAATGTCACCTCGAGATAACAGAGGTACCGCTAAGAGACACAGTGCCACTGGAAGCAATTCAGTTGAAGGATGACTTAACATATGAGGAAAAACCGGTTAAGATTCTCGATTATGCCGGTGAGTTACCCGCAGCAAGGTTATCAAGTTTTGCAAAGTTCGATTGGAGCCACCACGAGGATGAAGCCACACAGGAAAGAGAGGAAGTTTTGCTCAAGGACCACCCTCACCTATTTTCTAGCCAACCCGAATCTCGAGGCGAGATTCATCTTAAGAGGTAGGTTTGTAACATCCCAAATTTTCAATTTGGAATGTTATACATTAGGTCATCATGCATATCATATTTTCTCGCATTCTTCCGATCCTAGAAAATTTCACGCAACTCAAGGACCCTCGGAGAGAGTTGGAAGTTTCATTATTTTCATATTTGGGATTTCTCAAATTTTGAAAATAGGATCATTGAGTTATTTAATTATCTTCATAAAGTTTTTCCGATAAAAAATTTAAGAGAGGAATAATATGACTTTCCCAACATTTAGGAAAAATGAAGATTTTATAAATAAATCAAATTTGGTTTTGAAAGATTTATTTGCTTTAGGCAAAAATGAGCATTTTAAAAAAATATGCATATTTGCCCGTTTTTAAAGTTCATTTTGTTCGACTCATTTTTAGGAGTCGGGAAAAATTTATTTTATTAAATTCGGAGTTTGTTTGGTTTTATTTTAATTCATTTAAGTTTTGTTTTAAAAAAATGCGCCCCCTTTGGTCAAGAGGCCCAACCGCCCGCCCTTGACCCAGCGCCCTCCCTCATGTGAGACTCCACGCCGCCGCCACTTGCCGCCCGAGTCCGGCTCGGCTCGCCGACCCTTGCCGTGCCCCCTCCCCAAGGCACGGACCCCCCCTCCTCCTATTTAAGCCGCCGCCCCCCCCTCTCCTCACCTCGAGCCACTTGCCCGCCCCTCACCCAGCCGCCCGCGCCCGCCGCCCGCCGCCATCGCCACCCGCCACCCACTTGACCATGGGACCCCACCGCCCGCCCACGGAGCCCCGCCGGCGACTAGCCGGAGGTAGCCCCTCGCCGCCGCCCGATCCGGTTTTTAGAAAAACCCGATCCGGTTTTCTCGAGATGTTCGGTTTTTTAAAACCCTAGATGGTTTTATTTTTCTCGGTTTTCTTATTTAGTGAGCGTTCACCGACCCGTTCGTTTCAATGAAACGTGTTCATTGGATTAGTTCTGTTATGAGCGTCCGCTGTTTAATCCGTTAGTCGTTTTCTTTTAATCGGATTTAATCCGTTATTTTTACGATTTTGATTTACGATTCGATTTTCAAATCTGTTTAATTTCTCGCTCGTTTATCGGAATCAGGTGATTCAAGCGCTGGAGTTTAGATTCTGAAACCGCCGTTCCGACTAACCTACTTACACAGAGTTTTGCTACTGTAAAATTTTGACCTAGTTTCAGATTGCTAAATCGAGTCGTTCTCTCTCGAGTTTGACTTTCGATGCTTTATTCGATTCGATTCTTTTGCAACCAGGGTTCTTAAGTTGAACTCTCTGGTTAGATCTTTTATTCGAGATTTTCCCGTGCATTAGATGAGTACTTATTGTATGCTTGTTGTTTGTCTGCGTTAGATCACCCGGAGTGCGCCGCTTGTTACTTCGAATCTCTAGGTCTCGCGGATCATCAGCAAGGCAAGTAACACTTGATCATACTTTTCTACTACCCAGTTTTTATGCATTAGATCAAGCCCTCAAACACTTGCATGATTAGGATCTAATTAAATTTTGGGATGGGAAGTAGATTGAGGTAGTACCTATCACCTGTTTTACTTATGAAACCTTGGGAGTCACTTCTACGTTTGCTTATTATGCCATGCTATGCTAGTAGACGTGGATTGGGTGAGTGAATATCCATGACAGATGTGAGATTGTTAATTAATGGCTTATTTAAGGTGGCAACTTAACACACATCTGGGTGGATTGAGGCACCTGGGGAACCCAGTGTTGTCTGTTTTTTTTTTTTGGAAATCCCGGGGTACCCGTGTGATCTTCCTATGGACCGCCACCCAGGCTCAAAGGGATCATAAGATTATTCAAACTGGAAACTTCCGTGTGCAGCCACAAGCCATTATGGGCTCTAGCATAGTTGAGTAAGTCGTATGCGAACTCTTATAGTGGTGGACTAGCAGATGTAGGGGATGTAGGTGTACGGTCCACCCATCGTAAGGTGCTAAGCGCTTACGAAAGATTGTGTCTCGGTCATCCGTCTCTCAAACACCATGAAGTGCGAGAACCAAAGCGGAGGCGATCGAGTCTTGTGGGGAAAAGTCATAAACCTCTGCAGAGTGTACAAACTAATCATGATTAGCCGTGTCCCCGGTTATGGACGTTTTGAGTATCTAGTACTTGAATATCATGTGAATCTCAACATGTTACTTCTAATAAAAGATATATTGGGTTTTGATGAGTACTTTTAATTGGGATTGAGGATGCTGTCAACCATTCTCAATGTTTAAAAACCACCATGATAGTTAAACAAATTTATTCCTTTGCAGTAGGGAAAAACTAGCTTTATGCAAAAATGTAACCGTAGAGCTTTTCCACCAGCCATATATGCATGTAGTATAGGCTTACTCCTTCATTGCTCTCTATGTGCTACATTGCCAGCATATTCCATGTGCTGACCCGTTTTCAGGCTGCAACTTTCACGTTGCAGACTTTTCGAATGACGAAGTAAGGTGTTAGGTCGTGGTTCTATACTCGATGATGCTGGAGTTGATGGACTCACTATCCTTCCAAGTCTTCCGCTGTTATTATTAGATGGCCTTAAGCCATATTATTGTATTAAGTTCCCTTGTGGACAACGATGTAATAAGTGTGTGATTGCTACTCTGCTATAAATCCTTGAAATCTTGTGTGGTGTCGGCATTCTTGATCCGGGGATGACATCGAGCACGGAGACTTGATCCATTCGGTCTGAGTAAGCCACGAAGAATGGTATCGAGCACCATTGTTGTAGGACACGACCACTAAGTTAAAGCCATAGGTCACTACTCTTCCCATTTTCTAACTCCTCATCTTTTCTACTCTCTTTAGGATGAAGGACCACGAAGATCAAGTACACCCAACCGGATGAAGGCACACCCTTTGGATTTCACTTGAAGGAAGTTACCAAGTACCTGAACATTGGACTACCAAGCTTCACCGGGACTTTCAACGCCACTCTGCCTGAAGAGGACCGCTGGAAGATTCAAGCTCACGTTCCAGGAAGGACATTTCAATTTGGAATGTTATACATTAGGTCATCATGCATATCATATTTTCTCGCATTCTTCTGATCCTAGAAAATTTCACGCAACTCAAGGACCCTCGGAGAGTGTTGGAAGTTTCATTATTTTCATATTTGGGATTTCTCAAATTTTGAAAATAGGATCATTGGATTTATTTAATTATCTTCATAAAGTTTTTCCGATAAAAAAATTTAAGAGGGGGAATAATATGACTTTCCCAACATTTAGGAAAAATGAAGATTTTATAAATAAATCAAATTTGGTTTTGAAAGATTTATTAGCTTTATGCAAAAATGTAACCGTAGAGCTTTTCCACCAGCCATATATGCATGTAGTATAGGCTTACTCCTTCATTGCTCTCTATGTGTTACATTGCCAGCATATTCCATGTGCTGACCCGTTTTCGGGCTACAACTTTCACGTTGCAGACTTTTCAGACGACGAGTAAGGTGTTAGGTCGTGGTTCTATACTCAGTGATGCCGCTGGAGTTGATGGACTCACTATTCTTCCAAGTCTTCCGCTGTTATTATTAGATGGCCTTAAGCCATATTATTGTATTAAGTTCCCTTGTGGACAACGATGTAATAAGTGTGTGATTGCTACTCTGCTATAAATCCTTCGAAGTACTGTGTGGTGTCAGCATTACTGATCCAGGGATGACACTGAGCACAGAGACTTGATCCATTCGGGTCTGGTCGCCACAGCCGTTTAGGTCATATTGGTGTAAAGCGCATGAAGAAACTCCATGCTGATGGGCTTTTGGAATCACTTGATTATGAATCATTTGATGCTTGCGAACCATGCCTCATGGGCAAGATGACTAAAACTCCGTTCTACGGAACAATGGAGCGAGCAACTGACTTATTAGAAATAATACATACTGATGTATGCGGTCCGATGAGTGTTGAGGTTCACGGCGGGTATCGTTATTTTCTGACCTTCACAGATGATTTGAGCAGATATGGGTATATCTACTTGATGAAACATAAGTCTGAAACAGTTGAGAAGTTCAAAGATTTTCAGAGTGAAGTGGAAAATAATCGTAACAAGAAAATAAAGTTTTCTACGATCTGATCGCGGAGACGAATATTTGAGTTACGAGTTTGGTCTTCAATTAAAACAATGTGGAATAGTTTCACAAACTCATGCCACCTGGAACACCACAGCATAATGGTGTGTCCGAACATCATAATCGTACTTTATTGGATATAGTGCAATATATGATGTCTCTTACCGATTTACCACTATCTTTTTGGGGTTATGCATTAGAGACAGCTACATTCACGTTAAATAGGGCGTCGTCTAATCCATTAAGATGACACCGTATGAACTATGGTTTTGCTAGAAACCTAAGCTGTCGTTTCTTAAAATTTGCGGTTGCGATGCTTATGTGAAAAGTTCCAACTTGATAAGCTCGAACCCAAATCGGAGAAGTGCGTCTTCATACGATACCCAAAATAAAATGTTGGGTACACCTTCTATCATAGATCCGAAGGCAAGATCTTTGTTGCTAAGAATGGATCCTTTCTAGAGAAGGAGTTTCTCTCGAAAGAAGTGTGTGGGAGGAAAGTAGAACTTGACGAGGTAATTGTACCTTATCCCGAATTGGAAAGTAGTTCATCACAGAAATCAGTTCCAGTGATGCCTACACCAATTAGTGAGGAAGTTAATGATGATGATCATGAAACTTCAGATCAAGTTACTACCGAACCTCGTAGGTCAACCAGAGTAAGTTCCGCACCAGAGTGGTACGATAATCCTGTTCTAGAAGTCATGTTACTATACCATGACGAACCTACAAACTATGAGGAAGCGATGATGAGCCTAGATTCCATAAAATGGCTTGAGGCCATGAAATCTGAGATGGGATCCATGTATGAAACAAAGTATGGACTTTGGTGGAATTGCCCGATGATCGGCAAGCCATTGAGAATAAATGGATCTTCAAGAGGAAGAGGCAGACTGATGGTAGTGTTACTATCTACAAATATTGACTTGTCGCGAAAGGTTTTCGACAAGTTCAAGGTGTTGACTACGATGAGTTTTTCTCACTCATAGCGATGCTTAAGTCTGTCAGAATCATGTTAGCAATTGCCGCATTTTATTAAATCTGGCAAATGGATAAACAAAACTGCATTCCTTAATGGATTTATTAAAGAAGAGTTGTATATGATGCAACCAGAAGGTTTTGTCAATCCTAAAGGTGCTAACAAAGTATACAAGCTCCAGCGATCCATCTATGTACTGGTGCAATCATCTCGGAGTTGGAATATATGCTTTGATAAGTTGATCAAAGCATATAGTTTTATCTGAACTTACGGTGAAGCACGTATTCTGAGGAAAGTGAGTAGAACCTTTGCAGCCTTTACGATAAGTATATGTGAATGGCATATTGCCTATTGGAAATGATGTAGAATTTTACGGAAAGCATAAAGGAGTGTTTGAAAAGAGTTTTCCAAAGAAAGACCTCGGTGAAGCTGCTTACATATTGAGCATCAAGATCTATGGAGATAGATCAAGACACTTGATAAGTTTTTTCAATGAGTACATACCTTGACAAGTTTTTGAAGTTGTTCAAAATGGAACAGTCAAAGAAAGAGTTCTTGCCTATGTTGCAAGGTGTGAAGTTGAGTAAGACTCAAAGCCTGACCACGGCAGAAGATATAGAGAGAATGAAAGTCATTCCCTATGCCTCACCCATAGGTTCTATAAAGTATGTCATTCTGTGTACTAGACCTATTGTATACCCTACACTGAGTTTTGCAAGGGATTACAATAGTGATCTAGGAGTAGATCACTGGACAGCGGTCAAAATTATCCTTAGTGGAATAAGGATATGTTTCTCGATTATGGAGGTGACAAAAGGTTCGTCGGAAAGGGTTACGTCGATGCAAGTTTTGACACTGATCCATATGACTCTAAGTCTCAATCTGGATACATACTGAAAGTGGGAGCAATTAGCTAGAGTAGCTCCGTGCAAAGCATTGTTGACATAGAAATTTGCAAAATACATACGGATCTGAATATGGCAGACCCGTTGACTAAACTTCTCTCCCAAGAAAAACATGACTCTAGTAAACCCTTTGAGTGTTGGTCACATGGTGATGTGAACTATGGGTATTAATCACATGGTGATGTGAACTATTGGTGTTAAATCACATGACGATGTGAACTAGATTATTAACTCTAGTGCAAGTGGGAGACTGAAGGAAATATGCCCTAGAGGCAATAATAAAGTTATTATTTATTTCCTTATTTCATGATAAATGTTTATTATTCATGCTAGAATTGTATTAACCGGAAACTTAGTACATGTGTGAATTCATAGACAAAACAAAGTGTCCCTAGTATGCCTCTACTTGACTAGCTCATTTATCAAAGTTGGTTATGTTTCCTAACCATGGATATGTGTTGTCATTTGATGAACGGGATCACATCATTAGGAGAATGATGTGATGGACAAGACCCATTCGTTAGCTTAGCATTATGATCGTTACACTTTCATTGCTGCTGCTTTCTTCATGACTTATACATGTTCCTCTGACTATGAGATGATGCAACTCCCGAATACCAGAGGAACACCTTGTGTGCTATCAAAAATCACAACGTAACCGGGTGATTATAAAGATGCTCTACAGGTTTCTCCGAAGGTGTTTGTTGGGTTGGCATAGATCAAGATTTGGATTTGTCACTCCGTGTATCGGAGAGGTGTCTCTGGGCCCTCTCGGTAATGCACATCACTATAAGCCTTGCAAGCATTGTGACTAATGAGTTATTTGCGGGATGATGCATTACAGAACGAGTAAAGAGACTTGCCGGTAACGATATTGAACTAGGTATGAGGATATCGACGATCGAATCTCGGGCAAGTAACATACCGATGACAAAGGGAACAACGTATGTTGTTATGCGGTTTGACCGATAAAGATCTTCGTAGAATATGTAGAAACCAATATGAGCATCCAAGTTCCGCTATTGGTTATTGGCCAGAGATGAGTCTCGGTCATGTCTACATAGTTCTCGAACCCATAGGGTCCGCACGCTTAACGTTCGGTGACGATCGGTATTATGAGTTTATGTGTTTTGATGTACCGAAGGTAGTTCGGAGTCCCGGATATGATCATGGACATGACGAGGAGTCTCGAAATCGTCGAGACATAAAGATCGATATATTGGATGGCTATGTTTGGACATCGTAATGGTTCCGGGTGAGTTCGGGCATTTAACGGAGTACCGGGAGGTTACCGGAACCCCCCGGGGAGTGTGTGGGCCTTATTGGGCCTTAGTGGGAGAGAGGAGGAGGCGGCCTAGGAGTGGGCACCTCCCAAGCCCAATCCGAATTGGGAAGGGGGCCGACCCCCCTTTCCTTCCTCCCTCTCTCCTCCTTCCTTCCTCTCCTACTCCTACCTGGAAGGGGGGAATCCTACTCTCGGTGGGAGTAGGACTCCCCTAAAGGTGCACCATAGAGAGGTCGGCCTCCCTCTCCTCCACTCCTTTATATACGGAGGAGGGGCACCCCATGAACACATAAGTTGATCATTGATATCTTAGCCATGCGGTGCCCCATCCACCATAATCCACCTCGGTCATATCATTGCGATTGCTCGGTGAAGCCACTGTGCGATAACTTCATCATCACCGTCATCACGCCGTTGTGCTGATGAAGCTCTCCCTCGACACTCTGCTAGATCGTGAGTTCGTGGGACGTCACCGAGCCGAACATGTGCAGATCGCGGAGGTGTCGTACTTTCGGTACTAGGATCAGTCGATCGTGAAGACGTACGACTACATCAACCGCGTTGTCATAACGCTTTCGCTTTCGGTCTACGAGGGTATGTGGACAACACTTTCCCCTATTGTTGCTATGCATCAACATGATCTTGCATGTGCGTAGGAAATTTTTTGAAATTACTACGTTCCCCAACAGGTTATTGACTGGATATGTGTCTCAGTCATGTCTACATAGTTCTCGAACCCGTAGGGTCTGCACGCTTAACGTTCAATGACGATTTGTATTATGAGTTATGTGATTTGATGACTGAAGTTTGTTCGGAGTCCCGGATGAGATCACGGACATGACGAGGAGTCTCGAAATGGTCGAGACATAAAGATTGATATATTGAGCGATGTTATTCGGACACGGATGAGTTCCGAGAGGTGCAGGATAATTATCGAGTACCGGGTTACGAAACCCCACAGGAAGTTCATGGGCCTTAGTGGAAAGGAGAGGAGGGCCACACGGGTGCCCCCCCCCCCCCTCATGGCCAGTCCGAATTGGACTAGGGAGGGGGCGGCGCCCCCTCTTTCCTTCTCCCCTCTTCCTCCTTCCCTCTTCTCCCTCTTGGAAAAGGAAGGGGATTCCAACTAGGATTGGGAATCCTAGTTGGACTCCCCTATGGTGCGCCTCCTCCCTGGCCGCCGGCCTCCTCCTCCCTCCTTTATATATGGGGGCAGGGGGCACCCCAAAGACACAAGTTTCTCTTAACCGTGTGCGGTGCCCCCCTCCACAGTTACACACCTCGGTTATATCGTCATAGTTCTTAGGCGAAGCCCTGCGCCAGTAACTTCATCAACACCGTCGCCACGCCATCGTGCTGACGGAACTCTCCCTCGTCCTCAACTGGATCAAGAGCCCGAGGGACGTCACCGAGCTGAACGTGTGCTGAACGCGGAGGTGCCGTAGGTTCAGTACTTGGATCGGTTGGAATGCGAAGACGTTTGACTACATCAACCGCATTACTAAACCTTGCGCTTTCGGTCTACGAGGGTACGTGGACACACTCTCCCCGCTCGTTGCTATGCATCTCCTATATAAATCTTGCGTGATCGTAGGTATTTTTTTTAAATATTGCGTTCCCCAACAGGGGGGCGCCGTCCTCATCTATTAGTATCCACAATACTCCCATGCTCTGTACTTGGACTCATCGAAGAACATCAAGAAAAAGGATTACACACACATAAAGAGTGTTCTCGATAGTGCCATATTAACCTTCAGCCTGTCTGGTGGATATGTCAAGGTGAAAAGAAATGCAGGGAAGAGCGGGTTGGGTTTGTTGGGGAGCGTAGTAATTTCAAAAATTCCTACGCACACGCAAGATCATGGTGATGCATAGCAACGAGAGGGGAGAGGTTGTCCATGTACCCTCGTGAACCAAAAGCGTTAAGCGTTAGCACAACATGGTTGATGTAGTCGTATCGTCTTCACGATTGACCGATCCAAGTACCGAGCGTCACGACACCTCCGAGTTGACACCGTTCAACTTCGATAACGTCCAGCGAACTCTGATCCAGCAGAGCTTCATGGGAGAGTTCCGTCAGCATGATGGCGTGATGACGGTGATGATGTTGCTACCAACGCAGGTCTTCGCCTAAGCCGCTATGATATGACCGAGGTGGAATATGGTGGAGGGGGGCACCGCACACGCTGAATAGACCAGCAGATCAACTTGTGTGTTTAGAGGTGCCCCCACCTGTATAAAGAGCAAGGGGAGGCGGTCGGCCAGGAAGAAGCAGCGCCAAGAGTCCTACTCCCACGGAGTAAGTTCCTCCTTTTCCTTGTTGGAGTAGGAGAGGAAGGAAGGAGAGAGGAGAAGGAAAAGGCGCCGCCCCCTTGTACAATTCGGACTAGAGGGTGAGGGGGCGCGCGGCTGCCCTGGCCGCCCGTCCTCTTCTCCCACTAAGGCCCATGAGGCCCAATTAACTCCCCGGGGGGTTCCGATAAACCCCTGGTACTCCGGTAAATGTCCGAAACCTCCCAGAACCTTTTCGATGTCTGAACATAGTCGTCCAATATATCGATCTTTACGTCTCGACCATTTCGAGACTCCTCGTCATGTCCGTGATCATATCCGACTAACATCAAAACACAAAAACTCATAATACCGATCGTCACCAAACTTTAAGCGTGCGGACCCTACGGGTTCGAGAACTATAGACATGACCGAGACACGTCTGCTAATCAATAAACAATAAGCGGAACTTGGATGCTCATATTGGCTCCACATATTCTCTGAAGATCTTTATCGGTCAAAGCGCATAACAACATATGTTGTTCCCTTTGTCATCGGTATGTTACTTGCTCAAGATTGAACGTCGGTATCTCAATACCTAGTTCAATCTCATTACCGACAAGTCTCTTTACTGGATTACATAATACATCATCTACTTAACTAGCTCATTAGTTACAATGCTTGCAAGGCTTATAGTGATGTGCATTACCGAGAGGGCCGAGGATACCTCTCGACAATCGGAGTGACAAATCCTAATGGAAATCGCCAACTCAACAAGTACCTTCGGAGACACATAGAGCACCTTTATAATCACCCGATTCGTTGTGACGTTTGGTAGCACACAAAGTGTTCCTTCGGTAAATGGGAGTTGCATAATCTCATAGTCATAGGAACATGTATAACTCATGAAGAAAGCAATAGCAACATACTAAATGATCAAGTGCTAAGCTAACGGAATGGGTCAAGTCAATCACATCATTCTCCTAATGATGTGGTCCCGTTTACTCAAATGACAACTCGTGTCTATGGCTAGGAAACTCAACCATCTTTGATCAACGAGCTAGTCAAGTAGAGGCGTACTAGTGGCACTATATTTGTCTATGTATTCACACATGTATTATGTTTCCGGTTAATACAATTCTAGCATGAATAATAAACATTATCATGATATAAGGAAATAAATAATAACTTTATTATTGCCTCTAGGGTATATTTCCTTCAGGGTTTCGGCCATAAGACCGACTTCTGCTGCATCCAGCAGCCGTACACCAGTAAGGCTGATGGATTCTACCTCATGCATCACATGATCGAGTACAGAAGGGATAATCAACACTTTCGTATGTCAGCTACTTCCAAAGATGCTGAGATTGTCAGCTGGGCCACAAACATAGGAAGGACACCGGATCATCGAATCCGAGTTGAATTTTATCATATATAGTGTGAACTTGCCCAAGTGATCATGAAGGAGGTCCTCGAACTAACATGGATGTTCTACCATGGGCCAATCACGCGGGATGATGTCTGAGCACTGCTACTCGCTTAGCGTCTGGACCTGAAGCCTTTCACGAAGCTCGGGTGCTTCCTCCCTGACTATGAAGATTGGACCGCCCGACATGGTGGACTGATTAGTGAGGACAATGTGTATTTTTAATTAGTCACTACTGTCTTTCCATGACAAAACTTTGAATTTATGCATGGCGAAACTCTGTGATGTACTAATAAAACCATCCTCCTAAACTAGTGTAGATCGCTCTAGTTAATTAGTTTGGTATGAGGAACTTTGTTGTTTATGTTTACTGTAGGTTGCTTGTATTTTGCTAACTATGCCTCTTTGTGTTTCTCAAGTACATTATGTTGCATATTATCGTTGAATTCATCAACTGACGATGCAGGTACATAGATCAGAGATGGCGAAGGACTGCTATGTCATATTCATTGGGAGGGTTACAGCGGTGTATGACCCTTGGCGGATGCTCAAGCCAGTGGGACAGTACCGGGCGCTAGCCACGAGAGGTTCGACAATGAGCCGAGCGGAAAATAGTTACTTGAGGTGGGCGCTCACGGCAAGAGAGGGAGCGAAACTGGTGCCTCAAGAAGTACTACATAGTCACATTCTTGCTCATACTGATCGCTCTTCTCTTCTACATCATGGTTTAGATAGAGAGATGAAACTTGTGTCTGTGCCATGACCATGCAGTTGCATTTATTCGAGACATGACATGACTTGTGTATCGTTATTTTTCGAGATGTGATGATATTTGTGTTGGATGATGATGATGATGATGATGATGGTATGATGAGACCACTTTATGTGTATGATATGATGAGAATAATGTATGTTTATTATGATATGACGAAACTACTATATAGCGCATGCACAAATACAGCACAAATACGTAGAGGAAAAAATCTGTGAAAGCAGGAATATTTGCAGTACCGCTGGTAGGCGTCTAGAGGCAGCGCTGGTTTAGCAGCAGAGTTTGTTGTAGCACAGCACTACAGATAGTTACTACTAATGCTGGTTGAAGCAGCGTTACTGCTAACCAAACTTACCAGTAGCGCTGGTTGAAGCGGCCTTCTTGCTACAACTTAGGCATGTGGCGTTAGCGATGCGCTGCCTCGGCCTTCTTGCTATGGTTATTTCCAGCGCTACTAGTAGGCTTTCTCCTAGTATTGTTAATGTCAAATACATATTCCTTCGACTATGAGATCATGCAACTCCCGGATACCGGAGAAATACCTTGTGTGATATCAAACGTCACAACACAACTGGGTGATCATAAAGATGCTCTACAGGTATTTCCGAAGGTGTCTGTTGAGTTGGCATGGATCGAGATTAGGATTTGTCACTCCGTGTATCGGAGAGGTATCTCTGGGCCCTCTCGGTAATACCACATCACAAGAAGCTTGCAAGAAAAATGACTAAGGAGTTAGTTACGAGATGATGTATTATGGAACGAGTAAAGAGACTTGTCGGTAACGAGATTGAACTAGGTATGGAGATACCGACGATTGAATCTCGGGCAAGTAACATACCGACAGACAAAGGGAATTATGTGTGTTATCATAACAGTTCGACCGATAAAGATCTTCGTAGAGTATGTAGAAACCAATATGGGCATCCAGGTTCCGCTATTGGTTATTGACCGGAGAGGTGTCTCGGTCATGTCTACATAGTTCTCGAACCCGTAGGGTCCACACGCTTAACGTTCGTTGACAATATAGTGTTATATGAGTTATATGATTTGGTGACCGAATGTTGTTTGGAGTCCCGGATGAGATCATGGACATGACGAGGAGCTCCGGAATGGTCCGGAGGTAAAGATTGATATATAGGACGATGCTATTTGGACACCAGAAGAGTTTCGGAGTGTACCGGGTAGTCATCGGATCACCGAAAGGGGTTTCGGGCACACCCGGGAGGTTAATGGGCCATATGGGCCAAAGGTGGGGAACGCACCAGCCCACAAGGGGCTCTCGCGCCCCTCCTAAGGCCATGACCCTTGGGGAGAAAGGAAAGGGGGAGTTGGCCTCCCCCTTCCTTCCCTCTCCTCCCCTTTCCTTCCCTCCTTGTGCAAACAAGGTAAGGGGGGCGCCACAGGGCAGGAGCCCAAGGGGACTGGTGGCCACCCTTGGGGCGCCTCCTGGCTGCCTCCCCTCTCCCCACCTATATATATAAGGGAGGGGCGCCACACAAAGGATACGACAATTTCTTAGCCGTGTGCGGCGCCTGAAAGTGCAATCATGCCTTTACATCATGTTTTGTTGTTTATGACAATATACATGTAGAGGACTAACAATGGCTATCAAGTAAATCTCAGGTGTTGGTCCCCGGTTCATCAAGTGTGTGGATCAAGAGCATACGAAGTGTTTTCACTCAAGGATGAAGTATTAAAATGATATCATATTTTGTTTCCTTGAGTATAGGATCCCGCACTATTAAGAGGGGATCGATAGGGTTAGTAAAAGACTTGCTCTTGCCAAAATATCTCCTTCCCATAGCTCATTTGATCTATCACTATTCTCTGGCTTATTCTGCCCTTGGGAGTGCCGGATGTCTGGGCTGCTCCCCGGATATCTGGCTCGTGCCCCGGATGTCCAGCCTTAACCCTCTTCATGTCCAGAAGGTTTCTGGTTTCAAGCCGGATGTCTGGGTTTTCCCCGAATGTCTGGGTCTTCCTGATATGCCGGATGTCCGGCCTCTACTACCCATGGAACAGCTGAGGTTCTGTAACCTTATAGTGATCACGCCGGATGTCCGGCCATCTGCCGGATGTCCGGGCCTTCCTGATATGCCGGATGTCTGGGCTTGGCCCCCGGATGTCTGGCCCCTCTGTTTTCTGTTCTTCTTCTGCTTTGTTCTTCGTGCCTTGCCAGGCCGGATGTCCGGCCCCTAGCTCGGATGTCCGACCTACCCATTCACTTACACTACAACGGCCATATTTGTGCTCACACTATATATATCCCTTCTTCCCCCACGGGAGAGGGTTGACCATTCACTTTGAACAAACCCTAGAACACATTTCACTCTCTCTCTCTCTCTCTCTCTCTCTCTCTCTCTCTCTCAATCCTCCACACCAAATCTTAGATCCCCAAGGGATTTGAGAGCATTTGAGAGAAGTTGTTTGATCAAGTGATAGATCCACTCCTTCCCCTTCTTTGGACCGAATGAATTTGTGATTTGAGCAAGTCTTGCGCTTTTCCCCTTTGTTCTTGTACTCTTGGAGGTTGGAGACTCCTAAGTGGTAGGAGTCTTTCAGAGAGGAATCGACCAATGTGATTACCCCCGGAAAAGTTTGTGAGGGTTTGGAGACAACCCCAAGGTCTACCACTAGTGATTGAGAAACGCCTTCGTCGTGTTGTCTCAAAGAGAGAATACGGTGATCCTTCATGGAATTGGTGTGCCTTCGTGGTAACATCCACCTCTCTAAACAGTGACGTAGCTTCCCTCCAAGGAAATGAACATCGGCATACATCCTTGTCTCTTGGAGTTGCGGTTATTCCTAACCCTAACTCCCTACTTGTGGTTACTTGTCTCTTAGCACTTACATATATCATATTGTGCTTGCTTACTCATATATTTGTGCCACTTGTTTATCTTGCTTAGCTCTTAGCATCATACTTGCAATTGTTAGGCTCACTTTCATATTCCGCATTATTGCCTAAAATTGCTAAGTAACAATTAAAATTTGTAATTGTACCTATTCAGCCCCCCTCTAGGTCCATATCGATCCTTTCAATTGGTATCAGAGCCTCGTGCTCTATTCTTGTGGCTTAATCTCCCTAGAGCGAGATGAACTCCGATGGGACTCCCCTTGTTGCAGATCCGAAGAATACAAGCGCGGCTTCCATGGAAGCCAAGTCCTTCACGTCAGAGGATCCGGAACGAGCTCTTGCTAAGCAAAAGGAGGAGCATGATGCCTCTCTTGAGGCCTTGGTCCAAATGAGTTTATCCACACTAACCATGATGCTTGCACCACTTTCTGGTGGTGTGGCCTCAAGGCCAGCTGTGCCTACTCCTTCACTTGGCCAACAACCTCCTAGCAATGAACACTCTAGTGTTCCTTGGCTTTATGCAAGACCTCAAATAGATAAACCTAAGTATAGCACTCAAGGCAAACCTCCTTTACTTGATGAAACTATCGATTTTGCTTTGTGGAGAGTTGCTATGCAGGATCATCTTCGATATGGAAATGATGAGATGTTGGAGATCTTGGAGTATGGCTACCAAGCTGTTGACCCGAAGAATCTTACTCCAAGAGAGGTATATGACAAGAATCTCAATGACACAGCAACCATGTGCATAAGAAGAGGTATGACCGACAAGCAAAGGAGACCATACATACATATCACAAGTGCCAAGGAATTATGGGATACCATTGTGAGAACCAAGACCGGTACCTCCACTCTCCGGCTTGCTCAATATGAAATTGCCAAGGGTCAATTACAAAACTTTTGTATGGAGAAAGGTGAATCTCCCAAGCAATTACTTGAGCATCTCATGACTCTCACCATCGACATTGAGTCATGTGAATGTGACAAGACTCAAGATGGATTCAACTTGACTAAGAAATTTCTCGTGGATAAGTTGCTTCATGCTCTTGCTCCATATCATCACCAAATGGTGTGGGACATAAGACAACACCATGGGTTCAAGGAAATGACTCCAGATGACATCATATCCACTTTCCAACTATTTGAAGAGTCAAAGGCAAATGCCACAAAGCATCTTGCCATGCATGGTACCTCAACATCAAAGATCAAACTTGCATTGAAGGCCAAGCATGTATGTGAAGAAGAGAAAAGTGAAGAAGAAAAAGAAGAAGAAGAATAAGATGATGATGAGATTGATTCAGATGAGAGCCCGTCATATGAAAACATTGCTCTCTTTGTCAAGAAGTTTAGCGCAGGAAAATTCAAAGGAAGATTCCAGAAGAAGAAAGTGAGGAAATGCTACAACTATGAAGAAACCAACCACTTCTCCAACAGTGCCCTTATGAGAAGAGAGAAGATAAACCAAGGTTTCCCAAGACCTTTCCTAAGAAGAAGTTGCCAAATCCTTTGAACTCCAAGCTCAAGAAGAAAGATGGGAAAGCAATGGTTGCTCATGAAGAATCCGATCCGGATGATGTTAGTGGTGTTGCCGGTGTTGCTCAAGATTCTCAAAATACGTTGAGGCTAGTCAACAAGAGTGGTGATGTTGTCACCTACAACTATATGAAGGACTACAAGGGCAACGCTCACAAGTGCCTAATGGCAAAGGCCGTGGTAGAAGATGGAAGAACCAAGCTCTCCTGACAAGGTCAAGGTAACCCCACGACCAAACCCTCCTCTTTTCACTCCTCCTACTCCTAGTGATGAGTATCTTGATGCGGAGGATAGTTATGAGGATGATGATATAGATGATCCTATGCTTGCTAAACTAAATAAGTTCATGTGCTCTCTCAAAGGAAAGAAGCTCACTATGTTTCGTATGCTTATGGAGATGGTAAGTAAGCACACCATCACCATTAAGGAACTCGAAACCCTCGTCACCGAGGAAAATGAAAAATATGAAATCCTTGAGCGGAAAGTCCAATATGAGGAAGCACGAAATGATGAACTATGCTTGAAAATTGGTGCAAACATTGATGTTCATACTAAAGATCTTGCCTCCTTGAAAAAGGCTATTGACTCTTGCGACGAGTTGATGAATGATAAAAGTAAGCTTGTGAAGTCTAATGCTTCTCTCTCTAAGGATTGTGAGATCCTATCCGTGTCCCTCAAGACTAAGGAAGAAGAGCTCGCCCTTCTTACAAAGAGTTTTGAAACGCTCAAGCTTACTTATCTTGAAACTCTAGCCAAGGCTTACTCTTCTCCTATCATCAATGTTGATGATTGTACTACTAACTCTAGTAGTGATCCAGCATCTATTCTTGAGGAGAATCGCTTTCTCAAGGCTCAAATCAAGAAAGGTCTCATGACATGTGCTCAAGGGCAAAAGAACCTTAATGAGGTATTAAGCCAACACAATGAGGTGTTTGCCAAAGGGGTCTCGGTTTGACCCAAGCACAAGCAAGAAGAAGACGTCCTCTCAAAAGTGCACCACCCCTCTAAAATAAACTTTTGTATGAGAAGGGAACAAGGAGAAAGGTAAGGTTGTTAGTGGGAAGGCCACAAGGGGCATGCCCACTCTCAACAAGCCAAAAGAGTTCATGCCTCCATCCTATGTACTTCGTAAGACTAAGGATGGAGAAGTTTATCTGAAAGTTTGTTGGTCCTCGAAATGCATTTCGGTTTTATGCTATTTGGGTCCCTAAGACCCTTGTGACTAACAGAGAGGTCCCATTGCAAAATGGGTGCCTCTAACCAAGTAATAATTGTGTGTAGGTTGCCTTCTCCGGTGGAGTGAAATGGGTGATTGATAGTGGATGTACCAATCATATGACCGGAGATAGCAAATTGCTCTACGATTTCATGCAAGCTATTCAACTATTTATGAGCATTACGTTTGGTGGAGGATCAAAAGGACAGGTACTCGGGTTGGGCAAGGTGGCTATCACAAATGACATGTCTCTTGCAAATGTCATTCTTGTCCAATCCTTAAATACCATTGCTTTCTGTTAGCCAATTGGCTTACATTGGTTATGATACACTCTTTGGACTAACGGATGTGGAAGTATTTAAGAGAGATACTCTCAAAGTGGCCTTTGTTGGAGAGTTGGATGGCAACCTTTACACGGTTGATTTCTCGAAAGAGAGCACATTCCATGCAACTTGTCTAATGGCCAAGGCCGACAAGGGGTGGCTATGGCATCGCCGGCTAGCCCATGTCAACATGAGAAATCTTCAAGATCTCTTAAAGGGTAATAACATCCTTGGACTAACCAATGTCTCTTTTGAGAAAGATCTTGTGTGTAGTGCATGCATAGCTGGGAAGCAACATTAATCAAAGCACCCACCCAAGAATATTGTGTCTACTTCAAGGCCTTTGGAGCTCCTTCATGTGGATCTTTTTGGGCCTCCTTCATGGGATAGCCTTGGTGGGAAAAAGTATGGGCTTGTCATTGTTGATGATTACTCAAGACATACATGGGTCTTCTTCCTCAAATCCAAGGACGAGACGAAGATCACCTTCATTGATTTTTCCAAGCAAGAACAATGCAAGTTTGACAAAGAAATCTTGGCAATAAGAAGTGATAATGGCTCTGAGTTCAAGAACTACACCTTGGAAGAGTTTCTTAGTGATGAAGGGATTGAGCATCAATATTCAGCTCCATACACTCCCCAACAAAATGGTGTAGCAGAAAGGAAGAACCGCACACTTGTGGAGATGGCAAGGTCCATGTTGGATGAATACAAGTCGCCACATAGTTTTTGGCCCGAGGCCGTCAACACCGCATGCCATGCATCAAACCGGCTCTTCCTCCGCACTATATTGGAAAAGACTCCATATGAGCTCCTAACTGGGAACGAGCCGAATGTCAAGTACTTTCGTGTATTTGGGTGCAAATGTTTCATCCTCAACAAAAGAGAATGGTTAGGAAAATTTCAATCCAAAACCATTAAGGGCATATCTGTTGGCTATGGATCAAACTCTCACGCCTATAGAGTCTACCACAAATCCAATGGATGTGTTGTAGAAACTTGTGACATGGTGTTTGATGAATTTAAGGGCTCCCATGGGGAGCAAGTTGATCTAAGTGATGTAGGTGAAGAAGACTCTTCTCAAGATATCTTGACCATGGGTGTTGGTGCACTTCTTCCAATGGAACAAGAACCTCATGATGATGAAGAAGAAGATGGAAGCTTCACACATCATCAAACTACTTCGACACCCTCACCACCACAAGCTCCTATTGCTCAACCAATGCCCGTAGACCAAGTACAAGATGATGATCAAGTTCCTCTTCATGATAATCATCAAGAACAAGATCATCATCCTCAAGGGCAAGAACAAGAAAGTGCAATCATTGACGATGAGCCTCAACAAATGCAAGATGAAGAAGAAGATCTTCCACCACACATTAATGATCCATATGTTGAGGACGTGGATGATGGACATGAAGTTGAAGCTCGTGAAACTCTTACCTCCATCATGCCTCGAGTAGCCAGTCATGTTGATGTTGACAAAATTCTCACCGGCATATCGGAAGGTAGAGTCACTCATAAACATTTGACAAACTTTTGTGCTCACTTCTCGTTTGTGTCTAGTGTTGAGCCTCTCAAGGTACAAGATGCATTGATGGACAACGATTGGCTCGTTGCTATGCAAGAAGAGTTGAACAGTTTTGAACGCAACCAAGTGTGGTCATTAGTCAAGAGGCCAACTACCGAGCACAACGTCATTGGAACAAAATGGATTTTCAAGAACAAGCAAGATGAGAATGGTGTAATCAACCATAACAAGGCAAGGTTAGTGGCACAAGGGTACTCACAAGTTGAAGGTTTGGACTTTGGTGAGACCTTTGCCCCCGTTGCCCATCTTGAATCTATTCGCATCTTACTTGCTTATGCTGCTTTCAATGGTTTTACATTACATCAAATGGATGTGAAGAGTGCTTTCCTTAACGGTCCTCTACAAGAAGAAGTATATGTATCACAACCACCTGGGTTCGTTGATCCCGATCACAAAGACTATGTGTATAAACTCCATAAGGCTTTGTATGGCCTCAAACAAGCACCTCGTGCTTGGTATGATCATCTTAAAAAGTTTTTACTCGATGATGGTTTTGTGAGAGGGGTGATCGATCCTACTCTTTTTACTAAGAGGGACAAGGGTGATTTGATCTTATGCCAAATCTATGTAGATGATATCATTTTTTGTTCTCCTAACATTCATTTGTTCAAGAAGTTTGCAGCTTCCATGACCAAGAATTTTGAAATGTCACTCAATACAGTTTGAAGTTCTTCCTCGGATTTCAAATTCAACAATTTCAAGAAGGAATTTTCTTGTCTCAAGCAATACCTCAAGGATATCCTAGAAAAGTTTGGCATGTCTGATGCTAGTCCATTTAAGACACCCATGCCAACCAAAATTGTACTCACTGAAGACACAAATGGTATTCCTTTCGACCCATCTATTTACCGCTCTATGATTGGTTCATTGCTTTATCTTTGTGCATCTAGACCAGACATCATGTTTAGTGTATGCATGTGTGCTAGATTTCAAGATTTCCTTAGGGAAAGTCATCATAAGGTGGTTAAGCATATTCTTAGATACCTTGTTCACACCCCAAAGTTAGGTCTATGGTACCCCAAGGATGCTAAGTTTGATCTCATTGGAGTACCGCGGATGCGGATTGGGCTGGACAAAGTGGATCATAAGTCCACCTCCGGTATATGTCGGTTTCTTGGGCGCTCCTTGGTAAGTTGGTCCTCGAAGAAACAAAATTGTGTTGACCTCTCTACATTGAAGCTGAATACATTGCAACCACCGGTTGTGCAACTCAATTACTATGGATGAGGCAAACTACGAAGGATTACGGTATCACCTATAGACATGTGCCTCTTCTATGTGATAATGAGAGTGCCATCAATATTCTTTGAGAACCCCAAAGATCATACCGCACCAAGCACACGATATTAGGTATCACTTCTTGAGGATCATGTGGAGAAGGGTGATATTTACATTGCTCATGTTGGCATAGATATGCAACTTGGATATTTTCACCAAGCCATTGGATGAAGCAAGGTTTTGTCAACTTAGGCGTGAACTTGGTATCTTGGAGCTTGACAATATTATGTGAAATCTAGTACCCATTCATGCATGAACTTAATGTCTTGTCTTGATGTAGGCATATATTTAGGGGGAGACACTCAATTCATGAGTATTCTCGCCCTACATAATGCATAAATAGAACAAACACTCTCAAAGTTATCATGGTTCTCGAACTATGGTGCTTTAACATGATGGAGTCATGACTATGTGCCCAAAGTCTACATCTTTATGGTACTATGTTCCATATGCTCAAACATGGTGACCTCGGTCACCGCTTGTAAAATGCTTGTATGGACCTTTCTTTACTTAATATTGTTGGGTTGTTATTACATCTTAGTATGGCCTTAGATTACTCAGGTTTTCTCCCCTATTAATCTCTAGAAAAAATAACTCTCCTTGGTGGAGTCTATATCAAATTATATTTGTTAGCCCCTTACAAATCTTTCCCCTGCCTGGTCTTTCTGTCCAGTGGCCGGACATCCGGCTTCTCAGCCGGACATCCGGGCCCTGGGGCAAATCCTTCTGGTGGTCAAAACTTCCATCAAACACTCCAGTGGCCGGACATACGGGCCCTAGCCGGACATCCGGATCATGATCTTTTTGCTCCCTGTTTTTTCCCACGCTGGATATCCGGGCTTGTCCCCGGATGTCCGGCCTGTTGGCCAAATTTCCACTGCTCTCTGAACTCCGCACGTCGGATATCTATTGGAAATATGCCCTAGAGGCAATAATAAAATGGTTATTATTATATTTCCTTGTTCATGATAATTGTCTATTGTTCATGTATAATTGTATTAATTGGAAACCGTAATACATGTGTGAATACATAGACCACAACATGTCCCTAGTGAGCCTCTAGTTGACTAGCTCGTTGATCAATAGATGGTTATGGTTTCCTGACCATGGACATAGGATGTCATAGATAACGGGATCACATCATTAGGAGAATGATGTGATGGACAAGACAATCCTAAGCATAGCACAAGATCGTATAGTTAGTTTGCTAAGAGCTTTTCTAATGTCAAGTATCATTTCCTTAGACCATGAGATTGTGCAACTCCCGGATACCGTAGGAATTCTTTGGGTGTACCAAAGCGTCCTGGCAATGGCTGGGTGGCTATAAAGGTGCACTCTGAGGCATCTCACGAAAGTGTCACATTGGATAGGCACGAATCGAGACTGGGATTTGTCACTCCGTATGACGGAGAGGTATCTCTGGGCCCACTTGGTAATGCATCATCATAATGAGCTCAATGTGACTAAGTAGTTAATCACGGGATCATGCATTATGGAACGAGTAAAGTGACTTGCATTAGCGAGATTGAACAAGGTATTGGGATACCGACGATCGAATCTCGGGCAAATAACGTCTGGATTGACAAATGGAATTGTATCACGGGATTGCTTGAATCCTAGACATTGTGGTTCATCCGATGAGATCATCGTGGAACATGTAAGGAGCCAACATGGGTATCCGGATCCATTGTTGGTTATTGGCGGAGAGATGTCTCGGTCATGTATGCATGGTTCCCGAACCGTAGGGTCTACACATAAGGTTGGTGGCGCTAGAGTTGTTATGGGAAATAGTATGTGGTTATCGAAGGTTGTTTGGAGTCCGGATGAGATCCGGACGTGACGAGGAGCTCGGAATGGTCCGGAGGTGAAGATCGGTATATTAGACGAAGGGTATTGGAGTCTGGAATTGTTCGGGGTACGGTGATGACCAGTGATGTCAGAAAGGGGTTTGGAGGCCCGGCAAGTGTTGGGGCCTTATGGGCCAGAGGAGGGGGCACATCAGCCCACTAAGGGGCTGAGTGCCCCTCACCACCTCACGTAACTTTGGAGAGGTAGGCGCCACCCCTAGGGCAGCCTCCCTCCCGACAGGGGCAAGTTTCCTGGGGGTGGGGCGCCCAAACCCATCTAGGGTTTCCCACAGCGCCGCCCCTCCTCTAGATCCATCTGAGGGCCTGCCCCTCTCCCCTTTCCCCTATATATAGTGAGGGGGTGGGAGGGCAGCCAGACCCTTCCCTTGGTGTAGCCCCTCCCTCCTCATACATCTCCTCCTCCTCCGTAGTGCTTGGCGAAGCCCTGCTGGAGAACCACGAGCTCCACCACCACCACGTCGTCGTGCTGCCGGAGTTCTCCCTCAACTTCTCCTCTTCCCTTGCTGGATCAAGAAGGAGGAGACGTCCCCGGGCTATACATGTGTTGAACGCGGAGGCGCCGTCCGTTCGGCGCTAGATCGGATCTTCCGCGATTTGAATCGCCGTGAGTACGACTCCATCAACCGCGTCCTAGTAACGCTTCCGCTTAGCGATCTTCAAGGGTATGAAGATGCACTCCCTCTCTCTCTCTCTCTCTCTCTCTCTCTCTCTCGTTGCTAGTATCTCCTAGATTGATCTCGGTGACACGTAGGAAAATTTTGGATTATTGCTACGTTCCCCAACAGTGGCATCATGAGCCAGGTCTATGCGTAGATTCTATGCACGAGTAGAACACAAAGTAGTTGTGGGCGATGATTTGTTCAATTTTCTTGTTGTTACTAGTCTTATCTTGATTCGGCGGCATTGTGGGATGAAGCGGCCTGGACCGACCTTACACGTACACTTACGTGAGACAGGTTCCACCGACTGACATGCACTTGATGCATAAGGTGGCTAGCGGGTGTCTGTCTCTCCACTTTAGTCGGATCGGATTCGATGAAGAGGTCCTTATGAAGGGCAAATAGCAATTGGCATATCACCGTTGTGGCTTTTGCATAGGTAAGAAAGCGTTCTTGCTAGAAACCCATAGCAGCCACGTAAAACATGCAACAACAATTAGAGGGCGTCTAACTTGTTTTTGCGAGGGTATGCTATGTGATGTGATATGGCGGAAGGATGTGATGAATTATATATATGTGATGTATGAGATTGATCATGTTCTTGTAATAGGAATCCACGACTTGCATGTCGATGAGTATGACAACGGCGGGAACCATAGGAGTTGTCTTAATTTATTGTATGACCTCGTGTCAATGAAAAACGCCATGTAATTACTTTACTTTATTGCTAACCGTTAGCCATAGTAGTAGAAGTAATAGTTGGCGAGACAACTTCATGAAGACACGATGATGGAGATCATGGTGTCATGCGGTGACGAAGGTGATCATGCTTTGCGCCTCGAAGATGGAGATCAAAAGGCGCGCAAGATGATATTAGCCATATCATGTCACTTTATGATTTGCATGTTATATTTGTCATGTTTACATCTTATTTTCTTAGAGCAGCGGTAGCATAAATAAGATGATCCCTACGCTAAAATTTCAAGAAAGTGTTCCCCCTAAGCGTGCACCGTTGCGAAGGTTCGTTGTTTGAAGCACCGCGTGATGATCGGGTGTGATAGATTCTAACGTTAGCATACAGCGAATGTAAGCCAGATTTACACATGCGAAACACTTAGGTTGACTTGGCCAGGCCTAGCATGTATGAGACATGGCCTCCCGGAACACAAGAGGCGAAAGGTCGAACATGAGTCGTATAGTAGATCTGATCAACATGGAGATGTTCACCATTGATGACTAGTCTGTCTCACGTGATGATCGGACCACGGTCTAGTCGATTCGGATCATGTATCACTTAGATGACTAGAGGGATGTCTATCTAATAAGTGGGAGTTCATTAAATAATCGGATGAACTTAATTATCATGAACATAGTCAAAGGTCTTTGCAAATTATGTAAGTAGCTTACGCTTTGGTTCTCTTTTATTTAAGATATGTTCCTAGAGAAAATTTAGTTGAAAGTTGATAGTAGAAATAATGCGGACTAGGTCCGTAAATGGCGAGATTATCCTCATTGCTGCCTTGAAGGCTTATGTCCTTAATGCACCGCTTGGTGTCTTTGAACCTCGGCGTCGGTACGTGGGTTGCGAACATCGACATACACGTTTTGATGACTACGTGATAGTTCGGTGCGTAATGCTAACGGTTTAGAATTGTGGCACCAAAGGCGTTTTGAAACATCGCGAGAACATATGAGATGTTCCAAAGACTAAATTGGGATTTCGGTGGTGCCACGTCAATAGGTATGAGACCTCCGACAAGTTTCTTAAGCCTGCAAACTAAGGGAGAAAAGCTCAATCGTTGAGCATGTGCCCAGATTGTATGAGTACTACAATCGCTTGAATCAAGTGGGAGTTAATCTTCCAGATGAGATAGTGATGGTTCTCCATAGTCACTGCCACCAAGCTATTAGAGCTTCATGATGAACTGTAACATATCAGGGATAGACATGATGATCCTTGAGCAACTCGCGATGTTTGACACTGCGAAAGTAGAAATCAAGTAGGAGCGTCAATTTTTGATGGTTAGTAAAACCACTAGTTTCAGGAAGGGCAAGGGAAAGAAGCGATACTTCATGAAACGGCAAATCGATTCTTTGCTCTAGTGAAGAAACCCAAGGTTGAACCCAAACCGGGACTAAGTGCTTCTTTAATGAGAGAGCAGTCCTTTGAAGCAGAACTACCCTAGATACTTGGTAGATGAGAAGGCTGGCAAGGTCGACAGAAGTATTTTGAATATACGTTATATTATTGTGTACTTTACTAGTACTCCTAGTAGCACCAGGGTAATAAATACCGGTTCGGTTACTAAGTGTTGGTAACTCAAAATAAAAGGCTACGAAGACTGGCTAAAGGTGAGATGACGATATGTGTTGGAAGTGTTTCCAAGGTTGATGTGATCAAACATATGCGCTCCCTCTACCATCGGGATTGGTGTTAAACCTAAATAATTGTTATTTGGTGTTTCGTTGAGCATAGACATGACTGGATTATGTTTATACTTGTCTGATTTATTCATTTAAGGAGAATAATGGTTACTCTGTTTGAATAATACCTTCAATGGTCTTGCACCTAAAATGAATGGTTTATTGAATCTTGATCGTAGTGATACACATGTTCATGCCAAAAGATATAAGATAGTAATGATAGTACCACATACTTGTGGCACTGCCATTTGAGTCATATTGGTATAAAACGCATGAAGAAGCTCCATGTTGATGGATCTTTGGACTCACTCATTTTTGAAAAGATTGATACATGCGAACCATGTCTACTGGTATATGCATGAAGAAAATCCATACAGATGGATCGTTTAGACTCACTTGATTTTGAATCACTTGAGACATGCAAATCATACCACATGGGCAAGATGACTGAAAGGCCTCGTTTTCAGTAATATGGAACAAGAAAGTAATTTGTTGGAAGTAATACATTTTGATGTGTGCAGTCCAATGAGTCTTTGAAGCCTTGTGATGGATATCGTTATGTTCTTACTTCACGGATGATTTGAGTAGATAATGAGTATATTTACTTGATGAAACACAAGTCTGAATTATTGAAAGGTTCAAGTAATTTCAGAGTGAAGTTGAAGATAAATCGTGACAAGAGGATAAAATGTCTATGATATGATCATAGAGATGAATATCTGAGTTACGAGTTTGGCACACAATTAAGAAATTGTGGAAATTGTTTCACAACTAATACCGCCTAGAACACCATAGTGTGATGGTGTGTCCGAACATCATAAGCGCACCCTATTGGATATGGTGCATACCATGATGTCTCTTATCAAATTACCACTGTCGTTTATGGGTTAGGCATTAGAGACAACCGCATTCACTTTAAATAGGGCACCACGCAATTCCGTTGAGACGACACCGTATGAACTATGGTTTAGAGAAACCTAAGCTGTCATTTCTTGAAAGTTTGGGGCTGCGACGCTTATGTAAAAAAGTTTCAGGCTGATAAGCTCGAACCCAAAGCGGATAAATGCATCTTCATAGGATACCCAAAACAGTTGGGTATACCTCCTATTTCAGATCCGGAAGCAAAAGTGATTGTTTATAGAAACAGGTCCTTTCTCGAGGAAAAGTTTCTCTCGAAAGAATTGAGTGGAGGATGCTGGAGACTTGATAAGGTTATTGAACCGTCACTTCAACTAGTGTGTAGCGAGCACGGAAGTTGTTCCCATGGCGCCTACACCAATTGAAGTGGAAGCTGATGATATTGATCATGAAACTTCGGATCAAGTCACTACCAAAACTGGTAGGTCGACAAGGATACGTACTACTCCAGAGTGGTACATAATCCTATCTTGGAGGTCATGTTGCTAGACAACAATGAACCTACGAGCTATGGAGAAGCGATGGTGGGCCCAGATTCCGACGAATGGCTCGAGGCCATAAAATCCAAGAGAGGATCCATGTATGAAAACAAAGTATAGACTTTGGAAGAACTACTCGATGGTCGTAAAGGCTGTTGAGTACTGAGATGGATTTTAAAAGGAAGGCGGACAATGATGGTAAGTGTCACCGTTAAGAAAGCTCGACTTGTCGCTAAGATGTTTTCAGACAAGTTCAAGGAGTTGACTACGATGAGACTTTCTCACTTATGCGATGCTAAGAGTCTGTTGGAATTATATTAGCGATTAGTGCATTATTTATGAAATCTTGCGAGATAGGATGTCAAAACATTGTTTCCTCGGCGATTTTCTTGAGGAAAGGTTGTATGTGATACAACGGAAGGTTTTATCAATCACGAAAGATGCTAACAAGTATGCAAAGCTCGATAATCCTTCTAAGTTGGAGTAAGCATCTCGGAGATGGAATATACGCTTTGATGAGATGATCAAAGATTTTGGGTTTATACAAAGTTTATGAGAAACTTGTATTTCCAAAGAAGTGAGTGGGAGCACTATAGAATTTTTGATGCGTATATGTTGTTAACATATTGTTGATCAGAAATGTTGTAGAATTTCTGGAAAGCATATAGGGTTATTTGAAAAGTGTTTTTCAATGGAAAACCTGGATTAAGCTACTTGAACATTGAGCATCAAGATCTGTAAGGATAGATCAAAAAATGCTTAATAGTACTTTCAAATGAATACATACCGTGACAAGATTTTGAAGGAGTTCAAAATAGATCAGCAAAGAAGGAGTTCTTGGCTGTATTATAAGGTGTGAGTATTGAGTAAGACTCAAAACCTGACCACGGCAGAAGAGAGAGGAAGGACGAAGGTTGTCCCCTATGCTTTAGACGTAGGCTCTGGTATGCTATCTTTGTGTACACTTTTTGAAGTGTGCCTTGCCATGAGTCGATCAAGGGGTACAAGAGTGATCCGGGAATGGATCACATGACAATGATCAAACTTATCCTTAGTAACTAGTGGACTAAGGAATTTTCTCGATTATGGAGGTGGTAAAAGAGTTAAATAAGTAAAGGGTTACATCGATGCAAACTTTGACACTAATCCGGATGACTACGAGTAGTAAACCAGATTAAGTATAGTAGAGTAGTGATTTGGAATACCATCAAGTAGCGCATGGTATTTGCATCTACAAGATGACATAGAGATTTGTAAAGCACCTGCAGCGGATCTGAAAGGTTCAGACCCATTGACTAATAACCTCTCACACAAGCGAGATATGATCAAACCCCATGGGTGTTGGATTCATTACAATCACATAGTGATGTGAACTATATTATTGACTCTAGTGCAAGTGGGAGACTGTTGGAAATATGCCCTAGTGGCAATAATAAAATGGTTATTATTATATTTCCTTGTTCATGATAATTGTCTATTGTTCATGTTATAATTGTATTAACTAGAAACCGTAATACATGTGTGAATACATAGACCACAACATGTCCCTAGTGAGCCTCTAGTTGACTAGCTCGTTGATCGATAGATGGTTATGGTTTCACGACCATGGACATAGGATGTCATTGATAACAAGAGCACATCATTAGGAGAATGAGGTGATGGACAAGACCCAATCCTAAGCATAGCACAAGATCGTATAGTTCGTTTGCTAAGAGCTTTTCTAATGTCAAGTATCATTTCCTTAGACCATGAGATTGTGCAACTCCGGGATACCATAGGAATGCTTTGGGTGTACCAAACATCCTGGCATGTTGGGTGGCTATAAAGGTGCACTACGGTATCTCCGAAAGTGTCTGCATTGGGTTGGTACGAATCGAGGCTGGGATTTGTCACTCCGTATGGCGGAGAGGTATCTTTGGGCCCACTTTCGGTAATGCATCATCATAATGATCTCAATGTGACTAAGTAGTTAATCACGGGATCATGCATTGAGGAGCAGTAAAGTGACTTGCCGTGCGAGATTGAACAAGGTATTGGGATACCGGCGATCGAATCTCGGGCAAATAACGTCTGCGATTGACAAAGGGAATTGTATCACGGGATTGCTTGAATCCTCGACATTGTGGTTCATCTGATGAGATCATCGTGGAACATGTAGGAGCCAACATGGGTATCCGGATCCGATGTTGGTTATTGGCCGAAGAGATGTCTCGGTCATGCGCATGGTTCCCGAACCCGTAGGGTCTACACATAAGGTTCGGTGGCGCTAGAGTTGTTATGGGAAATAGTATGTGGTTACCGAAGGTTGTTTGGAGTCCGGATGAGATCTGGGCGTGGCGAGGAGCTCCGGAATGGTCCGGAGGTGAAGATCGGTATATTGAATGAAGGGTATTGGAGTCGGAATTATTCAAGTGTACGGTGATGACCGGCGTGTCGAAAGGGTTTGGAGGCCCGGCAAGTGTTAGGGGCCTTATGGGCCAAGGGAAGGGGCACATCAGCCCACTAAGGGGCTGGCGCCCTCCACCCCATCTCACGTAACACTGGAGAGGTAGGTGCGCCACCCCTGGGCAGCCTCCTCCCGGCTTGGGGGCAAGTTTCCTAGGGGTGGGGCTCCCAAACCCATCTAGGGTTTCCCACGGCGCCGCCCCTCCTCTAGATCCATCTAGAGGGGCCGGCCCCCTCTCCCCTTTCCCCTATATATAGTGAGGGGGTGGGAGGGCAGCCAGACCCTTCCCTTGGCGCATCCCCTCCCTCCTCATACATCTCCTCCTCCGTAGTGCTTGGCTAAGCCCTGCGGGAGAACCACGGGCTCCACCACCACCACTCCATCGTGTTGTCGGAGTTCTCCCTCAACTTCTCCTCTTCCCTTGCTGGATCAAGAAGGAGGAGACGTCCCCGGGCTATACGTGTGTTGAACGCGGAGGCACCGTTCGTTCGGCGCTAGATCAGATCTTCCGCGATTTGAATCGCCGTGAGTACGACTCCATCAACCGCGTCCAAGTAACGCTTCCGCTTAGCGATCTTCAAGGGTATGAAGATGCACTCCCTCTCTCTCTCTCTCTCTCGTTGCTAGTATCTCCTAGATTGATCTCGGTGACACGTAGGAAAATTTTGAATTATTGCTACGTTCCCCAACAATATCCGGGCCACGATCCCGGATGTCCGGCCCGTCGCCCGCAGCCACACATAACAGGGGAGGACACGGGATTTGGGGGCATTTTTCCCATTCTCTCCCTGTTGCCCTCCCCAACTCACCACCACGGCCGCCCGCCCTTGCTGTGCTCAGCCTTCTTGACCCTCTCCTCCGACCTCCGGCCCCGATCTCCTGCCGACGACTTCTCCTCCGACCTCCGGCCCCGATCTCCTACCCACGGCTTCTCCTCCTCCCGATCTATGGTTCTATCCAATCCATTTCTTGGGTTGCGGTGTGAATCTCTCGGGAGGGACCGGTGTATTTTGGGATTCACCGCCGGAGTTCTTCATGGCGCGTACCAAGAACTGCGGCCCCGAGCGCCCCGAGCCTTCTTCTCGGGGTATGGATGCTATCTCTCTTGCATTCTTCTCTTGTTATGATCAAATCATCTTAGGGCTTCATTGTCTCGCATGTATATCTTGGCATATATATCTCTCTAGAGTTTTGGTGTCTCTTACCTAAGCCTAAACATCTCTCTATGTACTCGGCTAATCAACTTAATCACGGGAATGCCAAATTTTTGATCTACCACTTGGACTTGTCCTATGGTCATGATCAAAAATGTTCATCCCACTGTTTAATTTGCTTTATCCTTGTTCATTCTTTTTGGCTCCTTCTCATCGGGACCTATCATTGTCCGTTTCAGTCGCTCGCCGGCAAGGCTCAACCGACTCCGATGAACACGCTCGGCCTAAGAAGAAGAATACCACCACCAAGAAGAAGAAGTAGGCACCATCCACAAGTGCGTCGGTCTCAGATCCGGATGATGAGGACTATGTTGGGGAGGAAGAGGATGACTTTGCTCCAAGACACTATGTTGGCCAGTCCAAGCCTGGCACTAGGAGGGCACCGGTGCCTCAAGTCAGTGGTACTACAATGCCCGTTGTCCATGGTCGTCGCATCTCCATGGAGCTTCCTGACAGCGGGGATCGCCCCACTCACGACTTCACAACTGTGGGGGCAGGTCAATATCTTGTGTTCCGTTGGGATGTCAATCAATATGAGATGGTGGCTGATGCCGAGGATCCTCGGTTCCGTACTAAATATCTGACAGGATCTCTATTCGATTTACGTCCATGGGCGAGGACTTGCTCCTCACAAATACTTGGATCTCAAATTCTTGCGTGATCATCCTGCCATGTTCCCTAACAACCCGGTCAATATCATTGATGATATGACTCTAGGTCCTGCAATGACCTTCAGATGTGATTGGAATGAAGCTGCCATTCTTCAGTTCTATGCCACCTGTTTCTTTGGTCCGCACAACACTCTCACATGGATGACCGATGACCTTTGCTGAGTATCACCTATGACCGGTTTGTTCAGATTTTGGGCCTCTCTCTGGAGTTGGACATTGCATCCACAGTATGGATCCAGAGTATAAGCCCAAAGGGATTGATGCTTGCTTGCCTCTTGTGAAGCCTACCTCTTAGCTCACTAAAGAGGAACGTGGATATCCACTCAATGAGGTATCCATCTTCCGTGCTCCTTACTACATCCTTATCAGTGTGTGCTTCGCACCCTCTATCCTAAGAAGGGAGATCGCTCAAGGGCTCGCAACTACTGTATTGACTTGATGGTTCGTATGCATGACGAACCCACTATGCCTCTGGACACAGCCCATTTCATTTGTCATGAGATACGTTTCTGCAGCTTCATTCAGTCGCGCCGGTTCCCTCATGCTCCATTTATTTAGGCTCTGATTGATCACACTGCTCCCTTTGAGGTGGTTAAGACTATTGTGCACTCCATTTGGATGCCTCCTCCTCATATGCGCGTGCTGGATAATGCTCAGCCTGCTGCTCCTACTCAGCCTAGGAGGTCTGCTAGTGGGACTCAGCCCACTGGTTCCTCTGCTCCATCTTCCTCGGCCGCTCCTCGTGGATGTTTTGCCTCGTTCTTGGGCAAGGCTCAGTCTGCTATCATGAAGGCAATTACTTTCAGCTGTCAGCAGAATCATGATGTTCAGAAGCGCCTCATCATCTCCAAGAATCAGCTCAAGCAACGCCTTCGTGATCGTGGGAGTCACTGTGGTGATGATGATCAGATTCCATGACTCCATCCTCTTCCACTTTGGATTCCCTTCTGCGTGTGAGTACCACGAGTTCTTTGATGATGTTGATGGCATCCGCCGGGGTAATGATCCGTTTAGTTCTTAGCCCCTTTTACTTGTTGTTGTCAAAGGGGGAGAAGTAGTATCTTAGTATGGTCATGCTATTTGTGTTAGCTATATTCAAACTTGTTATTGTGAGACTATGATATTATGTTGCTACCTATGGTATTTGATCGTTTAAGACTATGTTATTATCTTGTGGTTGTGAAATGGTTTTAGTCTATGTGTTATGGTGGTCTCATATGTGCATGTCTCTCACATTTATATCTCTTTGACCTACATATTCTACCATAAGAAGTTTGTGTTGTACATCCTAACATATTCATCTCATGCACACAATGAGGGGAGCTAAAAGTAAATAGAAACATAAACATATTTTGTAGTTTTGCTCTCATGATTGTCAATGCTATAATTGTATTGCATCTATGATACTACATGTATGATTGTCATCAACAAATAAAAAGGGGGAGATTGAAAGTGCAATCATGCCTTTGCATCATGTTTTGTTGTTGATGACAATATACATGTAGGGGACTAACAATGGTTGTCAAGTAAATCTCACACGGATGTCAGGCCTTCCCTATCGCCCGGATGTCGGGCCCTATCCCGGATGTCCGGCCTCTACTACCCATGGTACAGCTGAGGTTATGTAACCTTATAGTGATCGCGCCGGATGTCCAGCCATCTGCCGGATGTCCGGGCCTTCCTAATATGCCGGACGTCCGGGCTTGGCTCCCGGATGTCCGGCCCCTCATTTTCTGTTACCTTACGCTTTGTTCTTCATGCCTTTCTAGGGCGGATGTCCGGCCCTAACCGGATGTCCGGCCTGCCCGTTCACTTACACTCCAACGGCCATATTTGTGCACACACTATATATATCCCTTCTCCCCCCACGGGAGAGGGTTGACCATTCACTTTGAACAAACCCTAGAACACATTTCTCTCTCTCTCTCTCTCTCTCTCTCAATCCTCCACACCAAATCTTAGATCCCCAAGGGATTTGAGAGCATTTGAGAGAAGTTGTCCGATCAAGTGATAGATCCACTCCTCCCCCTTCTTTGGACCGAAGGAATTTGTGATTTGAGCAAGTCTTGAGCTTTTCCCCATCGTTCTTGTTACTCTTGGAGGTTGGAGACTCCTGAGCGGTAGGAGTCTTTCGGAGAGAATCGACCATTGTGATTACCCCCGAAAAAGTTTGTGAAGGTTTGGAGACCACCCCAAGGTCTACCACTAGTGGTTGAGAAACGCCTTTGTGGTGTTGTCTCAAAGAGAGAATAGGGTGAGCCTTCATGGCGTTGGTGTGCCTTCATGGTAACATCCACCTCTCTAAACGGTGACGTAGCTTCCCTCCAAGGAAGTGAACATCGGCATACATCCTCAAATGCAGCCGGAGTTGCGGTTATTCCTAACCCTAACTCCCTACTTGTGGTTACTTGTCTCTTAGCACTTACATATATCATATTGTGCTTGCTTACTCATATATATATTTGTGCCACTTGTTTATCTTGCTTAGCTCTTAGCATCATACTTGCAATTGTTAGGCTCACTTTCATATTCCGCATTATTGCCTAAAATTGCTAAGTAACAATTAAAGTTTGTAATTGTACCTATTCACCCCCCCCTCTAGATCCATCTCGATCCTTTCAGCGCCCCTCTCCATAGTTTTGTCCCTCGGTCATATTTTCGTAGTGCTTAGGCGAAGCCTGAGGAATAGCATCACCACCACCGTCACCACGCCGTCGTACTGTCGGAGCTCATCCACTAGTTCGCCCGTCTTGCTGGACCAAGAAGGTGAGGACATCACCGAGCTAAACGTGTGCTGAACGTGAAGGTGTCGTACGTTCGGTACTTGATCGGTTGGATCGCGAAGAAGTTCGACTACATCAACCGCGTTAATAAACGCTTCCGCTTATGGTCTCTGATGCGTAGACACACTCCCCCGTTGCTATGTATCTCCATGGATAGATCTTTCGTGTGCGTAGATTTTTTTTCCATGCAACGTTCCCCAACAGAATTACCAGTGAATACATTATCCAAAATGTTGCCATTTGGATAGTACTTAGCTTTTAGCAGACAAGCACATAAATTGTCAGGGGTATCAATTAATCTGCAAGCATATTTTACAAGCAAAGTTTGGTTAAAATCTCGCATGTCCCTAAACCCCATACCTCCAATGGATTTTGGAAGTCTCATTTTGTCCCAACTAAGCCATGCCATCTTCCCTTTTTCCTTTGTCAACTTCCTCCCCACCAATACTACCGCATCAAACATTTTAGATCATACGGCAGTACTGGTGGGGCTTGACTAACGTCTCTGTAAATTACAACACACATGACATCTCTCCAGAAAAATCCAAATGGAAATTGTTTTAAATAATAATCTAGAAAGACAACACATCAAGGAAATTACCGGGAACACCCTAACAAACAAACCATGCAGGAGAGCTCATGTATTTCAGTAGATAGAAAGAGTACAACGCCATAGAAGGCACGACCCAACGAACCAAAATCATACACAAACAACAAAGAACAAACTAAGGATTCATGCACAAGCGCCAACGACCGGCGACCTAAACATAACACTAGGACCCAAACAAGTATAAGTAAGAATCACAAAGAAGCATGAAAGTGATGACCACATGTCAAAGGAGCTTGAAACATCCGAGAGCAATAACCAAGACAATAGTAGCCCAAGTCCTCCATCATGGCAACAACCACCAACCCAAAATGATCCAACTTGCTCATGTGCGAGCACGAGTGAGAACACAACTAAGCCAACACACTTGCAGAGGGGAGGATGCCAGCACTACATGCAACGAGGCCATAACCCAACACCACCGGACCGGCCATCACACAGACTATAGAAGGAGACCAATACATCTCTTGGACGAGATCGACATCATTACACCGTCCACCTCCAAGAAAACACTTCCGGCTCTACGACGACACTAGAGGAATCAACGAGGCGATGTGGGCTGAGCTGAAGAAACATGACCCTCCAGCAAGACCTCCACCGTCATCTTGAAGGCCTACCTAGAACATAACCGCAGCTCCTCAACACCGTCTGAGGCGGTGGCGACATCGGTACCGCCCGAGCGGCGTCACCCAACAACCTAACATACCGAATAGAAGGAACCGGGGCTCCCCACCGTGCCACCGTCGCTAGGGAACATGCAGAGGGAGGGGGGGATGTGCACCAGCGTAGGAAAAGGAAACTGCTTCGTATCACATGTTTAGGAAAGAGAGGGGAGTTTTCTTCAATAAGTCTCATCTTCTTGGGCCATGTACAATGATGTCTAGTTAGTTGTCTGTAGGAGTTGCCACATAGAAATTTTAGTGACGTAGAGGAAAGAGAAAGAGGAGAAAGAAAGAGTTTGTGTGTAGATCTACCGACGTCTGTAGGGAAAAAAATTAGGCAATAATTTTGTTGTTGTACGTCTGTAATTTCTCCTCGCAATTAGTTTTGGCCAAAAAATAGACTATTTACAAATAAATCATTATATGGGTTGTCTATATTACTGTCTATGAATACCGCCATACAATAGTACATGCCCTTACTTCTAGTTGTTAGGATGACTATACATGGTATAGGTTCGTTGGATGACACCACATAGCACTGTCATGTAGTTGAACTCTCATTTCCATTAAATCTTTACAAATTTTGTAGAAGCGTCGGCCGCCTCTCAAATGTGAGCAGTCCAAAAGTCTTAGCAAAAGATTCCCTCAAGATTATCTCTGCTCGTATGCAGAAGTCAAAAGTGGGCTGAATGCAGTTACAGGAGATGTACGATTGGTGTGCATGGACGGTGGCAGGATGTAGCACGAGCCATGCCATGATCTATCTACAGCGTCCATGACAAGTCTCTACATGCGCTAGGTCGGGGCTTACACTAGTTGCTAGTACGTGGAACGTGGGAGCCTACACACACAGTAGCCACACACCACTGCTACACCCGAGTGGTGTAAACTTGTAATGCATGCACATGGATCCTGTACAAGATTTTGTTTGCATTTACTTGCCCGGGTAAAATACAGTTTTAGCCCCCCCCCCCCCCCCCACCCACCCACCCCCTCTGTCTGTTTGCAAATTGATTGTTCTTGCACTTTCCGTTCAGATGCACAAGCATTTCCCTTATGGTTGTGATTTGTAAGTATTAACGAAATATTTGCACAAGAAATACACGATCAAAGACTGAACCTGGGGCGGTCAAATACGACTTGTATATCTGAACGGAGAATCCCGTCACAATTTTGATGGAGACGTGGTCATTTGAAAGAGCACGGACTGGACAAAGGGCATTGATTGTGCCTCTTATTTACAAGTTCTTGGTTGAGAACCATGGAAGTAGAGCAGAGCAATTCACCTTTCTGATTCAGGAAGCCATGGGGAGTTTGCATGTCGGCAGAGGATACAACTCGTTTACATGTTTTAAATCCAAGAATTCTGACACGAATTTGGCCCCAAACATTCCAAATCAACTACTCCCTCCGTCCCATAATGTAAGACGTTTTTTGACACATTATGGGACGGAGAATAATATATAAACTATGGTTCAGAAAATAAGAAGACTTTACACAGAAGGGGCCCCATTATGCATCACATGTCGCCTGTACAAGAAATGCTCCAGCAATATGTAGAAAAGCATATGTATATGGAAGAAAATGGTATGATCTACTGAACAATACACAGCTTTGAAATGGATTTGTGATATATATGTGTGTGAACGACGAAACAAATGGAGTGGGAGATACAAGCATATCACAAAAATAATAAAAAATAATACAGTGTCTCTGGGTCAAGTGGAAAAATTGCAACAAAAAAATCTAGAAGTCGAACTCTACACAAGAGATGAAAAAAAGATAAGGAAAAAGAATTAGCAAACAACAACAGTGGAAGCAACAACTGGCAGCTTATAAGAATTACCATAGATACAGGATATGTATTTATATATGACAAGCTAGCAGTGTCCGCGTACCATCCGTGAAAATTTGATATCTTTACCTAGTTCCAGAAGAAATTTTATACAATCCAGCTCTGGTGCTTGAGGGTCACCTTAGCCTAGCATCGCCTCCTTTGCTCCGGAATGTCGACAGGGAGAAGAATGAACGTGGTGCTGCAATTTTGGTGTGAAGATAGTTTTAGACTTTTGGTTAAGATTACCAATGACAGAACAAGTAACACTAGCTATTGATAAAGATGAACAGTCACCTTCATGGGTTACGTTCTAATTGAGCAGCTTAGCATAAGAATATACTACATGTCTAGACGTTTGTATACCTTTAATTGAGCTACCAGTCAGTTGATCCTCCCTCAGTCTAAAATTTGCAGGAGGGTTTGGAATGGAGCTGCGCAGCGATTGTTCTGCAAATTCAGATCTTAAGTAACCAGAATATGCAGGAAAAGAAATGAAGAGCAAAATAAAACAGTAACTGAAGCCTGAAAGAGACGTACAGCTTAAGACTCAAAAGTCAGAAGTCTAAGCAAATATCCACTAATGGAAATGTATCATGGGAATGGAATGTATCATTCCCATACACAAAACTCTTTCAACACTGCATGCACATGATCTAGGAAGGCCCTATTTTTGGATTCTAGTTTTGGGTCCACCCATGTCACTGAGAAGCAGAACTTCATCCCATATGTCAGTATCATAAAGAAAATAGGGAGTTGGAATTGGGGAGAACATAAATATGATCAGTGCAAAGAGGTGGGTGAATGAGGGGATTTAATATTTGTTACCAAAAAAACTGTGCTGCAAATGATACATTCATGTCAAGAGATAGAAGCAATTGATTCCAAGGTTAGTATATGTAACATGTAAAGAGAGGATATTAGCTTGTCAGCAAGGATAAAGTAACTCATTCACCGTCACTTTAATTTATCTGGTTATAATACTGAACACAACATCAGAAGTTCTTAAATAAGCTGAAGATAGTGTGAGTCAACTTGCACACAAATAGTTTGACTTCACACAAAGTGTCATTTCTGGCAACATGGAAGTACCCTGAAAGACACCTATTGTTTTTTTCTGATCTAAGTATGGAAAGAAGCGTTGGAAAGTATGAGTTGTTGCCAATAAAAGGTGGGTCTAGTTGTCATGGGGGAGAAGCATAATCTAGGTCATGACACTATACTTCAAATGGGTTAAAAGCATACAATGCAATAAATACTCGAAGATATTGATACTTGAAATAGCATGCATAGAGGATTATACAAAGAAAATACCTTGTTCAGTCAAAACCTCGTTATCAACAAAACCATCATATGAAGAAAGATAGCCCATTCTTGACTTTCTGAAATCATCAGAGGATCCTATTGCCAGATCCCGGCCATCTTCCATATCATCATCACATTCTGAGGCAGTTGAAGCAGAAACCCAGTCATTTACTAAACCATCACCCCTATTCTTCCTCCCAAATTTCAGCAGCTTCTTAAACCCTTTTGGGACATCTTTACGTGGCTGTTGAGATGCATTAGCACCACTAAAAGGCATCTGGCGCTGCCCCACTTTTTCTCATCCGGGAAACATCAGCGTCTGTTATTTGATCCAGCGAATGAGAGTTCCACGGTGATGGACTGCCGGTTGGTGAATCGACAAAAGCATCACCATCCGGTATCATTCGCATAAGGCAATAGGTGTGGATGGCCTTGAGCTCCAGGGGCTGGTAATTCACCAGGTAAATCATGCATGTTTCCTGCAAAAGCATTAAACTTGGTACTGGATGCTTCCCTTGGAAAAGAAACATCGCCATTTTCTGATCCTGGATCGTCTGAATTTCCAAAATCCTGACTCAGTTTTGGAGTCTCACTGTCTGAATCAGCAGGAAAATCACTTTCCCTGAGATTCTCTTCAATGCTTTCGTATTCTTCATCTTTGGCATCATCTGGGGAATCCTCTTGCTGATCTGGAAAATCATCATCTTCATCCTGTAAGACACTTGCAAACATTGGTTGTCGAAATCCGGTTATACCGACAACAGGGTGAGTCCCATTGTCTTTCCTAACAAAAGACTTCGGTGCGCCAGATTTATGGGTGTTACTAGAAATTCCTGATGGAGCCCAGTTGTAAATATCCTTGTTCACTGATGAAGTGTCCCTTAATTCACTAGCATTTAAGTTTTTTCTCATAGACTGTGACCCCCTTGATTGATCTTGATTCAAAATACTCTTTGACTCTTCAATTATGCTCTTACTACGGGAAAAACCTTTTGGCTGAGCCCTTGCAGTAGCTCTGCTATGACCAGCTGATGGCTTTGTATTTTCCTTTCTGAAGTCGGAGAAATTGGGAACTGACTGTGCAAGAGGATTTTCTGGTGGGTTCCTGCGATTTGCATAACGGATCTTACAGCTCTTGAGGAATGCTTATGGCCATGGACAGGAACAGCAGATTTCATTTGTGTTAAAGGTACTTTGTTTGAAAAATTCTTCCTGGAATCAGCACTCCTGGAAGAACAATCACCAGATAGGTAATCACTGTTCATTTCATCTTCTACCAGGAAAGAATCTGCCCCCTGGAAAAGGCAAACATAACAAATTATCAACAAGCAAAATCCACAAGTGCGCATTATTGCAAGTTGCAATACGTCAAATGATTGTAGCATTAATTCTACATCTATACTTGCTGAAAAACATACTTTCAGTACTTCGTAGAAAAATTAAACTAGCCTTTTACCTTTAGTAGGAAAAAAAAACAGAGTACAGCATTTGGGGTATACGCTAGCATTAAAAAATAACAGAATTTCTTAATTACTATTTTCTGTTGAAGAAGTACAGAACTAATCCATGTAGAATCTAATACCTGATCCTTATTTCGTGAAACTGATTGCAAAAGCAGATCGAGAGAATTTGGCCCGCATCTCAGCCTTGCTCCTTTCTAGACTTTCATGCATTGCCTTTAATATTGCTTCCTTCTCTTCTTTCTGCAGCTTCCAATCCTCCTTTAGTTTTGCATCCCTCTTCTGCATATATTGATCATAAAACTTTCCCGTGACTCTTCTAGGCTAAGCATCCCAAGTTTTTCTGGTGTGCTGTTGTTATACCCTTCGTTGTCCACCATCTTCAGAAGCTCATTGGCATCAAAGTTGTTACTCTCCATCACAGTTTGCTTCATAGAAATCTTCTCTGGAAGAAGCTGTGTAGGCTTTACCTCACTTAACCTAGGTGTGTCATCAACCTGTGCATCTGTAGACTTTCCTCTCCTGGAAGTGGTTAGCTTGTGTGCAGCAAATAGTTTCTCCAACTCGTTGGCCTTCATTTGCAGTTCATCATGCCGATCTTGATTCCCCTTTGCCGGTTTCGTCACCCTAGTCTGCTCCAAGGGAATAGCATTTGCATCATTTACTGATTTAACTTTACCTCCCAGCAAACTCAATTCCTGCTCAGCATTAGATGATTGTCTGCTCAAATTTGATCCCTGGCGACTAGAATAATCCGATTGAGGCAGTACTTCAGACCCAACAGCAACCTTTCTCCGCACATCCTCTACCTTCCGTGGTAGACTTTTCCGCCGCGAGCTAGCATCATGAACTTCAGATTCTGTAGAGCCAGCTTCGTCCCTACCAGATGAACCCCTAACATTATTGCGAGAATTGGATGTGGCTTTTGATTTGAGATCGACACCACTTGACTTTTGCCCAACTGTTCGAAAGGATCGATCCTTCTTCACAACTCGTCTGCTCCAGCATGCATCTCTTTTGAGCAGGCGAGAACCTCTACTATCTTTACGTCCAATCTGTTCACTTGCAACTGGTACTTCATGAGCAACAGGAGTTATTTCCTTATCTATCTGGACATGATCCTCTGACAATGGACTAGTTAAAGTATCATAATGTTTAGGAAAGCTTCCTCAGCTGGCCTTGAAGATGTTTTTTGTCGGTGTTGAGTGGAAACATTTGAAGCAACATGCTCTGGCAACCTTGTGTCACCTTGTCTTTGGTTAACTCCCTGCTCCTTGTCAAAGGATAACTCGCTCTCAGTACTAGAGGCTATAGCCATGTCATCTCCCGAACATGACCTAGTCTGCTTTTCAGGAGCCTCGGTAACAATGGCTGATAATGAGGGTGGAGATGTAGTATTAAAGGTCGAGGACAAAGAAGCATTTGTAGTGGTAGAATCCTTGGGCTTGTCACCATCCTTTTGACGTGACCAAGATTGAGATGTGTCTGGATTCTTCACCCCACTAGCATCCTTATCAGCTCTTACTTTTGAACTGGCCTCCAGATTGGCAGATGTTGGTGTCCCAGCTGGAGTTCCATTTTCACTTTTGTCATTACAGCCACTGTTATCATTGTTACCCAGATCAATGCTCATGTCACTGACACTGCTCCACCTCCTTACCAACTTGTCCATGGACGCAACAGAAGGCACCCTGCGGTGCTCACCTTTCACCGGAACAACCTTAGCAGTACCTGCAGAGTTGCTGTTACCAGAAGTTGAAGTTTGCTCCTTTTGCTTATTCTCAAACATGCTTATTCTATCTTGCACACTCAAACGCCTCGAAAGCTCTTTAGCAGGAGCAGGAGGAGCATCAGTTTCGTTTTCTTGTTTATCTACCGTCTGCTGGATGGTTGGCTTAGATTGCTGTTCAGCGCTCGATCCTGATGGAACATCAACTGAATGTTGGTTGTTGCTTAATCTATCGGTATGCGGGACACTACCCCAACTTGTAGATCTATTGCTGGATCCACCGTGATCGGCCTGTGGCTCATCTATAGACATGTCTGAACTGCAGGAGTCACGAAGATCCCCATCTTCGAAGCTCTTCCAGTGTGATGAAGGTGCTGGGGATGCCTGTGGATTGATGTCTGGGCGGCGCTGGCAAAGTGACATGTATTTGTTGCATGCTTCGCTGGATATAACAAGTTCAAGTTGTCATATGTATCACCATTCATCAAGAAAGGCAACAAAGGAACAAAAAATAAACAACAACTGTGACAGAAGATGTCATATCTCAATGCGCTCCAATTCAACATGACCCACCCTCCTAATTCCTAAAAGAACCTTCTCCTGCACTTTTCCCAATTTCCAGAATGATAACTTCACGCTGCTTGAATTATTTCCTAAACTTGAGTTCTAAAGTTTCTATACATCTTCCACCATCCAGCATCTCATTTTGTTAATTATGCCATGCTAATCCTCCATAGAACTAAGGGTTTTTTTTTTTGCGGAGGCATAGAACTAAGTTGACGTGTATTATAATGGCATTTGACAAAAACGGTGATAAACTTTCTCTTACAGTTGCATGTTGTTTTATATCCTCAATTAGATCTGCTTGTTTGATGTCAAAAAGGATAATTTGAGCACATCAGTCTACTGCTGATGGGGGCTCACTTGTGCTAAATCTGTACATCAACTTTTAGATACACCAAAGTAGTTGTTGCTGATGGATTGTGCCTTAATGAGATATGCTTACTAGATAAGCTGTTAGCTGTAATTTCGTTGGACTACTTAACACTGACCACCAAGACTTTTGAGTAATACCCATACGCCTATATGATTGTAAGTTTATAACAGAATTATGGGCTTGACAAGCTTCAATCATACCTCAGCCTGCTGGCACCAAAGTGGTCCGCGAAATGGAGAAGCTCAGAGACACTGTCATGGTTGAACCCTGCGGATGATGCCCGGGCACAAGACGTGACAAGGTCTTGTTTAAGTGCACTTAAACGGACATCAATTGCTCTAAAGCTCCTTCCTGCACAAAATAGCCAGGGCATAAATTATGGATGGTTAAGATATTTCAGGTTGCATTAAAAGGGTGAAACTGTAAATTACTTGATACCACAACACAGCCTACAGACAAAAATTATGTATTCAAGATGTCTTATCTACGAAAAACTCACAGCACATTGCATTGTCACATGAATGCATATCAATCATTCTAATTTAGTAAGAAGTAGATTGAGTCTTGTATATAAATAAACAAAGGTGTAACAAAAAAATGATAACCATGGTCCTCCAGTCAATAACATTTCATTAAACTAATAACACTTAGTCCTTATATAAGCACCGTAGACCAATTAAAGGATGGCAGTTTGCTTCACTCAAAGCTCCCAAAAAAGGAAGACAGAAAGATATCCACGAAAAGTGCACAAGATGTAATAACCGAATAAAATCGAATTAACCATCCAGGATAAAGAAACTAACTTCATACGGGTGTTATCGTCCACATGCTACAAGTATCTGCACTCTGAATTTTTGCGAAAGGTTATAGAAAGCAGCTAACACGATGGGAACATCATTTCCACAATAACTAGCAAGATGCCCGTGCATTGCACGGAACATCAAGATGCATTTTTACAAAACACATGTTGTGATTGACCCACGGGAGTAATCCCATGTGTAGAAACTAATGATATCTCGAGAAAGAGGAGAGATAAGGTGAGGAGGAGTGGGCGTGGTGGTGATTGGTGGTCAGACTGAGGCGGAGGCATGGGGATGGGCTGGCGCCCGGCAGCGGCCACCATGCCAGATTGTTACAGACGCTTCCTTTTTTAATTGCTCAACAATGAGGTTGTGTGAGGTAAGGATGAACGAGGGAAGGCTTTATCTGCAAATGTGGAGAGAGGTGGGGGTATATTTTTTGCAAAATTGCCATAGTTTGCTTTCTATCTGTCAGATATAGATCGTTCGGTCTATATTGCAAGATGGCAGACACACCATCATCACCAACTCGGTTTTTCATAAGAGTAGAGATAGAGATAGAGATCATATGGAGTATAAACCTGGCGTGTGCAAGACTTGGCAAAAAACTACAGTTAACGTGTTTCATCACAATATTAATCTACTTAACAAAGTACAAACTAATTGTGAATCGAATCAATTTTATCTGGCAAGCGAGGTAAATGGCGGCAATTGAAATAAGAGATGGGCTTACTTTGTAATATCTGCAGCTGCTGCTGAGGCTTCAGCTGACAAGCAGAAGAAGAGTTTACATAATTATATCCAGAAGGCAGAAGCATCACATACTTACATACATGGCGGTAATAATGTCACATTAATCTAATATGTTACTTTATTAATGGAGGTTCATGTTAATATGTGATGAATAATATAGATATAGTGGCATCAATGTATCTAGCATTAATCAAAGGTTCCTAAATTCTTAATGCAACCCAATAATACAGTTGCCAATTCAACAAGAGAACAATCTCTTGCTCCTGGATTTTATCAGGTCGCTTGAGTAACTCCAGTTAAGATGGACTCAGTTTCCCATGACGAATGAGTGTTAATGAACTGTATGAGGTATGAAAAGACACAAGACATTAGGGCATACCAGCTGCACCCGAGGTAGCACCTACAGCAGTCTGCATAAAGAATTGCCAATTTTAGACAAATGCTACACTGCATAACATGCTGAAAGAACTGCTTGATAAAATGATACTCACTCCCTGTGCCGCGTAAATCTTCCTAGCCCCTTCTAGCTGCGACATTTCTGCATCAAACGTATTCGCCATCTCCAGCACCTCCGGCGTGCTCACGAAGCGCACGAACCTTCAAGCACAAACGAACCAAGCAAGCACCCATCAGAATCCAATCTCCTCGACAATCGACAGACCACCGACCCGAGCACCGCCGCATAAGCCACATCAGCAAACCTCTCTAGGGTGCCCTTGCTAAACCACGCGGCGCGCCGGTCCAGCTGCAGCCGGATGGCCGGCTGCGGCGGCTGGGCCGCCGCCTGCTCCTCCGCGGCGCGCAGGTGCGTCACGAACGGCTTCACCGACCCCGACGCGATCTTCTCCGTCCGCCCACTGCCGGACACCACGAGCTCGCACCTGCGCAGACACCCAGAGTCAGCCAGCCAGCCACCCTCAGCCCACGCGAACCGCAACGGAAGGGCGAGGCATCCCCTTCCAGTGCCCCGCTTCCTCACCTGGAGCGGCGGGGGAAACTGGAAGAGCGCGTAGTCGAGCGGCGCGTCGGGCTCCATGGCGCGGCCGCCGCCGGCGAGGTCGGATCTGGTGGATCGCGGACGAGACCCGCCCCCCGCCCCTCCGCCTCCGCCGGAGCCGCCCCCGGTAAGCGCCGGGGAGACGGCGAGCCGCGCAATGCAGCTCCCGCGGCGACGAGATCGCGCGGCGGCGGCGGCGTGCGGCTGCGCGGATCTCGGCCGCGCGCGCCCGAATCCGATAACGTGCGCCCTGCTGCGCTGTGGGGGAGGGAGCGGAGTGGAGGGGGAGAGGACTAGAGAGAGAGAGAGAGAGCTCTGCTGGTTTGGTGGAGCTGGAGACTGGTACTGCTCTCTGCCCTCTCTCTCCTCCGTGAGAAATGCGGGAGGAAAAACGGACGAAGGTGAAACCGGAAACTTCCAGGGGTGTTTCGGGGAGATTAGCGGCCCTGATCTCGAGTTTTGGGGGAGCTTAGGCGTGATTAAGTAAGAGAGATTACGAGAGATTGTTGCTTTTGTTTTCATTTTCGTTTTTTATTATCTTTTTTTTTCGCTTTATGCGGCGCTGGCTGGCTCTTCGGGATAACAACGGCTTTGAGTGGACTGTTGGTTCTGGTCTGACCGTTTTGCCCCTCAACATAAAAACGAAAGTGGATGAGGGGCTCTGGTTTTTGAATTTTGGAGGAGGGATTTTTTGAAGAAGGATCGCTGTCGTTGCAACTGACACGAGGATGGTGGATGTGTTGGTTCTGTCTTAATCTATATCTACTTATTAAAAGAACAAGCGTAAATTGCGCAAAGCGCGCAACAAACTGTCTGGCGGAATAGCAGGTCTGCCGGATCAATTTAACTTAAACACATCGTACGGCATATATTACATCTATTGTTTGTGACCCAGATCAACGTCTCGAATCAAATGTTCTGCCGGGGAGACGCGGTGGTCTGCCGATCGTGCAAGGGCTCGGCATCCCCACGATCCCGCAACTCCCTGTTTTCCGGATCGCATCCCCTTTTGCGGATCGAGCAACCTTCAGCCGCCGCTCCTTCCGTGTCCTTCCTACCGATCCGTCCCGAGTCGATCTGCCTCCAGTCGCCGTCGGTGCTCCTGCTGCCGTCGACATCCTCTATCGACCAGCCGCGGCCAGCACCCTCCTCCCCTCTCTCTCCCTGTCCTCACTAATCTCTCTCCCTCTCTTCGTTCCACGCTGTAGGACGCCATGACCATGGACCAAAGCTCCGCCGGTCCTTCCCGACCAGATCGACGATGGCGACGACAGAATCTGCCCCGGCTCCATCCGTTCCCAAGGGACGCCGGCAAGGTTTCTTCCTCTCAGCCTCCACCAACCGCGGGCTCGCTGGTGGTTGGACACCTTAGTGTCTTGAGGATTGCATCCTTTCTTGGCGAGGTCATCATGCCTTGCCCTCAGCTGTGGAGTATTTTTCGTTGGCACGCCGTCCTCCAGTAGCTCTGTCACCTTTTATACCACGTGTGCTGCTGCCCGTTCAACGTGAACAATCAAGATGGGGCGGTTTGGTTCTGATCTTAAATTCTTTCCCCGTTCATATTTTCCTTGATTTTGTTCAGATTGAAATTTGGGCTGTGTTTCTTTGAAGGCACGATTTCACCTGGTGAAAGCTGTCGATATCTCAGTTTAAACCTCATATCAGAGGAAGTTCTGTATGCTTTGCAAGCCTGCGAAACCCGTCGCATTCTTCTTTACCATGACCAACAACTCCACCTCTGAAATTAACCATGGCCAGCTACCTAACACATTAAGATTCAGATTTTTATAATTACATTCAGATTTTTTACTTAATGATGAGATGTTTAGTCATCCTCCCTGGGGCTCCAGTCTGTGAGTATATTGGCATGTTGAGGACGACTGAAGAAGTGGATGTTTTGCTACAGAACAACTTCATATTTGTCATTGACTGTCTTCAAACTATGAATGGTTTAGATGGACAGGAGGTACTAATTGTTTTACTTCAATCTTTCATTTAAACACACATCATTTATCTCATTGCACGTTTCTTATTTTATCTCTGATTAATGGATGTTTGCAAATGATTTGTTTCCACTCTTGTCTGAGAAAAGGGCAGGGCTTGATATGCATATGCCATCACTTCAAGTTGAGAATGATTCTGAGGCACCAAAGTATTGCATCCATGTTGGCTCTTTTGAAAGTTCCGTAAGGTTCATAAACCACATCTGCAACCCTAACCTCTTTGTCCAGTGTATCCTAACCAATCACCATGACGCCAAGCTAGCAAAGGTGATGCTTTTTGTTGCCGTCACGATACTTCCACTTCAGGTGAGTTGATTTCTATTTCATCTCAACAATTTCTACAGGTAAAACTCTATAGCTTCTCTTGAATTCTAACTGTTATATGTGCTTTGCAGGTGCTTTGCTATGACAATGGCTATGTCTTGAACACTGTCGTTTCTGCGGATGGTGAAATCGTCAACCTGCCATATTACTGTGGTGCCCCAGACTGCCAGAAGCGACTATTAGCGGATCTCCTCTCTTTGGGTTCTAGAGGAAGCAGGATTATATGTAGTATTGGGGGTATAAATGCAGCAATGCCTGCTGTGTACATGACAAGCAGGACATCCAATAATTATTAGTGAAAGAAGCGCGTTCTCATTTTATGTACGGTAGACGGCATGCTGGACATGCTAATTATATTTAGCAAACAAAGTTTGTTTGGGTGACACGCCTGCCAGTCACGATGGCATGATATTTTGTGAACAATTGATCCATATAAGTTGAAGGAGGATTTAACCGGTCTTTAGACATTTACATGGTCCACATCCACCTTTTGAAGTACCTCTGTTCATATTTCGGCATATTTGTTCTTTCCGTTACCAGGTAGCACCTGCCATCGACAGCTGTGACGTTGGGAACTCCCTTGCAGTTGTCGAATATGTCGATGAAATTTACAACTTCTATAGACGGACTGAGGTAATTATCTTCTTGGAACCCCATCGAAGTAATTTATGGAGCTCTGCCCTGGTATGGTAATAATAATCTCATTGCCAAGTTCTCTATATTGTTGGAGTTGAGCTGTGTGTCCCCCACCTACATGACACACCAAACTGATATCAATGAAAAAATGCGTGGTATCCAAATTTACTGGTTGATTGAGGTAAGGATTACATTTGATGCTCGGTGGATTCGGCAAATTAGTCTTAACTTTGTATGCTCTGGAATGGAAAGTTCTTAGAAACCCCAATGTTTCATTGTCCAATGTAGGTGCACTATAGGCTTGAGCTACTGGGTGAAACACTATTCCTTGCTGTCAATATCACTGATAGATCAATGCATAGAAAAACATGTCTCGAATTTTCTCTTGAATGGAACACGCAAGTTTCTCAACTGTGTAGTGAAGCTTTCCTTCAAAAGACTTATAAATAGAGAGTAAGACAATGACGGTTCATTGGAATATGGATTTTGAGAGGACATATATGGGTTAATCTCTCTGTAACTAATATTACTTTCCTTGCTGATGTTATTGCTCACGTTGTAAAACTGGCCTACATTGCACACATGGTTTCCAGCAAAGAAAACCGTTTTATGATTTATGAACTAAATGAAAATATTATCGCTCGTATGCTCAAGTGATATCTTAGTGATTAAAACAAAATAAACCATTTTATCACACCTGTAGTAAAAAAGAACAGAGAAAGAGAGAAAAAGGACTTCCACCATAATCTTGTCTTCCTACTCACTCTTACTGACAACGAAAAATAACCTATAAAGGAACCTTTTCAGAAAATAGATAAAGATCCTTTTCGGTCTGGAATGTACAATTCGCAACTTGTCTTTTACTTCTGCTATGTGCATACTGGAACAGTGTCTTGTTGTACTTGTACTTGTACATACTTCTGCTATGTTATTTTCATCCCGCTGAATGAAGTGATGGATGGTTTCCAGCAAAGAAAATAGTGGCGTGTTGTACTTGTACATACTGGAACTGTAGGCAAAACAAAGTGATGGATGGTCTACAAGATGATCTGGATGAATTCATCTCCAGGGTAAATGAACCAACCAGCGTGCATGCTGTTTGGCTGGAAATAGTATTGCCTTGAAAATGTATGGAGTGCACTATTGGCATCTGACGTTGCCAAATCCGACATTCATGCTTCCTTGTTAAGCATATCTTTGTAAATTCTCTTGGGGAGAAATATTATAACTTGCTATTTGCAACATCCTCCCTACATGAGGTTCACATATATAATCGTCTATTTGTGTAGTTTGTGATCAATCAAAATGCTCAAGAGTTTTCTAAAGCACCATCAATAATCTCTATTTATATAGAGATAAGTAATGAAAAATGACATTCAACAACTTTAAACCTAACTCTTAGTAGCTACCTGAAAATGTGGTCCGGACCTGCCATGCTAACTATGGAAGTATGGTACCATGTCCTATGATGAGTGTTACCTTGTTGTTTTTGTTGTTGTCATTTTCTTACACCAGCATCAAGCATGCTAACTTTGAAAATACGGTAGTATGATAGACATGTAGGCAAGGTGTATTTGATTGGGAGTAGATGTATTTTTGAAAAATAAATTAGTCGAGACGTGCGTTGCACGTGCAAGCTTACTAGTTATTGAAAAAAAGTACTGCAGCGTACTCCCTCCTTCCCAAAAATAAGGCACGGTTTGACTTTTCTGGTCTTCGTTGCACAACTTTAACTATATTTTTTATGTATTATATGTCTATAAATTATTATACATACATATGAAATAAAATTGCTTTGCAAGACAAATACAGCGATGTCATTTATACATGTTCAATCCATATACTTTGATATATATTAGTGGTCAAAGTTGTGCATCAAAGACCGTAAAAAGTCAATCGCGCATTATATTTTGGGAAGAAGGGAGTACCATTTTTTCTGTTTTGTCAATTTGTAATCCCAATCACCAATCTCCGCGCGACAACTGGACATAAACGTTACTACTAGTACCAGCATATCTTTCGGCGTCAGCGAGTCAGTAGTACGATGTGGTCATGTTATTTTTTTTTATTTTTTTTATTTTTGCATGAAAACTAGTACTACGATGTAGCCAGCCATGATGAAATCGTTTGGTTGCAGCAAGGGCAATGAAAGATTTGCTACATAAGTTTGGTTTACGTTTACATATCTTGATTTTTTGATTAATTGCTGCATTACGCATTTTGGCGTTGATATACTACTTTGGTTTACGTTAACGTATCTTGAATTTTGATTAGTTGCTGCATTACGCATTGCGCGTTGATGTACTGCTTGGAGTTCACTTTTTGAGCGCCCATGCTATGCCTAGGGCGTGACTCACAAGGGGTATTATTGGTTCGGCACAGTGAACAGTGGTTAAGCGGCTCAATATTTCTAGTCTAGTCGTTCTATAGGATCAGGGAGCCTCGAGAGGTCAAGAGCTCGGACAGTGACATCTCTTTATATATTTAGAAAGGATTTATCATTAATTTATGCAGCTCTCAGATGGCGTCTGTCTAGTTATAGCATGGCATTATTATAGTCGTGCATGCATAGCTGATACAAATAAATGAGGAAGAACCAGCTCCCGATTTTCCTTTTATATCTTCTCATCAGTTTACCTTTTTTTAGATGACTCTCATCATTTTACTTAAGCCGGTCTTTCAAGAACTATTTTAGCCCAAACTAAATGCGAAAACGATCTACTCTAGGTCTAAATGTTCACCGACATCTTCCTTGCTATTGAAAAATGAGTGGGCCAAGAAAAGAGAATCACGTGCAAACTGTATGGTGTCTCAAATACTCTCTCCGTTCATTTTTATAAGGCGTTTTAGACATTTAAAATAACACCTAAAACAGTTTAATTTTAGCTCTCTAAAACGTCTTATAAAAATGAACAAAAGGAGTAACAAAGATTATGAGCAGAAGATTATCAGATCACGAGGTAATATGAACTCAACGTGTGTGACAATTCGCCATCTTGTCTCGAGAATTGAAAGATTTTGCAAACAATGCCTTGTCTTCAACAATAAGCAGCCGGCTTTATGCATTAACAAGATCAAAGTATATCACGAAGTGTAGTATCAAGTCGGCGAGACTTTTCCAAAACACTCAAAAGAAAAGTTTACGCTTTGTTTCTCTCACCTCACGAGCACCCACCAAAAGCCCGAGTATGCTTTAAGTATACATAATTATGTGTTCAAAAAAATATAAGTACTTATGTTTTTCCAGGGGTCAACTATAGAGGAAATTATCTACATATAAAAAAATAAATATGCATCATTAGATATATCATGAGACATATTTTCATATTTATAAGATGGCTCAATTTTTCTATGAGATGGTATTATTTCTTTTGTCAATTTGTAAACCACCAATCTTCATGCAACAACAGGAAATAATCGCTACTAACATATCTTTCTGTGTCAACAAGTCAGTATGATGTGAGCATTTTACTTTATTTTTATTTTGTTGCATGAAACTACGATGTAGCCATGATGAAAGTGTTTGTTTGCAGCAAGGGCAATGGGGCAATGAACATTTTTTAACACAGTCAGAGCGTAGGCGGCATACACACACACATTCATATGAATGCTTTCACTTTTGTCACACCCTACTCTTATGAGTACCTTCGAGAGACCGAGTCAACACATCATCTTGAGATACGAAGTAGTCACAAACGCCTTTATAGTCAACATCACGTCTCCTCACACTGAACGCACATCGTCAAAGGCTTGAAATAAATCCAGAAAAATGGTAGATAAAGTTGGTTTGTGTTTTTTTCCAACAAGATTGATTGATTACCACAACTGTCACGTGGTGTTGGTTTATGTTTAAGGATGATACATTTATATCATACCAAAAGTTCATTTTAGTGTTGGGTTGCATACAACTGGAGAACTAGCGAGAATTTGATATATGCAATCCGAGCAGCGGATATAAATTGAAGTACTTTGATTAACACAATGAAGTTCTCATGGCGCCTAGTACCACGAGGTTTTGCTGCTCGTGCCTATGGCAAAGGGTACCAAACGATAAAAGTCAACCAAACAAAAACACAAATGTAACGCCCTCGATGCAGCTATATCTCCCACGTGTCGAAGCACGACTTAGAGGCATAATCGCATTGAAAGCAATATCGCAAGTGAGGTAATCTTCACACAACCCATGTAATACATAAGGAAAGAGATACATAGTTGGCTTACAATCGCCACTTCACACAATACATGAGTAAAGCATTACATCATACGAGATACAATCAAGGTCCGACTCACGGAACCGAAATAAAAGAAGACTACCCCAAATGCTACAGATCCCGATGCGTCCCAAGCTGAGTTCCACTCTTGATCAAGCTGAAAGCGAAACAACACAATGAACAAGATCTTCATCGAGCTCCTCCTTGAGCTCGGATAAATCACCACTGCAGTTTCATCGGCACACCAAACTGGTTTAGGAAGTATCTGTGAGTCACGGGGACTCGGCAATCTCACACCAGCGAGATCAAGACTATTTAAGCTTATGGGTAGGAGAAGGTAGTGAGGTGGGGCTGCGACAGCGACTAGCATATCACGGTGTCTAACATCGCAAAATGGGAGGCGAGAAGAGAAGGCAAAACGCGGTCGAACAACTATGATCAAGAAGTGATCCTAGAACAACCCTCGTCAAACATAACTCCAACACCGTGTTCACTTCCGGACTCATGAGAAGAGACCATCACGGTTACCGCAGCAGCGGTTGGTGTATTTTAATTAAGATCAACCGGGTTTTCTACAACCGGACATTAACAAATTCTCATACGCCTCATAACCGCAGACACGGCTTTGAAAGATAATACCTGCGAGGGTGTCCCAACAACCCATTATAAGCTCTCACGGTCAGCGAAGGATATTCCTTCTCCCGGAAGACCCGATCGATCTCGGAATCCGGCTACAAGACATTTCGGCGATAATAAAACAAGACCCGGCAAAGCCGCCGGATGTGCCGACAAATCCCGATAGGAGCTGCACATATCTCGTTCTCGGGGCACCTTTGGATGAGCAAGGCGTCGGGTTGGCATAGACCACGATTGCCAGGGGCGCCGGACATCGCTTCGGTTTGGGCCGACAATCGAAGGAGAAGCGGCCGAGGGTTTAAAATAAAGATGACCCTTGAGTCTGCAGAACCCAAGGGAAAAAGGCTTAGGTGGCAAATGGTAAAACCAAGGTTGGGCCTTCTTTGGAGGAGTCTTATTCAAAGCGAACTGTCAAGGGGTCCCATAAATCACCCAACAGCGTTAGGGGCGCAAAATCCGGGAACATAATACCGATATGGCGGAAACTAAGCGGCAAGAGTGGAACAAAACACGGGCATAAGGCCGAGCCTTCCACCCTTTACCAAGTATATAGATGTATTAATTAAATAAGATATATTGTGATATCCCAACAAGTAAACATGTTCCAACAAGGAACAACATCTCCATGTTTCACCAAGGAACAAACTTCATCTTCACCTGCAACTAACAACGCTATAAGAGGGGCTGAGCCAAGCGGTAACATAGCCAAACAACGGTTTGCTAGGAAAGGATGGTTAGAGGCTTGACATGGCAATATGGGAGGCATGATAAGCAAGTGATAGGCATCGTAGCATAGGCATAGCAAAAGAGCGAGCATCTAGCAAGCAAAGATAGAAGTGATTTCGAGGGTATGGTCATCTTGCGAAATCCATGAGGAAGAAGGGCGAGTCCATGAAGAAGACAAGCGGACGTGGTCGAGCGAATCCTCACAACTCCGGAGCGAAACCGAAGCTAACGAGAGAAGCAACCCGGAAAGAAACAAACAACATAGTAAACAACCATCACATAAACATGGCATGATGCGCAAACAAGTATGATGCATGCCCGGTTTAAATAGCATGGCATGGCAAAAGTGCACAAGCAATCCTACAAATTAAGTGGAGCTCAATATGCAACGAGTTGCATATTGACAAAACACCACATCAATTATTTAGTTCTCTCTCGGTTATGTACCCAACAATGTTAAATATTGGTTAACATGGCAAGTGGTGAAGCATAACAAAACTATACCATCTAAACAATTTAAATGGGGCCGGATATAAAAACAACAAATCCGGTAAATCCCCATATGCATTTAGCAATTTGCAACAACAATTTAAAACATTTAAATGTTGTTATCATGATGCAGATGACATGTGCAAGTTTATGCAATTTTATGAAAATGTTGACATGAGCATGTTATGAAGCATTTGGTCACCATGGCGGAACGAAAGGGTGCCACGGCGGCGAAACGAAAATGGTGCCACGGCAACGTTCCGGTCCCGGTAACTTGATTGAGATGTCGGTGCAAAAGAAAGTGTGGAGAGCGTGCCATGCAAGATGGTGGGGTGATCCCGGTTACCGGGTTCCCACGGGTTAGTGGCATGGAAACGAGTGACAATTCGGACACGGTGCAAACACAAGCATCTCATACAACACATGCATTCGGTCCACGGCGGTCGTCTCGGGGTTATACCTTCGAAGCATGCATTTTCGGGGCGGATCGAGTTCGCCAAAGGAAGTAGTGGTACACGGGCCGTAGTGGAAGTAGTCGTTTTCGCGACGGTAGTGGAAGTAGTTGTACACGTTCGTTTCGGAGAGGTACTTGACGAATCCAACGACTTCGAGGCGGCGGTAGTGGTACACGTTATCTTGTGGAACTTCACGGTTCGTTGTGTAGTCGTACACGGGTCCTTGCCGAAGATGGTCACACACGCACGTAGATGAACCATCCATCGACCTCCTGGTACTTGGCGAAAATCTCGAAGATGGCCTTGGCGTAACCGTGCGGTAGTCGAACTTGGCGCTCGTGGTACACGGGTCTTCGGGCGACGGTAGATGTACACGGCAACCACGGGTCTTCGGGCGACGGTAGATGTACACAGTAACCGTAGTCGAACTTGAAGGGCCAGCGATGTCGTGGTACTTGGCATCCATGTGGTCTTGAGAAACTTGACGGACCGGTTGCTCGAGTTCTCGGTCCTCCTGCTACTTGCCAAAATCCAAGAGGGTAGAAGTGGTAGGCGCGCAGGGCAAGGGCAGCAAGAGCTTGTCGGTGGCCTTGGGGCTCACGAGAGCATCCAATGCTCGCGGTGGCTGATCACGTGGTGTAGGGCGTCGAGGCGGTTGCAGCAGATGGCATCGATGAGGGACTTGGGGCTCGGGAATTATTTGGAAGGAAGCAGCTCCGGTCTTCTGGCCGGAGCAGCGAGGCGGCGATCTGAGGCAGCCGGCGAAAGCCCGGCAACGAGCTCGGTGGCCGGTGGAAGTCTGGCGGCAAGGAGGACGCAAGCGGCGATGGAGGAGCAGGAGAAAGGAAGGCGTCGCGTGGAGGCGTTAGGCGGCGATGGCGAGGAGGAAGAGGGACTTGGCCGTGGCGGCTTGGAGAAGATCGGTAGCGGGCGCTCCTCTGGCCAGCTATGAGCGTGTGTGTGTGTGGCGGCTGAGTAGAAGGACGAGGGAGCGAGGGGATGGAGATGGGAATCGGGCAGGGGAGAGGGGATCGATCGGCTAGGGTTAGGAGGGGTTGGGTGGGCTGGACCTCCAGGCAAATGGGCCGACCTGGTTTGTTGGTTAGGCTGGGCTCTCTTCTCTCTCCCTCTAATTTTTTCCTTAACAGAAAAGAATTAGAGAGAAGAAAAGAAAGAAAAGGTTAGGGAAAGAATACACGCAAGGGGTTAATTTCCCTGGACTCACAAAAATGTGAGGAATTTGACAAAAATAGACTGAGGATTTTTAGAGGGAGTAAAATCCACACTTGTTGGATTTAACTCAGACAAGTTTGAATTTCAAAACCCTTGAATGAACTCCAAATGGGTTGAAATTATAGGGGGTGACCCTACACACCAGATGTGATTTATGGGCAGATTTGGAACATTTATGGAGAAGTAAAATTGCAACTCAATTTTACTAAAAGGTCGAAAAGGAAGGATAGAAAGTTGAGTCGGATAAAAGTAGAGTTGACAAATAATGCGAATGTGTTATGGGTGATTTCCAGTTAATGGAATATTTATTATAGCTCCCTAATAATATTGAGAGGCTTTAATATGTTATAAAGAGAAATCACCATGTGAATCCCTCGATTTAAATGGATCAAAGATCCATGCCATTTATTTAGTTGAATTGCAAAAGATTTATGAGATGATGGCATGATGACATGATGAATGCAACAATAAATAGAGCAAGCACAAAAGAAACACACGGCGAAACTCGGAATAGCTAGAAATCTTCTCGAGCATCGGTCTCGGGGCGTCACAATAAATCCTAATTTGATGCCCTAATTGTGTATTTAGGGGCAAGCGTGAGATTCGTCTGGGCGAGGGAGGGCGGGTCCAATCCAGCCTTAAGTAGGACTCCTACCTAAACACAGACTTTAGTTTTTTCCTCCAAAATACATGGGTCTATCTCCCAATACTGATGTGCGCAGCACCTATAGCTAACCATGGACGAAATTATAAAGTTTCATCTTATATACTCCGTCAATGTTCCTCTTGTGTTATCACAGTGGCTTAAAGTCCCGAAATCATAATTTGAAAATCCGTCTCCGCTCTTTATACGACTAATGCCTTCTCCATGCTTCAATGGTCCGTGTATATCAGAGGCTATGGATTAACTGTAATAGGGATGTCCTCATCAATATTTTATACATTTAGTATTATAGATATTGATAGTTTTCTTCTTAATCTTGGTCAAAGTGTGAGAAGCTTGACTTTTCGAAAATCTATATGCGAACAAACACAACAGAAAAGAGCCCATAAACCAACGGATATCCGCCCACGGTCAGAGAAAATGCATGTCCCTTTCCATACCAAAGAAATGTTACAACCCCATCGAACATTGAAACCCACCTAGACTTTAGGGAAGCACGAGGTACAATTTAGGAGTGGACTATATATGCAAAGTGCACCTTTTAAATAAAACATGACTTTTCAACTCATCCGATGAGAATAAATATGAAGACCTGATTTTAGCATCTCTGAAAAAAAATGTTTTCAACGTAAAATGGAAACATTGTATTTGAACGCGTACGGTATAAAAAAATTAGCTATGTAAACAACACTGTGTTGTTTTCATGTACTAACAAATTTTGTGCGCTGGACTTTTTTTCTTTTTTCTAGTGAAAACTCATTTGGCAAAGAGACAGGACGAGACTACGGATGTAAAAAGCAGTTTAAGGTACAAGAACAGCCATGGCACCGTTTCTCAAGGAGCGAGAGGGAGTCGTCTCGTGGGTGTTGGGAAACCGAGTCTTCGTGGGGTGGTGGCGCGCCTAGTGCGTGTCGCCGCAGGGGTAGCCCTCCCGTTCCCCGCTTTCACGTTAAGTGGTACTTATTCCTTGGCAGCCTAGTCCCTATATAAAGCACCGAGGAGCCATCATTTTAATTCACGATCATTGATTAATAAAGCTGGTCTCCTTATATCTCTCTGTCATTTACTTTTCGCGTGTCTGACTACTTGACTACTTAAATCTCTGACGCTCGCTCCCGCTCGCAACCTTGGACCCGGACTCGCGGCGGGAGTTGCGGAACACGTTATCGCTGCAACGCTTCGCTCCATCAACTCTTCGTCAAGCTGCGTCAAGCACGCATCACGCGAAGCTTTCGTCGATCCCGCGGAGGTATAAGATCCGATTCCCACTCTTTGCAAAAATGGATTCCTCTCGTTACTACGATTCCGTTTTTGCGATTAGATTCTTTTTCGGATAAATTTACCTATGGTGTGGATTTCTCTCCCAAAAACTGAGCGGACGAATACGTCGCCGACCAATGTCGATATTTTTGGATCACGAGAGACTTGTTGACTACACTATCACGGAGTCGATACGGTCGTGATCCGGATGATCGCGGTACCGCCGCCAAAGCACCAGATGTGCCATGCGCCGTCGAGTTCCGGATGAACACGGCGGCGACCGCATCCCGAGGCGGTGTCCGGATGATGCCGTGCCAAGCCATCGACGGCGTCGTCCTAGCCATCTTGGCCGTGACCACGCGGCGGTCGCTGCCGCCAGCGTCTGCGCCGCCTTGCCGTCCGATGGCGGCTCGTCGCCCATTGCGCCCTGGCGCGTGCTTGCGGGCAGCCCGCCTCGATGGTCGCCACCAGCGTCATGCCGACGCCGCGTTGTGGCGTGGCCGCCCGGCCTTGGTCGCCGTTCGCGTGGTGGCCGCGCGGCAGCGTTGGTATGCCCGCTTCCGCGATTAGCGCCGTCCACGGCCATTCTTTGTCGCCGAGGGCTCGAGCCGCTACGCGCGCCGCCTGCCACCGCGACCACAAGGGCGTTCTTTGCACATGCGTGTCCGCCCGCTGATGCGACTTCGCTGCCACAAACGCACCGGCCGTCGCCGCTCGCCCTGCCGCAGTCGCCGCCGCCATGATCGCGTCGCGGCCGCTTCCGGCGCGCCCGGTATCGCCGCCGCACCAGTTCGGCATGCGTGCTGCGTCTGGCGAAGCCGCCGCCCGCCGGGCGCTAAAACCCTAGCGACGCCCATGCTGGCGATGCGAGCAGGTGGTTGGGCTGCCGTGGCCCGAGCCAGCGTCGGCGATGGGTTCCTCCATAAAAAAGAGGAAGGGCCGGTTGCTGCGCACTAAACGGGCAGACCATGACCCATTGTTTTGGGCTTGTAGGCGAACCGGACCGAAATTTGGACTGCCGCGTCTTGTGGGTTCTTTGCATTTTAGCCCCTGCAGTTTTCTGTTTTTACGCCGCATTATATTCATGCTGTAATATTTCACGTAGAAGCCCCTGGAACTGTCTGTTTTCGCTGAAAAATGCGTATTTGGGCTTAAAAATGCCTCGGGAATTCATTTTTTGGGCTAGTTTTCACATACTAGATGCGCTTAACATGCTATATTATGTAAACATGTTTTATTGTATGATTTTACTGCTGTAGATTAATTGTTTAGCACTCTTAATCATTTAGTAAGTCGTCATATAATAGCATGTTTTAAATATTGGAACGTCTTTTTATTGAATAAGTTTATCAACATCGCTTTGTGCAAAAGATTACCTGCTGTAATCTCATGATTTTTGCATAAATCGCAGATGGCCGGAATTGTCCACAAGGAGTTTGCCGAGTTGGCCCAGACGGGCTGAACTACTGTCATGGTCCTCGGACCGAGAGATTTTCTCGAGGCAAATCCCTCCCGAGGTGATCGGTAGGGGCCCAGTGGCCGCCACTTGATCCCAAGTTCGAAGCGAGAATCGCAAGCTCTACACTTTCTCCGTCATCACTGTCACCTACTCACGAAAGATGAGTATATGGTGGCCGGATGCTTACAGCCTTTGGACCGCCTTAAGCGGCGGTTTGAGCGGGTGAAGTACACCGTGAAGCCACGTGCGAGGCAGAGTGGATCCGTCGAGGTTTGCGGACTTCAAAGCGGTCGGGAGTACAATTCGGCTCTGCACGGTTGTATCGACTCTTCTGTGTGGTAATGCGACATTACCGACTCCCGAAGATTGAGAAAACCCTATCCACTTTCCACCCCGACGCGGTCCAGTCCTCACGGAACTACCGCCAGAGAACTACACGAGGTATTCAGAGTTGATTGGCGTCCTCCAGTGGCGGAGGCGCAGGATGAGGTTCTCAAAAGAACTTTGTCGGCGCAACCACTTGGGGGAGTTCTCGCCAGAGGTGAACGCTCTCAAAGTCCGCAAGCCTCAACGAGAAGAAGAGGGGCCGCAAGGGCAAGAAGAAGGGCCCTCACCCTCTCCCGCCTGGCCAAGGTAACAAGCCGGGCAAGGGAGGACAGCGACCTCGGGGCTGCTTCCGTTGTGGCTCGGTGGAGCATTTCTCCCGCCGATGTCGCACCACCGGAGGTCGTTGAAACATACAAGGCTCGGAAGGCGTGTGAGACGCACCTCGCCTTGGTTCAGGAGGGAGCACCACCGTCGCCCAAGGCGGCACCCGTGATGATCGCTACTCCCCCTGTTGCGCCCATAGAGGCGACCCCCGTGGTGCCCATCGCGGCAGCCTTGGCGGTCTCTACCGACACCCATGTCGCCATGGAGGTTGACCACATGAGTCGCCTCGTGGCGGCGCCGCCACTAGACATTGATGCTGCCTCCAAGATGATTTCTAAGGAGGATCAGCTCACTAGTATGGAGATTGCGGTGAAGTGAATGGCTTCTTCACCGAGTCCACTTAGCATACCTCTTTGGTTGTCATGATTCCGTGATTTGATACAATAAAATTGAATAAATTCGATTTGGTTGTAAGCTCTATGAGAGCATAAACTTATTCTTTACTTTGGCGATTGGATGACATTTATTCATTTATTTCATTATTTATACATGATAGCATGTTATGTTCTGAGATGTGTGCATTTATTTTTAATGTATTTTCTTCCTCATTACATTAATTAGATGTCATATTTTAGAGCAGCGTGTGGCGCCGAATGGAGGAAGCGTGCCTTGCCGATAGCGCCACCACTCATACCATTTTACGAGAAACTAAGTACTTTGAGTCCATTAAAAATCTCCGGAAGTATTATGACAATCGCCGGTTGCGGTTCTCACATAGTTGGCTCCGGACGAGCCACTATTATACTCCCCATGGGAACAACTTTGATCATTAATGATGCGTTGTTGTACCCGAGTCGACTCGTACTCTTTTGAGCTTTAGAGACATCCGCGCTAATGGTTTCCATCTTTGAGACCGATGATGAACATGGCAAGGAGTGCCTACTCATCACAAAGCGGGATGCCGGTGGTAAACAAGTTATCGAAAGGCTTCCTTCGTTTGACACAGGGCTATACTACACTAAGATAGTAGCACCGCCCGTGTACACTACCCTCAAGACCGTCTTTAGAAGCTCGAACTCTTACGCCTCTGGCACGATAGGTTAGGCCACCCGGACTTAGGATGATGAGAAATATAATTAACAACTCACATGGCCATAATGTTAACGTGAAGAACTTCCCGAATCCCGATGATTTCGTGTGCCCCGCATGCGCTAAGGGGAAGTTAGTCATTAGGCCATCGCCCCTCAAGGTGAGGTATGAAATCCCCGCGTTCTTGGAACGTATCCAAGGGGACATATGCGGTCCAATTCAGCCCCTCACGGGGCCGTTTCGGTACTTCATGGTGCTCATTGATGCTTCCTCTAAATGGTCCAATGTTTGCCTCTTTGTCAACACGGAACCATGCCTTTGCAAAATTGATCTCACAGATCATACAAATGAGGAATAATTTCCGGATTATCATATAAAGTCTATTCGAATGGACAACGCCGAGAATTTACTTCAAAGCGTTCGATGATTATTGCATGGCAATGGGAATCAAAGTTGAGCACTCAAGACCACATGTTCATACACAAAATGGACTTGCCGAGGCATTGATTAAAAAGAATTAAATTCATTGCCCGACCGCTCCTTGAGGTTGTAATTTACCAACTACATGTTGGGGCCACAGCGGTGTTACAGCGGCTAATCTCATCAACTTTCTCGGACCGGCCTACAACATCCACTCTCCTGTTCAACTTAGCGCAAGTCGGCACCAAAAATTTCCCACCTTCGTAGGTTCGGTTGCCGGTATATGTACCAATACCACCCTCGGCGATCGGTGATGGGCCCACTCCGTAAGTCGGGGATATCGTTGGTTATGAGACTGTGTCCATAATCAGTATCTGGACCCCATGACAGTGGTATCCACACGGCTCGTTTTGCTGATTGCATTTTGACGAGGATCTTTTCCCGACTTTAGGGAGATAATCAACCCTTGATGCTAAAAGTCGAGAAATCACACAGCAAGCCACGGGATCCACGCTCATGACCAGCGACCGCCGAGGACCGAGAGAGAAGTCCAAAAGATAATAGATTTGCGGTCATTAGCAAATCAACTGCTGACCACTTTAGTGACTTAAAGACTGTGACAAAATCGCATGTGCACGCAGCAGCGCAATGCACTTTGGAAAGGGTTGAAATACCGAAGAAAAATGATGGTATACCCGCTCCGTCCAAAGGCCTAAAAGGACGAGAAATCCGGCTTCTCAAATCCCAAGTACTCGGGACGCCTTTGACGAAAAAGGATAAGAGAGATTTATCGTAGCCTTTGTTGCCAAAGTACCCCAAATTGAAACGGGAGCCGATCGAGACTGGCACAAGTACGGAAAATTCGATTAGCCACGAAATTCCGGACTTAAACTTTCCCATAGAAACACCAGTGAGAGATGTGAGCGCACACATCGGTAGCGGAAATCTAAAGGACCTTGCTCCCATAATGGGAATTTGGTAGAGCAAGTGTTTACGCCAGATGCGCTCCATGACCTAAATGGCCATAAATTATATTTATCTGTGGGAGTCCCGAACCGAGCAACGGTGATTGTCGACATCAACTTTGCTACGAAAATTGCCTCAATCATAGATCTTGACCCTAAGCCTAACACGCTCGCTGATTGCAAGAAAAGGTCGGATTGGAAAGATTGGCGTGAGCAATTACTACCGAATTATTATCTCTCAACAAAAGGAAGGTGTTCGGACCGGTTTGTGAACTCCTCCCCACATTCGCCTGGCCATAGGTGGGTTTTTGTTCGAAAGAGAGATGAAAATAATAAGGTAATGCGGTACAAAAGCAAGGCTCGTCGCTCAAGGGTTCACTCAACGACCAGGTGTCGATTTTGAGGAGACTTATTCCCCGGTCATGGATGGAGTTACCTTTAGATACTTGATCTCGATGGCAGTAAACATGGGCTTGAAAATGATTCGAACATATACATGAATGTTCCAGAAGGTATCCCTGTTCCGAACCATGATAGAGCAAACAGGGTCTATCGATGTCCAACTTCGAAAGGCATTATGCGGACTCGGGCGATGCGGTAGAATGTGGTACAATCGCTAAGCGATTTCCTTCATGAGAAGGGCTACCACGAGCAATAAAGATTGCCCATGTGTTTTTATCTGGCGATCCCAAGATGGATTCTCAGATAATCTCGATTATGCGTGGGCGATTTAAACATAATCGGTACACTGAGGATATTGAGGAAGCGAGTTCCTACGATGTCGGAATTCGAGATGAAGGATTTGGGTAAAACCAAGTTACATCTAGGTGCGCAACGAACATTCCCCGATGGGATTCTAGTGCACCAGTCGGCCTACACTCGAGAAGGTGTTGGAAAGATTTGGATTTGATAAGGCATATCCTTCTAAGACCCCGATGGTCGAGAGGTCTTCTGACCGGACAAGGACCCATTCAGCCAAAGGAAGAAGGGGAGGAAACTGCAGGACCAGAGGTTCCTTACACGAAATCTTGATTAGAGCACTCATGTATCTATAAGCGTACACGGCCGGACATTGCGTTCGCCGTCGGTTTGCTTATGCAGGTACAGATTCTGAACCTACCAAAAGACATTGGAAAGGTGTCAAGGGCGTCTTCCGGTACTGCAAGGGACCAAAGATCTTGGCCTATTTTATAAAAGGAATCAAGACTTATCTATTATAGGCTATGCCGATCTTTGAGTACCTATCGGACCCGCATGATTGCAAATCGCATGATCGGATATGTTTTCCTTTGTGGTGGAACTGCGTTTTCCTGGAAATCGTCAAGCAAACACTTGTGTCGACTTCCACAAACCACTCGGAAATCATGGCACTATTCAAGCGTCGAAAGAGTGTGTATCGCTTGGCGGATGATCGGCCACATTCAGCGGACATGTGGCACGAACACCGTACAAAACCCCTACCATTATCTATGAAGATAATGCTGCTTGTGTTGCACAAGTCCGGATGGGTTATGTGAAGAGTAACCTCACTAAGCATATTAGTCCCAAGTTCTTCTATGCACATGAGCTGCAACAGTTGAATGAGGTGAAAGTTTTGCATACTAAGTCTTGTGACAATCTTGGCGATATGTTCACTAAATCATTACCGGCATCAACCTTAGAGAGGTGTGTGCGTGGAATCGGTATGATGAGACTTAGAGAGATGCAAGGTTCAGGGAGAAACTTCACAAACTCGTCGCTAAAATCTCAATCCCGATGATCGAGTACTCAACTTGATGGTTGAGTGGATTGTACTCTTTTTCCCTTGAGTGAGTTTTCCTGATGTTTCTCACACGAGGTTTTTGACGAGGCAATTCGTGCAATACAGCAACGTATACTATGTGCTCTTTCTCCATATTTTTTTCCACTGGGTTTTTTGGAGTTTTGAGGCATGGATATATGAATAATTACCCAAGGGGGAGTGTTGGGAAACCGAGTCTTCGTGGGGTGGCGGCGCGCCTCGTGCGTATCGCACGGGGTAGCCCCTCCCGTTTCCCCCGCTTTACGTTAAGTGGGTACTTATCCCTTGACCCCCTAGTCCCTATATAAAGCACCGAGGAGCCATCATTGTAATCCCTGATCATTGATTAATAAAGCTGGTCTCCTCATATCTCTCTGTGTCATTTACTTTCGCGTGTACGACTACTTCGACTACTTCGTCTACGACGCTCGCTCCCGCTCCGCAACCTTGGACCGGACTCGCCGGCAGGAGTTGCGGAACAGTGGGCACACCAATCTCTCACATCCATTGAGTCCCTTTCGACTGAGGTCATTAGATTCTGCCTCAAGGCTCCTAACTAACTCTGATTTATCCACTACTTTGGTTTTTTTTATGGGTATGCCTGACGTGCCATCACAGCTTTTCTTTATTCCAAAGGAACAGAAAACCATATCACAACTTTCTACGTTCCATTGACACGATGTTCCCATGAAAAGTTCAGGTTTTCCTTCAAACTTTGTTTAACTTGTCACTGGTGCTGTAACACAATCAAGGGCGAGACAGGTGACAGGTGTTATGAATAGCTACCATTCTGGGGGGATCAGCGCGCTTAATATGACTGCTAATCATGTTAATGAGATTGCAATGTTTCACCTCCAATTACCTTTCGTAAAGCACCTAGGTCAACCATAGGATAGGAGTTGATCACCTGCCCCGTAGGCTGTAGTGCCGTGGATGCTGAATAGTGGTGGCTTTTTGTTTGGTGCAATTGTTGAATGATCAGTTGCAATCATTAAAACACCGTGCTACGAGATAGCTAGCCGGAGACAGAAACATTTGCAGCTTATTTCTTCAGTTAAAGTATCTACATCCGGACTCGACAAATATGATTCCATATACGTGCGTGAACGTGTCCGGGCACGTCCGCGGACGCATCTGGACGAGCCCTCATATCTCGTGCCCAGTATCCACGTATCTTATTTTCAGACTCTCAAATCCATGCACGTCCATCGTACACGCAAATGTCGCAAGTAAATAACAAACGTTGGTACCGAAAATACATAATGTGTGCATAATATTTATTTTAAATTCACAACTCAAACATAAGCTCTTTGGTTTTCATTATGGGTTCACATATGGTCCACAAAATCACTGAGTAGTTGTGTATGCACACGATGATCTTGAAGATTACGATACATCTGTAGAAAGTTCATAAGCTGAGCTGAATCTTGATCTTTAGGGATTTGAACTTATCCTCCATGTGCTTCAAAATCATTGGTTTAGGCAACACCATCATCCTCATCCTCAACAATCATATTGTGCAAAATAACACAACATGTCATAAGCTGCCACAAAGTTTTTTTATTTCCACATCATTGCAGCTCCACAAACAATTCCACAACGAGTTTGAAGCACTCTGAATGCCCTCTCCACATCCTTCGTAGCTGCTTCCTGCATTGTTGCAAAGTGGCTTTGTTTCTTGCCCTGTGATTCGGATATGGTCTTCACAAACACCGCCCACTGAGGATAAATGCCATCGCCAAGATAGTCTCCCATGTCGTAGTCACGGCCGTTGACGGTGTAGTTGCACGACGGTGATTCCCCAATACAAAGCCTCATGAACATTGGAGATCATTGAAAGCACGTTGATGTCGTTGTGAGAACCCGACATCCTAAAGAAAACATGCCAAATCCATAAGTCATATGATGCCACTGCTGCTAGTATGATGGTGGCCTCTTTGGTGTGACCTTGATACATTTCCCGCAAATCTTTGGGGCAGTTCTTCCATTGCCAATGCATGCAATCAATTGATCCGAGCATTCCTGAAAACCATCTGGCCTCTCTAATAGCCAACAACTTTTCTATGTCACGCACATTTGGTTCTCGCAGATACTCTGCTCCAAACACCTGCACCAAGGCGCGGGCAAACCTCAGTAGTCTTCAGGCATGTGCTCTTCCCCATCGTGACCATCTCGCCGGCGGCATATGCGACAGTACCAAGTGCAAGCATTCTCAGAGCAGTCATGCATTTCTGCTTAGCACAGAAAGATAGTTGGCCGCAATAATCCCTTGTGAGCTTGAAGTAGTCATCGTGTGCCTCCACACCCTCCACAATGCGCAAAAATAATGGTTTTTGCATGCGAAAACGACGACAAAACCATGGATCATTTGGGAAAGTTGGGTTCGGAGCAAAATAGTCCCTGTGCAGTAGCCGTGCTCCGGACACCCTATCGCGGTTGATCACTCTTCTTCCTTTGATTGAGCCCGTGAAGTTGAGAATATGCCCCACGTGCTAGTCCATTTCCTCTTGCATGCTCATGAGCATGATCATGTCCACCTTTTCGTCCGAATTCGACAAATCAAAGAAGCCATCTTGAATCATTTGATCAAGCTCCATTGTTCCATACCCCTCATCTGACGAAGCATCTGAATTCATCGTTTTCCCTAAAAAACACAAAAACTAGGCTGGACAATGTGTCGAACACATAGAGTGCGAGGGGGATCCCGAGAGTTGCCGGACATAACGTGTTGGCGCTCGGGCCGGCGACGACGTTCCCGGAGGAAAGGACAGGAGAGGAGAGTGTTGTGCCGGTGGTGGCCGCGCAGAGGCTCAGAACAGCTGCGGACCGCACGCGGTGACCGAGCTGCGAAACGGGCGCCACGGAGGAGGAAGAAGAGAGGAGAGAGGGAGAGAGCAAATGGATCCAGTAGGACGAGGGATGGATTTGGTGCAATTTGAGGTGGGGTAGGGTTGTCGTCGGGTCCGACGAGACAGACGCGCCCGGACGCCCCATATCTGCTCCATGTTTAGGCTAGATCCATTTGCTCATGAGGACGACGGTTATTGGTCAGTTCGAACGTTTGAGATCCGTTTGAGGTGCCTCGTTTTTTTTGTGACTGATCAGTGACCGGGCCGTCTGCTCGCACGTTTGAGGAGGTTTGAAGTGTCCGGCTGTTAATGCTCTTAACTCTTACTTTAACGAGAGCAAATCTAGCTCTCTTAAGAAAAACAATCATTTCACCGTACCTGGGATTGATTAGATAGAAGAGTCTTAATGTAGGGTGAAATATAGTATACACTATGTTGCCCCCCGTTCCTTGATTAAAATACTGGTCACGATTCTGAATCCTCCAAGGTTGTTTCGAAAGACGAAAGCAATACTAGTGGCACCGCAAACTATTTTTATACACCATTTAAAAATAACTATGGTGCATATCTCTATCAAACACAAGGCTGTACTCCACCGATGATTCCAAGAAACCTGATTAAAGAAAGCATGCAGGCACACGGACCACTGCACTCAGTATAATGGTCAAAGAGATACAAGGTTTTTTCCTTTCGTAACAACCGCTCGTGTCACATCAGGACTTTCGCCAGTGCAGAAGTCGTCTCTGCATGCATGCATACATTCCCCTGTCAAGTCAGTAGGCTTTCCTTGCCTTGTGGTTCTGTACTGGACTCTTGTTAATTATTCTCATCTCCCGTCTGCATAATACAAGTACAAGTACTACTCTACAGCTCTGGTATTTGACTTTTGTGCAGTATAAAACAAGTACACTAAACAATAATTCATGCACACTTGCAAACAGCCCACTCACTTATAACCTATTTGGAAGCACACCCTTATGCCTCACTCCACATGCTATTTTTCGTTTTTATTACTCTGTGGTTCAAATGCCCTTTTTATTCGTAGGAAAAATAAGCAGCCGACACTAGCGAGGGCAATCGTCGGAGATTAATTAATAGGCGAGTGACGAAAGTGCTCCCTCCGCTTTTAGATTGGAAAGCCGCCGGTGCTGTGGCCAATGAAGTAGCTTAGCTAGGAGGAGGAGGGGCAAGTATCTTGCTTTGTACTCTTGTAAGCATGTTTTTGGGATGGGTCTAATCAAATTATTCGCCGATTTGTCTCGTCTCCTCCTTTCTCCCACTTGGGATTTGACCGATCGTCCGATTAATCTACTTTAGCCGAGCTTCAAGATTCGCGCGCGTCCGTCGGATGATTTGTATGCTAACTGTCTGTCACCAATGAATATGCTCTGAATTAGTAGCTTCGGTGACGCGTCTTGGCGAGCGGACTGATTACGGCAAGAAAGAAAAACTCAGATTTAGACCTTCTTTTTTAAGAAACAGAATCGAGATTTAGACGTTTCCGGCAAGGTTGCTTAAACTCAGATTTAGACGTGGAAGCCAAATAATCACGTAGTAGTACGTACGCACTGCCATTAGACGTTTCCCGCAAGGTTGCTTAGTTCGGAGCTAAGCCATAATTAATGGAGCTACCTTGACAAAAACACAGCTAGTTTATTGTTAAGCTCACACTGGTCGTCTACATGTGTCCATTCCGCTCTGTGTTTTTCTTGCCCTTTTTCTTGTGGAAAGAGGTGAGCATCCAAATTAAGCGAGATTTGGTGGCCCGGCCAGCCCATAGGTTAACCACTGCAGACACACAGGATCGAGATGTATCATGCAGGGAGCTTTTCTTAATGGAGCAGGAGCACCGAGAAGAATGAAAAAGAATAGTTTAAGCTATTTTCGTCGAGCCTACCGGTGCTGAATATATGTTTTGTGCTAGTGATAATACATATGGGCCTAGAAAGAGGTGGTACGATTAAAGCAGGGCTATCCCCTGTCTGGGATATCTCGAGTGGTTGCTCCAAACGAAACAGGAGTAGAACACGTGTCTCACATCATGGTTTAAGTTCTAAACTTGATATTAGTGCTTGCATTTTTATGAATTTATTTCAGGCCTTTTAATGACATGTGTTCAGTGGGAGGAGACGTTTCCGTCGACTATGAAGATGCTTGTGCGACTTTGTCCATCTAAAGATAATGTGCCAACTCACTCTCTCGGAGATGCTCATAAGGGCGGGATGTGCATGCATGCGTTCATAGAGGTGGATGTGTATGCGTATGTATGAGTGTCTGTATTGTGTTTTAAAAAATAAATCAAATCCATTATATTTTTGGAACGTAGACTCAAGAAGAGCCCGGCTTTGAATTAACAAAGCCATCAATCGGCCAGGATTACGACTCTGGAATACAACCACACTCCAACTAAAAGGAAAGAAAACAAACGACAAAGATACAAGGGTGTCTAGGAGCAGCTCACAGAGGCATACAACAAGCTAGCTAACTAGAAGATGGACATAGAACACATAGCTAGAGATGCCAGTAACCCCATACACGCCGAGAACAAAGGCAAAAAACACTAAACGGCTCAGGAAAGAGCACCGACGACGGAGCAAAAGCACGCCATTGCCAAACGCCTGGGCTTGAAGTAGACACATCCATCCATATCCATCGTCACAGAAGGCCCCTGCCTCCTCGCCTGGCTCGAGGCGCCGCACCGGTAAGCGATGGACATGCTCACCCTAGAACCTGCATGAATGGTATCGCAGGAAACCACATGGGCGGAACCAGGCGTTCCCAGCCTGCCGCCGACGACTTACCTAAAACAGAGCAACGCCAAATGCAAGAGTCCAGACATGAAACATGGGCGAGCTGTTGGAATGCACAAATGGGCAGCAGCAAGGGCCAAAACCAAATCTTCGGCTCGCTCGACGAGTAGAAGAGCGACCACCGGGAGGAGGAACCCTATCCCTCCCGTCTGGAGAATCCACGCACAGGAGGAGCCACAGAGCCCAACGAAGAGCACCAAACCAGCTTGACCACACGCCTGGGACACCGCCGCCGTTGGAGACACGCCGCCGCCGACACACTCCACCTACACCACAACGAAGCCCGCAACCCATCTTTGTTCCCAAAACAGCGCCTTCAAGAAGGTTCTGACGCCCTGGGCGTCACGCCTAACAATGTTGAGGATTTCACCCGGAGACAAAGGGAAGGGGATAGGGGGGGCAGACCGACCGCGCCTCTAGGAAGGTGAGCGCGCCACGACACGGCCGGGTTAGGGGTTTCTGCCTGCAGCCCGCTTCACTCCCACCTCAGAAGACCGCCGTCCCATGACGGAAACAGTATGGATCCGAGGGTGAGGCGCCCGTTGGGGAAGAAGGGGAATGGAGGCGCCGATCCGGACGTGGCAGAGATTTAATCCGCCGCCGCTGCCGCATCCACCGGGGTTTCGCCGCCGCACGGCCGAGAAAACACACCCGCCGCCACGCCATCGGGAGCCGAAGCCGGGCGACGCCATTCTGCCGGGCCGCCGCCCGATCCAAAGGCCCCGACGGGCAGAGAGGCGGGCGAGGCCCGCTGTCGCTTCATCGCCAAGAACGACCGAAGCCGCTTTGCAGTTGCCTCAAAGCGCGGCGAGGGAAGGGCGATGAGGAGAGGGGGACGACAGGGCTAGGGTTTTCGCCCCTCGGGTCGCCCAAGCGGGGCGACACGATGGAGGGGAGGAGTGGAGGAGTTGTTTTTGTATAGTGATTCAAATCCATTTGTATTAGGGTTTGTCCATTTTACTATGCAGATGGAAGGAAGGTTTTTTCTTTTCTTTTTGGAAGCATTGCTGGCCCAAATGAGCGGCAGCTACCCGGCCCGGCAGTATGGAAGAGGAGAATAAAAGATGAAATTACAAGAATAGTTTTTTTATATCTCAAAAGAAAACAAGAGTAGTATTTTTACGCAAATACTTGCAGGGATGAGAGACGTCTCTGAACCCTCTGCAGACAATTCTCGCAATGAGTTTCGGTCCTGTGTGCTGGATGCCCAACTCTTAAGACCTAGAAAGGCCAACATGCGCACATTTCCTCGTGAAAGAAATGCCCCAGCATGTGCATCGGTCCATGCCAATGCGTGTCCGTGTTCGGTCTGGAGGAGGAAGCAGCAGAACAGCGTCACATGCGGCGGCGGTGCTTGCTTCGAGCAATGCCGAGCGAGCGCGAATTCACACCGTCCTCTCCTCTGCGTGTCCCAGCCTCGTCTAAGGCTACTCATAATGAGGAGTAACGTATATTAGTATCATGCATATGATACTAGTATATAATACTATCTTTATAGTGCATAGTATTATAAAATAATATTATAGATTATCATATTTATTGTCATGCATAACACAAAGTAGTATAGCATTTAACATAATACGGTATCTACCTATGTTACTATAACCCTTTCTCTTATTTAATTGTGTCTTGGCATAAAGCGTATTTCTTTAGTCGGTGCGTATTCGTTATGTTACCCCACTATGGTAGCGCAAAAAGCTGGTCATAGTGAGAGTAACTTAGGCTAGTAACATGCGTATGTTATTAGTCTATGTTACTACCTTTATAGTGGGTAGTAACATATGGATGGTAATATGCAAGCCTTCGTTAATTGAGATATAGACTCATTTTGTCTATGTTACCACAAACATCTTTTTCTTCATTAACTCCATGCCACATAAGCAATTGTTTTTTTGGAATGTGTTATATTACTATTTAAGTTACTCTCACTGTGGCTAGCCTAAGAGCGAGAGAGACGAAGATTGGGCAGGAAGCAACGCGCCATCGGCCATGGACCACCCCGGCGGCAATCTTGTCTCGCTCCGAGCGTCACGTCCTCCTTTTGCCCGTACGCACGCACGCTTCGCCGGCGAAGGACAAACCATCCAACATCAGGCACTCACCCTGTGTTGCAAACATCGTATTCGTACACGTATGATGGCTGCGGCGTACCGGTCGACTGAGGTACGGCAAGGGAGCCGATCGGGACGGTTGGTGGCCGGCTGGGCGGGACGGGCGACGGGACAGTTGCCGCAACGGTAGTAGCTCAGCGGATGTCACAGCTTAACAGCTAAACCACCAGGCCTTTGTACAAGAGACTAATTAGCATGCTAAACAGTGCAGTATGTCGTAGCTCTGAAACGCAAGATATATATCATGTTTGCAGCGCACTACGATGCCAGTGGCAGTGTTGGTTTCAATCTGATGAAACGAAACTCATCTGGCACAAAAACATTTCTCGCTGAACAAGTTCAGAGTACAAAACATGATTACGGAAGCTCGGTATTTCAGGGGCGCAACATTCTCCACCCCATGGTTTTATGCTTTTTTTTTTGTTTGGGGTCATATCAGCCGCGCATCATTAAAAAACTTGCCCAAAACTTCAGAAGTGAAAACTACTCCCTTCGTACCGGGCACTAGTATCAAAAACGTTCTTATATTACGTGTTGAAGAAAGTAGTCTTATATGAACTCATTTATTTTATTTTCAACAACTGAAGCTGTCCAACTCGAAATTTGATTGATCATGGTTTCAAGTTTTTTTTTCCAGAGGTTCCAATTTTTTCTATTGATATATCTGCCTAACCCGAGCTTTAATATTCGTGCATCCGTATGAGGGATTTGTCCGAGGATTTGCTAGCTGTCTGTCACAGTGTCACTGATGGGTGGCCTTCTCGCGGCAGCTGTCAGCTGGGAGCTTCTCGTGGCATGATAGCTTCGGAAAATTTCGAGGTTGTACGTGCGTATCAGCTAAGATTCCCCATCTTAAAAGCATAATAATGATCAAGTTCCGAATTATACTTAGCTTCAACCATGCATAAGTCTTCCAGAGAAAAGTGATTCTCACGCGCGTCAGTTCGGTCCATGCTCATGAAGTTAATAAGTAACTAAATAACCAATGATGCAGCCATAATGGTTATCAGATGGTACAGAAGTGGGGCTGCTCAACAACAAAGTTACCAGTTTTTACGCCTTTGACCCACTAGAATTAAGAACTAAGCAGAGGGTTCGGAAGTTATGATTTCCTGAAGTTTCAATTGATTCTGGAAAATGAATAGTGTATAACTTTACTTTCTCAGGTGGGGTCTGAGGGCCAAACACTATAAGATCTCTTCCGCCACTATCTTCATGACAAATCAAATAGTTGAACTGAATTGATGCTCAAAGGGTGCTCACGATCCCCCTCCCGATGCATGATATGTCAGATTTCATTGCTGGGAGCTATACAAAAAATGATGTCTTCACTATACAACCAGCTTATTCGAAGGAATGGAACAAATAGCATGGGAAAGAATTGCAACATGCAAATGGTATGGGAAGAACCAATGTTAATCCTGTTTGGGGTAAGATTTGGAAACTATCTTGTCCGGCAAAGGTAAAAAATTTCATCTGGCGTACTTTGCATGGAACCCTCCCGTGCCGTATTACGCTTGCTAATACGTACATTAAAATATCGTCCACTTGCCCATCATGCTCGAATGGGGCAGAGGATACAAAACACATTTATTTAAGCGTCTGAAGGCAAAAGAGGTGTGGGGCAAGTTAGGATTGCATGAGGTGATCAATAAAGCTTGTGTTGATCATGCGGGGGAGGCGGTATTGGAATTCTTACTTCTTATGCCAAATCAAAGATTTAGCGCTAGTAGGTTCTCAAAATGCACCTGAATTGATTGCTATTACAGCTTGATATCTACGGTGTAACAGACGTAAACTGGTTCATGAAGGAACGTTTCAAGATGCACACCAAACTTCCATGGGTGCCCGTGCTATAACGGCAAATTATGTTAATGCATATTTTCCTAAGGCTACTAGTAAAACAGGGGGATGGAGCAGACCTCCTATGGGTTTTGTTAAGCTGAATGTTAATACCTTTTTTGATCATGATTTGCTTAGGGGCACAGCTGGGGCTATCCTCAAAGATGATAAAGGAACATTCATTGTCGGTGAAAACTGGAGGATTGATTGATGTGCTGATGTATGAACAACATAAGCTTTAGCTCTAAGGTTCAACCTATTCCTTGCACAGAAGGCGGGTTGCAATCGTCTTGTGATTAACTCTGACAATATGAAGGTGATTGACACAATGAAGAAGAGCGGGCATTCGGCGGGAGTGGCGGCAGCAACGTTTGATGACTGCTATTTCATAGCTTCTGCTTTTCCTCTTGTTCGGTTCGAACATTGTAATATGGAAGCAAATAAGGTGGCTCACGAACTTGCTAGATTAGTGAAATTTTTCATCACTAGGGGTTGGTTTGAGGAGTCTATGAGTGATATTGTACCTTTTCTTATTGACGATGTAACAATATTTCTAATTAATATAGTTGATGTTTCTTTAAAAAAATTGTCAAATTGAATTTGTTGCGAACGGTCCGAGGGATAAAACACCATAAGATCTCTTTTTATAGTGAACATCGCAAGATCTTTGATACCTGCAGAGTCAGTCACGACGGCTACACTAAACATGATCAGAGTCATGAGACTTTTATCTCGTGCAACTCGCCTACACCAATGAGATTGTGCCATGTGAACAAGAGGAATGACAAATCCGCAGTTGGAAAAAGAAATGCATACTTCACTCTAAAAAAATTATCTAGGTTTTCCTACCTCCTGAAGCCGAAAATACTACTAGAGGCAAGGCCAACCGACATGAACAACGTGGAAAAATAGGGGAACAAATAACCTAACTCGCTGGCGGCTAGGGTTTCCAGTCACTATTGTCTATGTAAGTTTTATTTGCCAATTGCAGCGCCAAGGTTTTTGTCAGAGCAAACATGTGTTGAGTCGTTTCTAATGAACCTTATTGTTTATTTTACTAGTATTTAGGCGATTGAGAATTTTTTTGAAATATCAATCAATTTCTAAAAGTGGCTGCTATGCGTCGGCGGCAGATCTTTTTAAAAGATATGTCGCCTCACGAGCCGTCGGATCTGACATAGATCTAGCGGGATGGACTTCATTTTTCTACTTTGCAACAAAGATGCTGTTGCAGAAACATCTGTAACAGAGATTGTGTTGCGGGATTTTTTTTGCAACAGAGGTTGTGCTGCAGATTTTTTTTGCAACAGAGGTTGTGTTGCAGATTTTTTTGCAACAAAGGAATTGTTGCGGATTTTTTTTGCAATAAAGGTCTTGGTGCGATTTTTTTGCAACATCGATCTTGGTGCGATTTTTGCACATTTGTTTTTTGCAACAACAGTGATGTTGCAGAAGTGGACATCGCCTCTTCATCACCCGGTGTAAGGGCATATTTATCCCGTAAGTGTTTTGGTGATTGATGACGATACTTTTGCGGACTAATCGTATGCTTTGAGTTTCTCAGATGGTTCATCACTAGGCACGAGACGATTCGGTGCCCCTCGGAGACTATTGAAGACGGCATTGTCCTACGTTTCTTTTTGGTGGATTTGAGTTGTAGGAAAGCCGTACTATTAAGAGGGGATCCGCGTCGGAAAGGTTTGGGCGGAATCAACACGTACACTTGTCCCTCCTTTCCCTCCATTTTGGAGCTTCCCTTCGTTATCTTGGTTGTGCGAAAATCTGACGACTACTGCTGTACTTGCGGTAGTACCGCAAGTACACGTGGTAGTACCGCTGGGTGTCACGGTAGTACCGCTCCTCTGGAGCGGTAGTACCGCGGTTCCCAGGCCTTGTGCCGCTCCGTTGCGGTAGTAGGGGCGGATGTAATTTTTTACATCCGCGCCCCCCACCGTAGTACCGCTCGTCCAGTAGCAGTACTGCTGGGGCCCACGGTAATCTTGCTCCCTAGGAGCCGTAGTACCGCGTGGCCCTCCTACCTAGTACCGCAGTTTCACGGTAGTAGGCGCCATAGCGGTAGTACCGCTCCTCGGAGCGGTAGTACCGCATCGGATTTTGTACCACCGCAGGTTCGGCGGAAGTTGGCACGGATGTAATTTATTTCATCCGCGCCTCTTCCCTGTGCCGCGGATTCTCCCCGCCTTTGGCGGTAGTACCGCAGAAGGGGAACGTAGTACCGCTGCATAGCGGTAGTAATCGCCCCTAGTCGAGCATGTTCGGTCTCTTCTTTGCCGCCGCGATAGTACCGTGGTCCGCCACGGTAGTATCAACCTCGCAGTAATACCGCGCCCCTGGAGCGGTAGTACCGTGTGCCGCGGGCTGAACATGTGGATAACGGTTGGTTTTTCCCACAACTATATAAGGGGCGTCTTCTACCTTTAGTTGACTACCTCTTCCATCTCTAAGCTCCATTGTCGCTCCAAGCTCCATTTTGGCCCGATCTCTCTCCCTAGCCAATCAAACTTGTTGATTTGCTCGGGATTGGGTGACAAGGGCCCGATCTACACTTCCACCACAAGATATTTGATTCCCCCCACTTATCCCTTGCGGATCTTGTTACTCTTAGGTGTTTGAGCACCCTAAACGGTTGAGGTCACCGTGGAGCCATATTCCATTGTGGTGAAGCTTCGTGGTGTTGTTGGGAGCCTCCAATTAAGTTGTGGAGATTGCCCCAACCTTGTTTGTAAAGGTTCGGTCGCCGCCTTCAAGGGCACCAATAGTGGAATCACGGCTCTTGCATTGTCGAGGGCGTGAGGAGATTACGTGGCCCTAGTGGCTTCTTGGGGAGCATTGTGCCTCCACACCGCTCTAACGGAGACGTATTTCCCCTCAAAAGGAAGGAACTTTGGTAACACATCCTCGTCTCCACCGGCTCCACTCTTGGTTATCTTATCCCTTTACTTGTGCAAGCTTATTTGTGTTCCTATCCTTGCTTGCTCTTGTGCTTGTGTTGTTTGCATCATATAGGTTGTCCACCTAGTTGCACATCTAGACAACCTTTATTATTGCAAAGTTTAAATTGGTAAAGAAAAGCTTAAAAATTGTTAGTTTCCTATTCACCCCCCTCTAGTCAACTATATCGATCCTTTCAATCGGTATCAGAGCCTCGTCTCTTTTAAGGACTTTACCGTCCGAAGAGTATGGTTGACGTCGTAGATGATGTGGGGGAGCACTCCGGTCTTGAATCCGATATCATCTACGGAGATGGGGTACCTCGATCTCGTGAGGAATTCAATGTGGCGTTGGACACATTGAAGACCTCCATGACGACCGAGGTCAAGGACATGTTTAAGGAATTCCTACAAGGGCTTAAACTTTCCACCGCACCCGTGAAAGTGGGTGATCCCGCCAACACGGGAGCGGATGCTAACTCCGATAAGGGGGAAGCTACTAGTGAGAAAGCCCCCTCGTCTAGTGGTAAGAATGGCACCGACATCTTTGCCCATGTGCAACCTCCTACCGATTATGGTGGACCGATTCCTTCCACTCATTTGAATCATGCCGGTCCACCACCTAAGATTGATAAAAAGGAGGATTTTGATTCTTGGGTTTATCGTTTTAAGCGTCATTTAAATCATGTGAACACTAACCTTTGGAGAATCATTGAAGAAGGTTTCTATCCGCATGATCCGAGCAACTTTTCTCCAAGAGAAGTCGTGGACCATCAATTAAATGAGAATGCTCTCTTCATCATCCAAGAAGCAATCCTTCCCGAAGACCTCCCTCATCTCCGCCCTACTCCCTTGCCAAAGATGCTTGGCTCAAGGTGGTTTCCCTTTATCGAGGAAGCGCAAGCATTCCACGCTTCAATTATGAAGTGGTCCAAGATGAAGCCGATGAGTTTGCAATGAAAGAAGAAGAAGAACCTCGTGAGCTCTATCGGAGAGTAACCAAGCTTGCAGTCTCCCTCCGGGATCATGGAAGTAAGGACATGGATGACAACTGGATCAAGCGCAAATTCCTCAAGGCAATGATGCCCTACCACAAAGCCATGTCCTCCGTCATCCGTCAACGGCCAGACTTCCACATCCTGTCCTCAAGTGATGTGTTGGATGAGTTTGTGGCTATGAGCATATTGGACAAGACCGCCGACAATGCGGTGCTTCGCTCCCAAAGAGCAAAGAAGCCCAACCTCGCTTTAAAGGCCAAGATTTGTGTCGAAGAAGATGGAGAGGATGAAGAAGAAGAGAGCAACCTCGAAGATACAAAGTATGACTATCATGAACACATGGCCCTTGCTTCAAGGCAATTTTGGAGCAAGAAGAACTCAAGGCCCAACTTCAACAAGAGCAACTCAAGTGGCACTAAGGGCAAGCAACGAGTGAGGACTTGTTTCAATTGTGGCAATGTGAGTCACTTTGTTGCGGAGTGCCCATATGAGAAGAGGGAAGACAATGGTGGCAAGCTCATCCGTAAGGACAAGGCCAAGTCTTTCCCCAACAAGAGCAACTTCACCAAGAAGACTCCTCACAAAGCTTTGGTGGTTCAAGAAGAGTACAATGAGGATGATGATGATGATGAGGATGGTGAATCGGTTGCCATGGCCTCCATTGCCATTGCAACGACTCCTCGGGTGTCTCTCTTCGATTCACCCAATGAAAGCATCACCTCCAAGTGCCTCTTGGCTAAAGCCACCAACAAGGTAACCCCCAACATCAAAACTACCATCATCAATCATTCTTCTTTGACGGATTGCATTGATGAACATGAGGGGACTAATGTGGAGGAGAATGAGTTTGAGATCTTTATGAGTAAACTCAAGGGCAAATCCAAGAAGCACGTCGTTGCTCTCTTGGAACAACTTGGTGAAGCCAATGTCATGATCGAGGCTCATGAAGAAACCATCTCTAAGATGGAAGGGCATAGTCGTGACTATGCCGATGAGATTTCGGATCTTTCCAATGCTCTTGAGGAAGAGCGTGGTCTTCGCTTGGCTCTTGAGGAGTCATACAACGATGATCATGCTAAATTAAAGAAAGATCTTGATCATGCTCTTGTTGTGTCTCGTGTGCTTAGCTCCGAGAAGGCAAAGCTTGGAGTTGATCTTGCTAGACTCAACGAGGACTTTGACATTCTCGACAAGGCTCACAAAGTCTTGAAGGGTGCTCATGCTAGTCTCAAAGAGTCTCACGATCAACTCCAAGTGAAGCTAACCAAGGAGAAAGCCACCTTTCCTCATATGATATTGATTGATAATGCAAATTCTACTAACCCTTGTTGTGAGCATGTGCATCTTGTTGAGGAGAATGCTAAGTTGAAGGAGCAACTTGAAAAGGGCCTTGTCACATGCATACAAGGTGAGAAGAACCTTAATGACCTTTTGAGTAATCAAAAGGAAGTTGTGGCCAAGGAGGGGATTTGGTTCGCGCCCAAGACCAAGAGCAAGAAGAAGAATGACAAGACCAAGCAACCTCCCCCTCTCAAGCAAACTTTTGTGAGGGAGGGAGAGGGTGCTTCCAAGAAGAAGAAGAACCGTGCAAAGGGTGGCAATGCCAAGAAGGACAACGTCATCCCCATGAACATAGCCGTGACTTTAACCCCTCATATGTGTTGTGCCGTGCTAGTGATGGGCATGTTTATGCTAAATTTGTTGGTTCTTCTTATGAGTACATTGAATGGTCTATTTGGGTTCCTAAGACCCTCGTTACTAACATCAAAGGACCCATTACCAAATGGGTACCTAAAAGCAAGCATTGATCTGTCACGCCCAAGATGCGACCCTATCCTAAAGGAACTCGATGGTCCCACCAAGGATAGAAGCGCATCTTGAAGACGCTTTTGCAAGGTGGGTATCATTACATCAACATTACATAATACATAGGGATACATACATAAGGCACGAATGCCACAAGAATACATCATCATCATACAAGATCAACATCCGACTACGGATGAAACATAAACAGAAACTCAAACAATATCCACCCTGCTAGCCCAGGCTGCCGACCTGGAACCTATCCCCTGAACGAAGAAGCAGAAGAAGAACTCCAAAACAGGCAAACATCGCTCTCACGTCATGATCATCGCAAACCTGCACCTGCAACTGATGGTGTAGTAATCTGTGAGCCACGAGGACTCAGCAATCCCATTACCATGGGTATCAAGACTAGCAAAGCTTAATGGGAAAGGAAGGGGTAAAGTGGTGAGGTTGCAGCAGCGGCTAAGCATATATGGTGGCTAACATACGCAAATGAGAGCGAGAAGAGAAACAAAGGAACGGTCGTGAAGCTAGCAATGATCAAGAAGTGATCCTGAACTCCTACTTACGCCAAACATAACCCGTAAAACCGTGTTCTCCTCTCGATCAACCCGAAAAGAGACACTCATGATTACGCACACGGTTGGTGTATTTTAGAAGGGTTTACTTCAAGTTTACTACAACCGGATATTAACAAATTCCCATCTGCCACATAACCGCGGGAACGGCTCTCGAAAGTTTATACCCTGCAGGGTGGTCCCAACTTAGCCCATGATAATCTCTCGCGATCAACGAAGGATATTGCTTCTCCCGGGAAGACCCGATCGATCTCGAATCCCGGCTACAAGACATTTCGACAGAATAAAACAAGACCAAGAAGACCGCCCGATGCGCCGACAATCCCGATAGGAGCTGCACATATCTCGTTCTCGTGGCAACACCGGATGAGACTAGCTACGAGTAAAACCAGCCCTCAGGTTGCCTCAAGGTGGCCTCGCAGGCAGCTCGGTTCGGACCAACACTTAGAGAAGCACTGGCCCGGGGGGGGGGGGGGCAAAATAAAGATTACCCTTGGGTTAATTACACCCCAGGGAAAGTTGGTGGTGGTGTGGCAAATGGTAAAACCAAGGTTGGGCCTTCTTTGGAGGAGTCTTATTCAAAGCGAACTGTCAAGGGGGTCCCATAAATCACCCGACCGCGTTAGGGACGCAAAATCCGGGAACATAATACCGATATGATGGAAACTAGGGCGGCAAGAGTGGAACAAAACACCAGGCATAAGACCGAGCCTTCCACCCTTTACCAAGTATATAGATGCATTAATAATATAAGAGATATTGTGATATCCCAACCAAAATCCTGTCCACCATGGAGCAATCTTCAACTTCACCTGCAACTAGCAACGCTATAAGAGGGGTTGAGCAAAGCGGTAACATAGCCAAACAACGGTTTGCTAGGAAGGGTGACAAAGGTTAGAGGTTCATGGCAATTTGGGAGGCTTGAAAAGTAAGTGGTAGGTAACGCAAAGATAGCGATAGAACGAAGCAACTAGCATAGCAATGATAGTAATGAGATCCAAGGTGACGGTCATCTTGCCTGAAATCCCGCAAGGAAGAAGTACGAGTCCGTGAAGAAGATGAAGCCACGAAGACGAACCAAGCATAGACGAACGAGTCCTCACGATCGCAATGAAACGGGAACTATCGAGAAGAAGCACACAACAAAGTAAACACCCACACATAGACAAGACATGATGCTCAACCAAGCATGATGCCTGACAAGACTACATGAAGCTACTCATGGCAATAGATAATGCAAACAAGAGCAGCACATCAAGGCAAGTTTAAATGAGGCCGGGAACAACATATAACAATTCCGGTAAGTCCTCATATGCAAATTTCGAAATTGGTCCAGATCTGAATAAAACTTAGGTTCAAGTTGTTAAACATCAATTTAAGATGCACCACGATGATCTACACGAAATTCTAGTCAAGTTACATATAAAGTTCATTAAATTCGGAGCTACGGCCTAGAAGATATGAGCAAAACAAGATAAGCATGGCATTGATACAAAATGCATCCAAACATCACGCAAACACCTCAAAACAAGGATGCAACATGATAATATGAAACTACATGCAAAATCAAGCAAGTTTCATATAGAGCACACTCAAAACTGAGCAACGGTTCAACACATACACTCTATACAAGTTATAGCAACAATCTGTCCAAAACAGCAACTAGGCATATTGCAAGCATCAAAACACTATGCTACAGCATCTCAACATGAAAACAAAAGGCATGGGCATGATGTACAGGTAAAGCATTACAAAAAATGAACACTGAGCTATCTCCAGAAATCACCAGAACATGCTCAAACACACATGGCAAGATTGCAAATAATAACAGTTTCAGACTTATCAGGAAATAACATCAGGTTGCAATATTTAGAGCTATCAAACAACATGCTACAGGAACTTAACATAGCAAACAAAGGCATGGAATGATACTACTAAATGCGTAGAACAAGAGTCCCTTACTGACCATGAGCCAAAAGGGCACAGAAAATATGATGGCACCCATGTAAACATGACAAGTTGTATTACAGATTCATACATGGCAGGAACAACAATAAGTAGGCATGTTGGTGAGCTTGAATCACTCACCACAGAGCAACACATGGCATGGAAAGGAAACTCACAGCAAGAAGACATGTTTATGAAGCTAGAAATGGCAAGAGCAAGTTCATAGGGTGCATGGATCACTAGCAAAACACATGGCAAAACTAAACTTAAATTTAACAGGCTGACAGCAACATTATTTAGCAATTTGAGAACAAGATTACAACAAGCTAAAGCAAGCTATAAATGCAACCAGGGGCATGGGTAGATAGATCATGACATTTAGAACAAAACATCCTTAGTGAATATCTCCAGATTATTCATAGAATGACTTGTAGAAGCAGGTTAACATAGCATCATGATATAGCAGATTCAGACATGCAAAACAGCAACAGGAAGTACCCTACTTAACAAGCTTGATGCACTCACTACAGGAATCAAATAAATACATGGATAGCACCCCTGTAAAGATGGCATGGCATAACACAAAACACATGTAGACATCAACCTCATAGGATGCACACATCAAATGCAACAAAAATGACAAATCATCAAGTTATAACAGTTTCAGCAGGTTAACATCATATAACACTCTTGCAACGAAGATTCATGCATCAAGATGAACTCAAATGAACATGACGCAATGTAATGAAATGATGTACTCGATGATACGAACAATTTGACATATTACACACGCAAAACGGAGCTACATGCACAGAGATACAACAGGTCAAACATGGCATGATAATAACAAAATACTCCGGGACTTAGCATATTAGGACTTCAGGGAAAAAGTCAATGGTGGCGCGGATTACGAGGTTCGCCGGAGACGCGTGGAGGAGGACGCCGGAGGTCGGGGAAGTCGCCGGAGATGGCCGGGGAGACGGATCCGAGGCGGGTCCGGCCGGATCTCGCCGGATCCGGCGCGACTCGAGGAGGCCGGGAGGTCGGGCGCGAGGTGGCGGAGTTTCGCGGAGGCGGCGGGCGACCACGTGGAGCGGGCGGCGGGCAGTTTCGAGGCCGGGCGGCGGAGAAGGGGAGGCGCGGCGGCCGAGGCGCGGCGCGGGCGGCGCGGCGAGAGTGGCGGCGAGAGCAATGGCGGCGGGCGGGCGCAGCGGCGAAGGGCGAGCGCAGCGGCGCGCTGGTCACCACATGACTCAAGGGCACCGCTGGCCGGGCCGGACGGCGGAGGCGGCGGGAGTGCCACGTGGCGCTCCCTGGTTGGGCGAGGCGGCGCGACGGGTCCGTGTCGGGCGGACGGTTCAAGGCGGAGGAAGAAGGGGGCTAGGGTTTCATTTGCGGGATTTTCGGAGGGGATCACATATTTATAGGTAGAGGGAGCTAGGAGACTCCAAATGAGGAGCGGTTTTCGCCCACACGATCGTGATCGAACGACCGAGAGCATGGAGGGGAGTTTGCTGGGTTTTGGGCCACTTTAAAAGGGTGTTGGGCTGCAAGGAGAAGGAGGCTTTTCGGTTACCGGTTAACTGTTGGAGTACCAAACGACCTCCAAATGGCACGAAACTTGACAGCGGTTCTACGGTGGTATACCAAGGCCGCAGCAAACCTCGGTCCATTCCGAGACCGTTTAACACCCGCATTACGAAAAGAGGTAAAAGGGGGCGCCGGGAGACATAGGAGTGTCGGATTGGAAAACGAACAACGGGGAAAATGCTCGGATGCATGAGACGAACACGTATGCAAAATGAGATGCACATGATGACATGATATGAAATGCAGATGATGACATGGCAAAGTGCAACACGCAAGCAAATGACATGGCAACACCGACAAATAACTGGCGGACACCTGACGCATCGAATCCGGGGCGTTACATGATCTCTTGTAGGGGTTTGCTTCCGTTGGGGGATCATGGTTGCTCGATAGTGGAGCAACAAATCATATGACCGGGAGCAAGGACATGGTGGTGGACGTGCAAGAGATTCCATCTATGCCCACCAATGTCGAGTGGGGTGATGCATCACATTCTAAGGTATTGGGTCTCGGCAAGGTTGTCATTTCTCATGATCTTACGATCGAGAAAGTCATGCTTGTTGAGTCCCTTGCATACAATTTGCTTTCCGCTCGTCAACTTGCAATCATGGGTTTTGCTACCTTCTTTGACATTGATACCGTGGCCCTCTTGTGGAGCAAGACTCTTAAAGTAGCCTTTGTTGGGCATGTCGAGAACGGTCTCTATGTGATTAACTTTTCGGAGCGACCCACTAAGACCGCGACACATGCCTAATGGCTAAAGTTGACGTGGGATGGATTTGGCATCGCCGTTTAGCCCACGTCAATATGAGATCTTTGCAAAGTCTTCTCAAGGGGGGCCATGTCCGTGGACTAACAAATGTTAGTTTTGCCAAAGACCGTGCTTGCAGTGCTTGTATTGAAGGAAAGCTTCATGAGAAGGCTCACCCTCCCACGACCATCATATACTCAAAGAGACCCTTGGAGCTCCTTCACATGTATCTCTTTGGGCCACCATCATTTGATAGTCTTGGAGGTAGAAAGTATTGCTTGGTGATTGTGGATGACTATTCAAGATACACTTGGGTATACTTCTTCAAGAGGAAGAGTGAGACTCAACAAACCGTCATCGACTTTGCAAATGAAGCTCAACGTCAACATAATGCAAAGATCTTGACTATAAGAAGTGACAACGGCACCGAAGTTCAAGAACTACACCTTGGATGAGTTTCTTAGTGATGAGGGATCAAGCATCAATATTCTGCACCATAGACCCCTCAACAAAATGGTGTTGCGGAGAGGAAGAACCGGACGTTGATGGATGCGGCAAGGACCATGATGGCGGAGTTCAAGTCTCCATACAACTTTTGGGCGAAGCCATCAACACCGCGTGTCATGCATCCAATCGGCTCTATCTCCGCAAAGGCTTGAACAAGACTCCTTATGAGATACTCACCGCAACAAGCCCAACCTCAAGTACTTCCGTGTTCGGGTGTAAGTGTTTCATTCTCAAGAAAGGTGTTCGCTTGTCTAAATTTGAAGCTAGAGATCATAAGGGCATATTTGTTGAGTTATGCTACAAACTCTCATGCTTATCGTGTCCTCAATAAATCCACGGACTTATTGAGGAGACGTGTAACATGGAGTTTGATGAGAATAACGGCTCCCAAGTGGAGCAAAGTGGCACTTGTGTTGTAGGTGATGAAATTCCTCCTCAAGCCATAAGAAGAATGGGTGTTGGTTTTATCCTACCCGTTGAGGAACCCCTTGTGGCGAAGGAGAAGGACAATGCTCCACTCAAGTGGAGCCATCACCAACCCAAGGCCCACACGCCCAAAGAACAAAGTGAAGGCCCTCAACCTCATGAACAAGACCAAGGGCAAGATCGTGCTCAAGACGATGATGACACTCCAAATGATGCCCAAGGTCAAGTTCTCTCCCCCGAGCATGCTCAAGATGAAGATCATGCTCAAGACGACGCTCAAGATGATCAAGTGACCCTCCTCATCTCACCTCCGAGGAGGAATTAGAGCGTCGTGCCGCCAAGATTGCTTCCAAACTCACCACCAAAGGCCATCTCATGGAGAATGTGGTTGGAAGCCTAAGAAAAGGGGTAAGCACTCAGAGACAATTGGCAAACTATTGTGAACATCACGCTTGTCTCTTGTGTTGAACCCCAAAAGGTCTATGAGGCGCCAAGACTCGGATTGGCTCAATGCCATGCATGAAGAACTCAACAACTTCGAGTACAACAAGGTGTGGAGATTGGTGCCAAGGCCATCGGGGAACCACAACGTCATTAGAACCAAGTGGATTTTCAAGAACAAGCAAGATGCTCATGGGAACATCATTCGCAACAAGGCAAGATTGGTAGCACAAGGCTACTCCCAAGTCGAGGGTATCGACTACGGTGAAACCTTTGCTCCCGTTGCTTGTCTTGAATCCATTCATTTGTTGATTGCTTATGCTTCCCTTCACAACTTTAAATGGATGTGAAAAGTGCTTTTCTTAATGGTCCTATTAATGAGTTGGTCTATGTCAAGCAACCCCCCGGGTTCGAGGACCCCTACTTCCCGGATCATGTGTATCAACTCGATAAGGCACTCTATGGCCTTAAACAAGCCCCACGTATGCGTGGTATGACCACCTTACCGAAGTTGTTACAAGATCGTGGATTTGAAGTGGGGCAAATCGATCCCACTCTTTTTACTAAGAAGGTCAATGGGGAGTTGTTTGTATGCCAACTATATGTTGATGATATTATCTTTGGTTCTCCTAACAAAGCTTTCAATGAGGAATTTGCCGCTCTCATGACCTCCAAGTTCAAGATGTCTTCGATGGGAGAGTTGAAGTTCTTCCTTGGTTTCGATATCAAACAAAGAAGAGAAGGAACCTTCATCAACCAAGCCAAATACACTCAAGACATGCTCAAAAGATTCAAGCTAAGTGATGTCAAGCCGGCTACTACACCAATGCCTACCAAGTGCCAACTTGACATTGATCCCAATGGTAAAGCGGTGGATCAAAAGGTATATCACTCCATGATTGGCTCCTTGCTTTACCTTTGTGCATCTAGACCGGATATCATGTTGAGTGTGGGAATGTGTGTGCACGGTTTCAAGCCGCACCGAAGGAAAGCCACTATGTGGCGGTCAAGCGTATCTTTCGATATTTGGCTCATACCCCAAACTTTGGCTTATGGTACCCAAGAGGAGCAAACTTCAAGCTTGAAGGATTTACGGATTCCGATTAGGCGGGAGAAAAGTGGATAGGAAGTCCACTTCCTGAGGGTGCCAATTTCTTGGTTGCTCCTTGGTAAGTTGGTCTTCCAAGAAGCAAAGTTGTGTGTCTCTCTCTCGTCCAATCAAGCGGAATATGTGGCGGCCGGTAGTTGTTGTGCTCAACTCCTATGGATGAGGCAAACTTTAAAGGAGTACGGTGTCATTTGTGACAAAGTGCCTCTTTGGTGTGATAATGAAAGTGCCATCAAGATTTCTCTCAACCCGGTGCAACACTTCAAGACGAAGCACATTGAGATTCGATATCACTTCATCCGGGATCACATTAGGCGAGGGGAGACCGAGCTCAAGTATGTCAACACTCAGGATAACCTTGCAGATATATTCACGAAGCCCTTAGATGAAGCAAGATTTCGCGAGTTAAGGCATGAGCTAAATATCATCGATTTGAGCAATGTGACTTGAACCCGTGCACTCCCCACCACACTCAACTTGTTGTCTAGTTTAGGTGTAGGCATGGACATAGGGGGAGTGTTGTTCTCTCAATGAACTCTCCCTCCCCCCATTATGCATAAATCAATAACCTATTTCACATTAGCCATTTTTGATGGTACTTGTGTTCCAAAGACGAGTTTTGGTCATGGGCCAAAGGATAATTCTTCATGTGCCATACCATCCAACTCAAACATAGGTGGCTTGCCACCGCCTCTCTCCTTGAGAGGCCTTGTCGCTTGGTGGTTTCTTGTTGTCTTTTGCCTCTGGTTTGTGCTTGATCTTGTGGTTTCTTGTGTGTGAAAAGTTTCCTTGCAAAGGCCTTCTTCTCGTATTGAAACTTGTGGTGACTTGAGTTCACGGTACTACCGCGGCCAGCTGCGGTACTACCGCAGCCTGCCATGGTACTACCGCTTGCGGGAGCACGGTACTACCGCTACCACACGGCAGTAATTTTTTACTGCCGCCTAGTTGAGCGGTACTACCGCCTCGGTGCGGAACTTCCGCCCGAGCGGTACTACCGCGATGATACGCGGTACTACTGCGCCGGTTCGAGGGCGTGGGGATAAGGACGGGCAGGGGGAGTTCTAACTCCCCATACCCATTCGCAGTCCTCTCTCCACGTCGCCTCCTTCTCTCCCTTGCTCAAGAACGGAACCTGCGTTCTACCACGGATCTCCTCCACCGCTGCCCTCCCGTGATTCCGACCGTGGGATCGCTCTCACCACGTGCTCTTGCTATGGACCCAGGTTTTCCCCAACTCCCTCTCCGTGTTGATGGTGTTTGGTGTTTCTAGGTTTTGGGGAGGCTTGTGTGTTCTTGAGATTGATAGGCTTAATCTCTCGCAAGAATAGGATGAAGGAGCGTGGTATTGCATAGGATTTATACTTGTATTGTTGTCATGCGCTAGATCTGATCACCGTAGCACCGCCGTTGTTTCGCGGTTCTTTTCGTATTCAAACCGCCAGCTTGGATCTGCTGCGACGCTGCATTACTACCGCCCGTATGGCGCGTACTACCGCTTTGCACGGTACTACCGCCCGGGTGCGGTACTATCGCAGCGGCACTAAATTTTTATTTCCGCTCCAACCACGGTACTACCGTGACCTCGCACGGTACTACCGCGTTTGCAGCGGTACTAATACTTTAGTGGCGCAGGCAGTGGCAGTACTACCGTGGCTCACACCTATCGCATGCCAACTTTCTCGTATGTCTCCTATGTGTTTCTTGTGCTTTATCGTGGCCTTTGCATTGATCTTCTTTGCGTCTTTGGTGCTTTGCGTGTGTGTCTCAGGTGGTGGCTCTCGCCGTCCAATCCCGCCGTGACACTTGGCTCCAAGCGTCTGCACAAGAACCCCCCGGTGAAGCACCGTGAGGGCTCCTCCGCCCCCAAGCGCCATGTCAAGACTACGCTAGCAAGTTCAAGGAGCCCGCCAAGGGCATGGATGAGATGCCCCAATCGACTACGTCCGTCTCGTGCAAATTGACCCGACGTTACCCCTCGCTCCTCTGTCAGGTTGTGAGCTGTTTTGGAACAAGCATCAAACCAACGTCTATCCGGATGTCATCAAGAACAAGCAGAATACCTATGTGGATGTGAAATGGATTGACATGCATCACTTGAGGAAGGACAAGTCTCCGTGCCTACTTTGGAGAGGCTCGACTTGGTGGAGCAGTTTGGCATTGAGCATGTGATATCCTTTCACCTTGACTATGATCCCGAGCTTATCTCGCCAGCTTCTTTGCTTCAGTTTACTTTCACCCTGATGAGGAGAGGAGGATGACCTGGATGACCAATGGTCGAAGTCGATCGCTACCGGAAGGAGTTCATGGATTTGCTCCAAGTTCCTGATGACGGGCTCGACACTCCCGTGGGTGTTCGCCCCCATGCCAACTCTGACTCTGCCAACAAGGACAGGCTTGCATCGTACTATGTTGAGAAGACGCTTCCAAGTGGCAAGATAGGGTTGGTGCTTGACGGTGTCCTGGACTAGGGGGTACTCACCACGTCGTCCCCCGATCAGTTAGATTGGGCCGAGGATCCCCAGGGCCGCGTACTCATGGGCCAGTCCGGACAGCTGCCGCATACAAGGAAGATTCCACAAGACTTGGCGATCAAGACAAAGACTCCTCCCCCCACCGGCGTATTCGGCTAGGACTCTTGTTATTCTAGGCCTCTGGTGCATTATATAAACCGAGGCCAGGCTAGTCGATAGATATACAATATACAACAATCATACCATAGGCTAGCTTCTAGGGTTTAGCCTCTTTGATCTCGTGGTAGATCCACTCTTGTAACACACATCATCAATATTAATCAAGCAGACGTAGGGTTTTACCTCCATCAAGAGGGCCCGAACCTGGTAAAACATCGTGCCCCTTGTCTCCCTGTTACCATCCGCCTAGACACACGATTCAGGACCCCTACCCGAGATCCGCCGGTTTTGACACCGACATTGGTGCTTTCATTGAGAGTTCCGCTGTGTGTCCGCCAAAGGTCGATGGCTCACCCGCAGTCAATCGCGACTTGCATTTTCGTCACTACCGACCGGTCACCTTGGTTTGACCAAGGACTGCGCCTCTATCTCCGATCATCATGTTCGGATGAGGGCCCTCATCAACATCAACTCCGATCTCTATCAAGATCATGGAGGAATCATCCAGGAGCCCGGGCTCAACGCTAACATTGCCCTCGGCGGCATCAGATTTTTTTTTACGACGGCGGACTTGTGTCCGTCGCCACCGCCTCCTCAGGTGTTGTTTTAACGATTGCTTCGGCGAAATTGTGCGGAATTGAGTCTACAACAACCCTGGAAAATTTCGTCGAGTTTCGATGGAGGAATCTCAGGCAATCTCCGGTATACCGGAGCCGCATTGAATCTGGACGAGAATCCGGACGAGTTTAGGGCGTGGTGTCCAGCTTCTAGCTCGGACTTCCTTTGGAAGACCCAACCGTTGATCGGCTGCGGAATTTCTATATCTACCACCCCTCAAAATTTTAGCTCGATCCGACCGTCCAAACTCCGGGAACCTTCCGATTAGTGCATCACTTTTCGGATCTGTTTTCTGCGTGAAAACGAATCCGACCCGAAGTTCGCCTTTTTATGAACGGGATTTGGACATCCTTTTTGAAGGAAGTTTTGTATGGGGTATTGTGTTTTGTTTCCGAACACATCCCACTAACTTTAAGATCTTTTGAACATGATCTTCAACATCATGCTGGTGTCAAACCAGTCCGACAATATTGCTCCACGGCCGCCGACTGCGCTTAGACACATCGTCACTTTGTTGAGCCGAGCTCAACTTCTTCAGATCATCATCTCGGCAAGCCGAACAAAAATCCGGCATCGCAAAGGATAAATCATCACTAACATCGCCGCCCCACGGATTACACGGAGCGGGCATAATGGCACCGCCGCACGGTCGCTTCATCAAGCCGGCATCGACCACGTCACGACCTGCATCGGCAGGGCCGCACTATTGCTTCTTCAAGCTGGTGTCCATCACGCCGACCTACTTCGACATCTCGGCTGGACCGGGGGCTTCGCCATCTCTTCATCAACCTACTCCGGACACTTCGGCGTCACTAGCCGACCAGACAATGGGTGCGCGGATCGAGTCTCAATTTTGGGAATCACCTTCCTTCGGATTGCTACAACAAATAAACCAGGTGCTATTAATCCTAGTATTTATTTTTGCTTGTTTGGGTTAATTTTTCCCAAGGAATTATTACTCTGGTTTGTCCATCATATGTACACAGGTCTATCAAATGGTGGCCTTATTATCGTCGCATGATGGTTCGGTCAGTTTCCGTACATAGTCCGGCGAACGCCGCATCCGGAACTCGGACCGACCTGTGAATCCAGGCTTTGCCACGCCTTTATTGCATTACGCCGACGACCTGCATCGACATCGACTTCGGCGCCAGGCCATATTTCTTTTATTACTCACTTTGCATAAATTATTTATTATGCAACGATTTTTTTAATTATCATTATTACTATTTGTTGGAAATATGCCCTAGAGGCAATAATAAAAGCATTATTATTATATTTCCTTGTTCATGATAATTTTCTTTTATTCATGCTATAATTGTATTATCCGGAAATCGTAATACACGTGTGAATACAAAGACCACAATACGTCCCTAGTAAGCCTCTAGTTGACTAGCTCGTTGGTCAACAGATAGTCATGGTTTCCTGACTATGGACATCAGATGTCAATGACAACGGGATCACGTCATTAGAAGAATGACGTGATGGACAAGACCCAATCCTAAGCATAGCACAAGATCGTGTAGTTCGTTTTGCTAGAGCTTTTCCAATGTCAAGTTGTCACGCCCAATATGCGACCCTATCCAAAAGGAACTCGACGGTCCCACCAAGGATAGACCCGCATATTGAAACGCTTTTGCAAGGTGGATATCATTACATCAACATTACATAATAGTGGGAATACATACATAAGGCACAAATGCCACAAGGATACATCAACATCATAAACAAGATCAACATCCGACTACAGATGAAACATAAATGTAAACCCAAACGACATCCACTTCGCTAGCCCAGGCTGCCGACCTGGAACCTATCCCCTGATCGAGGAAGAAGCAGAAGAAGAACTCCAACACAAGCAAACATCGCTCTCGCGTCATGAGCAACGCACAACCTGTACCTGCAACTGGTGGTGTAGTAATCTGTGAGCCACGAGGACTCAGCAATCCCATTACCATGGGTATCAAGACTAGCAAAGCTTAATGGGAAAGGAAGGGATAAAGTGGTGAGGTTGCAGCAGCGACTAAGCATATATGGTGGCTAACTTACGCAAAAGAGAGCGAGAAGAGAAACAAAGGAACGGTCGACAACTAGTAATGATCAAGAAGTGATCCTGAACTCCTACTTACGTCAGACATAACCCAGAAACCGTGTTCTCCTCTCGAACAACCCGAAAAGAGACACTCACTTACGCACACGGTTGGTGTATTTTAGAAGAGGTTTGCTTCAAGTTTACTACAACCGGATATTAACAAATTCCCATCTCGCCACATAACCATGCACGGCTCTCGAAAAGTTTATACCTGCAGGGTGTCCCAACTTAGCCCATGATAAGCTCTCGCGATCAACGAAGGATATTCCTTCTCCCGGAAGACCCGATCAGTCTCGGAATCCGGCTACAAGACATTTCGACAAAGAATAAAACAAGACCAGCAAAGCCGCCCGGATGTGCCGACAAATCGATAGGAGCTGCACATATCTCGGTCTCGAGCACACCGGATGAGCAAGACGTCGGGTTGGCATAGACCCTGATTGCCCTGTGGGGCGCCGGACATCGCTTCGGTTTGGACCAAAGACTCGAAGGAGAACTGGCCTGGGGGGCTAAAATAAAGATGACCCTCGGGCTCCGGAAAACCCAAGGGAAATAAAAGGGCATAGGTGAGGCAAATGGTAAGACCAATGTTGGGCCTTGCTGGAGGAGTCTTATTCAAAGCGAACTGTCAAGGGGATCCCATAAATCACCCGACCGCGTTAGGGACGCTAAATCCGGGAACATAATACCGATATGACAGAAACTAGGGCGGCAAGAGTGGAACAAAACACCAGGCATAAGGCCGAGCCTTCCACCCTTTACCAAGTGTATAGATGCATTAATAATATAAGATATATTGTTATATCCCAACAAGTAAACATGTTCCAACAAGGAACAACATCTCCATGTTCCAACAAGGAACAAACTTTATCTTCACCTGCAACTAACAACGCTATAAGAGGGGCTGAGCAAAGCGGTAACATAGCCAAACAACGGTTTGCTAGGAAGGGTGACAAAGGTTAGAGGCGACATGGCAATTTGGGATGGCTTGAGCAGAAGTGATAGGTATCGCAGCATAGCGAAAAGAACGAAGCAACTAGCATAGCAATGATAGTAGTGAGATCCAGGGTAGCGGTCATCTTGCCTGAAATCCCAAAAGGAAGAAGAACGAGTCCATGAAGAAGAGGAACGGATGAAGCTGAACCAAGCGTAGACGAACGAATCCTCACGATCGCAACGAAACAGGAGCTAACAAGAAGAAGCACACAACATAGGTAAACACACCACCATGAACAAGACAAGATGCACAACAAGCATGATGCATGACAACACTACATGAAGCTACTCATGGCAAGAGATGATGCATACAAGAGCAACACATCAAAGCAAGTTTAAATGAGGCCGGAAGCAACATATAACAATTCCGTTAAGTCCTCATATGCAAATTTCGAAATTGGCCCAGATCTGAATAAACCTTATGTTCAAGTTGTTAAACAGCAAGTTAAGATGCATCACGATGATCTACACGAAATTCTAGTCAAGTTACATATAAAGTTCATTAGATTCGGAGCTACGGTCTAGAAGATATGAGCAAAACAAGTTAAGCATGGCATTGATGCAAAATACATGCAAACAACAAGCAAACACCTCCAAACAAGGATGCAACATGATAATATGAATCTATATGCAAAATCAAGCAAGTTTCATATAGAGCACACTCAAAACGGAGCAACGGTTCAGCACATACACCCTATACAATTTATGGCAACAATCTGTCCATAACAGCAAGTAGGCATATTGCAAGCATCAAAACAATATGCTACAGGACATCAACATAATAACAAAAGGCATGGACATGATCTACAGGTAAAGCATTACAAAACATGAACACTGAGCTATCTCCAGAAACAACTAGAACATGCTCAAAAACACATGGCAAGATTGCAAATAGTAACAGTTTCAGGCATTGGCAGAAATAACATCAGGTTGCAATGTTTAGAGCTATGAAACAACATGCTACAGGAACTTAACATGGCAAACAAAGGCATGGCATGAATCTACTAATTGCATAGAACAAAAGTCCTTTAGTGACCATAAGCCAAAAAGGATCAAGATATGATGGCACCCATGTAAACATGGAAAGTTATATTACAGATTTAAACATGGCAGGAACAACAATAAGTAGGCATGTTGGTGAGCTTGAACCACTCACCACAGAGCAATACATGGCATGGCAAGGTAACCAACAGCAAGAAGACATGGCATAGAAGCTATACATGGCAAGAACGACATCATAGCATATACGGATCAATTACAACAACCTTGGCAAAATTGAATAACATGTAAACAATCTGCCAGGAAACATTTTATAGCAAAAGTAGGGCGCCGGAGCACGGGGGAAAACCAACTGCGTTAACCTAAAGAAAATTTGAAGGGGAAGAGAAGTAATTCAAAACACCTACGTCAAGATTTCTCACCAGAGCGACGAAGGGACTGAGGAGTAAAAAGAATTCCTACTCTCCGATATAACTAGACTCCGAAAATAGTTTTTTTCTAGACTCAACAACGGCCAAACTACACGATCAATCAAGGGGGCTCCTAAGGTCGGTCGAGGCTCTGATTACCAACTTGTCACGCCCAATATGCGACCCTATCCAAAAGGAACTCGACGGTCCCACCAAGGATAGACCCAGATATTGAAACGCTTTTGCAAGGTGGATATCATTACATCAACATTACATAATAGTGGGAATACATACATAAGGCACAAATGCCACAAGGATACATCAACATCATAAACAAGATCAACATCCGACTACAGATGAAACATAAATGTAAACCCAAACGACATCCACCACGCTAGCCCAGTCAGCCGACCGAACCTATCCCCGATCGAGGAAGAAGCGTAAGAAGAACTCCAACACAAGCAAACATCGCCTCAAGGCCATGAGCAACGCACAACCTGTACCGCAATCGGTGGTGTAGTAATCAGAGCCACGAGGACTCAAAGCAATCCCATTACCATGGGTATCAAGACTAGCAAAGCTTAATGGGAAAGGAAGGGATAAAGTGGTGAGGTTGCAGCAAAGCGACTAAGCATATATGGTGGCTAACTTACGCAAAAGAGAGCGAGAAGAGAAACAAAGGAACGGTCGACAACTAGTAATGATCAAGAAGTGATCCTGAACTCCTACTTACGCCGACATAACCCGGAAACTGTGTTCTCCTCTCGAACAACCCCGAAAAGAGACACTCACGGTTACGCATTACCTGGTTGGTGTATTTTAGAAGAGGTTTGCTTCAAGTTTACTACAACCGGATATTAACAAATTCCCATCTGCCACATAATCCGCGGCACGGCTCTCGAAAGTTTATACCTGCAGGGTGTCCCAACTTAGCCCATGATAAGCTCTCGCGATCAACGAAGGATATTCCTTCTCCCCGGAAGACCCGATCGGCCTCGGAATCCCGGCTACAAGACATTTCGACAAAGAATAAAACAAGACCAAAGCAAAGCCGCCCGGATGTGCCGACAAATCCTGATAGGAGCTGCACATATCTCGGTCTCGTGGCACACCGGATGAGCAAGACGTCGGGTTGGCATAGACCCTGACGCCTGTGGGGCGCCGGACATCGCCGGTTTGGACCAGACTGAAGGAGAACTGCCCGGGGCTAAATATGATGACCCTCGGGCTCCGGAAACCCAAGGGAAATAAAAGGGCATAGGTGAGGCAAATGGTAAGACCAATGTTGGGCCTTGCTGGAGGAGTCTTATTCAAAGCGAACTGTCAAGGGGGTCCCATAAATCACACCCGACCGCGTTAGGGACGCAAAAATCCGGGAACATAATACCGATATGACGGAAACTAGGGCGGCAAGAGTGGAACAAAACACCAGGCATAAGGCCGAGCCTTCCACCCTTTACCAAGTGTATAGATGCATTAATAATATAAGATATATTGTTATATCCCAACAAGTAAACATGTTCCAACAAGGAACAACATCTCCATGTTCCAACAAGGAACAAACTTCATCTTCACCTGCAACTAACAACGCTATAAGAGGGGCTGAGCAAAGCGGTAACATAGCCAAACAACGGTTTGCTAGGAAGGGTGACAAAGGTTAGAGGTCGACATGGCAATTTGGGATGGCTTGAGCAAAGAAGTGATAGGTATCGCATGCATAGCGAAGAACGAAGCAACTAGCATAGCAATGATAGTAGTGAGATCCAGGGTAGCGGTCATCTTGCCTGAAATCCCGCAAGGAAGAAGAACGAGTCCATGAAGAAGACGAACGGATGAAGCCGAACCAAGCGTAGATGAACGAATCCTCACGATCGCAACGCAACAGGAACTAACAAGAAGAAGCACACAACATAGGTAAACACACCACCATGAACAAGACAAGATGCACAACAAGCATGATGCATGACAACACTACATGAAGCTACTCATGGCAAGAGATGATGCATACAAGAGCAACACATCAAAGCAAGTTTAAATGAGGCCGAAGCAACATATAACAATTCCGTAAGTCCTCATATGCAAATTTCTGAAATTGGCCCAGATCTGAATAAACCTTATGTTCAAGTTGTTAAACAGCAAGTTAAGATGCACCACGATGATCTACACGAAATTCTAGTCAAGTTACATATAAAGTTCATTAGATTCGGAGCTACGGTCTAGAAGATATGAGCAAAACAAGTTAAGCATGGCATTGATGCAAAATACATGCAAACAACAAGCAAACACCTCCAAACAAGGATGCAACATGATAATATGAATCTATATGCAAAATCAAGCAAGTTTCATATAGAGCACACTCAAAACGGAGCAACGGTTCAAAGACATACACCCTATACAAGTTATAGCAACAATCTGTCCATAACAGCAAGTAGGCATATTGCAAGCATCAAAACAATATGCTACAGGACCTCAACATAATAACAAAAGGCATGGACATGATCTACAGGTAAAGCATTACAAAACATGAACACTGAGCTATCTCCAGAAACAACTAGAACATGCTCAAAAACACATGGCAAGATTGCAAATAGTAACAGTTTCAGGCATTGGCAGAAATAACATCAGGTTGCAATGTTTAGAGCTATGAAACAACATGCTACAGGAACTTAACATGGCAAACAAAGGCATGGCATGAATCTACTAATTGCATAGAACAAAAGTCCTTTAGTGACCATAAGCCAAAAAGGATCAAGATATGATGGCACCCATGTAAACATGGAAAGTTATATTACAGATTTAAACATGGCAGGAACAACAATAAGTAGGCATGTTGGTGAGCTTGAACCACTCACCACAGAGCAATACATGGCATGGCAAGGTAACCAACAGCAAGAAGACATGGCATAGAAGCTATACATGGCAAGAACAACATCATAGCATATACGGATCAATTACAACAACCTTGGCAAAATTGAATAACATGTAAACAATCTGCCAGGAAACATTTTATAGCAAAAGTAGGGCCGGAGCACGGGGAGCCGGATCCGCCGCCCTCACCGGATCTCACGCCAAGGGGGCGGGGGCGACCGTGAGCAAGGGCGGCGGCGGAGCTCGGGGTTTGCCGCTGGCGGCGGCTGGGCGGCGCTATGGCGGCGGCGACCGGAGGCGAGGCGCGCGCCCCGGTGGCGGAGGGCGGCGGCACGCCCGAGGGGAGGTGGAGGGCGCGGCGAGAGGGCGGCCGGGCGGGCGGGCGGCGGGTCGCCGGCGGGTTGGCGGGCGCGGGCGCACGGCTGGCGGAGCGCGGGCGCGGCCCGGAGGCGACGGCGGCGGGCGCGGGTTGGCGGCGGCCGATCGGCCGGAGGGCTGCTGGCCGGGCTCGAGGGCCCGCGCGGTGGAGGCGCGGTGGAGACGGCGGCGGACATGTCCGGCGCGCAGAGGAGGTGGGATCTAGGGTTAGGGGCGAATTCATCCGCGAATTTCGGAGGGGGAGATGTATTTATAGGTTGAGGGAGCTAGGAGAGTCCAAATGAGGTGCGGTTTTCGACCACGCGATCGTGATCGAACGACCGAGAGCATGGAGGAGAGTTAGATGGGTTTTGGGCCACTTTAGAAGGGGTGTTGGGCTGCAAACAAAAGAGGCTTTTGCGGCTACCCGGTTAACCGTTGGAGTACCAAACGACCTCCAAATGGCACGAAACTTGACAAAGCGGTTCACCGTGCTATACCAAGGCCGCTTGACAAACCTCGGACCAATCCGAGACCGTTTAACACCCGCACATGAAAAAGAGGTAAAAGGGGTGCCGGGAGACATAGGAGTGCCGGATTGCAAAACGGACAACGGGAAAAATGCTCGGATGCATGAGACGAACACGTATGCAAAATGAAATGCACATGATGACATGATATGAAATGCAGATGATGACATGGCAAAGAGAGACACGCAAGCACATGACATGGCAAAGACGGCGAATAACTAGCGTACACCGGGCGATCGAATCCGGGCGCTATAACACTCCTCCACTAACAAGAGATCTCGTCCCGAGATCTTAGGACCGAGACGGAAGAGAAAAAGGATGAGGTGAAACAAGAACTCAAAGAAGAAGCAAGGAATCGAGAGCACAAGAGAAGAAGAGAGGAACGATGAGAATGACGAGAATCGAAAACTCACTGAATCAGATAGACTATGAAACAACTCGTTCTAACCGGAGTGGTTGGAATGAGAAAAGAAACGAATAAGATCAAACGATGAAGTGTAACTCAGACCGACATGGAAAGAATAGAACATGAACTTGAGAAGATGGAACGATACTTGATGAGGACATGAGACAAAACCTCCGGAAAGAATTAAAAACATGGAATGAAATGAGCTTAGAAGGAAGGGTTGCACGAGGTTGTTGAGAAAATCAACGATTTAAAGAATAAGCTTGTTGTGGACTTATGGATACATCTCAAAATTTATGAGGTGATAGCCAACCACAAGCGGAAAAGAAAGAATAGATGAGAGGAACAAAGAAATGCAAAACTCCAATACAAAAGAATACAGAGAATTAATTGCGCCGAGAAGCAAGAAGGAAAGATATTTGGGCTCCACCAACAAGAATCTTGATGAACTCTTGAAGAAAAGATTAAATCATGAAGAACCACCATGAAGAACTCCGGTAACAAAAGGATGAAGAGATAGAATGAAGGAAGAAAGAATAAGATGAGCCTTGCGATGATTTAGATGGAGGTTCCGACGAAATGGTCGAGGAAACTGAACTCCGGATAAGAAAAAGATGAAAAGACTTGGTACTAGAATTTATTCATTAAGAACAAACTCCAAAGGAAGGGATTAATCACTTTGATGAAATAAGAATAAGATTTATTGTATGCTTATCCTTCATCAAATTAAATTGATGACCAACAATGGATTTTGGCATACTACTTATTCTTCTTGAAAAAGGATTGAGAAGTGACATATCGCAAACTTGAGGAGGACTTCATGACTCACCGGTAGGTTGAAAAGAACGAATGGATTAATATGATAAACAAGGAAAAAGAATCTTGAACGAACCACCGTGAAGATGAAAATTTACAAAAAGAAGAGAACGGATCGCCGGAAAGAATTAGAAAAACACGAAGATACTTGAGGGAGTTAAAATGCAAGAGAACAAAGAGATCGCGAATCGATAGAAGAATACTTGAACGAAGCACCGGAGGAATATTGAGACGAACGGTGGCACGAATATGGAATAATTGAAGAACGAATTTGAAAACTTAGAACGAAGAAATCTTCCAAAAGATGGCCTCCGGATGATCGAGACAGAAAACAACTCCTGCAATACTCGGATTGATGAAAAGAATTGCACGACTGGAAACAATTAGATAGGATCACATCGAGCTAGCACCATGAATCTCCGGGGGAACGGGAAAGATTTAAGAGAAAAAAATCTACGACGGTCTTCAAATGATGAAGAGAAACACCACCAAAATTACTGGGATACTCCGGGAGAATGAAAAACGAATAGGTTGAGCCAACAATGAAAAGAATTTGAAAGAGATCTTGGAAAAGATCTCGACCGATGAAATTCATTCTTACGCCAAACTCCGAAAAGAATTTAGGATAACTCCGGTAAATTAGAAGAGTCGTAAGATCCTCGAAAAGACCCGTGGGTTAGGGCCCATCAAGAGAAAAACACCGTTGGAAAGGATTGTTGAACATATAGATGATGCACCGAACAAATGAAATACTAGAATGAGGTGACAACCTCGAATTAATTCGAATACGTATTTAATCTCCTGAGATGACTTCGGAACTCCGGAATGATAACTTGGCAAGAGGCGAACGAGCAAAGAGAACACTTCGAAGGAAAAGAATATGATCAACACCGAAAAACTTGAATTGAATCCATCGGAAAAAGAAAGGGATGAAGAATGATGAACAAGACGAGAATTCACCGGTTGAAACAATTGAGGGAAGACTCAAGAGGCTCCACACGAAAGAAATTGATGCCCGAAAGAGACTCAAACTCTAGGAAGAAAAGGGTGGAGGGCGGAAAAACAAAGGCAACTTGAAGGGGAAATCGATGAATATCTTGAAGAGAAAACACCGTTGAGATTATTGAGGAAAGAAAGCAAAGACTTCAAGACGAGTAGGACGGATACCCGACACGGACTCCGGTTCGGAAAAGAAGAAGGGAGGGCGGGTGGGAAAAGAAAACAACTGAGGATTGAATCAAAGATGAAGAGGCTCGAGTCAACTTGACGAGAAATGCACCGGATGAAAAGAGCTGAGAAACAACTATCGGAAAACCAACTGCGTTAACCTAAAGAAAATTTGAAGGGGAAGAGAAGTAATTCAAAACACCTACGTCAAGATTTCTCACCAGAGCGACGAAGGGACTGAGGAGTAAAAAGAATTCCTACTCTCCGATATAACCGCATCTCAAAATAGTTTTTTCTAGACTCAACAACGGCCAAACTACACGATCAATCAAGGGGCTCCTAAGGTCGGTCGAGGCTCGACATTACCAACTTGTCACGCCTAATATGCGACCCTATCCAAAAGGAACTCGACGGTCCCACCAAGGATAGACCCAAGATATTGAAACGCTTTTGCAAGGTGGATATCATTACATCAACATTACATAATAGTGGGAATACATACATAAGGCACAAATGCCACAAGGATACATCAACATCATAAACAAGATCAACATCCGACTACAGATGAAACATAAATGTAAACCCAAACGACATCCACTGCTAGCCCAGTGCTGCCGACCGAACCTATCCTCGATCGAGGAAGAAGCGTAAGAAGAACTCCAACACAAGCAAACATCGCTCTCGCGTCATGAGCAACGCACAACCTGTACTGCAATCGGTGGTGTAGTAATCTGTGAGCCACGAGGACTCAAAGAATCCCATTACCATGGGTATCAAGACTAGCAAAGCTTAATGGGAAAGGAAGGGATAAAGTGGTGAGGTTGCAGCAGCGACTAAGCATATATGGTGGCTAACTTACGCAAAAGAGAGCGAGAAGAGAAACAAAGGAACGGTCGACAACTAGTAATGATCAAGAAGTGATCCTGAACTCCTACTTACGTCAGACATAACCCGGAAACTGTGTTCTCCTCTCGAACAACCCCGAAAAGAGACACTCACGGTTACGCACACGGTTGGTGTATTTTAGAAGAGGTTTGCTTCAAGTTTACTACAACCGGATATTAACAAATTCCCATCTGCCACATAACCGCGGGCACGGCTCTCGAAAGTTTATACCCTGCAGGGGTGTCCCAACTTAGCCCATGATAAGCTCTCGCGATCAACGAAGGATATTCCTTCTCCCCCGGAAGACCCGATCAGTCTCGGAATCCCGGCTACAAGACATTTCGACAGTAATAAAACAAGACCAGCAAAGCCGCCCGGATGTGCCGACAAATCCTGATAGGAGCTGCACATATCTCGGTCTCAGGGCACACCGGATGAGCAAGACGTCGGGTTGGCATAGACCCTGATTGCGCAGGGGGCGCCGGACATCGCTTCGGTTTGGACCAAAGACTCGAAGGAGAACTGGCCCGGGGGGCTAAAATAAGGATGACCCTCGGGCTCCGGAAAACCCAAGGGAAATAAAAGGGCATAGGTGAGGCAAATGGTAAGACCAATGTTGGGCCTTGCTGGAGGAGTCTTATTCAAAGCGAACTGTCAAGGGGGTCCCATAAATCACACCCGACCGCGTTAGGGACGCAAAAATCCGGGAACATAATACCGATATGACGGAAACTAGGGCGGCAAGAGTGGAACAAAACACTGTGCATAAGGCCGAGCCTTCCACCCTTTACCAAGTGTATAGATGCATTAATAATATAAGATATATTGTTATATCCCAACAAGTAAACATGTTCCAACAAGGAACAACATCTCCATGTTCCAACAAGGAACAAACTTCATCTTCACCTGCAACTAACAACGCTTATAAGAGGGGCTGAGCAAAGCGGTAACATAGCCAAACAACGGTTTGCTAGGAAGGGTGACAAAGGTTAGAGGCCGACATGGCAATTTGGGATGGCTTGAGCAGCAAGTGATAGGTATCGCGGCATAGCGAAAGAACGAAGCAACTAGCATAGCAATGATAGTAGTGAGATCCAGTAGAAGCGGTCATCTTGCCTGAAATCCCGCAAGGAAGAAGAACGAGTCCATGAAGAAGACGAACGGATGAAGCCGAACCAAGCGTAGATGAACGAATCCTCACGATCGCAACGCAACAGAACTAACAAGAAGAAGCACACAACATAGGTAAACACACCACCATGAACAAGACAAGATGCACAACAAGCATGATGCATGACAACACTACATGAAGCTACTCATGGCAAGAGATGATGCATACAAGAGCAACACATCAAAGCAAGTTTAAATGAGGCCGAAAGCAACATATAACAATTCCGGTAAGTCCTCATATGCAAATTTCGAAATTGGCCCAGATCTGAATAAACCTTATGTTCAAGTTGTTAAACAGCAAGTTAAGATGCACCACGATGATCTACACGAAATTCTAGTCAAGTTACATATAAAGTTCATTAGATTCGGAGCTACGGTCTAGAAGATATGAGCAAAACAAGTTAAGCATGGCATTGATGCAAAATACATGCAAACAACAAGCAAACACCTCCAAACAAGGATGCAACATGATAATATGAATCTATATGCAAAATCAAGCAAGTTTCATATAGAGCACACTCAAAACGGAGCAACGGTTCAAAGCACATACACCCTATACAAGTTATAGCAACAATCTGTCCATAACAGCAAGTAGGCATATTGCAAGCATCAAAACAATATGCTACAGGACCTCAACATAATAACAAAAGGCATGGACATGATCTACAGGTAAAGCATTACAAAACATGAACACTGAGCTATCTCCAGAAACAACTAGAACATGCTCAAAAACACATGGCAAGATTGCAAATACTAACAGTTTCAGGCATTGGCAGAAATAACATCAGGTTGCAATGTTTAGAGCTATGAAACAACATGCTACAGGAACTTAACATGGCAAACAAAGGCATGGCATGAATCTACTAATTGCATAGAACAAAAGTCCTTTAGTGACCATAAGCCAAAAAGGATCAGAAGATATGATGGCACCCATGTAAACATGGAAAGTTATATTACAGATTTAAACATGGCAGGAACAACAATAAGTAGGCATGTTGGTGAGCTTGAACCACTCACCACAGAGCAATACATGGCATGGCAAGGTAACCAACAGCAAGAAGACATGGCATAGAAGCTATACATGGCAAGAACAACATCATAGCATATACGGATCAATTACAACAACCTTGGCAAAATTGAATAACATGTAAACAATCTGCCAGGAAACATTTTATAGCAAAAGTAGGGCGCCGGAGCACGGGGGAGCCGGATCCGGCCGGCCCCTCACCGGATCTGGCGCCGGCGGGGGTGGGGGCGATCTGTGAGTAAGGGCGGCGGCGAGCTCGGGGGTTTTGCCGGGCGGGCGGCGGGCGGGCGCTATGGCGGCGGCGACGGGAGGCGAGGCGCGCTGCCCCGGTGGCGGAGGGCGGCGGCACGCCGGCGAGGGAGGTGGAGGGCGCGGCGGAGAGGGCGGCCGGCGGGCGGGCGGCGGGTCGCCGGGCGGGGTTGCTGGCGCGGGCGCACGGCGCGCGATGGGCGCGCCCGGAGGCAGGCAGACGGCGGCGCTGGCCGGGCGGCGGCGGCCGATCGGCCGGGAGGGCTGCTGCTGGGCCTGGAGGGGCCCAGCGGTGGAGGCGCTGGTGGAGACGGGCGGGCGACATGTCCGCGCAAGGCAGGAGTGGGATCTAGGGTTAGGGCGAATTCATCCGAATTTCGGAGGAGATGTATTTATAGGTTGAGGGAGCTAGGAGAGTCCAAATGAGGTGCGGTTTTCACCACGCGATCGTGATCGAACGACCGAGAGCATGGAGGAGAGTTAGATGGGTTTTGGGCCACTTTAGAAGGGGTGTTGGGCTGCAAACAAAAGAGGCTTTTATGCTACCCTTGCTAACTGCTGAGTACCAAACGACCTCCAAATGGCACGAAACTTGACAGGCGGTCTACCGGTGCTATACCAAGGCCGCTTGACAAACCTCGGACCAATCCGAGACCGTTTAACACCCGCACATGAAAAAGAGGTAAAAGGGGTGCCGGGAGACATAGGAGTGCCGGATTGCAAAACGGACAACGGGAAAAATGCTCGGATGCATGAGACGAACACGTATGCAAAATGAAATGCACATGATGACATGATATGAAATGCAGATGATGACATGGCAAAGAGAGACACGCAAGCACATGACATGGCAAAGACGGCGAATAACTGGCAGACACCTGGCGCATCGAATCCGGGGCGTTACAACACTCCTCCACTAACAAGAGATCTCGTCCCGAGATCTTAGGACCGAGACGGAAGAGAAAAAGGATGAGGTGAAACAAGAACTCAAAGAAGAAGCAAGGAATCGAGAGCACAAGAGAAGAAGAGAGGAACGATGAGAATGACGAGAATCGAAAACTCACTGAATCAGATAGACTATGAAACAACTCGTTCTAACCGGAGTGGTTGGAATGAGAAAAGAAACGAATAAGACTGAAACGATTTAGGCAGAACTCAGACTGGACATGGAAAGAATAGAACATGAACTTGAGAAGATGGAACGATACTTGATGAGGACATGAGACAAAACCTCCGGAAAGAATTAAAAACATGGAATGAAATGAGCTTAGAAGGAAGGGTTGCACGAGGTTGTTGAGAAAATCAACGACGAAAGAATAAGCTTGTTGTGGACTTATGGATACATCTCAAAATTTATGAGGTGATAGCCAACCACAAGCGGAAAAGAAAGAATAGATGAGAGGAACAAAGAAATGCAAAACTCCAATACAAAAGAATACAGAGAATTAATTGCGCTTCGAGAAGCAAGAAGGAAAGATATTTGGGCTCCACCAACAAGAATCTTGATGAACTCTTGAAGAAAAGATTAAATCATGAAGAACCACCATGAAGAACTCCGGTAACAAAAGGATGAAGAGATAGAATGAAGGAAGAAAGAATAAGATGAGCCTTGCGATGATTTAGATGGAGGTTCAACGAAATGGTCGAGGAAACTGAACTCCGGATAAGAAAAGATGAAAAGACTTGGTACTAGAATTTATTCATTAAGAACAAACTCCAAAGGAAGGGATTAATCACTTTGATGAAATAAGAATAAGATTTATTGTATGCTTATCCTTCATCAAATTAAATTGATGACCAACAATGGATTTTGGCATACTACTTATTCTTCTTGAAAAGGATTGAGAAGTGACATATCGCAAACTTGAGGAGGACTTCATGACTCACCGTAGGTTGAAAAGAACGAATGGATTAATATGATAAACAAGGAAAAGAATCTTGAACGAACCACCGTGAAGATGAAAATTTACAAAAAGAAGAGAACGGATCACGGAAAGAATTAGAAAAACACGAAGATACTTGAGGGAGTTAAAATGCAAGAGAACAAAGAGATCGCGAACTGATAGAAGAATACTTGAACGAAGCACCGGAGGAATATTGAGACGAACGAAGTGGCACGAATATGGAATAATTGAAGAACGAATTTGAAAACTTAGAACGAAGAAATCTTCCGAAAAGATGGCCTCCGGATGATCGAGACAGAAAACAACTCCTGCAATACTCCGGATTGATGAAAAGAATTGCACGACTGGAAACAATTAGATAGGATCACATCGAGCTAGCACCATGAATCTCCGGGGGAACGGGAAAGATTTAAGAGAAAAAAATCTACGACGGTCTTCAAATGATGAAGAGAAACACCACCAAAATTACTGGGATACTCCGGGAGAATGAAAAACGAATAGGTTGAGCCAACAATGAAAAGAATTTGAAAGAGATCTTGGAAAAGCATCTGACTGATGAAATTCATTCTTACGTCAAACTCCGAAAAGAATTTAGGATAACTCCGGGTAAATTAGAAGAGTCAGGTAAGATCCTGGGAAAAGACCTGTGGGTTAGGGCCCACTGAAGAGAAAAACACCGTTGGAAAGGATTGTTGAACATATAGATGATGCACCGGAACAAATGAAATACTAGAATGAGGTGACAACCTCGAATTAATTCGAATACGTATTTAATCTCCCGAGATGACTTCGAACTCCGAATGATAACTTGGCAAGAGGCGAACGAGCAAAGAGAACACTTCAAGGAAAAGAATATGATCAACACCAAAAACTTGAATTGAATCCATCGGAAAAAGAAAGGGATGAAGAATGATGAACAAGACGAGAATTCACCGGTTGAAACAATTGAGGGAAGACTCAAGAGGCTCCACACGAAAGAAATTGATGCCCGAAAGAGACTCAAACTCTAGGAAGAAAAGGGTGGGAGGGCGGGAAAAACAAAGGCAACTTGGAAGGGGAAATCGATGAATATCTTGAAGAGAAAACACCGGTTGAGATTATTGAGGAAAGAAAGCAAAGACTTCGCACGAGTAGGACGGATACCCGATTACGGACTCCGGTTCGGAAAAGAAGAAGGGAGGGCGGGTGGGAAAAGAAAACAACTGAGGATTGAATCAAAGATGAAGAGGCTCGAGTCAACTTGACGAGAAATGCACCGGATGAAAAGAGCTGAGAAACAACTATCGGAAAACCAACTGCGTTAACCTAAAGAAAATTTGAAGGGGAAGAGAAGTAATTCAAAACACCTACGTCAAGATTTCTCACCAGAGCGACGAAGGACCGAGGAGTAAAAAGAATTCCTACTCCGATATAACTAGACTCGAAAATAGTTTTTTCTAGACTCAACTACGGCCAAACTACACGATCAATCAAGGGGCTCCTAAGGTCGGTCGAGGCTCTGATTACCAACTTGTCACGCCCAATATGCGACCCTATCCAAAAGGAACTCGACGGTCCCACCAAGGATAGACCCGCATATTGAAACGCTTTTGCAAGGTGGATATCATTACATCAACATTACATAATAGTGGGAATACATACATAAGGCACAAATGCCACAAGGATACATCAACATCATAAACAAGATCAACATCCGACTACAGATGAAACATAAACAAACCCAAACGACATCCACTCGCTAGCCCAGTGCCGACTGGAACCTATCCCCGATCGAGGAAGAAGCGTAAGAAGAACTCCAACACAAGCAAACATCGCCTCGCGTCATGAGCAACGCACAACCTGTACTCGCAATCGGTGGTGTAGTAATCAGTGAGCCACGAGGACTCAGCAATCCCATTACCATGGGTATCAAGACTAGCAAAGCTTAATGGGAAAGGAAGGGATAAAGTGGTGAGGTTGCAGCAGCGACTAAGCATATATGGTGGCTAACTTACGCAAAAGAGAGCGAGAAGAGAAACAAAGGAACGGTCGACAACTAGTAATGATCAAGAAGTGATCCTGAACTCCTACTTACGTCAGACATAACCCGGAAACTGTGTTCTCCTCTCGAACAACCCCGAAAAGAGACACTCACGGTTACGCACACGGTTGGTGTATTTTAGAAGAGGTTTGCTTCAAGTTTACTACAACCGGATATTAACAAATTCCCATCTGCCACATAACCATGGGCACGGCTCTCGAAAAGTTTATACCCTGCAGGGTGTCCCAACTTAGCCCATGATAAGCTCTCGCGATCAATCGAAGGATATTCCTTCTCCCGGAAGACCCGATCAGTCTCGGAATCCGGCTACAAGACATTTCGACAAAGAATAAAACAAGACCAGCAAAGCCGCCCGGATGTGCCGACAAATCCTGATAGGAGCTGCACATATCTCGGTCTCAGGCACACCGGATGAGCAAGACGTCGGGTTGGCATAGACCCCGATTGCCCTGTGGGGCGCCGGACATCGCCGGTTTGGACCAAAGCACTCGAAGGAGAACTGCCCGGGGCTAAAATAAGGATGACCCTCGGGCTCCGGAAAACCCAAGGGAAATAAAAGGGCATAGGTGAGGCAAATGGTAAGACCAATGTTGGGCCTTGCTGGAGGAGTCTTATTCAAAGCGAACTGTCAAGGGGGTCCCATAAATCACACCCGACCGCGTTAGGGACGCAAAAATCCGGGAACATAATACCGATATGACGGAAACTAGGCGGCAAGAGTGGAACAAAACACTGTGCATAAGGCCGAGCCTTCCACCCTTTACCAAGTGTATAGATGCATTAATAATATAAGATATATTGTTATATCCCAACAAGTAAACATGTTCCAACAAGGAACAACATCTCCATGTTCCAACAAGGAACAAACTTCATCTTCACCTGCAACTAACAACGCTATAAGAGGGGCTGAGCAAAGCGGTAACATAGCCAAACAACGGTTTGCTAAGAAGGGTGACAAAGGTTAGAGGCTGACATGGCAATTTGGGATGGCTTGAGCAGAAGTGATAGGTATCGCAGCATAGCGAAAGAACGAAGCAACTAGCATAGCAATGATAGTAGTGAGATCCAGGGTAGCGGTCATCTTGCCTGAAATCCCGCAAGGAAGAAGAACGAGTCCATGAAGAAGACGAACGGATGAAGCCGAACCAAGCGTAGATGAACGAATCCTCACGATCGCAACGCAACAGGAACTAACAAGAAGAAGCACACAACATAGGTAAACACACCACCATGAACAAGACAAGATGCACAACAAGCATGATGCATGACAACACTACATGAAGCTACTCATGGCAAGAGATGATGCATACAAGAGCAACACATCAAAGCAAGTTTAAATGAGGCCGAAAGCAACATATAACAATTCCTAGAAGTCCTCATATGCAAATTTCGAAATTGGCCCAGATCTGAATAAACCTTATGTTCAAGTTGTTAAACAGCAAGTTAAGATGCACCACGATGATCTACACGAAATTCTAGTCAAGTTACATATAAAGTTCATTAGATTCGGAGCTACGGTCTAGAAGATATGAGCAAAACAAGTTAAGCATGGCATTGATGCAAAATACATGCAAACAACAAGCAAACACCTCCAAACAAGGATGCAACATGATAATATGAATCTATATGCAAAATCAAGCAAGTTTCATATAGAGCACACTCAAAACGGAGCAACGGTTCAGCACATACACCCTATACAAGTTATAGCAACAATCTGTCCATAACAGCAAGTAGGCATATTGCAAGCATCAAAACAATATGCTACAGGACCTCAACATAATAACAAAAGGCATGGACATGATCTACAGGTAAAGCATTACAAAACATGAACACTGAGCTATCTCCAGAAACAACTAGAACATGCTCAAAAACACATGGCAAGATTGCAAATACTAACAGTTTCAGGCATTGGCAGAAATAACATCAGGTTGCAATGTTTAGAGCTATGAAACAACATGCTACAGGAACTTAACATGGCAAACAAAGGCATGGCATGAATCTACTAATTGCATAGAACAAAAGTCCTTTAGTGACCATAAGCCAAAAAGGATCAGAAGATATGATGGCACCCATGTAAACATGGAAAGTTATATTACAGATTTAAACATGGCAGGAACAACAATAAGTAGGCATGTTGGTGAGCTTGAACCACTCACCACAGAGCAATACATGGCATGGCAAGGTAACCAACAGCAAGAAGACATGGCATAGAAGCTATACATGGCAAGAACAACATCATAGCATATACGGATCAATTACAACAACCTTGGCAAAATTGAATAACATGTAAACAATCTGCCAGGAAACATTTTATAGCAAAAGTAGGGCGCCGGAGCACGGGGGAGCCGGATCCGGCCGGCCCCTCACCGGATCTGGCGCCGGCGGGGGTGGGGGCGACCGGCGGAGCAAGGGCGGCGGCGGAGCTCGGGGCTCGCCGGGCGGCGGCGGGCGGGCGTGCTATGGCGGCGGCGACGGAGGCGAGGCGCGCGCGCTGGCGAGGGGCGGCGGCACGCCGGGCGAGGGAGGTGGAGGCGCTGCGGCGGAGAGGGCGGCCGGGCGGGCGGGCGGCGGGTCGCCGGCGGGCGGGTATGCTGGCGCGGCGATCGGCGCCGCGCTGGCCGCAGTGATGCGCTGCAAGGCCCGGATGCGACGGCGGCGCGGGTGCGGGTGGCGGCGGCGGCCGATCAAGCCGGGAGGGCCGCAGCTGGGCCTCGGCGGGCCCGCCGCGTGGAGGCGCTGGTGGAGACGGGCGGCGACATGTCCGCGCAAGGCAGAAAGTGGGATCTAGGGTTAGGGGCGAATTCATCCGCGAATTTCGGAGGGGGAGATGTATTTATAGGTTGAGGGAGCTAGGAGAGTCCAAATGAGGTGCGGTTTTCGACCACGCGATCGTGATCGAACGACCGAGAGCATGGAGGAGAATTAGATGGGTTTTGGGCCACTTTGGAAGGGGTGTTGGGCTGCAAACAAAAGAGGCTTTTGCGGCTACCCGGTTAACCGTTGGAGTACCAAACGACCTCCAAATGGCACGAAACTTGACAGGCGGTCTACCGGTGCTATACCAAGGCCGCTTGACAAACCTCGGACCATTCCGAGACCGTTTAACACCCGCACATGAAAAAGAGGTAAAAGGGGTGCCGGGAGACATAGGAGTGCCGGATTGCAAAACGGACAACGGGAAAAATGCTCGGATGCATGAGACGTAACACGTATGCAAAATGAAATGCACATGATGACATGATATGAAATGCAGATGATGACATGGCAAAGAGAGACACGCAAGCACATGACATGGCAAAGACGGCGAATAACTGGCAGACACCTGGCGCATCGAATCCGGGGCGTTACACAAGTATCTCTTCCTTAGACCATGAGATCGTGTAACTCCCGGATACCGTAGGAGTGCTTTGGGTGTACCAAACGTCACAACGTAACTGGGTGACTATAAAGGTGCACTACAGGTATCTCCGAAAGTATCTGTTGGGTTGACACGGATCGAGACTGGGATTTGTCACTCCGTGTTACGGAGAGGTATCACTGGGCCCACAAGGTAGTGCATCATCATAATGAGCTCAAAGTGACCAAGTGTCTGGTCACGGGATCATGCATTATGGTACGAGTAAAGTGACTTGCCGGTAACGAGATTGAACGAGGTATTGGGATACCGACGATCGAATCTCGGGCAAGTAACATACCGTCTGACAAAAGAAATAGTATACGGGATTGATTGAATCCTCGACATCGTGGTTCATCCGATGACATCATCGAGGAGCATGTGGGAGCCAACATGGGTATCCAGATCCCGCTTTTGGTTATTGACCGTAGAGCCGACTCGGTCATGTCTGCATGTCTCCCGAACCCGTAGGGTCTACACACTTAAGGTTCGGTGACGCTAGGGTTATTAGGAAGACTTGTATGTGATTACCGAATGTTGTTCGGAGTCCCGGATGAGATCCCAGACGTCACGAGGAGTTCCGGAATGGTCCGGAGGTAAAGATTTATATATGGGAAGTTGTCAAACGGACACCGGAAGGTTTCGGGGGCTTATCGGTATTGTATCGGGCCACCAAGGGTTCCGGGGGTCCACCGGGAGGGGCCACCCCTCCCGGGGGGGGGGGCACATGGGCTGCGTGGGGCCGGAGCCAGCCCCTGGAGGGGTGGGCGCCCCCCGTGGGCCCATGTGCCTAGGGTTGGGGGGGCACCCTAGAGGGGGCGCCCCCCTTGCTTGGGGGGCAAGTTTCTCCCTCGTCAGCCGCCTCTAGATCCCATCTAGAGGGGCCGGCCCCCCTTGCCCCTTCCCCTATAAATAGAGGGGTGAGGGGAGGGCTGAACACCTAAGCCAAGGCGCAGCCCCTCCCCTCCCCAACACCTCTCCTCCTCCGTACGTGCTTGGTGAAGCCCTGCTGAATACTCGCACCAACAACACCACGCCGTGCTGCCGTTGGAGCTGTCTTCCTCAACCTCTCCTTCCTCCTTGCTGGATCAAGACGGAGGAGACGTCGTCTGCACTGTAAGTGTGTTGAACGCGGAGGTGCTTTCCGCTCAGACTTGGTCATCGGTGATCTGAATCACGGCGAGTACGACTCCATCATCACCATCCCCTTGAACGCTTCCGCACTCGATCTACTAGTGGTATGTAGATGCAAACTCACTCCCTTGACTCGTTGCTTAGATGAACTCATAGATGGATCTTGGTGAAACCGTAGGAAAAATTTTAATTTTCTGCAACGCTCCCCAACAAAGTGGCATCATGAGCTAGGTCTATGCGTAGTTCTCTATTGCACGCAGTAGAACACAATTTGGTTGTGGGCGAGATCTTGTCAACTTGCTTGCCGCTACTAGTCTTATCTAGCTTCAGCGGTATTGTGGGATGAATCGGCCCGGACCAACCTTACACGAACGCTTACGTGAGACCGGTTCCACCGACTAACATGCACTAGTTGCATAAGGTGGCTGGCGGGTGTCTGTCTCTCCCACTTTAGTTGGAGCGGATTCGATGAAAAGGGTCCTTATGAAGGGTAAATAGAAGTTGACAAAATCACGTTGTGGTTATTTGTAGGTAAGAAAACGTTCTTGCTAGAACCCAATTGCAGCCACGTAAAAGATGCAACAACAATTAGAGGACGCCTAACTTGTTTTTGCGGCAATTGTCATGTGATGTGATATGGCCGTAAGTTGTGATGAATGATGGATGGCATATTGTGATGTATGAGATCATGTTCTTGTAATAGGAATCACGACTTGCATGTCGATGAGTATGACAACCGGCAGGAGCCATAGGAGTTGTCTTTATTTTTGTATGACCTGCGTGTCATTGAAGAACACCATGTAAATTACTTTACTTTATTGCTAAACGTTAGCCATAAAAGTAGAAGTAGTCGTTGGCGTGACAACTTCATGAAGACACGATGATGGAGATCATGATGATGGAGATCATGGTGTCATGCCGGTGACAAGATGATCATGGAGCCCCGAAGATGGAGATCAATGGAGCTATATGATATTGGCCATATCATGTCACTACTATATAATTGCATGTGATGTTTATTATGCTTATGCATCTTGTTTACTTAGAACGACGGTAGTAAATAAGATGATCCCTTACAACAATTTCAAGAAGTGTTCTCCCCTAACTGCACCGTTGCTAAAGTTAAATGCGTTTCAAGCACCACGTGATGATCGGGTGTGATAGATCCTTACGCTCACATACAACGGGTGTAAGACAGTTTTACACATGCAAAACACTTAGGGTTAACTTGACAAGCCTAGCATGTACAGACATGGCCTCGAACACGGAGACCGAAAGGTCGAACACGAGTCGTATGGAAGATACGATCAACATGAGAATGTTCACCGACGATGACTAGTCCGTCTCACGTGATGATCGGACACGGCCTAGTCGACTCGGATCGTGTATCACTTAGATGACTAGAGGGATGTCTAATCTGAGTGGGAGTTCATTAAAATAATTTGATTAGATGAACTTAATTATCATGAACTTAGTCTAAAACCTTTGAAAATATGTCTTGTAGATCAAATGGCCAACGCTCATGTCAACCTGAACTTCAACACGTTCCTAGAGAAAACCAAGCTGAAAGATGATGGCAGCAACTATACGGACTGGGTCCGGAACCTGAGGATCATCCTCATAGCTGCCAGGAAACAATATGTCCTAGAAGGACCGCTAGGTGACGCTCCCGTCCCTGCAGAACCAAGACATTATGAATGCTTGGCAGACTCGTCTTGATGATTACTCCCTCGCTCAGTGCGGCATGCTTTACAGCTTAGAACCGGGCTCCAAAAGCGTTTTGAGCAACATGGAGCATATGAGATGTTCAAGAGCTGAAACTAGTTTTCCAAGCTCATGCCCGGTCGAGAGATATGAAGTCTCCGACAAGTTCTATAGTTGTAAGATGGAGGAAAACAGTTCTGTCGGTGAGCACATACTCAAAATGTCCGGGTTGCACAACCGCTTGTCCCACTGGACATAAACCTCCTGGACGAGGCGGTCATTGACAGAATCCTTCAATCGCTCCCACCAAGCTACAAGAGCTTTGTGATGAACTACAATATGCAGGGGATGGTGAAGACCATTCCGGTATTCTCAATGTGAAGTCAGCAGAGGTTGAAATCAAGAAAGAACATCAAGTGTTGATGGTCAACAAAACCACTAAGTTCAAGAAGGGCAAGGGCAAGAAGAACTTCAAGAAGGATGGCAAGGAGGTTGCCGCCCGTAAGCAAGTTGCCGGAAGAAGTCAAAGAATGGACCCAAGCACGAGACCGAGTGCTTTTATTGCAAGGGAAGGGTCAATGGAAGCGGAACTGCCCCAAATACTTAGCGGATAAGAAGGCGGCAACACCAAAGGTATATTTGATATACATGTAATTGATGTGTACCTTACCAAAGACTGTAGTAACTCCTGGGTATTTGATACCGTGCCGTTGCTCATATTTGTAACTCACAAAGAGCTGCGGAATAAGCGGAGACTGGCGAAGGACGAGGTGACGATCTTGGCGTCGGGAATGGTTCCAAGGTTGATGTGATCGCCCGTCGGCACGCTACCTCTACATTTACCTACGGGATTAGTTATAAACCTTAATAATTGTTATTTGGTGCCAAGTTTGAGCATGAACATTGTATCCGGATCTCGTTTGATACGAGATGGCTACTCATTTAAATCCGAGAATAATGGTTGTTCTATTTATATGAGAGATATGTTTTATGGTCATGCTCCTATGGTCAATGGTTTATTCTTAATGAATCTCGAGCGTAGTGTTACACATATTCATAGCGTGAATACCAAAAGATGTAAAGTTGATAACAATAGTCCCACATACTTGTGGCACTGCCGCCTTGGTCACATTGGTGTCAAGCGCATGAAGAAGCTCCATGTCGATGGACTTTTGGAGTCTCTTGATTATGAATCATTTAAAAAATGCGAACCAAGCCTTATGGGCAAGATGACCAAGACTACGTTCTCCGGAACAATTGAGAGAGCAACCAACATGTTGGAAATCATACATACCGATGTGTGCGGTCCAATGAGTGTTGAGGCTCATGGAGGATATCAAGTTATGTTCTCACTCTCACAGATGACTTGAGTAGACATGGGTATGTCTACTTGATGAAACACAAGTCTGAGACCTTTGAAAAGTTTAAGGAATTTCAGAATGAAGTAGAGAATCAACGTGACCGAAAGATAAAATTCTTACGATCGGATCGTGGAGGAGAATATTTAAGTCACGAATTTGGTACACACTTAAGAAAATGTGGAATCGTTTCACAACTCACGCCGCCTGGAACACCTCAGCGTAACGGTGTGTCCGAATGTCGTAATCGCACTCTATTGGATATGGTGCGATCTATGATGTCTCTTACCAATTTACCGCTATCATTTTGGGGATACGCTCTAGAGACAGCTACATTCACTTTAAATAGGGCATCGTCTAAATCCGTTGAGACGACACCGTATGAATTATGCTTTGGGAAGAAACCTAAGCTGTCGTTTCTAAAAGTTTGGGGATGCGATGCTTATGTCAAGAAACTTCAACCTGAAAAGCTCGAACCCAAGTCGGAAAAATGCGTCTTCATAGGATACCCTAAAGAAACCATTGGGTATACCTTCTACTTAAGATCCGAGGGCAAGATCTTTGTTGCCAAGAACAGATCCTTTACGGAAAAAGAGTTTCTCTCGAAAGAAGTAAGTGGGAGGAAAGTAGAACTCGATGAAGTACTACCTCTTGAACGGGAAAGTAGTGCAGCTCGTGAAAATGTTCCCGTGATGCCTACACCAACCGAAGAGGAAAATAATGATGATGATCAAGGTACTTCGGATCAAGTAGTTCTTGAACCGTAGGTCCACAAGGACACGTTCCGCACCAGAGTGGTACGGCAACCCTGTCCTGGAAATCATGTTTTTAGACAACGGTGAACCTTCGAACTATGAAGAAGCGATGGCGGGCCCAGATTCCAACAAATGGCTAGAATCCATGAAATCCGAGATAGAATCCATGTATGAAAACAAAGTATGGACTTTGACAGACTCGCCTGGCGATGATCTGCTAGCGATAGAAAACAATTGGATCTTTAACAATAAGACGGACGCGGATGGTAATTTCACAATCTATAAAGCTCGACTTTTCGCTAAGGTTTATCGGCAAGTTCAAGGGATTGACTACGATGATACTTTCTCTCCGTGGCGAAGCTTAAGTCCGTTCGAATCATGTTAGCAATTGCCGCATACTATGATTATGAGATATGGCGGATGGACGCCAAAACAGCGTTCCTTAACGGTTATCTTAAGGAAGAACTGTATATGATACAGCCGGAAGGTTTTGTCGATCCTAAGAATGCTAACAAAGTATGCAAGCTCCAGCGATCCATTTATGGGCTGGTGCAAGCATCTCGGAGTTGGAACATTCGCTTTGATGAGATGATCAAAGCGTTTGGGTTTATGCGCACTTATGGAGAAGCCTGCGTTTACAAGAAAGTGAGTGGGAGCTCAGGCATTTCTCATATTATATGTAGATGACATACTTTTGATGGGAAATGATATAGAATTCTTGGACAGCATTAAGGCCTACTTGAATAAGTGTTTTTCAATGAAGGACCTTGGAGAAGCTGCTTATATATTAGGCATCAAGATCTATAGAGATAGATCGAGACGCCTCATAGGTCTTTCACAAAGCACATACCTTGATAAGATTTTGAAGAAGTTCAAAATGGATCAGTCCAAGAAAGGGTTCTTGCAGGTCTTTGCAAGGTGTGAGATTGAGCTCAGCTCAATGCCCGACCACGGCAAAAGATAAAGAAGAGATGAGCGTCATCCCCTATGCCTCAGCCATAGGATCTATTATGTATGCCATGTCGTGTACCGCACTGATGTAAACCTTGCCGTAAGTTTGGTAGGAAGGTACCAAAGTAATCCCGGCAAGGAACACCGGACAGCGGTCAAGAATATCCTAAAGTACCGAAAAGGACAAAGGACATGTTTCTCGCTTATGGAGGTGACAAAGAGCTCGTCAGAAGGGTTACATCGACGCTTAGCTTCGACACGCATCTGGATGACTCTAAGTCACAAACCGGATACGTGTATATGTTGAATGGTGGAGCAAGAATGGTGCAGCTGCAAGCAGAGCGTCGTGGCGAGATCTACATGTGAAGCGGAGTACATGGCAGCCTAGGAGGCAGCGCATGAAGCAATTTGGAAGAAGGAGTTCATCACCGACCTAGGAGTCATACCCAATGCGTCGGGGCCAATCAAACTCTTCTGTGACAACACTGGAGCTATTGCACTTGCCAAGGAGCCCGTGTTTCACAACAAGACCAGGCACATCAAGCTGCCGCTTCAAATCCATCCGTGAAAATGTTCAAGATGGAGACATAGAAATTTGTAAAGTGCATACGGATCTCGAATGTCGCAGATCCGCTCACTAAACCTCTCTCATGAAAGCAAAACATGATCAACACCGTAACTCTATGGGTGTTCGATTCATAACAATGCAACTAGATTATTGACTCTAGTGCAAGTGGGAGACTGTTGGAAATATGCCCTAGAGGCAATAATAAAAGCATTATTATTATATTTCCTTGTTCATGATAATTGTCTTTTATTCATGCTATAATTGTATTATCCGGAAATCGTAATACACGTGTGAATACAAAGACCACAATACGTCCCTAGTAAGCCTCTAGTTGACTAGCTCGTTGGTCGACAGATAGTCATGGTTTCCTGACTATGGACATCAGATGTCATTGACAACGGGATCACGTCATTAGGAGAATGACGTGATGGACAAGACCCAATCCTAAGCATAGCACAAGATCGTGTAGTTCGTTTTGCTAGAGCTTTTCCAATGTCAAGTATCTCTTCCTTAGACCATGAGATCTGTAACTCCCGGATACCGTAGGAGTGCTTTGGGTGTACCAAATGTCACAATGTAACTGGGTGACTATAAAGGTGCACTACAGGTATCTCTGAAAGTATCTGTTGGGTTGACACGGATCGAGACTGGGATTTGTCACTCTGTGTTACGGAGAGGTATCACTGGGCCCACTCGGTAGTGCATCATCATAATGAGCTCAAAGTGACCAAGTGTCCGTCACGAGATCATGCATTATGGTACGAGTAAAGTGACTTGCCGTAACGAGATTGAACGAGGTATTGGGATACCGACGATCGAATCTCGGGCAAGTAACATACCGTCTAACAAAGGGAATAGTATACGGGATTGATTGAATCCTCGACATCGTGGTTCATCCGATGACATCATCGAGGAGCATGTGGGAGCCAACATGGGTATCCAGATCCCGCTGTTGGCTATTGACCAGAGAGTCATCTCATTCATGTCTGCATGTCTCCCGAACCCGTAGGGTCTACACACTTAAGGTTCGGTGACGCTAGGGTTATTAGGATGACTTGTATGTGATTACCGAATGATGTTCGGAGTCCCGGATGAGATCCCGGACGTCACGAGGAGTTCCGGAATGGTCCGGAGGTAAAGATTTATATATGGGAAGTTGTCAAACGGACACCGGAAGGTTTCGGGGGCTTATCGGTATTGTACCGGGGCCACCGGAAGGGTTCCGGGGGTCCACCGGGAGGGGCCACCCCTCCCGGGGGGCCACATGGGCTGCGTGGGGCAGGAGCCAGCCCCTGGAGGGCTGGGCGCCCCCCCCCTTGGGCCCATGCGCCTAGGGTTGGGGGGGGGACCCTAGAGGGGGCGCCCCCCTTGCTTGGGGGGCAAGTTTCCCTCCGGCCACCGCCCTCTAGATCCCATCTAGAGGGGCCGCCCCTTGCCCCTTCCCCGTGATAAATAGAGGGGTGAGGGAGGGCTGAACACCTAAGCCAAGGCGCAGCCCTCCCTCCCAACACCTCTCCTCCTCCGCACGTGCTTGGCGGCCACTGCCAGAATATCTTTGCACCAACAACATCACGCCCGTCGGCTGCCGTTGGAGCTGTCTTCCTCAACCTCTCCTTCCTCCTTGCTGGATCAAGACGGAGGAGACGTCGTCCGTACCATACGTGTGTTAAACGCGGAGGTGCTGTCCGTTCAGCACTTGGTCATCGGTGATCTGAATCACTGCGAGTACGACTCCATCATCACCATCCCCTTGAACGCTTCCGCACTCGATCTACTAGTGGTATGTAGATGCAAACTCACTCCCTTGACTCGTTGCTTAGATGAACTCATAGATGGATCTTGGTGAAACCGTAGGAAATTTTTTAATTTTCTACAACGTTCCCCAACACTATTATCTCCGGTTTGCGCCATTTTTTGTGCACAGGAAAATGGTCCAGGGACTTCGGCGTCACTCTGCAGGTCTGCATTGACCGTGCTATGTCACCACTTCGGCGTGTCGAGCTCTCCGCTCCGCCACCTCGGGACCGGCTTGGGGGATGGAACCTTGTCCCGTATCAAGCTCGGACCGCGTCATCAATACCGAACATATTAACCAGCTAAGTAGCTTTCATGCTCAAAGCTTTAATTTTTAACTTGTGTTCGGTTCGACCAAGCATTATACTTTTTTGGAAAATTTTGCTTGTAAAAACTTTTTCTTGTCCAAACTTTGTTTGTGACGCATAAATTCAAATACCCAATTCATTTGGGGCTTCCTTCATGAAGCTTTTCCTCTTGCATATGATTATACTTGTACAGCTTCGTTCCTTGTTCGTGTATTATGCCACAATATGCACCATATTGACTTAAGCGATTTGCAAGCTGGGTTGCCTCGCTCCTGTGTTTACCCCTACGTTCCCGATTGTTCGGCTAGGGAGTAAAGGGAGCACCTCTGCGATTATTGTCACGATCGGGTCACCCAAGCCGGACCTCGACTGGTGAAGCCGAAGCTAAGCGCTCTTCTTGTTTTCAATAACAATTCGGCACACAAGGGAACTCATGAGTACAAAAATCTATTGCACAAGTCTCATATTAACAATGAGCACCGAAGAAAGGTATCGGTGGGGTACTATTTTCTTCAAGATGCTTCTTACACTTTATCAAGAATATAGCATAAGTTCCCTGAGCGCCGCTTTATGCATTACAACCTTATGACCTGATTGCTGGTTATTGGAAACACCGTCAATATTCTCGACAGATGGAGTACATAACACTTTTCGGTCCTTGACCGAAGAGGGAGAAGCCGACGGTCGGTTAAGACGCGTTTAAAGTTCGGTTGAACATAGATATGATACAAGTACTTAGGTACATACAATCATTCTTTTACCCAAGTCACTTGGGGGCTCTTATGTTTATTTGAGCCATTTCATACTAATTGTTTTTCTTCTTAGTCGTTGCAGAGTTTTTATTATTATTTATCACTCCTTTTCTCGACACGAGTGTCCGGTCACTAGCCGGGGAGCCTAATTTATCTCTCAAAACCGCTAGAGTTTAGTTTTCTAAACTGGCCTAATGAGAAGTACTCCGCCTTCGGGATAGGAGGTTGAAGCCATAGGCTGACCCGCTTGAAGTTTTGAGATAGGATGTGTCATGTTAAAGCACGGCAGAAGCACCTTTTTTTTTCTAAAGTCCAATTTTCGGATTGGCGCCGAACACTTGATTTAGTTCAGACATTAACCTTTTGAATAAGTTTTTTGGATTTTCGAGCCGATGCCACTTTTAAACTATTTGTGTGTTTTCCGCACAAGTCTCGTAGTGCAACGCCGGACTCCTTTAGAGATTTGGCAAAAACATTCTCGGATATTGCTATATATGCATCGGTTTCGAATTGTGTCTTCGGTCAATAGTTGGGTTGCCCGGCTCCTGCGCTTGCCTCCTATGTTCCGCTTTGTTCGCTAGGTGTGCAAAGGGAGAACCATCATGATTGTGCTTCCACCTCGCATGGTCAAGCACCTCGATGGAGAAAGCCGAAAACTGACCGTCACAATAGGTGTAAACTGGTCAGCGATCCGATGACTATATTAAATGACGGGCCATTCATAAAATTGGCGAAGTGTTTCCGGCTTGACCTCGATCGTCAGCCGAACACTACCGGGGCTAGTAATCGCCTCCCAAACTAAATCCTCAATATTTTGCTCTTACATTGGAGCTGAGGTTTCGTGATCATGCTTAGCATGACAACCCAAAGAAAGGAACCGATAGCGGGACTATTTTCTTTGGAAGACATTTCTTCAGTTAAACAGTAATATAACATATCTATCTGCATATCTTTGTTTATAAAACTGTATGGCCAGATTGCCTTGTTTGTTGTAAATCTTTGCCCTCATAAAGGCTTTATAAAGTAGGACAAACACTCCTCGCCATCGCCGAGGAGGTTGAAGCCGATGGTCGGTCAACAAAGTTTTGTACAATGCGGATCCGAGCATTAATGGCATAAAAGTACTTGGATACATTGAGTCATTACACATAATTTGTGATTTTACTATGGATATCGATCCTTAATTCGGCCACCCATGCCCGCATTAAGGCTCGGGGGCTACTGGGCTTCGGGCTTATTATTTACAAATATTAAAGGGGCACATCAATCCCCTGATCTGGTGTTGCCACCCGACCAGTGTCTCGGGGGCTACTGCATTGCCTGTTCTATGCAGAAAATTTTAAGTGCAATACAGTTTCCGAGGAGATTTTGATCCTCGGGTTGGTCGGCCGCACCTGACTGAGTCTTGAGGATCGAAACGCCGCTTTTTGTGTCCCGAGTATTCTCGCCAAGCTAGGACTCGATCCTCGGACTGATTTTGCAAATCAACCCGAGTCTCAATGACTCTGAGGATCAGCGGTCTTATGTCATCCTTCATGTGCATCTCGGGTTTTAGACCGATACCCACCTTGAGGGCTACTGGCTTTGTATCTCGGCGGAGAATAAATTGCACCAATCAAAATATTGACAAAAATCGGCCCACATTCGGGTGGTGCACCACCTCGGAAGCAGTCCGGCATAAAGCTCAGACGCTAGTGGCTGGCTCCATAGAGGGCATTTCCGGCATTAAACTCGGCTAAACTCCTTCAAACTTCTTTGAACCAAGGTGATTTACGACACCTCGGATACAGTCCGGCGTTGGAGCTAAGATACATAGTCCGGCGTTGGAGCTCGGACACATAGTCCGGCGTTGGAGCTCGGATACCGTCCGGCGTTGGAGCTCGGATACACAGTCCGGCGATGGAGCTGGGAAGCAGTCCGGAGTTGGTGCTCGGCTGCAAAAGATACCTCGAATGTAGTCCGGCGTTAGAGCTCGGACACAAGAGGACACTGCCTCCCGGGAATAGCTTCAAACCCGAGGTGTGGCATAAAAATAACAAGGCATTGATAAAGGCCGGAAACTTAAAGGGGCTCCTCGGATACCCGACGCATAAACTCGCCGAATGCATTTCGGCGATCCTCAAGATCGAAGATGAGAAGATTTGTTGAACCAGTTTTCAAGACCGGCAACCGAAGATGAAGAACAGTTCGGAAGAATCGAGGAGCGTCCCTAACTTGAAGACCGGTTCGAGACTCGACGGTGTCCTGGACTAGGGTACTCACCACGTCGTCCCCGATCGCTTAGATTGGGCCGAGGACCCCAGGGGCAGCGTACTCATGGGCCGATCCGGACAACCGCATACAAGGAAGATTCCACAAGACTTGGCGATCAAGACAAGGACTCCTCCCCACCGGCATATTCGGCTAGGACTCTTGTTATCCTAGGCCTCGGTGCATTATATAAACCGAGGCCAAAGCTAGTCCATAGATATACAATATACAACAATCATACCATAGGCTAGCTTCTAGGGTTTAGCCTCTTTGATCTCATGGTAGATCCACTCTTGTAACACACATCATCAATATTAATCAAGCGGGGCGTAGGGTTTTACCTCCATCAAGAGGGCCCGAACCTGGGTAAAACATCATGTCCCTTGTCTCCTGTTACCATCCGCCTAGACGCACAGTTCGGGACCCCCTACCCGAGATCCGCCGGTTTTGACACCGACAGTGCTCAACTCTTTTCTGGATATCATGTACCGCATCTTCCGTAACTCCTTGTTCCCTCGCATTGGCGACAAGTACAAGGTCCATGCCTATATGGTGGATATGATGCTCATCTGCGAGGAGGCTCGTTTGTCTCAGACTCAGCCACTTGATGTCTCACACATCATGTGGTGTGAGCTTCGGTTTGCGGTGTTCAACCGCAAAGTGCCTATGTGGGCCCTATCTGCTTTCACGATCTCGAGGACACAGGAGAAGATGTTCCCTGGTGAGGAGTTCCTTGCCCCGACTGGATTCGCCATGACCCCATCTATCTGCGTGTCAAACCAAACCCAATCGGGCCAATGATTACTACTCGTGCCGAGGCGTCTGCTAGGGCTCTTGTTGGTGAGGAGGATCTTTGGCGCCGAGAATGTTCTTTGAGGGCCATGCTGCTAGGCCTTCCCAGAGCTCCTCTATGCCTTCATGGGCCACGGGTCAAGGACAAGATGAAGACTCTTTTCGCATGCAAGCCAAGGGGCGATGGGACTCACGTGGCATCCAAGGAGAGTCGTCGCCGGGACAGGAAGATCTTGAAGATCTATGGTGAGGATGTGTCTGGCGGGTCTGAGGAGCGCATCACTCTAGAGGCCGAGTGGATGGAGAAGCAAGGCTACAGGTGGACTGATTCTGAGGAGGACGCGTCGAGGAGTCCATCCCTGCTGCTGAGGAGTCTGATGGAGAGGGTTGGGACGAGTTCCCTGCTGCGTGAGCCACCGCTTGTGTGTAGGTGTCCTCTCTGCCTTTTTGGCGTCTCGATGCCAAAGGGGGAGAGCATAGGGATTTCTTGAGTCTTGTGTCGTGTTCGTGTTTGGTGTGTTTATTGCGTTCTCGGTTGAACCTCGCTTTTAGTTGCTTTTCCTTCATATGGTGTAAGACATATGCACTCTATCTATCTTAGCAAGCTTGTGTTATATTGTGCTATATGTTGCTTAGATGTTATTCTTGGGCCTTTGTCTCTAAAATATAGGGGAGTGGTGATCCTAGTACGTGTGCTATGCAGTCCAAAGCATTCATCCAGAGTGCACACATCTAGGGGGAGCCCGTCTATATTTTGGAAAGGAGGGGTTTGCCCTTGCTCTATATTATCGTATCTTTGTGCAAATCCCGTATTGTCATCAATCCACCAAAAAGGGGGGGATTGTAAGGGCATATTTATCCCGTAAGTGTTTTGGTGATTGATGACGATACTTTTGCGGACTAATCGTATGCTTTGAGTTTCTCAGATGGTTCATCACTAGGCACGAGACGATTCGGTGCCCCTCGGAGACTATTGAAGACGGCGTGCGTCTCACGTTTCTTTTTGGTGGATTTGAGTCGTAGGAGAGCCGTACTATTAAGAGGGGTCAGCGTCGGAAAGGTTTAGGCGGAATCAACACGCATACACTTGTCCCTCCTTTCCCTGCATTTTGGAGCTTCCCTTCGTTATCTTGGTTGTGTGGAAATCGGACGACTCTTGCTGTACTTGCGGTAGTACCGCAAGTACACTGTAGTACCGCTGGTGTCACGGTAGTACCGCTCCTCTGAGCGGTAGTACCGCTGCTCCTGTGCCTTGTGCCGCTCGGTGCGGTAGTAGGGCGGATGTAATTTTTACATCCGCGCCCCCATGGTAGTAATACCGCTCGTCCGGTAGCGGTAGTACCCTTGGGGCCACGGTAGTATCTTGCTCCCTAGGAGCCGTAGTACCGTGGCCCTCCTACCTAGTACCGCAGTTTCACGGTAATTGGCGCCCATAGCGGTAGTACCGCTCCTCGGGAGCGGTAGTACCGCGTCAGTTTTTGTACCACCGCAGGTTCAGCGGAAGTTGGCACGGATGTAATTTATTTCATCCGCGCCCTTCCCAGGCCGTGACTCTCCTGCCTTGCGGTAGTACCGCAAGGGGGAGCGGTAGTACCGCGCAAGCGGTAGTACTGCCCCCTAGTCAGGCATGTTCCGGCCTGTGCTGCTGCCGCGGTAGTACCGTGGTCCGCCACGGTAGTACCGCGCAGCCTCATGATAATACCAGCGCCCAGCGGTAGTACCGAGCGTCGCGCGCTGAACATGTGGATAACGGATGGTTTTTACAACGACTATATAAGGGGCGTCTTCAACATATAGTTGACTACCTCTTCCATCAATAAGCTCCATTGTTGCAAAAAGCTCCATTTTGGCCCGATCTCTCTCCTAGCCAATCAAACTTGTTGATTTGCTCGGGATTGGGTGACAAGGGCCCGATCTACACTTCCACCACAAGATATTTGATTCCCCACTTATCCCTTGCGGATCTTGTTACTCTTGGGTGTTTGAGCACCCTAGACGGTTGAGGTCACCGTGGAGCCATATTCCATTGTGGTGAAGCTTCGTGGTGTTGTTGGGAGCCTCCAATTAAGTTGTGGAGATTGCCCCAACCTTGTTTGTAAAGGTTCGGTCGCTGCCTTCAAGGGCACCAATAGTGGAATCACGACTCTTGCATTGTGCGAGGGCGTGAGGAGATTACGGTGGCCCTAGTGGATTCTTGGGGAGCATTGTGCCTCCACACCGCTCTGACGGAGACGTACTTCCCGTCAAAAGGAAGGAACTTCGGTAACACATCCTCGTCTCCACCGGCTCCACTCTTGGTTATCTTATCCCTTTACTTGTGCAAGCTTATTTGTGTTCCTATCCTTGCTTGCTCTTGTGCTTGTGTTGTTTGCATCATATAGGTTGTCCACCTAGTTGCACATCTAGACAACCTTTATTATTGCAAAGTTTAAATTGGTAAAGAAAAGCTTAAAAATTGTTAGTTGCCTATTCACCCCCCCCCGTCTAGTCAACTATATCGATCCTTTCACCCGGTAGCAGCAGGAGTGGGCACCGTCGATCGAGAAGAGGGAGGAGGAGGAGAGAGGGTGGGTGTTGGTGGAGGTGGCCGACGACCGCGACATGGCTGGATGAAGGAGAGAAGAGGGAGGAGAAGAGAGGGTTGATGGTGGGGGAGGCGGTCGACGACCGCGACGACGGAGCGCGTGCACGCCGTCGTCAGTGATGGCGCAACGGGGGTGCTCGGGCGGCAGCACGGTTGCCAGCGCCTGGTCTGGATGAAGGTGGGAAGAGGGAGGAGGAGAGAGGGTGCATGGTGGTGGAGGCGGCCGACGACCGCGATGGCGGAGCTCGTGCTCGCCGGCGTCAGCGATGGCACAACGGGGCTGCCGGCGGTGGCACGACGGGGGTGCTCGCCGGCGTCAGCTGTGGCGCATCGGGGGTGCTTTGGAGGAGCACCGGTGGCGGCTACTCTCGAGGAGGATCCAGATTTAGATCATGCAACACACTAGTTGTTACGGTGGAAGAAATCGCAACAACCACTTAGTTGCAAAAACTAATCTAGGCAATACGTTGCTTCTAGCCATCTCATTAAAATCTGATCCAACGGCCACGGAGATGGCGCGTGGACACGTCGTGTTCCGTCGGGTGGTTCCAATCGTTTCCCTTTCTAAAAAGTGCAGTTTCAGTTTAGTTAAAAATAATAATAACTTACAAATGAATCTTTTTGTTTAGTACACATGTTTGCTAGAGATGCTCTTACTAGACTAAATTCTACTCCATCTATCTTAAAATTATAAAAAATTATAGACACTTATTTTGGGACGGAAGAAGTAGATAGTGTTGTTGATTTAACGGACCACAATATGTTTTTTTTTAGAAAATAAATAGGTTTCCAAGAAGAGAATAAACCTATATAACTCTAATGAGTCTCTGTCATAGAGAAGCAGAACACGATGGAAGTACTTTTTTACCCTGAAGTTTCCAGAGTATCATACTTGAGCACAGTGGCGGAGGACGGAAAAAAATTGTGATGGGGCGGCCTGTGAAGCATAAAAACATTTAATGCAAAACCAAAATAACCGATACATACTAAAATGCACACAATTACTTTTATATAATCCTAAACGTAATAACCAAATGCAATGAAGTGCATTTAAAAAAAATAAAAACAACCTAAAAACATGCCTATAATGAAGCTTTAATGGTGTCTAGAAGACCCTGCAGTGCCCTGTCCTTTTGATGAGCAGACTGTCTCATAGCGTTATCACTTTCATGGGTGCTTGATTAAAGCTACTATGACTACCAACTACTTCAAGCTATCTTGTTAAATCTGTAATTCGTCACACGAGAATGTCATTGAGATCACTACATTGTAGATTTTCAAAAAAGAAAAACTCAACCATTTGTCTTTGCTAGCCCTTTTCTCTTAATATCCATCTTTTCCTTTTCTGTGCACCAACAAAACGACAGCATCAGCATCTCACCCGCCGAGGCCAAGGATTGCTTGCCGGCGAACACGCCGCTGCCGCTGTGTGTCGCATGGCCACTTCTGCTGGCCGCCGGCCTACGCACCGCTCCTCCTCGCTGTCGACCTCGCGTGCTCCTGCTAGCCGATGGGTAGGGTTCAAGCAACGTGGACAGGATCGATGACTAACGAAAGAACCTCCTCTGGACTGGATGGAGACCCCGAGTTTTCTCACCAGGTTTCTACTTTCCTTCAAAAAAATTAGTGCTCGGTCAGAAAGTATACGTAGGTAAAACATGTAGGAGAAAATCAAGGTAGGGCGAGCGCCCAACCTCACCCTACCGGGAGCTCCGCCTATGCTTGAGCATGTCAAATCAAGGAGATCACCAAATTCATGGAGAGACGAGAAACATAAATTGTGCGCTCCACGTAAAAAAGCCGAATCTTAGCACCGAAGTTTCAGCAAACAATCTAGCACATCATTTTATTTGGTAATAGATGCAAAAGCTTTCATTAATTAAGGAATAGAAACAAGAGTTCAAAAAAGGAAAAGAAGATTACAACAAGGTCATTACTCTGCTGGTATAATTTGCCACCAAATTTTACCCCGCAGTTGGCCAAAGGCTAGTGACATGATTTCATCGACGCCATGTATATATACACAACTAAACGATTATCGTGGGTCTTGAGCATGCATGTGTAAAGGCCTGCAGCCAGCAAGGTCATTGGTCCTCTTTGAACATCATTACCACGGCACAGACCGGGCAAGACTGGCTTCTTTCCATCCACGCGTAGATGCAAGCAAGATGGAAATCATGGTTGCATTGCAGCAGCATCTTCGGATTCTCGTAGTCATACTCCTCGAGGCATATCGGGCAGTCATCCTCGTCACAATCAACACAGACTTGAGTTCCCCAGGTTTCCTCCCGGCCGAGCTTCCAGGGACGACGGTCCATCAGCCTTCTCATCACCATCGCGAGTCGATCCGGTGTCAGCATTGCTTCTCTCTCCGAGCAGAATAGATTTCTCCGTGGGATGCCTGAACCGAGGATCATCGTAAGGTAGAGGCCTAGGAGGGGGGCGGAAGGTGTTCAATGGATCCTCCTGCCCTGAGCCGGTGGAGGCCTCGGAAGGAACCGGCGTAACCCGTGTGTACGCTATGGCTGGCCATGGCAGGCAGGCGCAGCAACCCGGCGCCTCGTCGTCGTCGTCGGGACCGCGCAGGCAGCACAGGATGGACCCCATCTGGCTGGCCGAGCTTCGTCTTCTACCCTGCAGACCAGACGGAGGAACCAGCGGTACGGGCCTTCTAGAGTTCTAGCTAGTTCAACCTATCCTCGGACTCCCTCGCTCCACGGCCGCCGAGCACAAGCACTTGGAAGGGCCGATCGGTGGCAATTTATCCAAGGGTTGGAATCCGATTCTGGCGCTCTGAATCCGGTTTAGGTTCCTTTCCTCCCTCCCTCTCCGAAGCCGGACCGCGGTGGAAGTACCATGGTCGATCATCATGCGGGCTAGCACGAGGACTATCTAGTGAAACCGCAATAGTCCAAGGTGTCCTTTGCAAAGTTATAGACTAAGCAAGACCATATCCGACGTGGACTATCTTTGCACTGGAACGCACAGTACAACAACCATTTTTTTTTAGAGTCAGTATTCTGAGAGAACTACTCCTTTCGTCCGAAAAAGCTTGTCCCTCAAATAAATGTATCTAACACCAAATTAGTGATAAATACATTCCATTAAGGAATAAGCTTGTGACAAGCTTTTTCGGATGGAGGAAGTACATGGGTAACTAAACCGTATGTATGCCCAAGTTGTGAAATCATCGAGGTAATCTCTACTGAGTTGATTTTGTCGCCTCCACCTCCTATCCGTTTTTTTCCTCCCACGTTCCCCTTTCCCCTTTGTTTGGTTCTTTTTATAAACCCAACCAATGCCGCACAAAATAAAAACAAACATAAATATATTAACTTAGAATAATCTAAATCAAGTGGATATACTTTCTTAAAATCACATCCTACATTAAATCAATCAACTGAATCAATTTTATCAAAATCTCAACTAAGGCAAAACTTTCCTTGCCTTATTCTACCCATACCTCATCAAATTAAATATTACCAAATTTGATGTATGGTATATATCTTACAAAATTGATGTAGAACACCTAGAGTACGTTCATTTTTATCCATTTCTTCGGACGGATGGAGTACTATATAGTCTTTCTACGCTCTGTCCCTAGGGTCACGGAGACACCTGTTCACTTGCTTTTCTTACTCCCGAAGAAAGAAAAGGCAATCTCGTCGCCGCCAGGAGTCTCCTCCGTTGCTGACCTCGGTCGTCGGTGGTGAGGGGGGGTCGCCGGATCCACGCGCGTGGATCATTTTTTACTCTCATACTTTAGGTTTTTAGGCTATTCATTGTCTTGGCTTCAGCGACGGCAATGGCAGCGCTCAATAAAGTTTCTTCAGATCCTACTTCGACGAGGTAATAGGTTCTATGGTTGTGGATGAATTTGGAAATCAGTCTGTTTGGGCAAGGATGACGTGGCAGCGACGACATCCTCGTGGTGGACATGTGTCCTCGGGCTCCGCCGTTGCGACGACGTTTGCTCCAGCATCGACGCGGAGCTTGGCAGGTAGTCCAGGAGTGGATGCAAATTATTGTCTGCATCATTGGCATCTGGAAGATGGTGGGTTGTGTGCTGAGTTTGTGGTTTGTGGATGACAGGTATGATTTCTCCTCCGGCGTCTTAGTCCTATGGGGGTGCCAGATTTGGAGTTTGATAGCGTGTCCGGGGTTTCGCCTTTGGTGAGCCACCTTAGAGGTCCACAAAGTTGCATACCAGCGATGGAGGCGCATCGAGCTCGGGGGTGAAGGTGATCCATCATTTTTCTTCCTTTGATGGCTGTTGTGGTGGTGCTAGAGGCATGTGATAGAGGTTAGTGTCAAGCTCAAAGGATTCTTTGGTCTTGGTTGTATTTTTACTTCTTGGCTGGTGTTCCTTTGTGTAAAGGCTAGTGTTTTGTTGTCTTTCAAGTTTTGCCAGATCGGTGGGTACATGACTTGTACTCCCTCCGTTTTCTTTTAGTCTTCATATAAAGTTTGGTCAAAGTCAAGCTTTGTAAAGTTTGACTAACTTTATATTAAAAATATTAACAGTCACAATATGAAATGAATCTTATCAGCTGAACCATCAAATGTATTTTCATACTATATAGTTTTAGTATTGTAGATGTCCATATTTTTTGATATAAATTTGGTCAAAATTTGTGTAGTTTTACTTCGACCAAATTTTACACGAGTAGAAAGAACAGAGGGAGTACTATGATCTTTATGATATAAATGAGACACGTATTACCATGCACAGAGAGAGAGTAGTATATAGTCTTTCTTTTTTGGAAAAACTTTTGATCTATTCATCTTCAATCATGGCAGTACAATGAACACCAGAAATGATCAAAATTACATCCAGATCCGTAGACCATCTAGCGAAGATTACAAGTACTGAAGCGAGCCGAAGGCGCCGCCGTAATCGCCCCTCCCACATCGAAGCCGGGCAAAACTTGTTGTAGTAAACAGTTGTGAAGTTGTCGTGCTAAGGCTCCCATAGGACCAACGCACCAGAACAACAACCCTGTTGTCGAAGAGTAGTTTAGATTGGAAGGATCCAACCTGAAGACACATGAATGCAGATGAACTACGACCAGATCCAAGCAAATCCACCATGAAAGATCCACCGGAGACACACCTCCACACGCCCACCGATGATGCTATAAACACACCACCGGGACTGGGGCTAGGCAGGGAGAATCTTATTCCATCTTTAGGGAGCCGCTGCCGTCTCGTCTCCCTGAGCAGGACACAAACCCTAATATAACTCAAAGAAACATATAAAAACTTAGTAGGTACCTAATTAAATATAAATTTATACTATGTTAAAAGTTCTTTTTGATATCTAGTTTTGTCAAACAAACAATCTACCGAATGCATGGAGTTACTCAGATAACTTTTTTTTGCGGGTGGAGTTACTCAGATAACAGTAGAGCATGTGCTCGAGATGGCATATGTCTCATGATTTTCACGTCTCTAGCTACACACGGTCTCCCCATCCCGCTCAATAATGTTTGTCGTGGAGTTAGAGCAACTCTAGCAGAATCGCTATATTGATAGCCTCCACACATGTATGAAGCGTGCTCCATAACACAAAACAGAGTACACTTCATAAATTATGACGATTCTAACAAGTATGGTGAATCTACTAGTGTTTTTTCTTTCGTTAGAAACGCCATATGACGATTGGGTCAGTATGGCGACTCCGCTTGAGTTGCCCTTAGGGCATCTCCATCGGCAATCATTAAATATACGGTGTTGAATGTCCATGAAAATCTGGTGGGGTGCCGGTCACTCAACGCAATACCTCAAAATCTCTCACATTTCGAACATTTCAAACATGCCATTGGAACGATGGTGGGTCCTGCGGCTCTTCTTCGTCGGCCAAAACAACGGTTGGTGGCGACGCAAGCCCTAAGCGGCGGACAGGCTTGACTTGCCACCGGTGGCGGGAAGCACGGGAGTGACGGTTACGGGCCGCGCCAACAGTCACGTCGGGATGCCTTCCATGGCATCCCGGTGGCCTGCGGTGTCAGGAGGGGATTCGGGTTCCCGCTATAACGTTTTTCATTTTGGGTCCGCCTTTAGTGGATTGGTATATTTACTAATTCTAGCAAATTTAGGCTATAGTCAAAACTTTTTGGTCCCCTTGCAGACTTAGGAGGTTGTTGAAGCTGTTTTTTTTTTTGCTCAAAAGAACAAAAAAGGAATCTTGTTTTTGTTTCGGCCGTTGAAGATGCTCTTAGATTTTGCCTTCAATGCAGCGTGAAATCGAAGGCACTGCTAGAGAGCAGATCGAAGGAAAGCATGAGAAATTAGGCAGGAAGCAAAGCTGGGTGGGTGTCCTCCTTCCCCGAGATAGATGGCGCTGTCTGCAGCCACAGACCGCCTTCGCCCAACCCGGCCGTCCCGTCCCCGTGGATTGCTGCTCCTGTTCATACGTCTGGCCAACGAAAGACAACACACAGACAGGGCCGACACCAGCAACGTCGTCGCAGCACCACCAGACCAGTCGACCGTCGCTCGCGCTGCCAGACATGGTATTTTATCAGTTGGTTGCGGCGTCCCGGTCGCAGCTGCACGGCAGGCCCAGTACGGATCCGTGCTGAGAGGGACTAGTAATTCTGCACACGTGCTGGTCTAGTCAGCACAGAAAGATAATACACAAAACCCTATAAATTTTAAGAAACATACTGTGTGTTGTGTACTGATGTAGTATTTTTTTTCTTTGTATATCCATATACAATTATACATGCAGTTCTCCTGCATGGTTTGAAAAAACAAAGGTGGTTAATGTTTTGAAACTTTGACTAGACATATCCGGGACAAAGTAACAATCATATTTTAATGAAAACACTAACACTCATACGTGTGGGCGTCTGACAACTCACCCACACGCATGGATCCTCGTCCAACCAATTCTGCACGAATCTTGACGCGTTCTAGCAGTTTTTATGTGCCACATAGGACTAAGCTGGTGTGTGGGCATTCATCCGGTCGCCCACACGTCCCTTTTCACCACACGGGGGCTGGTGTGTGGGCGTTTATCACTTCGCCCACACGCCTGCCTCTCGCTTCATTACCAAAGCTGGCAGTTGCCATGTGTTTCTGCAGGTTACATGGCAACTGCCCTAGCTTTGCTTTATAAGCAGATGGCAACTCTCTTTTACCCGAGTTGCCATGTGTTTTTGCATGGTACATGGCAACAATCCTAGCGTACACTTAAGCAGATGTCAACTCTTTCTTTTACGTGGCAACTGCCCTAGCGTGCTTGTGAGAACATGGCAACTCTCTCTTTTACCCGAACATGTTTTTTGCCATGCCTTTTTGTAGTGCTACATGGTAACTGCCTAGTGTTAGTGGGTGGCAACTCCTAAAATTTTGGAATCATGGCAACAGCGATGAGACTGCACCATATACGGCAATCGCAGCTTGAGCAACCATGGCAATCAGAGTTGCCGACATGGCAACCGAAGTTCAACGACATGGCAACTGCAGCTAAACGAACATGGACGAGGGTCTAGACCATGGCAACTGTAGGACGCGCGGTGACTGTATGCAGGGCGTGCGGGACCACGAGGTACGAGGCCTGATGTACAGGGCGTCTGGGCGTTATCTATTTCGCCCACACGCACGCGTGTGAGAGGGATCGGGAGAAAAAAAAAGGTGTGTGGGCATTACTTGTTTTGCACACACGTAGGTGTATGGGCTGTTCCTCTTACACACCACACAAAATGTGTGGGCAAATCCCCTAACGCCCACACGTGTGGCATTTATCGACGTCCTATTTTAAAGAGTTAAAAACATCGGAGAACCTAAATTTATTTTAAAGGTACCAAGGCCCTAATCCCTTTCTTTTGACGGGCTAGGGGCCCTAATTCTGAAGAAGGCAAAAAATGGAAGAAAACAAGAGCAGGAAATCTGCTTCAGCATCCCAGGAAACACATGCTAGCACTATTCTCCAACACAAGATAATGCAACTACGCATTCCTAACCAACAACCCCAGATAATGCGATTCAACACGATATCATGTTGCTTGCATTATGCAGTTCTGGACAGGATGGCATACCAGGGCCTGATCATCGATGTCCACTGGAGAGTCAACGGCAGCTCCTCCGGCTGAGATCGATCCACTGCCAAAGCTGGTTTGCCTTGCTTCCGAAGTTTCATCGATGCACGAGCTGCCCAGCTCACCTGCAGGTGAAACCCCACCAGATCTGCATCACACTGAAGCCCTTCGTAGATCATGAGCATTGAGCGGTCAGGTTAGGCTGTCTGCACAAGTTTCAGCCGCAGAAGCACAAAACAGTCCCTGTTCATGTGCAGTAAGCTTGAGCTGCTAGATTGACAAGTTGATTGGGCTGGCTGAACAATTATTTTTGCTTGGGATAAACGGGCTAGGATGGTCACATCATGTTTACACGACCCACAAAATTTCTGAATTATTTCCACTGCAGTATCAGAATCTAGACTAAGCTAAGGATGGGCGGCTCAAAACTGAAAATTTCCTACAGCCGCATAATTTACAAGTTGAGAAACTTATTCAGGGAAGGGGAGCTCCCCACTGTCATATTCTCACTGCTTCAACTGTCAATATTATAACATCTGCCAAGGCACACATGGAATCATCATCTGTGCGGTGAAGCGACCTGCATGATAAATGGAGTAAGCAAATTAATGTACTGGACAACAGTATCGGAGGCATGCCGAATGTATGGGGATATATCTAGGTTTGAAGTCAAACTGTTTGACCAAAAAGAGCCATGGTGCTCTCAAGTGTCACCACAAACTTCTAAAATCGTACCTCGACGGAGGTACTCAAAGAGTAGAATGAGAATCGCATTCGGCAACCAAAAAGCGAAAAGGAAAATGACGGTAGCCAGCGATATTTTATTTAGGAAATACATTTTGTCACGAGCTCATTTATGACTCATTTTCCATTATGATGAAGTGGACAAAATGAACAAGAGATCAAGACTTGGCTTATCATAGTCCATCTTGAGCAGCTTAGAGAAACAAATAACGTGCATCAGATCAGCGATCCCTTAACTCACACAGTTAGCTCACGTTGGTGCTCCAACTCTCAAAAATCAAAATGCACATTTAGCTCATTAAAACTTGCCAAAGGGGCTCATTAATGGTCCAAATCATGTCGAGCTATCCCTGACCCCTTACATGGTCAAACGAATTTATCCACGTGGCATCCTAGTCATCATAAGCCCACATGTCACACTACTTGTTCTCTCTATCCTGAGTATGTGGCTTGGCTTGAAACTATGCGCTATCCTGATTTGGGAAGCTTCCGAATGTTTCCAAAAACTAGTTTTTGATAGAGGTTTGCTGGTGCTGTTTGGTTGGACAGCTATCGTGGCGCTAGAAATGGTGGTGCCAATTGTGGCCATACAAAGTTGTTACACTAACGCATGCCTATGGTGGCAGCGAGAGCGTAGAGGGGGGTAGGGTGGTGATGATCGGCGGCAGTTTGTCGGTGCTGGGCTCAAGGCCTGTATCTGGATGAGCACAGGAGAGAGGAAAAAGATTCGCTGGCATGCAGGCACTGCCAACTAGGATGTCATGTGGTCACTATCTACATGTCACATACTCCCTCCTTTCCGGTTTATTGGGCCTATCTCATTTTCTTGGTTTTTTCGTTTTGTTAGTCCAACTTTCATTTCTCTCCATCACTTTTTTACATTCCGAGGCGCATTAAACTGATGCATGCAAGAATAAAAAGAAACCGACCAATGCATGTAACCATTTCTACTCATTTAGTGGCCACACATGCATGCACCGTAGCTAATGTAGATTAAAGCTTGAGTAGTCTTGTAAAGTACGAGATACGTTCCTCCACTCAAACCATCAACCTTGGTTGATGAGATTTCAGATTTGAGCCCTCTAAACCGGAAGCGAGGGAGTATACAGTCAACACTAGCCCAACACAATTTGGACCTCCGGTGAATCCCTTTAGCAACCGCAGGAGTCAATTGTGCAATTTCAGAGTAGGAGACTAAAGTGAGCGCATCATGCAAGTTGAAGCACTGCAGATGCATTTTAGTATATGAAGAATGTTAAATCATGTTGTTGTACCTTCATTAGGAGCTTCTATGAAATGGGTTCTCATGCATATTGGAAAGCGGTGTGTCCTGCATTTGATCAAGAACTTATATCAGCGACAATGAATAAATGAAATCCATTTTCCACATAAGAATGTGAGAGTTGAGAGTTAATTACTTGAATCCTTGCATTGATGCTTTGGAGCCCATGGTGATTTGCAGAAGGTACAGAGACATTTAATGATGACCTGTTATCGTTTGCTGCATGGCCTTGGCTGTCTTCATCTGTAGACTTGGCAGTCCTTCTCCATCGCTTCAACAGATATATTTGAGGCAACTCCTTGATATTTCTGTAATCGAGAACCTTCAACATGTGACAGCATGGAATACCCATAAACTCAAACTTCTTACAAGTGCACATACAAGAGTTATCACTTGAGTTGAATCTAACAAAGTGTTCCTTGGGCCTCTCAGAAGGAGCAACTTTGTAGTCAGAAGTTGTTCCGCCTCTCCACAAGTGAATAACACAGAGTCCATAAACAGTTCAAACTCTTTCTGAAAGATCTCAAACACCACTGGTGTGTACGTATGGGAAGTTTGCTTTAACATCTTGGCCGGGGGTATTCTTGGATAACTTTGACTAGCTTGGAAGTCAGCTTGGAGCTCAGCGTAGCGATGCTCATCTACTGCTCTTTCATAGTGTTTGAAGAAGGATAGCAGATCCAGTTGAGGGCTCAAGAATTTCTTCAAAATGCTACTAAAATTCTCAGCTTGAAGGGAACTTATTATGTCAGCACAAAATATATGCCTATCATATGCCAATGCCCATCTTTCCCTTTCGTCAAACAGTTTAGACAGCCACTCATTATGTCTAAGATCATACTTTTCTAGCATACTTCTCCAAGCAAACACGAATTCTTCCTCTTCCTCATAGCCAAAGACACATTTGCTAAAATCCTTTGCAAATGTCTTTGAACCTTGGAAAACTTGATTCAGGTGCTTAACAGAATTCTGATATACATGCCAAGCACAAACTCGTTGAGCAGTATTTGGCCAGGCGGCTGCCATTGCACTACTCAACTGAATCGATTGATCTAGTAAAGCTACCGCTGGTTGTTTTCCATGCATTGCGATCTTAAAACTCTCAAACAGCCACTTATATGACTCAAATGATTCATCATAAAGCATAGCTGCACCAAAGATAATTGTTTGTCTGTGATGATTTTCACCAAGGAATAATGCCAATGGCCTGCCATATCCATTTATCTTGTAAGTTGTGTCTAGACATAGTACATCATCAAAGTAGGTGAAGTCCTCTCTAGATTTTGGGTCTGCCCAAAAGAAGTTGGTTAGTTTGTCATCCTCATCAATCTGCATGGTATAAAAGAACGAGGGGTTATCCATTTGCATAGTCTGCAAATATTTTAATATGGCTCCACCATCACCAGGTTGCATTGCCTTCGTGCGCTTTGACCGGAGATAATTCTTGTAATCTGCTGGGAGGAGAGAAACACTTCGAAGGAAACCAATTTGTCTCACAACAAGATCACCAGTTGCTTTTGTGGTTGGTGTCACTACGGAATCATCTGACAGTTCTGCTTCCCCAGACTGAAGTTCTGTCAATATCCTTTGTGACCTTAACATATGCATCGTCGAAGGAGGGGCCAGCTGATGATTGTGCTCTGCTTTAAAATCAGTTACCCTGTATTTACACTCTGGTGTGACTTTAATGATCAGCCGTGCTGGACAGCCAATTCTTGTATCCAACCTTGGTTTCTTTGCCTCCAACGATTTTTTATCCCTGTTGTAACCCTCTCTCGAGCATACAAAAGTCCTTACTTTGGTAATATTTTCAGAAGATTTATGTGACGTGCTTTTTCGAACACTAAAGCCAACATGCCCAGCATATTTATTGTAGAATTCATATGCTTTTTCCTCGCTCTCAAATTCCATGTCCACCTCAGGAACAAGCTTAGCAAGTGAAGCCTCATCTATAGGTGGTTCAGCTTCTATCATTCTTCTCATTTTACCCTGGAGAAGTAATCATACTAACTTCAGTAAAAGGAAAAATACATTTAATTGTACCAGAACTTTATCTGCACACAAAACAGGATGAAAATGGCAAAGATATCAGCATGCTAGGGCCAACATGTTAAATTTCAAGACTGACAGCAAATCTGCTTCTTTTTTTTACTGGTACCAAGCGCCATAAGGTGTTCGAACATGGTACACTAAACACTGGATCAGGAATTCCTTTTTGGAAACGTGTTAAAATTGCACAAGGGTAGCAGGAAGCCAAACAACTAGACACATGGAACTGTTACAGCCTTACAGGTAACACGGTTCCTTGTAGCCACTGATTTTAACATAATTCCCATAAGTTTAACTTTCAGCATTCAAGGGGAAGGGTAGTTCTTACGCAGCATAAAACTTGCTATAAAAACAGCAGCAATAACACCGTTACGGAAAATTGGAATTGGCTAACCATATGTTAGCTCTTGCCTGGTTACTACAATATCTCTTAGGAGTTAGGTTGACGTTGCGAAAAGACTCACAGAATACACAACACAAGAAAACGATTATAGGATGATTAACTCAGGACATAAGATTGCGGTTTCACCTTCCTGTAAGCGATGCCACAAGCATTGCAAAGAGTTCTCGGGCCATCAGGGCCACGTCGCATATCTTGATTGTCGCATTACCCGATATACCACATCGCAGGCACCTAGTTAAATAGCAGAAAGTTGTCAGGATGATGTTAAGTGCAAACATACAGCTGAACTGAAGCCACTTCTGCAACACGAGAAGCAAAAGCAACTGAACTTGAACAAATGGACTGTAACTGTTTGTTTCATCAGCATCAAACTGGAACACCGCCCGGAGGCAAGACCATTTCGCCGGTCAATAGCATCACCAACGGTGAGCAAGCAAGTGATAGCGGAAGCACTTGGGCACGCACGTACCGGACGTGGCCGTCGAGGCTGTCGTCGGCGGCGTTGTCGCGGTGGAGCTCCAGCTCCTGCTCCGCCGGCACGGCGGCGTACGGGTGCATCTCCCCTCCGCCTCCATCCGAGGCCACCAGCATGTGCATCATGGCATCACCACCCTGCCGGCGGCCACACTCACATGAAGAAAATTCACCAAAGACGCCGGAAAAATGGGGAAAAATTAGTTGAATTTGTACCTTGGGAAGCGCCGGCGAGTGGTTCGGTAGGAAATTTCGTACGAATTTTGGAAAACCTCTTGATTTGTGGGAATCGGAGCTAGGGTTTGGAGCCAAGCAGATGAGCGGGGTGGGGATGGGGAGGGGGTGCTGGGATCCGATGCGGCGGCGCGGTAGGTGGCCTCGTGTGGTCTCATCCGACACCCGACACGTGTACGCTCCGGATCTCACATGGGCTCACCCATTCCCCCTCCGTGCTCACTCTGATACATGGGCCCACGGCCCGTGGACCCCGCCCGTCATAAGCCTCTCTCCCCCCACAGCCGAAGCCGAAGAACCCGAGAAGCGAAGCCAAGGGGACAGAGAGAGGCAGAGAGAGGCGAGGAGAGGACATCGCCGTCGCCATGAGCGCCCTCAAGTTCTGCAGCAAATGGTGAGCGGACAGATCCATCCTTGGCATTCGTCTCCGTTGTTTCCTCCCCGGTGATCCAAGGATCTAATTAATGGTCGTTTATTAATCTCAAATGTATTTTTGCTGCGTCTTTTTTTTTTTTTTTGCAGCGACAACATGCTGTATCCGCAGGAGGACAAGGAGATGCACACCCTCCTCTACGCCTGCTCGAATTGCCAGCACCAGGTGGTTGCCTTGTCCCGTGCCAGATGATGAAATTGTGTTGTGTTTGGATTTGGTTCTTCATCCTCGGGACGAAACCCTAGGTTCGGTTGGGGATTGGGGTTTGCGGTGCTGATCTGGAAGGGTATGCTAGGTTGAACTCGTGGGTTTAGTCAAGGTTTAGTGATCCGGTGACTGATGGTGGCTACGGGATTAAGGTTTGGTGGCACGTTATTGATAAGTTTGTGATTTGTTGGTTTGTTCTGGTAGAGCAACTGTAGCAGAGTCGCTGTATTGGCAGCCGACATAACACGTATGGAGCGTGCTCCATAATATTATGGAGGCTGCCGAGGCAAAGCGCCAACTCCGAGTCTGTCATATTGTGGCCTCCATGTCTTTTTCTTTTCTTTTCTGTTTTTTTTGGTTGCATCAACTCATTGTCCCACACTCAGTTTGAGGGATTGAAACTCTAAATTGAGTCAACATTCGTTACAAAGGTCTTGCATAGGTGGAGAAAAGTCGATTAGCGACATTTTCACATTATAGGTGTTCATCCCATTTGTGCCCCGTGCGGCCGTCGAGGTCGGGGACGGCTTTCTCAAGGGGGGCAAGGCCCAATATGGTGTTTTTTGTCTCCTCGAATGTCACCATATTGGCATCGAATTGGCGCCATTTGGCTTGCTCCCTCTCCGCTACAAAATCCGCCTGGGCCTCCTAGTAGGGTTGCTCGACGGCCGAGATCCTCCCTTTACTGTTTGCCATCCAGTTGTCATTAATTCTGTTTATGCCACTTGCCTGAAGGTTAAAACCCCGCCTATATAAGCTGGTCTGTGGCTAGGTTGCGTTTATGATTTTATTCCCCATTTCTACCATGATGGCAAGAATATCTACAGATACAATTACTCTATGAAATCAATGGCCCTCTTGATTTGGCCTTATAAATGCTTGATTCCACTGTGAGATCTCTCGATTTACTCTCCAATTAGGTAGGATTGCTGCTGGGATCTGGCATCATTGTTCTAGAATAAATATAGGAAGTGATTTTTTGGCCCTTTGTAATTGTTTTCTGATGCGTCTTGATCTTCTTTGTGAAATCCTCAAGAATTAAATCAATACAATGAGCTGCATATGGAGTCCATTTTTTTTCTCTTTTCCATCAACGACTCACCAGCTGCGTTATAGTTAGCTGCATTGTCTGTTACAACTTAAATAAACATCATCTTTTTCTACTTTCCCAACAATATCATCTAACATTTCAAACACTTTGTCGGCTGTCTTAGAAATGTCAGAATTATTGACAGGAGAGAAAGACCGTACTTTTGGGGTCATTCACTAAAAAGTTGCATATGGATCTTCTCTTTCTATCTGTCCAGCCACCAGACATTATTGTACACCCTGTCTTCTTCCTCTGTTCTTTGAATTCAGAAAGCAAATTCTTTGTTCTCTTAACGTCCAGCTTGAGAAATTTTACCCTCACTTTGTGATATGATGGAGGTTAAAAACCTTTACTGTATATTTCAATCATCTTTGCCATTCTGAATCCTTGACAACATTAAAATGAGATAGAATTGTTATAGAGGACCTGGCAAATTTGGGTGCAAACCTCTTCTCTCTCTTCGTTTTATGTAATATACTTACTGTTGTTTGAGCATTGCGCTTGTTAGCGAAATGATTTTTCATAGCCTCATCTTCAATGTTGTCAGCTGGAGTATTCTCTTTTATGCATCTGTTTCCTCCATTTCTAAGTTGAACTTCCTCTTCTTTGCATCATTTTTTTCTGCTTGGATTCCCTAAAATTTTGAAGAACTTTTTCCAACATCATCAGGTACTTTTTCACAATGCACAACATTAAACCTAGTCCTCGCCAAGTGATGCTTCAGTCTGTAAACACCCCATTTAATAAGAAGGCAATATTTGCATCTAATTGTCTTCTTCTCATGATCGATTTCATTTCCATGGTCCCAGCCAGGGCCAGTCCGATTTTCACGAGCATTCGTCCTTGTAGGTTTACTACTTCTGGTAGGGCAGTGGCTGACTTTTCCGTTATATAAATATAAGATTTAGAAGAGTTAGCTACGAAGCTATCTAATTTTTTAATCTAGTAGTGTTCGTACTAGTAGCTAACCTGTGCAACGTATCAAGGATGCCCCTCAATGTTTGATGGCTGTTGCTTCACTCGTGTCAAGGGAGAGTCTGCTCGGGACGACCATGCATGGGAGCCTGGCAGTCTACACTCGTCGAGGTCGGCGTACGTGTTGCCGGCGGCCTGCAGCCCTACAAGCCGACGAAGCCGCTAGAGAGACAAAAAGTGAGATTGGGAGACAAGCAAAAGCAGACGACCAGCACCAATGGAAATGAATTCAAGGTATTAATACAACTGCTGCATGCTAATAATCTGCCATAGAGCATAGATTGATGGCCGAGTTTGAAAGAAAACTGAGTCGCTCAGAATCTGGATTGGCTCGCGATTTCACACGACCAGATGCGCAATTCAATCCCCCAAACTTGGATTTAGACTGTGAATCTCTACTATTTAATGGGAGTCTGTACATCGTTCGTCCCCCCAGGGCCCCACCTACCAAAGGATCTTCCCATGATTCTCTATTTCCTTATACTGACCGCAACCCCATCCGGTTTTGTAAGTGTCGATTCAATCAAATCTCCTTCCTTTCTTAGGATGCACTCACGTGTCTCCCCGGCAGATCCACTGCCATAAAAAGTAAATCAATCATCAATAAAAAATTGTCTCCTGCAACCCCAGCCGGTCCACTACCATACATGGCAAATCAGTCTATCTACACTTCTACATCTACTCTACACTACCTAAAAAAGGCATAACGTTCCCATTTCGCTCAACCTTCGTCCGCCTCCATCCCATGCGTAGCGCACCAAGAAAACCAGGGGAAAACCAGTCTGCTACAACCCATTCACGCACGCCTCCCCTCTATTCCCTCTACACACTGGGTCTGTTTCTTCAAGGTTAATCAAGTCTTTGGTTTTTAGAGAAAGAGAGGTAGATGGGTTGGTGGAAGAGGAGAAATTATTTAACGGTAAATCAAACCGACAATACGGCCTAATGTACATGAGTATTCTAAATGTATATGTTAGACATGATTGATGTAACCATTAGAATGTGTATGCTTCTGTTGCAACGCATTGGCAATTAGCTAGTAGTATTAGTAATACATGGACTACATGGACCTGAGCCATATGCATTGAAGCCCAACCAAAAAAGCCCATGTGATTTAAGGCTTATAATCAAACCCTTCAGCTTTTGACCTGAGCTGTATGCATGTCTTTTGTTTTTTCCGTTTACTCTGCCCATGACCTAGAGCCGCATTTTGCTCAGCGGCTCAGATCATACATCGATCGATCTTTGGTTTCCTGATCTCATTGGTCCATGGAGTCGCCAAGGCCGAAGGCCGAGGATACATGGACGATTCTGCGGCGCTGTCATGCTACGGTGCTAACCCCAGGCCGTTCCATCTCTATTCTTCCTATTGTGTCAAACACTAGATTAAAGGTAATCTATATCCACATCTTAACACTAGTAGCCAGTGCCATCTTTTGATGAATTTAGTTTATCTAGTATGGTTAATTAGTTCCCCAACAATGATTAATTGTGCCGTACCACATAGATTAATTTTGTTGGCTGTGTATAATGCATACATGAGAAGAGATTAATTTATTGATTGGATAACCTATATAGGGGTGATGCCCCTCGGTGACCTGAACAGAGGCCTCAAGGCCGAGTTGTCATCAGCGTGCAGATCCCATCGTCATACACGCTGTATGTCTCCTGTTGGCTGGTTGCCCTTTCTTAGTTTTGTTGTGCCTTAAGGATGAAGGAATTATGTCTTAGTGTATTATAGTTTCTTCTTCGCACCCCTCATGTTTGAATCTTGGCTCCGCCCCTGGAAGAACCAAGTTCCCTCCCGTCTCACGCCTAGATGGCTGCCGGAGATGGAAGGAAATGGCAGCCTTACCGTAGAAAGAGAGAAACCCCAGCCGCCTTTGTGTGGGGGAGTGGAGAAAGGACAAGGGGATCGCGTCTCCCATGTCGGCTTACTCGATTTTATCTTGCCAATAATGTTTGCACAACAACATATCTTGATATTAGCCTCTGAAAAGAAAGATTTCCTATCTTTTCTTTCAACTCAGAGGAGATACGGCCGTGAAGCAAAACCAGATTTCTGTGCCATATGAAGGATAGCTATACTAATTCGGTATATACTCAAAAACACATTCGGCACAAAATTGACCTAACTCTTCGATATATTTCCTGCTGAATATCCCTGATCCTTTTTCCCGATGGTCTGGAGAAAGCAGCAATCAACATGAATTTCCTAATCCCCCTTCCTTTCAGGAAGAATGTGAAATTCTTTTTCCTTAAATGGGAGCAGAGCATGGAAACCAAAGTGGCTAATTTTTGAATTAAATAAAAAGCAAAATATACAAACTCTGAAATCAATGCTATAATTAAGCAATTGTTTTCTTTTAATATCCTTTTCAAATCTCAAACTCAAGGCAGAAATTTGCTTCTTATTTTTTTAAATAAAGATTGACGAAACAAATAACACTTAAAGAGTTGCTCCTTACAAGAACAAAACTGAGGTGACTGTCAGTTATGTGCACAAGATGTTTTCTTTTGTGTGGTGATGGTTGAGTTTTTTTGTTGTTGTTGTGTGGAGAAAGGACAAGGGGATCGTCTCCCAAACGCTGAATTTGTAAATGTTTGATCCTTTTAACATCTTATAATTTTTTATCATGAGTTTTCTCATAGACTGACTAATAATTGACATATGCTGAAACCACTGACAGGAGATTGCTACTGATACTTGTGTGTACAAAAGGGTTCTTCGGAAATCTGCTGATGAACCTAAAGACACCCTAAAAGACGCAGCTGCTGATGCGTCTCTGCCACGCACCAGAAGTGTTAAATGCTACAACTGTGGCTATCCAGAAGCTGCTTATTTCCAGGTCTGTAAATGAGCGTTGCTCACCTCCCTGTTGTTTGTCTCTGCAGTTGTTGCTAAGGGTTGCAAGTACCATCTGTAGAGGTAGATGTTAGTAATACCAAACCATGATCATGTGTTGTTTTCCTGCATCCTTTTCTGTTGATGTACATTTTGATTTATGTCGCTACCCTGATCTGCAGGCTCCGACGAAGGGAGAGCTTGGCCTGACCCTGTACTTCATCTGCTGCAGCCCTACCTGTGGCCACAGGTGGAGGGACTGACTGACTGACAAGGAGGGAACCCTCCACAGAACGAAGTGTTTGTTCTTGGCACTGAAACTTGACTGGCCCTGTGTTGCTCATGACTTGCGTTTGTCTTAACTTGTTAGCTTGTGGTATCTGTGTTCCGAAGTTTAGGGCAACTTCATCACTGTGAGCTTACTGCTTCTGAGCTTGTTCTCTCTCTCTCTATATATATGCAGATGTTGGTTTGACCTTGAGGCAGTGGTAAAGCTGCTGCCTTGTGACCATGAGGTCACGGGTTCAAGTCCTGGAAACAGCCTCTTGCAGAAATGTAGGGAAAGGCTGCATACAATAGACCCAAAGTGGTCGGACCCTTCCCCAGACCCTGCGCAAGCGGGAGCTACATGCACTGGGGCTGCCCTTTATGTTGGTTTGACCTTGAAGAGTTCTTAGGATGCGGTGGCTGTGCATCTTCCCTGTTTCATTACCTAGGCACTTATCAGGTCTCATAGTGATTTTTGTCCTTGATTTCTCCTGATTCTCTGATGATTAGACAAGACTCAAAATTTGCCTCATCTTCCTGATTCTTGCCACTGAAACTTGGCTGGCTCCGTGGAGTAGATGCACATGCCTGCAGTTAGTCATTCGGAGTACTGGTTGCGAAGTTTGTGATGACTTTGCTGCTGTGGAACTCGAACGTGACGAGGCAGCTTCCCTGTTTCAGTACCTAGGTACTGCCTTTGAGCTCTCAGAGTGATTCTCTCCTTGAATTCTCCTGATTTGCTTCTTTCTGGCAAAACTTGAGTCTTTGTAATGTCATTCATTGATATCATTGATCTGAAGTTTCTTATTTTTCTTTTTACGCGAGTGTGTGAATATTAGAGACCTCGTATAGTCGTATGGATACGTAGGTTTGGGAGTGTCAGGCGTAACACCTGCAGGTTAAGATTCAGACTAAATCCAGCATTGAAGCTCTCCGCAAGATCTGACGGCTCGCGAACCATTATTTACTTTTACTGTATCTTTTCACTTGTCGTGCTATTCACTTTCTACCATTACCGGCGGCTATCGAATCTTCTATGAGCTTTGAGCCAAACAAACATATATAATATAGATAATACATAGCTTAGAGCAACTCTAACCGGTCCTCTTAAAAAAATAGAGAAGCATATGGTCAAGTAAAATTATACTCCCTCCTTCCTAAAATATAAGGCACGGTTTGACTTTTCTGGTCTTTGTTGCACAACTTTAACTATATTTTTTATATATTACATGTCTATAAAATTATTATACATACATATGAAATAAAATTGCTTTGCAAGACCAATACAGCGATGTCATTTATACATGTTCAATCCATATACTTTGATATATATTAGTGGTCAAAGTTGTGCATCAAAGACCGTAAAAAGTCAATCGCGCCTTATATTTTGGGAAGGAGGGAGTAGTGGAGTAAATTTTTACCGAGCATATGGCCGAGTGAAGTTAGTGGAGTAAATTTTTCCTCCTCTATAGGTGGCCGCACCTAATCGATCCCCTAAACTTAGTGGAGTAAAAAAAGATTTACATATGTTTTGTGTGCTAGCCGCATAAGCTTCAAACACTTTGCAATATATATTATAAAATATTTAAATTAAAACATGCATAACATAGTCGTTAACCAACATATACTTTTATCATCGCGATTTTTAAAACATGTAGAGTTCATCCCAAAGGTACACTTCAAACACAATGTTTGATAAAAAATCACCACAAACGTAGCATGTGTATGTCGTGGATCGAGCCGACCAATGACATTCATAAACTCAAAGAATGTCATCGCAAAAGAAATCACCACCGCCACTACCACCACCATCCTCTCGGCCACCAGCACCACCACCACCATCCTTTCGTCCGCCACCACCACCACCATTATAAAGAAAGCCTTATGTTTGGGTCAAGATCTTCCCATGAGTGAGCTCCCAATACTTTCTTGCGGTTTCATTCATTATGATTGGATTCATGAACATGATAGCACTATCTTCGGCTTTCTTGGCATCACAAAGTCTCTCCTCCTCAAGTGCAAGTCTACGCTCCTCCCCTTGAACTTTCTCTCTTCGGCCTCCAACTTAGCCTTCTATTTCTCATCCTCCAACATCTTGAGCTCATTCCACCTCACCATCTTCTCTTCCTTGCGTTCGGCTGCTAACACCTTCTTGGCCTCAATCATGGCCGCAAGTTCTTCTTTGTATGTGCCACTGTGTGCATTTCTCTTCTTTCTCTCTTTTGCAATTTTGTTCCCTTTCGGTCTATTGTTGGCCTCTTCATCCACCTCGTCCTCCTCAATGGACATGCCCCACTTTGGAGTGGTCTTCGCAACTCTCTTGATCCACCTCTCATTTTTGCAAAGCTCTTTGTAGCAATGATGCAACGCGAAGGGTTTGTGGCTGAATTTCTTGTTCCTATGCTTGAAAAGTTCTTGGATGTACGGGCCATACTCCATGACTTGCACACCACTCGGTGGTGCATGATTCACTTGATTGATGCAACCAGACTATCGGTTGCATTGGTTGTGAATGGTGCCCCAACGATTCCCAAGAGATCCTTGCGCACGGCTTGATTGCACCTCCACGGAGTTCTTGTAGTACCCCACAATTCTCTCCTAAAACATAGCCTTGGTTTGATCGTTCCAATCGTTGCATCCGTGGAGATGTTCATCCAAGCATAGCATAGAGAAACATCTTCAACTTGATTGTAGTTGTAAGTTCGTGACCTTGATGACCTCGTGCTGCTTCGGCCACCTCCTCTTCTTCCATCTCCTCTTCGGCCACCTCCGAATGATCCGAAATTGAATCACAATTGAGATCATCTAGCCCCATCTTAGCCGAGGGTTCCAAAGGCGCCAAGAATTCAGTCGTGTTCATCTCCACACTACGACAACAAAACCAACAAACTCCATCATCATCGCCCACCAACAATCACCACCAAATTCGTTGGCCGAAGTGTAAAATATGCTTTTTTACCTTGTTGGCATTTCCTCCAGCACTTGGTAGGCCGCGACCCTTCTTGTCGGCTGCGGCGGCTGGACGCGCCGGAGGAGTGGCCATAGGGGTGTCCGGAGACGCTGCATGAGGCGTTAGACCGTTTGTGGCCGATGGAGCTTTTTCACTCCCAACCTCTTTTTCAGCAGGGGTGGTTTCTGGCAGCGACAAGCCAGCGATGATGGCTGGTGGGGTGGTAGAAGGGTCTTGGCTATCCATTCCGGCGACGAGGCTGGTCATCGATGGCGACGGCGGCGGGAAGGACGCAACTGGGAGGACGGGAGAAAGAGGCGCACAACTTTTACTCAGTCGCGCAAGCGCCGAGTATATTTAGGCGGCTTGGAGCATTAGGAGTTTGGCTAGGTGCGACATAGAGGAGTAAGAATGGAATTTTACTCCTCTATAGACTTACGGGATCGGTTAGAGTTGGCCTCAACGAGCTACTTTCCCTTCTTCTCGATCTTGCGAACCCTAATTCTCACCAACTCCCTCTCTGATCTGAGCCCGGGTCATGACAACTGGTATCACGAGCATGGTTTTTCCTCGACGGCGCGACTAATCCGCGCGGTCGCGGTGATTCCCCACATCCCTTTCGGTGTGGCGGAGGTGTTCATGGGAGTTGAAAGTGGGGATAGGTGGTGGCGCCGGCGACTACAGGCGGCATTGGTGGCGGTAGGCTCATTTGTCGGCAGCTCATGAGCACTTGACTGGTTGCCCAAGTACCTTGCTTAGGTGCCAAATCCCAGGTCAAGCAATGGGTGGTGCTATTGTAACGCCCCGGATGCAACTTTCCACATTCGTAACTCCAACTCTTGCCTTTTTCGGAGATGCGATATTATTATTTCCTCCGTGGTTGGGTTTTTGTCTTTTGTTTTTGCATTTTGTTCATATCATGCATCTCATCTCATAGCATCATGCGCATTGCATCTGCATGTTTTCATAAAGCTTGCACCCGTTAAGTAGTTGCCGCGTCCCCCTTGCTTTTCGTTGGTATTCCGAGGCCATTTGGGTTTTTCGCTCCCCTCTTGACCGTGACCACGTAACCTCTCTTGCCAGTGCATCGACCCCTCGCCCGTGTCCGAAACTTACCCGAACCCGAGCCGGGCTATTGTGACCGATGAGTCCGGATCATCCCCAATCATCTCTAAAATATCTTGGTTTATTTATTGAACTCCCCTAGTCTGTTTTTCCCGTCCGTCCGATTTAAATCGGATGTCCCAAAATTCCTCTCATTTCACTATATATAGACCACCCCTAACCTAATCTAGACACACCACCTAATTTCTAGGGATCCTCCCTAGCGCCGCCACTCTTTCTGCCTCTTCCTCATCGGGATCCTCCCCCGATCCAAAATCCCTTCCTCGTTTTCAGATCCACCCAATCCCTCCATCGATCCAAACAGCAGCTCCCCTCGAGCTCCACCTACAGCCCATCCTTCCTGCTTGTTCGAAGCCGTTGGCACCGAGCTCACCTGCCTCGCTCGCCTCTCGTCTTGAGACCTCTGCTCCCGCGTCTCCGACCCTCCCGAGCCTCCTCGCTGAGTAGCAAGCAGCCGGCAACCACCAGGTCGCCACGCCTACCTTCTCTTCATTTACCCCCGCTTCTCTCCTCTCAACCTCTCTAATCTCTCTCGCCTCTCCCTTCTCTAGCAGGAACCCGACGCCATGGATGCTCGCGTCCACGATCTTGCAGCGCCACCACCGGAGTTTCTCCGCGGAGGCCTTCACCTCGTCCGCGTTGCGGCGTCCATCCCCTTTGAATCTCGCGACCTCTCTGAACCCTGCGGCGCTTCTTCGTCTCTACCTCGCCGGCAATCACAAGAGGTCATCGTTGCCTGGAGCTCCACTTTGTTGCCGTCCGGACCTGCCTCGGTCCATCGGGAATCCATTCCCGTCCTCCTCCGCCCGGATACGGCAAGCACCGGCCGGATCTTGCGTCGCCCGCAAGCCTCGCTGCCGGCCACCAAGTCCCTGCGCCTCCTGCACGCCGAGCACCGCCGCCTCCTCTGCTTTGCCCCTGCATGAGCGGGGCGGCCCGGCTTTGCCCGGCAATCGGCGATGCCGCTGCCGGAGTTCCTCATCGCGGGAACCGCCTCTCCGACCCTTGGACTGCCGGGATCCGCCGCGCCCGCTGGTCCCATGCCCACACGCCAGCGCCTCTGCACTGTCTTACACGCCGCTGCTGCTGTTTACATTCTTGAAACGAGCACCCGCCGAGCTTTGTTTCTCTGCGTTGACCAGCGTCGCTGCTTCACGATCCGATGCACAGGTCGGCCTCGCCTCGTTCCTCATCGCGCCTCGCCCACGGCGCGCTGCAGCCCAGTCTCTCCACGAACCGGGCCTTGGCCCATGGGTGAGCAGCCCCTCCAGCACTCTCCTGTACACTGCTAGTCCAGCCAGATTCGGCCCGATTCATGTTTTTTTTCGCGGAACGATTTTAGCCTATTTTCCAGGAAACTGCATGTTTACAGATTGTACCCTCACATCATGCATATAATAACTAATTAACCGTGCATCGGTTTAAAATGATTTAAACATGTAAAGTGCTTAGAATTTTATCTAGTTTCATAATATGTGACTTTCATCCATGTTTAAAATGTTTAACTTGCTGTTTGCCTTAATTAGCTTAAATGCCATGTTGAAATGCTTTATTTCATAACTAAATAACCGTAGCTCGGTTTTAAATAAACTTTATATGTAAATGGGGTAGAAAAATGCATAGTTTAACATGGTGCACTTTATTTTGCTGTTTAACAACATTAAAATTGTCTTTAGGTCAGAACAGTAGCAAATACGAAATATGCATATGGGGATTTTCCGGAATTGTTGATTCTTATTTCCGGCCTCATTTAAATTTGCCTAAATAGTTGGTTTACTTATGCTTCACCTCTTGCCATGTTTATAACAACATGTAATATTGTTGTGTTCCTAAACGAGAGGAACTAAATAATTGCATGTGGTGTTTTACGTCGATATGCAACTCATTGCATATCGAGCTCCACTTAATTTGTAGTGTTGTTTGTTGCACTTTGCCATGTCATGCCTCATTTAAACCGGACATGCATCATACTTGATTGTGCATCATGCCATGATTATGCTTGCACGTTTACCATGTTGTTTGTTTCTTTCCGGTGTTGCTTCTCGGTTCCGGTAATGTTGCGATTGTGAGGATTCGTTCGACTACTCCCATTCATCTTCTTCATGGACTCGTTCTTCTTCCTTGCGGGATTTCAGGCAAGATGACCATACCCTCGAAATCACTTCTATCTTTGCTATGCTAGATGCTCGCTCTTTTGCTATGCCTATGCTGCCATGCCTATCACTTGTTATATCATGCCACCCATATTGCCATGTCAGCCCCTAACCATCCTTTCCTAGCAAACCGTTGATTGGCTATGTTACCGCTTTGCTCGGCCCTCTTATAAGCGTTGCTAGTTGCAGTGAAGCTGAAGTTTGTTCCTTGTTGGAACATGGAGATGTTGTTCCTTATTGGAACATGTTTACTTGTTGGGGATATCACAATATAAATATCTGCTAAAATTAATACATCTATATACTTGGTAAAGGGTGGAAGGCTCGGCCTTATGCCCAGTGTTTTGTTCCACTCTTGCCACCCTAGTTTCCGTCATACCGGTGTTATGTTCCTTGATTTAGCGTTCCTTACACGGTTGGGTGATTTATGGGACCCCCTTGACAGTTCGCTTTGAATAAGACTCCTCCAAAGAAGGCCCAACATTGGTTTTACCATTTGCCACCTAAGCCTTTTCCCCGGGTTTCGCGAGCCCGAGGGTCATCTTATTTTAAACCCCGGGCCAATGCTCCTCGAGTGTTGGTCCAAACTAGAGCCACTTGCGGTGCCACCACGAGGCAACTTGGGGCATCTTCGGTTGCCGTCGTAGTGTTCATCCGGATGTGCCACGAGAACGAGATATGTGCAGCTCCTATCGGGATTTGTCGGCACAATCGGGCGGCTTTGCTGGTCTTGTTTTATTCTTTGTCGAAATGTCTTGTAGTCCGGGATTCCGAGATTGATCGGGTCTTCCCGGTAGAAGGAATATCCTTCGTTGACCGTGAGAGCTTGTAATGGGCTAAGTTGGGACACCCTGCAGGTAATATTTTTCAAAGCCGTGCCCATGATTTATGAGGCGTATGGGAATTTGTTAATGTCCGGTTGTAGAAAACCCGAAGTTGACCTCAAATAAAATACACATCAACGGCGTGTGTAACGTGATGGTCTCTTCTCGGTGAGTCCGGGAAGTGAACACGATGTTGGAGTTATGTCGGCGTAAGTAGTTCAGGATCACTTCTTGATCGCTACTAGCTTCACGTCCGCGCTTTGCTTCTCTTCTCGCTCTCTTTTGCGAGGTAGCCACCATATATGCTAGTCGCTTGCTGCAGCTCCACTATACTACTCTGTCCTTCCTATAAGCTTAAATAGTCTTGATCTCGCGGGTGTGAGATTGCCGAGTCCCGTGACTCACGTGATACTTCCAAAAGCGATTGCGAGTTCCGGCGATGCGGTCGGGTGACTCAACCGAACTCAAGTGGGAGTTCGACGAGGAACGTGGTCGTTACTATGTGTCTTTTCCAGATGATCGATAGTGGTGCCCGGTTGGGACGATCGAGGATCTGTGTAGCATTTGGGGTATCTTCTTTATTTTGGTTCCGTGGTCGGACCTTGAGTGTACTCGATTGATGGATGTTTATTTATGTATTGTGTGAAGTGGCGTGTAAGCCAACTATGTATCTCTTTCCTTATTTATTACATGGGTTGTGTGAAGATTACCTCACTTGCGACATTGCTTTCAATGCGGTTATGCCTCTAAGTCGTGCCTCGACACGTGGGAGATATAAGCCGCATCGGGGCGTTCAAGTTGGTATCGAGCCTTCCCGACTTAGGAGCCCCCTACTTGATTGTTTCTTTGGCGTTGTTGAGTCTAGAATGGAAAAATGTTTTGAGTCTTAGGATTATATATATCGGAGAGTAGGATTCTTTTACTTCCCGGTCCCTTCGTCGCTCTGTGAGGTATCCCGGCGTAGTGTTTTGACTCTTCTCTCCTCAAATTTCACTAAATTTTTTTAGGTTCACATGGGTATCTTGGAATCGTTAGATGGTTTTGTGACGAGAACATTGTTCTTGGTGCCTCCCGACATTTAGGGGTTGTGGGAGTGTCCGGGAGTTGAGCTCCGAGGTGTTGTCGTCACAATTTTATCGTTGCGATTCTGGAATACACGAGTTTTGCCGACATCGAAATCTCTTTTGTGCAGTTGTTGGTGAGATAACCACGATAGCCCGATCTTGAGGCGAAAAGTGGAGTATTGCCATGACTTGTATAACGGATGTTTTTCAAGGTCGAGGTACCACGATTTCCGAGGATTTCTTGGTTAGGTGTTGACTGATGGATACATCTGGATCTAGGTATTGTTATTTTGGGTTATATATTTTGTTTCCCCTTTATCCCCAACACCAGATTGCATAACCAGAAAGTTTCGGGATTTTATATGAGGGAATTCTAGTAGCTTACGGGATATCTTTCCGACGGATGTATGATTTGAGATTGGGGTCCAACGTCTAGTGGTCCGCCCATTCACGGTCGATTCTGATGGTCGCGAGGCGTCTTAAAGAATCCTTGGCTATGCTGATTCGGGGACGTCTTGTTAGTCATTCGTGACGGCCGCTATCGTCGTGTCCGTGTGGGCCCCACCACACGAACACTTTGGGCGAAATCTCTATCATGTGTTTGTTCCGCTTATTCTACAAGCCAAATCCTTTGTTTTTGTTCCGTTTTGTGGTATTCAAGTTGCTTCAATGCCAAGTGTTGATTCCATACCTTATTCTAAACGGTGTTCTCATATTTCTATGTGAATACTAATCCTTCTTGATCATCGAGTTTGTCATCTCAATTTCTTCTCACCGGTGCGCTTCTCTTCAAGTGGATCCGATCATTTCAACATTTGCGAGATCAATTCTAAGTTTTTTCCCAACGGTGTGCGTTTCATCCGACCCAAATTGCCTTTGTTTTTCCACCCTCCCACCCCTTTTTCTTCAAGGACTCAGATTTCTTAATCAAGCATCCATTTTACTGCTGTGAAGTTTCTTCATTCTTTTCCTTTAATGTTTTATCCGGTGATTTCTCATGAATACGCTAAGGAAGCTTCAACCTTATCGTTGTTCCATTCTAATTTTCTTCTTGATTGGATTCAATTCAAGCTTTGTCGATCATATCATTTTCCCCGTTTCAAATGCTTTCTCATACCGGTGCACCTATCAATCACTCATTTCTCGCTATTGATTTGTTACGGAGTCTTTGAAGATATCTCCGAAGGCTCGTCTTTTCATTCAAGATCCGTTCAAGCTATTTGGGGATTATTATCTCATTCAAGTCATTTAATTCAACCGGTGCAATCTTTATTTCAAGCAATCGCTCAACGGTGTTTCTTTTGAGTGGGCCCTAACCCACGTGTCTTTTCGAGGATCTTACCTAACTCTTCTAATTTTCGTGAGCTATTCCCAAATTCATTGCAAAGTTTGGCGTAAGAATGAGTTATCATCACCAAATGTCTTTCTCCAAGATCTTTCAAATTATTTTCATTGTTGGTTCAACCTTTCTAATTTTCATTCCGGAGTGCCTCAACAATTCATGGTGGTGTTTCTAAATCGTCATTCTCGGATTTTGAAGACCGAAGAAGAGTTTCTCTTTAATCTTGCTCCATTCTCTTGAGGATTCATGGTTCTAGTTTGATGCCGCCCTCTCATAGTTGTTTTCGATTGTGAGAATTCTTTTCACCCATCCGGAGCAATTCAGAAATCTTTTCAGTTTGATTATCCAGAGCCATCATCTTAGAATTATTCATTCTCAACATCTCAGTCTCCAAATCTTACCGGTGCATCATTCAAGTATTCTCCAATCAGCTCGTCATCTATTCGTTCACTGGTATCTAAATCCCCTCAAATATCTTCATTCGTTTTCCAATTCTTCCCGGTGAATTGTGCCTTTGCTACTTTCATTCTCAATTCTTACGGTGGTTCGTTCAAGATTTCATTTCCTTTATTATCGTATCAATTCATTCGTTCTTTCCGAATCCTACCGTGAATTGTTGAAGACCTTCCCAAGTTTGCGCCATATCTATCTTAATCCTTTCTACGGGAATAAGTAGTATGCCAAATCCGTTGCTTGTCACCAATCTAAATTGGTGAAGGATACATATAACATAATTCTTGTTCTTGTTTCTCCAAGTGATTGATTCATTCTTCCGGAGTTCGTAATGGTATCAATTTCTCAGTTCTAAGTTGTTCATCTCTTTTTTCCGGAGTTTGTTCATCATATCACATTTTCGGTCCGAGATGCTTCATCTTTTCTTTCCGGAGTTCAAAGTTTTTCTCGGTTATATCATTTCAAAGCTTCTTCTTATCACTGCAAGGCTTCACCTTGTGTTTTCAACTTCTCTTTCTTTTATCATCATTTTCTTACGGAGTTCTTCATGGAGGCTCTACATGGTGGTTCATCAAGGATTCTTTTCATTCTTCAATTGTTCATCAAGATTTCTCTCGGAGTTAAGATCCGCCAAGCTTTACTCAAAAATAAGCATGGTGTTCAACACATGTTTTGTTTGGAGGAGCTCAAGTTTTCTTCTTCTTGCATTTCGAAGTGCAATTTGTTCTACCTTATCATTTGAGGTGGTGTTATGCCATTCTTGACAATTCCCTTCGTGTTTCACGATTCACAAGTTTTCAAGAATGACATATTTTAAAGCCATCACTTTCTTCCTTGGAGTTATCTTGGGTTAGGTTACACCTAAAGCCTTCCCTAAGGAATGTTGCTAATTGTGGTGCCTATCGATAATCCAAGTTTCCTCCTATTCTCTCATTAAAAGGAGTTTTCATCTTCTTGCTGATCTCAATCCAATTAACTGTTTCCATCGGTGGTCGGTTGTCACCTCATCATTTTGAGATGTTTGCCATAAGCCCACAACAAGCTTATGCTTTTCGTTGTTGATTTTGCAACAACTCCGTTCAATTCTTCTTTGCAAGGATGCTTTCCAAGCTCATTTGTGGCAGAAGTTGGCATTTTTCTTCTCCATTCTTTTATTTCAATGATCTATCTCCTATTCTTTCTTCCGGAGGCATGGTGATGTTGCTCTTTTCACTCATCATCTCGAATTGTGAGAATCGTGTTCTTTTCCTTGTTTATCCATTTGACCGGAGTGTTATGTCATCTCTTCAAGTTCTTATCATCTTTTCTAGTTTTCCTTCTTCTTTTCAGTCAGAGTGCTGCCCAAATTATATCAATCTCATTCCTTCTCTATCTAGTTTTAACCGGAGTGGTTTCAATATCTATCTTATCACTAAACCTCTTGGTTCTCGTCGTATCCCTTGTTCCTCTTTTCTAACGGAGTGTTTTCAACTTTGTTCATCTTCGTTGTTTTCTTTCTTTCATTTTGCTCAACCTCTTAAGGTTCATGGTTTCATTCTTTTGTCGAAGAAGCAACTTAGTTTTACCGCTTATCTTCCTCTTCCTTTTCCCTCCGGTGCCATCCTAGATCTCGGGACGAGATCCTCTCGTAGTGGTGGAGTGTTGTAACGCCCCGGATGCAACTTTCCACATTCGTAACTCCAACTCTTGCCTTTTCCGGAGATGCGATATTATTATTTCCTCCGTGGTTGGGTTTTTGTCTTTTGTTTTTGCATTTTGTTCATATCATGCATCTCATCTCATAGCATCATGCGCATTGCATCTGCATGTTTTCATAAAGCTTGCACCCGTTCGTAGTTGCCGCGTCCCCCCCTTGCTTTCGTTGGTATTCGAGGCCATTTGGGTTTTCGCTCCCCTCTTGGCCGTGACCACGTAACCTCTCTTGCCGATTGCATCGACCCCTCGCCCGTGTCCGAAACTTACCCGAACCCGAGCTGGCTATTGTGACCGATGAGTCCGGATCATCCCCAATCATCTCTAAAATATCTTCGGTTTATTTATTGAACTCCCCTAGTCTGTTTTTCCCGTCCGTCCGATTTAAATCGGATGTCCCAAAATTCCTCTCATTTCACTATATATAGACCACCCCTAACCTAATCTAGACACACCACCTAATTTCTAGGGATCCTCCCGAGCGCCGCCACTCTTCTGCCTCTTCCTCATCGGGATCCTCCCCGATCCAAAATCCCTTCCTCGCTTTCAGATCCACCCAATCCCTCCATCGATCCAAACAGCAGCTCCCTCGAGCTCCACCTACAGCCCATCCTTCCACTTCGTTCCAGAAGCCGTTGGCACCGAGCTCACCCTGCCTCGCTGCGCCTCTCGTCTTGGAGACCTCTGCTCCAGCGTCTCCGACCCTCCCGAGCCTCCTCGCCGGAGTAGCGGCAGCCGGCAACCACCAGTCGCCACGCCCTACCTTCTCTTCATTTACCCCCTGCTTCTCTCCCTCTCAACCTCTCTAATCTCTCTCGCCTCTCCCTTCTCTAGCAGGAACCCGACGCCATGGATGCTCGCGTCCCTGATCTTGCAGCGCCACCACCCGGAGTTTCTCCGCCGGAGGCCTTCACCTCGTCCGCGTTGCCGGCGTCCATCCCCTTTGAATCTCGCGACCTCTCACGAACCCTGCGGCCGCTTCTTCGTCTCTACCTCATCGGCAATCACAAGAGGTCATCGTTGCCACTGGAGCTCCACTTTGTTGCCGTCCGGACCTGCCTCGGTCCACCGGGAATCCATTCCCGTCCTCCTCCGCGCGGATACGGCAAGCACCGGCGGATCTTGCGTCGCCGCAAGCCTCGCTGCCGCCACCAAGTCCCTGCGCCTCCTCTGCACGCCGAGCACCGCCGCCTCTCTGCTTTGCCCTGCATGAGCGGGGCGGCCCCGCTTTGCCGGCTTGATCGAGCGATGCCGCTGCGGAGTTCCTCATCGCGGAACCGCCTCTCCGACCCTTGGACTGCGGGATCCGCCGCGCCCGCTGGTCCCATGCCCACGCCAGCGCCTCTGCTTGTCTTACGCGCCGCTGCTGCTGTTTTGTTCTTGAAGCGAGCACCCGCCGAGCCTGTTTCTCCTGCGTTGACCGGCGTCATGCTTCACGATCCGATGCAGGTCGGCCTCGCCTCGTTCCTCATCGCGCCTGCGCCCGCAAGGCCTGCAGCCGATCTCTCCACGAACCGGGCCTTGGCCCATGGGTGAGCAGCCCTCCAGCACTCTCACAGACTGCTGCTAGTCCAGCCAGATTGACCCGATTCATGTTTTTTTTCGGAACGATTTTAGCCTATTTTCCAGAAAGCGCATGTTTACAGATTGTACCCTCACATCATGCATATAATAACTAATTAACCGTGCATCGGTTTAAAATGATTTAAACATGTAAAGTGCTTAGAATTTTATCTAGTTTCATAATATGTGACTTTCATCCATGTTTAAAATGTTTAACTTGCTGTTTGCCTTAATTAGCTTAAATGCCATGTTGAAATGCTTTATTTCATAACTAAATAACCGTAGCTCGGTTTTAAATAAACTTTATATGTAAATGGGGTAGAAAAATGCATAGTTTAACATGGTGCACTTTATTTTGCTGTTTAACAACATTAAAATTGTGTTTAGGGCAGAACAGTAGCACATACGAAATATGCATATGGGGATTTTCCGGAATTGTTGATTCTTATTTCCGGCCTCATTTAAATTTGCCTAAATAGTTGGTTTACTTATGCTTCACCTCTTGCCATGTTTATAACAACATGTAATATTGTTGTGTTCCTAAACGAGAGGGAACTAAATAATTGCATGTGGTGTTTCGTCGATATGCAACTCATTGCATATCGAGCTCCACTTAATTTGTAGTGTTGTTTGTTGCACTTTGCCATGTCATGCCTCATTTAAACCGGACATGCATCATACTTGATTGTGCATCATGCCATGATTATGCTTGCACGTTTACCATGTTGTTTGTTTCTTTCCGGTGTTGCTTCTCGGTTCCGGTAATGTTGCGATTGTGAGGATTCGATTCGACTACTCCCATTCATCTTCTTCATGGACTCGTTCTTCTTCCTTGCGGGATTTCGTGCAAGATGACCATACCCTCGAAATCACTTCTATCTTTGCTATGCTAGATGCTCGCTCTTTTGCTATGCCTATGCTGCCATGCCTATCACTTGTTATATCATGCCACCCATATTGCCATGTCAGCCCTAACCATCCTTTCCTAGCAAACCGTTGATTGGCTATGTTACCGCTTTGCTCGGCCCTCTTATAGCGTTGCTAGTTGCGGGTGAAGCTGAAGTTTGTTCCTTGTTGGAACATGGAGATGTTGTTCCTTATTGGAACATGTTTACTTGTTGGGGATATCACAATATAAATATCTGCTAAAATTAATACATCTATATACTTGGTAAAGGGTGGAAGGCTCGGCCTTATGCACAGTGTTTTGTTCCACTCTTGCCACCCTAGTTTCCGTCATACCGTGTTATGTTCCTTGATTTCGCGTTCCTTACGGTTGGGTGATTTATGGGACCCCTTGACAGTTCGCTTTGAATAAGACTCCTCCAAAGAAGGCCCAACATTGGTTTTACCATTTGCCACCTAAGCCTTTTCCCCCGGGTTTTCGCGAGCCCGAGGGTCATCTTATTTTAAACCCCCGGGCCAATGCTCCTCTGAGTGTTGGTCCAAACTAGAGCCACTTGCGGTGCCACCCTGAGGCAACTTGGGGCATCTTCTTTTGGCGGCTTGGGTCTAGACAGCGGCAGGGCTGGAATCCTAGAGCAGGTTACCGCTGAGACCCAACACTAACTCCCCTCTGTGACTTCCAGCCAGCATGGGTCATTCGAAGCCAAGTTTAGATGAGGCCAAGGTACGTGATCTCCTGGCTATGAGAGATGAGCTCGTTAAAAACCAAGAAGATACCACTGGACTCATGGAAGAGGTTGATGGCCTGCGCAAGGATGTGCACGTGATTCACCTCAGGATGCCATGGCTTTAGCTATGATAGGGGTTTAGGATGCGGTATCTGCTCTGAATACTCAATTAACAATGATGGCCAATGTCTTGAAAACCTTTGGCACACAAGGAGATTCATCATCCAATCCCCCAGTCACTAGTGTAGCGATAGATACAGACGGTCTACCTAAATCTGCGACACTTCCAAAAGGACCTGATCCACCGGCGAGACCACTAACTGAAGAACTCCGCAAGCGCTTGTCCACTGAAAAAGAGAAAACAAGGGCAATATTGGTCACACATCAACACCAGCAAACGAGATGTCCCTGGATTGGGCAAAACATCCTATCACAAGATTTACTCTGGAAATGCTACACCAATAGCCATCAAAACTCCCCATACCCCTGCCTTTCAAAAAATTTCAACCACCTGATGTTTGCACTCAGTGGGATGACTATTATCATCGGTATGAACTGGAAATGATAACACACATTTTCAAATTAATTACAAAAGGACCTCATCAGGATTTTCCTAGGTTTGAGGGTGACATGCATCTATGGTATTAAGTTCATGACAAACAGAGTAACGCTTTAAGCAAGATGACATGATGTAGACAAAGTAAACCCAAGCAATATGAATAAACCCCATTGTTTTACCCTTAATGGCAACAATAAAAATACGTTCCTAGCTACCCTTTCTGTCATTGGGTGAGGACACCGCAAGATTGAACCCAGTACGAAGCACCTCTCCCACTGAAGATAAATCGATCTAGTTAGCCAAACCAAACGGATATATCAGAGAGAAATACAAATCTATAACAATCATGCATAATAAAGTTCAGAAAAGACTCAATTACTTTCAATGAATAATCTGATCATAAACCCACAATTCATCAGATCCCAACAAACACACCGCAAAAGAAGATTTCATCGGATATAACTGCAAGAAGATCAAGAAGAACATGGTATTGAAGATCAGAGAGAAAGAAGAATCCATCTAGATACTAGCTATGGACCCGTAGGTCTATGGTAAACTACTCATGCATCATCAGAAGGCAGGAAGGATGATGTAGAAGCCCTCCGTGATCGATTCCCCCTCCGGCGGAGTACCGGAAAATGACTTCAGATGGGATCGCGGAAGAACAGAAGCTTGCAGCAGCGGAAAAAGTGTTTCGTGTGACTCTCTGTTGGTTTGGGAATATTTGGGAATTTATAGAGGTGGAGTTAGGTCAAACGGAGTTGTGTGGGAGTCACGAGCTCAGCGGACGCGCCCCACCCCCGAGGGCGCAAACTGTGAGCTCCTGCCTCTCCCGTAAGGCTTCTGGCCTCCTCTCAAACCTTGTAGGGTCCCTTATAGTCCATAAAAAATCTCCGTAAAGTTTCATCGTGTTTGGACTTCGTTTGGTACCGATTTTCTGGAAAGCAAAAAACATGAACTGGCACTGGGCATTAGGTTAATAGGTTAGTCCCAAAAAATGATATAAAATAGCATAATAAAGCATATAAAGCATCCAAGGTTGATAATATAATATCATGAAACAATAGAAATTATAGATATGTTGGAGACGTATCACCCACCCTGCACCCGAACCAGTCAACACTCATACTCCCCTCCGCCTGCCGCTACGTACACTGTCGCGTCTTCCCCAACTCTATTTCGTTCCCGTCCGAGGCCTCGACGTTGTCCTCTGTGTTTGTGCGCTCACCGCAGTGCCGTCGTCTGGCATTGTTAATATGGTCAAAACACGAGAGGAATCTGGAGAGGACTGTACGTGGAGGCTGACAGTTGGGACCCACTGTCGGCGTTCTGGGAACGGGGATCCCCAGACTTGCCTGCCTGCGGCCTGCGACGTGGCTCAAAGGAGGCCCAGGACAACCCATCTTCATCAACGCATGCTCAAGACCCTCGCGAGGGGCCAAGCCTCGCGGGGCGGACGACCAGGAGCTTCCTCAGGCACGACCTCGTCAGGATGGCTCATGAGGAGGCGGAGAGCTCAAGGCGGGGTACCTCGCGAGGTGCCCATGACGCAAGCCATGACGACCAAGGGCGCCCGATCGAGGCGCCCGGCCAGCGTCCTCCTTTCCTCTTTGGTGCAAAGGGAGCAAGCGCAGCAAGAGCATCGTGCAAAGGCATCCTTTTCGGTGCAACAAGACCAAGACCAGCCCCAACGGCTGGAATGCGATCATCATGGAGCCCAAGCAAAGGCCATCACCAGAGCCTTTGGCGGCGAGGACCAACTTTAGTCGGGATAAGTGTACCATTGTTCCCCTTCAAAATGGCCAATTGTTGGCGCCCTTCCCGCTCAATATTTGGGAAGAGGCCCAGGGCCTTCGTCTATATAAGTAGAGCTAGCCACCATAGTAGGGGAGGGGAAGCTCTCCTCCCGCGCGGCATTTTTGGATCCAGAGATAGAAATAGAGACCCGATCCTCAAGCTAGAGCGACGGGTCACCACTAAGCAGTTCATCACACCCACCAAGAACAGACCCTCGCGAGGCTGTTCTTCCCTGTCTTATTCTTCATCAGCCCAGAGGCAATCCACACACCACACCTGCTGGGTAGGGTATTACACCACGACGGTGGCCTGAACCAGTATAAATCTTGTGTCTCTTGTGTTGTTCTTGCTAGTAGTTTAGGTCCCTGCGATTCGGTGAGGTACGAGACGGTGGAGGGTTGGATCTCCGCGCGCACCCCAAAGTTCAAACCTTAAGGGTCTGCCGGAACCCATAATCCGACATTTGGCGCGCCAGGTAGGGGTGCGCCGGAATCTGCCTTCCGTCGCCGCGTCCTTCCCCGTCTACCGCAACCATGTCTGATGTTTGTCGGGCCCCCGCCGAGCGCCGAGCCGCCACCGCCTCCCACGTCGCCCAGACAGCTCCCGTCGGCGGGCGCCCTCGTCGTTCCCCTTCACCTGCCGTCAACACCGCCACCGGCCCGGCGGGGAACGAGCAGCGAGCATCGTCCCTGCGCTCCTCGGCGACCTTAGGGGAGGGGCCGCGCGGTTCCCTCAACACCCGCCCCGTCGCGCCGGTCCCTCCGCTGTCAGCGGCCCTCCTGGCGGCTCGCAGCGCCGCCTTCTAGCCGCCATGTCAAGACATTCGCCCGGGCAGCGCCGCCTCCACGCGGCGAGGCTCCCTCAAGCCGGACGGAGTCGTCGGCCGGGCTGACCTTTGACTCTCAAGACCACCCCGCCAACTCGGCGGCTCAGGTGCGCTCCCCGCTCTGCACACCTACCATCTGCCAGTCGCCGTCACCAGACCCTCATCGACGGGCGGCGCCGGTCTCAACGTACTCTCAGTCGAGGCCTTCAACCTCCTCTGCATACCCAGGGAGCGGCTGCTGCCCAGCCGGCCTTTTTCGGGCGTAGGAGGAGGGTCATCCAGCTCCTTGGGGCAAATCCGGCTTCCAATGACCTTCGGCACCTACGACAACTTCCGCACGGAATTGGTCGACTTCGACATCGCCCCCATCGGCCTCCCCTAAAATGCTATCCTCGGCTATCCGGCATTGGCCAAATTCATGGCCGCAACCCACCCGAGGTACAACCTCATGAAGATGCCTGGGAGCAGCGGCGTCCTCACCGTGCCCGGGGATACTGAAAGTGCGCTGCGAGCGCTCAGGCTCACCCTCAAGACGGCGGCCGCAGCACAGCCCGCCGATGCAGAATCCCCCAAGCCCAAGGGGGCTGCGCCGACCAAGAAGAAGCAGTTGTTCACTCAAGACAAGGCGGAGACCAGCGGATACCCGTCGATGAGGACGGGTCCACAAACGCCACCTTCACCATAGGCGCCAACCTCGAGCACGGAGGAAGCCCTTGTCAAGTTCCTGCGTGCGAACAAGAAGGTGTTACACGGGAGCCCGATCAGGTGGCGGGGATTCCACGGGCGTGATCGAGCACCACCTCAACGTGTGCCCCAACGTGCGTCGATTGAAGCGAAGCGAGGAGGCAGTCCACCGAAAAGCAGGCCTTCATCGTCCAAGAGAGCCGCAAGCTAGAAGCCGCGGGGGTTATCCGCGAGGTCCGGTACCCAGATTGGTTGGCCAACCCCGTGGTGGTGCCGAAGAAGGGAGGAAAGGAGCGCATGCGTGTCGACTTCACCAACCTCAACAAAGCATGCCCGCAGGACCCGTTTTCGCTCCCTCGCATCGACCAGATCGTAGATTCCACCGCCGAGTGTGACCTGTTGTGCTTCTTGGACGCCTTTTCCGGGTATCATCAAATCAAGATGGCGGTGGAAGGCGTGGAAGACGGCCTTCCTAACCCGTGTGGAGTATCTTGCTATACACGCATGCCATTCGGGTTGCATAACGCAGGGCAACCTTCCGATTGGCTCATGCACATCACCTTGGGCCCATAGCTCGGGAAGAATGTGGAGGCATACGTCGGCGACATCGTGGTAAAGTCTCGCGAGGCCAAGACCTTGATACAAGACACGGAAGAAACCTTCATGAGCCTCAACGCGGTGAGCCTGCGACTCAACCCGGAGAAGTGTGTGTTTGGAGTTCCCTCGGGCAAGCTCTGGGTTTCCTCGTGTCCCACCGAGGCATCGAGGCCAACCCGAGAAAAGGTCAAGCGATGGAAGACATGAGCCCACCGAAGACCCTCGGGGAGATGCAGCTCACAGAGCGCCAGAACGGCGCTGGGCCGTTTCATCTCCCGATTGGGGGGAAGCGGCTGCCTTTCTTCCGGTGATGAAGAAAAAGGGCCCTTCGAGTGGGTGAAGAGGCCGACAAAGCGTTCAAGACCTCAAGAGGTACTGACCAGCCCTCCGATGATGGTGGCCCCAGCGCCCTCAGAGCCCTTGTGCTCTACCTCGCCGCCACTCCCTACTCCGCTAAGCGCTGCTCGGGTGGCGGTTAGGGAGGCGTCGGGCCAAGACCACAGCGGCAACCCGAACTAAGGCAAGACCGAATCAGAAGGAACTAGCAGAAGCCAGCACCGCAATGGAAGAAGATCAACCGTCACGGCAGAGCGCACCAAGGGCAGGGAGGCCTCGATCAAGCACCCGGCTTCGGAGGCGCCCGTTGCCTCGGGAGGCACCACAGCTTCGGAGGGCGCCACCAGCACCGACGCCCCTAACCTTGTCGAGCACCGGTGTACTTCGTCGATGCAAGACTCACGGATGCGAGGGCACGACACCCCATGCCGCATAAGCTCCTCCTGGCACTGCTTGTGGCTTCGCGCAAGCTGCGGCACTACTTCCAGGGTCATCCAATCAAGGTTGTCTTGGCATACCCCCTAGAGAGGGTGCTCAGGAGCCCCAACTCGGCAGGAAGGGTCGTCGAGTGGAACATTGAGCTGCAAGCATTCCAGCTCGAGTTCAGTACGACCAGAGTCATCAAGGGGGCATGGCCAGATTTCGTGGCGAATGGACAAGCACCGGTCCCTCTCCCGAGGGAAGCGCCGGAAGGTTGGGTCATGTACTTGACAGGCGTTCTCCAGACAGGCTATTTGGGCAGGCGATACTCATATCCCCCTCTCAGGACAAGCTCTACTATGCCGTGCAGCTCTGTTTCCAGCATGGTGAGAAGGTCTCCAACAATATAGCAGAATACAAGGGGCTGATAGCGGGTCTGAGGGCTGCCACTGCCCTGGGGGTGAAGCGCCTTACCATCAAGGGCGATTCGCAGCTCCTCGTCAATTTCTCCAACAAGGTGTACGAGCCAAGGGATGAACACATGGAGGCCTACCTTGCGGAGGTCCGCAGGATGGAAAAAGTAGTTACGGGGTTGGAGCTGCAGCACGTGCCCCGCGGCACCAATCAAGAGGCCGACGACATCGCCAAACGAGCCTCCAGGAGGTTACCCCAGGAGCCGGGTGTCTTCGAGGAGCAGCTCTTCAAGCCCTCAGCCCTGCCGCCGTTATCAAGCACAACACAGCCTCGGGAGGAGCTCCCTCAGCCACCAGCCTCGGGAGCCCCAGCCTGTGGCCCGGCCTCGGGAGCACGCCTGCTCCTAACGATGGAACCTCAAGAGGAGTGCTGGATCACGGAGCTCAAGAGTTTGACGCGTGGGACTTTGCCAGAGAGGGAGGAGGAGGCAGAGCGTGTGGCGCGGCAAGCCACGGCATACAACATCATGGATGGAGAGCTCTACCGGAGACGACCGAACGACGTATCCCTACGCTGCATCACCAGGGAACAGGGGAAGGAATTGCTGGCAGACATACATGGCGGAGATTGTGGGCATCATTCATCGTCACGGACCCTTGTCGGGAAGGCGTTCCGCAGCGGCTTCTATTGGCCCACCGCGCTCAATGACGCCATCGACCTTGTGAAGGCTTGCGAGGCTTGCCAATTCCATGCCAAGCAGACCCACCAGCCAGCAGGAGGCCTGCAAACCATTCCCCTCACTTGGCCATTCGCGGTCTGGGGGCTGGACATTCTGGGCCCTGTCCCTCGGGCGCCAGGGGGCTATCGCTACCTCTACGTCGCCGTGGACAAATTCACCAAGTGGGCCGAAGTTGAGGCCGTCCGCGCCATCCCCGCCGGTTCTGCGGTCAAGTTCATCAAGGGCATCGTGAGCCGGTTCGGAGTGCCGAACCGCATCATCACCGACAATGGTTCGCAGTTCACCAGTAACCTTTTTAAAACGTACTGCGCAATCTTGGGACGCAGATATGCTACGCTTCGGTGGCGCACCCCCGCAGCAACGGACATGCCGAGCGGGCCAATGCAGAGGTCTTGAGAGGCCTCAAGACCTGGACGTTCAAGAAGAAACTGGAAGCCTGTGACAGAGGCTGGTACGACGAGCTTCCGTGTTGTGGTCCATCCGCATAACCGCAACCAAGCCAACCGGGAGACCCCTTCTTCCCGGTCTCTGAGCCGAAGCGGTCCTCCCTCACGAGGTCAGCGTCGATCCGCGGGTCTGGCGTTTGATGAAGCGTTGCGGGGCGCCATGCGGGGCAGCCACAGTGCTGGGGAGGAGCACCGTCGAGAAGCTGCGCTGCGAGCGGCGAGGTACCAGCAGGCACTCCGGCGATACCACTGCCGCAACATCCGCCCCAAAACTCTCGAGGTAGGGGACCTCGTGCTCCGACGGGTCCTCTCCAGGGAGGGACTGCATAAGCTCTCTCCCATGTGGGAGGGCCCCTTCAAGGTTGTTCATGTTTCCAGGCCTGGCTCCGTGCGCTTGGAGACTCAAGAGGGGGTGCCTGTACAGAACTCGTGGAACATCCAGCACCTCCGGAGGTTTTACCCCTAAAAGGCCCTGAGCCTGTTGAAAGATCGTGGATATCGCCTAGAGGGGGGGGGGGTGAATAGGCGCTTTAAAATAATTACGGTTGAGGCTTGAACAAATGCGGAATAAACCTAGCGGTTAATTTGTCAAGCACAAAGCATTACAACAACTAGGCTCACCTATGTGCACCAACAACTTATGCTAAGCAAGATAAGCAACTACGTGATAGCAAGATATATGACAAGAACAATATGGCTATCACAAAGTAAAGTGCATAAGTAAAGGGCTCGGGTAAGACATAACCGAGGCATGCGGAGACGACGATGTATCCCGAAGTTCACACCCTTGCGGATGCGAGTCTCCGTTTGGAGCGGTGTGGAGGCACAATGCTCCCCAAGAAGCCACTAGGGCCACCGTAATCACCTCACGCCCTCGCACAATGCAAGATGCCGTGATTCCACTAAGGGACCCTTGAGGGCGGTCACCGAACCGTACAAATGGCAACCCTTGGGGCGGTCATCGAACCCAGACACTTTGGCAACCCTTGGGGCGGTCACGGTACCGTCAAATTGCTCGGGCGATCTCCACAACCTAATTGGAGACCCCGACACTTGCCCGGAGCTTTGCACCACAATGATTGAGCTCCGAACACCACCAACCGTCTAGGGCGCCCAAGCACCCAAGAGGAACAAACTCAAGGGCGCCAAGCACCCAAGAGTAATAAGCTTCTCAACTTGTAACTTCCACAAATCATCGTGGAGAACTCAAACCAATGCACCAAATGCAATGGCAAGGGCACACGGAGTGCCCAAGTCCTTCTCTCCCAAATCCCACCAAAGCAACTAATGCTAGGGAGGAAAATGAGAGGAAGAACGAAAGAAGAACACAAAGAACTCCAAGATCTAGATCCAAGGGGTTCCCCTCACTAAGAGGAGAAAGTGATTGGTGGAAACATGGATCTAGATCTCCTCTCTCTTTTCCCTCAAGAACTAGCAAGAATCATTGGAGGGATTGAGAGTTAGCAAGCTCGAAGAAGGTCAACAATGGGGGAAGAACACGAGCTCAAAAGATAAGATCTCAAGGGGGAAGAAGACCCCCTTTTATAGGTGGGGAGAAAAACCAACCGTTATCCCCTCACTCAGCCCGCACGACGCGGTACTACCGCACGGAGCTGCGGTACTACCGTGGTCGGCCACGATACTACCGCTGCAGGTTGCGGTACTACCGCAAGTGCAGCACTAGCCAGATGAAGGCACATTGCAGGCAACGAGCAGTAGAACCGCCGGAGCGGTACTACATGGCCTTCTGGTACTACCGTAAGGCAGGCAACACTAGTCGCAGAGAAAGCACGGAAGTAAAAATTACTTCCGTGCCTACTTCCGCCGAGGGAGGACTGCGCAAAAATCCGCACGGTACTACCGCACCGAAGAGCGGTACTACGGCGTGAAGGGCGCGGATGTAACAATTACATCCGCCCTACTTCCGCTCATGCTGCTAAGCCTGGCGAGCCCACGGTACTACCGCTACCATGCACGGTACTACCAGAGGGCACGGATGTAAAAATTACATCCGCCTACTACCGCTCGAGTAGCTGCGCTGGCACGAGGCCACGGTACTACCGCTCCCATAGAACGGTACTACCGTGAGCACCTGCAATACTACTGCGGTGGACTGCGGTACTACCGCAAGGGCCTGTGGTACTACCGCTCCGGAGAGCAGTACTACCGCATGCCCCAGATTAGCAACACTAGGAGTCCTTCATTTTGCAGAGAAGACAACAGAGGAAAACAATAAAACCAGAACTGCCATAACTTCTACAAATAAGCTCTGAATTGAGCAAACTCAAGCTTGTTGGAAACAAGACAACGAGTAGCATCGAAACAGGTTATAGTAAGAAGAGGCAGGGGAGGTATGCTTAGCAAACAAAGGAGTGAAACCTCCAACCGAGAAGAACCGGCATACCCTCCAACATCGAAAACATCATAGAAGATGCATGAGAACTCCGTTTGTGATGAGCTCGAGCTTGTCATAAAAATGACCATACGCTCCAAATCTCACAAGGAGAAGAACCAAAAAAGAACCAAAAAGATGATGCAAGGATGCAATGGTTTGAGCTCTCTACGAATGATACGATCAAGCTACTCATCGAGAGCCCCCCTTGATAGTACGACAATCGATCCTATAACCCGGTCTCCCAAATACCATCATGAGACCGGTAAAATAGAAAACCTATCAAGGGAAAACCTTTGCCTTGCACATGGTCCACTTGAGCTAGACGATGACGATCTTGACTCCCTCAAGTTGGACCACCTTTCTTGATTGCATTGGCTCGATGAAGACTAGTTGATTGCTCCCCATACTCCACTATGGGTGAGCCACTCTTCCAAGACATCTTCACAAGTCCATTGTCACCACAATGGACGGAAAGCTTCAAGCATTTGATCTCTTCGTGATGCTTCACTTGAATTTGCACACCGCAACCTAACCCCACAAGGAACTCTCACGAAGACTATGGGTTAGTACACAAAGCGTAATGGACAATGCTTACCATACCAAGGGATCACTTGATCCCTCTGTACATCTTGTACGCTTTGTGTGTTGATCAACTTGATTCACTCTTGACTTAGTCTTGATCAACCTTGATTCTTTCCAACTCTCTTCATATGGATGATGTATGACCAATCTTTGGATAATTCCTTAATAGCACCTTGGTCAACACATAAACTCCTTGAAACCAACACATGGACTTCAAGAAATGCCTATGGAAAAATCCTTCAAATGTAACTCAATGCAACCATTAATCCATAGAGAATGTCATCAATTACCAAAACCACACATGGGGGCACCGCATGTCCTTTCACCTGTGAAGAAGGCGAATGCCTGTGAAGTTCATCTTTTTGGAAAAGGCCCAGAGCCTGTGAAGAAGGCGAATGCCTGTGAAGCTCATCTTTTTGGAAAAGGCCCAGAGCCTGTGAAGAAGGCGAATGCCTGTGAAGCTCATCTTTTTGGAAAAGGCCCTGAGCCTGTGAAGAAGGCGAATGCCTGTGAAGCTCATCTTTTTGGAAAAGGCCCTGAGCCTGTGAAGAAGGCGAATGCCTGTGAAGTTCATCCTTTCGGAAAAGGCCCAGAGCCTGTGAAGAAGGCGAACGCTGTGAAGCTGTCGCGATTCGAAAGGCCCGGAGCTCGTGAAGAGGGCAAGCGCCCGTGAAGCTTGCTTACGGAAGAAAGGCACAGAGCACATGAAGAAGGCCCAGTGCTCGTGAAGCTTCGCCGCCCGTGACACTCTCACGTAATAATGAGTGGGGTTGTACACGCCCGGAGTCTCAGGGTGCCGGCCTCGAGCCCTGGGGCTCCCTCCCTACGCCCAAAGAGCAGCACTTAGCTCCGCGCTGGTGAGAAGACGTCCAAGACTAGACTAGGTGCCGGACGCGGCTTTTTCATTTGCTTTCCGGAGTTGACTGGTTATTCCCATTTGAAGTTTTTATCGAAACTATCACCTTTTTTTTGGTCCGTGGTTCTTCGATCTTTTTCGCCCTCCTGCCTCGATTTCTCTTCTTGCTGGGACTCGCCAGTAAGCCTCGAGCCCCATGGTCTTCCTACCCCTATCTCTCAAGTTTCTCATGGCCCTGGCCCACAGCTGGAGCACCCCTCCTGACCATGCCTCACGGGCAGCACAACGCGAACACGGGGCCAGGGTCGGTCGCCCCTGCGGCCACGGTCGGGGTTCACTTACGAATGGGCGCATGGCAGAAGGGAACAGTATCAGGATAACAAAAGCAGTACAATAATTAACGGCGTTGCCCTAAACGCGCCCCCACGGGGCCACACATTGTTCCCTTTTTACGCAGGAGAAAAGGAAGGAAAAGGACAAAAGCAGGAGAAGCACGCCCCGCGCCGGCTCTCTTGGAAGACCCGAGCCGCCTCCGGAGCTCAGTCGGACTCCATCTCGCGCTTCACCGGGCGTGGCGTGGCGGACCCACTGCCACCCCAAGCGGTGTGCGGCGTGGGGGGCCGCAGCCGCCTTTGGAAGAATCGCCACCCGAAGAAGAGCTGGTGAAGCGTGAGGAGTCGCGGCATCGCCACCGCCGCCGGGCTGAGTCCTCGGCCGCGGTCGTCGTCCTCAGGGCAGCACCCCATGCGGCGGCCGTCTTCCCCAAACACCCTCACGTAGAGGGTGGCGTCGCCATCATACTTGAAGTGCAGGGAGCACCGGCGGCGGAGACCACGCGCGCGAGCGAACGTCTGCCAGCCGCGGGCCAGGAACAGGTTCCCTGCAGCAGTGACCTCCAAAGAAGCCCATGAAGCCCGGCTGCAGCAGCCATCTGCACGAGCCAGAGGCCACTCAGGGCGCCATCTGGGAGCTCACCCAGGAGGAAGCACGGGAGCTGAAGCCGGACGCCGGACGGCTCCTCCGCCCTCACCATGAACTCCGGCAGTGCTTCAGCGACATGAAGGCGCGGCCTCGGGGGACGAGCGGCCGGGGCACGCCCTCCGACCATGGCCAGCCGCTCGTCGCCACGCTGAGAGCCTCCCCCACGACCGCGGGGGACCGTCGTGGAGGCCACGGGGTGCTTGCGAGGGCGACCTCGACCACGCTTAGGCGGAGGAGAGGAGGATTCGACCTGGCGGCCTTTCCCCTTCTCCGCAGCCGAGAACTTCCTTGGTGGAGCCATGGAGAAGAAGGAGAGACAAGAAGGAGAGATCGGAAGGCGCCGCCGCTCCATACTTATAGCCGGTGAAGGCCAACCGCCGCCCCCACGATCACCGATCATCATGGTGGCCATGCATCTGAGGACTTGTCGAATCCGGGCGGTTACCAAGGCGTCGTGGGGAAGCAGGCTCCCACGTCCAATCGACCGCCACGCGGCGCCCAAGGCTGCAGGTTGTTAGGGCCCGCGACGCTTCGCACTTGCCCTTTCGCCTCTCTGCATGGCCAAGTTCGGGCGAGCCGTGGGCCCGGGGGCTACTGTCGGTGTTCTGGGAACGGGGGTCCCCAGGCTTGCCTGCCTGCGGCCTGCGGCGTGGCACAAAGGAGGCCCAGGATAGCCCATCTTCATCAACGCATGCTCAAGACCCTCGCGAGGGGCCAAGCCTCGTGGGGCGGACGACCAGGAGCTTCCTCATGCACGGCCTCGTCAGGCTGGCTCATGAGGAGGCGGAGAGCTCAAGGCGGGGTACCTCGCAAGGTGCCCATGACGCAAGCCATGACGACCAAGGGCGCCAGTCGGGCGCCAGCCGCGCAGCGTCCTCCTTTCCTCTTTGGTGCAAAGGGAGCAAGCGCAGGCAAGAGCATCAAGCAAAGGCATCCGTTTCGGTGCAACAAGACCAAGACCAGCCCCAACGGCTAGAATGCAGTCATCGTGGAGCCCAAGCAGGCGTCATCACCAGAGCCTTTGGCAGGCGAGGACCAACTTTAGTCAGGATAAGTGTACCCGCTGTTCCCCTTCAAAATGGCCAATTGTTGGCGCCCTTCCCGCTCAATATTTGGGAAGAGGCCCAGGCCTTCGTCTATATAAGTAGAGCTAGCCACCATAGTAGGGAGGAAGCTCTCCTCCCTGTGCATTTTGGATCCAGAGATAGAAATAGAGACCCGATCCTCAAGCTAGAGCGACGGGACACCACTAAGAAGTTCATCACACCCACCAAGAACAGACCCTCGCGAGGCTGTTCTTCCCTGTACTGTTCTTCATCAGCCCCAGAGGCAATCCACACACCACACACTGGAGTAGGGTATTACACCACGACGGTGGCCTGAACCAGTATAAATCTTGCGTCTCTTGTGTTGTTCTTGCTAGTAGTTTAGGTCCCTGCGATTCGGTGAGGTACGAGACGGTGGAGGGTTGGATCTCCGCGCGCACCACAGAGTTCGAACCTTAAGGGTCTGCCGGAACCCGTAATCCGACACCCACCAGGTCCATGGCCGTACGCAAGCAAGTGCACCTTTATTGAAAAATAAAAGCCTCCTCCTAATGGTATGCTGACGTATGGGACCCATGGGATTGTCAACATAGTCAATAAACGTGAGAAATTTACAAGGAAGACTGTCATCGGGGAGCTAGCTGCAGGTATGATTTTTTTCCAGAGGTCTAACAAGTATCTGTTGGGTTGGCCTGCCTAGTCTAGGTTTTGTTTTTTAACATGTGAGTCCCACGACATGCCGACACAGTGGTCTCAACTTATTTTTTGTAGGTTCATCATGTTTACCCAGATTCGGGCCACCTTGAGGTGTAAAACCCTACTCCTGCTTTTGTATATTGGGTGTGTGTGTGTGTGTGTGTGTGAGCACAAGTACAAGGAGCGCTTCCCCGACATGGTGCAGAGGGAGAGCAGCTACGCGTGTGTGTTGTGCAAAGGATTGATCATCCCTATAAAATGTTGCCCTGGCCCTCCTTTTATAGCTTAAGGGGTTACCACAGTGGCAAAATAGTAATTACAGGTTAGTTAGATAGAAAACAGTGCTATCATACCTAACTCTGCTGGACTAGGACAAAAGCATTAAATGCTTGGTTAGGTGTGGTGAGGAGGAGGAGCCCCGACAAGGTTGTTGCACCGCTTGCCCAGCCGCCTCCTGTTATCTTGACACGCCCCCTAGACGGGTGTCATTAAAGGTAAACCTTCTTCCAGCATGCTGCCACGTGCCTGACAAATCCCATTTAACCACCTGTGGGCTTGACACCTCATCGATTAGTGATCAACTGCTTGATGAGGTGGAGCGCTGGTGGCTAGCGAGAGCTTGCAGGCCACGAAGCTTGCTGGGCCTTCACCTTGCCGGCTCGGCCTTGCCGGGAGGGGTTGCTTTTGGTGTTAATCTTGATGCTTCGACTTGTTCTTCTCTTTAGTTAAGTTGGACAATTGGGTCTTGAACCTTGGTCTTCTTGACACGCTCCTTGATCTCACAAAGAGCGACTCCTTTGTCTCAGATATCTTCTCCATAGCCTAACAATCTCTTCTTGGGTTGTTCTCCGGCAAGCCCTCCTTGTCGGGGAGCTGCCACTGCCTGTGCATAAGTCAGGGTACCAGGGACTCAAACCTCAGTACACCACCAATACCTCACTTCATGATGTAATGATAGGTCAATTTTTTTGTACAATGCCACCAAAATGTCAAGGTGGTGATGGCATTTTATTTAAGTTAAGCTGCACAAAAAATTATGAAGAGAAGAGGAAAGGTCAGAAGTGGGCACCTCCTCCTGCTGTTTTCTTGATTCGTTTGATCAAGTTTTTATGGTTAATCGATTATCAAGATTGGGATAGCAATTTTTAAGGCCCCGTCGAGTTCAAAATGATATTTACCTTGAAGGTACATGGTTTGTAATTTTTTATATTGTCATTAGTTAATAATGTTAGTTACCTTCAGACTTTTGTATTTGGTCAAATATTGTTGCATAGCCCATGATTTATTGGCATGTAAATTTATTGGCAGGGTGGATCTCCATTGGTGGTGCAGGACATGATTCAATGATTGGATGCTCAATTTTGGTTGTATCGATTTCACCTCTTCCATCACTGCAAACATGGATATCCTTGGTCTGATGAAGAATATGCACTATATTTCTGCTCTGTACCAGCAAATCAATTCAGTACCAAATTGTCCAGTGCAAAACATGATAGAAGCTAAGCGGAAACGACTAGGAGAGACGTGTTTAAACCGAAAATACAAGGTGGGGTATATGTTAACTAGTTGCTTGATATTTGTGCAAACAGATGCTTGCCCATTGCTATTTGGGAAACAAACAAAGGAACCTCAATTTTTGTGGAACCACACAAGAGAATAGTACAGTCACTGCATGTAATGCCATTTGAAAATAGACACAGAAAGATTGGATAGTCACTTCATGGACTGCACAAAAGTAGTACTATACTATTTATTGGCCAACACTAGGTGCTTGATACGTCTCCAACGTATCTATAATTTTTTATTATTCCATGCTGTTATATTATTATTCTTTGATGTTTTACATTCATTATCAACGTTATATCATTTTTTGTGACTAACCTATTGACATAGTGCCCAGTGCCAGTTGCTGCTTTTTTGCTTGTTTTGTTTCGCAGAATATCAATACCAAACGAAGTCCAAATGCCACAAAACCTTTTTGAGATTCTTTTCTGCCCAAGAAGACAACTTGGGAGCCAAGGAAGTACCAAAGGGGAGGCCCATGGGGCCCACAAGACACCAGGGCGCGCCAGAGGCCCCTGGCGCGCCCAAGTGGGTAGTGGGGCCCACGGGAGTCCTCTCCACCGCCTCTTAGCTCTATAAATACCCAAATATTCCAAAAACTCTAGGAGTCGATTTAAAATAATTCCAGTGATGTAAGTTCCGTAACCACGAGATCCAATCTAGAGCCCTATTTCGGCACCTTGCCAGAGGGGAACACGATCACGGAGGGGTTCATCATCCTCATTGGTGCTCCTCCAATGATGCGTGAGTAGTTTACCATAGACCTACGGGTCCATAGGCAGTAGCTAGATGGCTTCTTCTCTCTTTTTGATTCTCAATACAATGTTCTCCTCGATGTTCTTGGAGATCTATTTGATGTAACTCTTTTTTGCAGTGTGTTTGTTGGGATCCGATGAATTGTGAGTTTATGATCAGATCTATCTATAAATATTATTTGAGTCTTCTTTGATCTGTTATATGCATGATTGTTACAGCCTCGTATTTCTTCTCCAAAACTTTGGTTTGGTTTGGCCAACTAGATTGATTTTTCTTGCAATGGTAAGAGGTGCTTTGTGATTGGTTCGATCTTGCGGTGCTCAATCCCAGTGACAGAAGGAGAAGTGACATGCATGTATCGTTGCCATTAAGGATAAAAAGATGGGGTCTAATTCCTACATGAATAGATCTTATCGACATCATGTCATCGTTCTTACTCCGTTTCTCCATGAACTTAATACACTACATGCATGCTGGATAGCGGTCGATGTGTGGAGTAATAGTAGTAGATGCAGAATCGTTTCCGTCTACTAATCTTGGACGTGATGCCTATATACATGATCATTGCCTTGGATATCGTCATAATTATTTGCTCTTCTATCAATTGCCCAACAGTAATCTGTTTACCTACCGTATGCTATGTTCTCAAGAGAAGCCACTAGTGAAATCTACGGCCCCGGAGTCTATTTCCTATCATACTGTTTTCAGATCTATTATTCCAAAAACCCAAAAATACCTTGCTGCACTTTTTATTTATTTATTTATTCTATTTTGTGTTTTCCCTAGATCTATTTATCAAATCTCATACAATTTAATCTATCTCAATACCGAGGAGGGATTGAGAACCCCTCTTACGCGTTGGGTTGCAAGTATTTGTTATTTGTGTGCAGGTGCTGTTTACATAGTGTTGCTTGGTTCTCCTACTGGATTGATAACCTTTGGTTTCATAACTGAGGGAAATACTTACCATTGATGTGCTGCATCATCCTCTCCTCTTCGAGGAAATACCAACGCAGATACAAGCAATCATTGCTTCATTGCTTTGGTCTGGTTATCCAATGGGCATCTTTTTTGCCAAAGTTAAAGTTGTATTCTGAATATAGTCTCGCCGTGTGATCGACAGATGACCAACTCATATTTCAGTGGATGTTCCTCCATCATGTGTGGTTGATTCTCATGGTTCCATCTGTTGGTCAAACCACTTCGTTTGCCAGAGGAAATGTAGACTTCACAAACAAATTTGTCTTTCACTTTGTACTGAATGTTGGCCCAGAAAAGCATCCATGTTAGTAGCAAGAACATATGTTTTTTCTTGATCTTTGCTGTAGGAGCTACATATTGTATATGATCTAATCATTGAGATGCATTAACTTGTTGATCTTATGTATGGGAACTGTACTAGTTGGTTGTGAATTTGGGCTATTAATGTGAACATATTACAAAGCTAGGCCTATGAGTCTCGTGCGAACATTTCGAAAGGCGGCCCCCGATTCCAAGTCACATCAATCTAGTCGGTAACACCTCATATCACTTTGCGGCCTCACGCACGGTATTCCCACGGGTGTCGCCTTACCATGGCCCGGGACCGTTTGCGTCTTTTGGCTCACGTATATGATAGTGTCGCTAGCATCCATATGACAGAGAACCGGGCCGACATGGCTAGTCGTGAACCCAAAGCGGCGCTAACCTATGGGGACAGGCATACATGAATCACATCGAGCATGTCGGTCATCAACGTATAAATTCGGGCTGTAGCACTTTGGGCTAACAGGACTCCGGTATCCCGGGCTGTAGCAGGCTAGGCAGGACTCGAATAACACCGCGTGACATTTCCCGAAGGGACAGACATAGGAACGGCGAAACACATGCCGCCAGTCAAGTGTCCAAGCAGTAGTCTTTGGGCTAGCGTGACTCCGGTGAACCGGGCTGTAGCAGACTACTATCGCCGTAAGCACGAGACTACATTTCCCCATATGAAAGGCTGCCAAGGATAAACAACTAGTTTGTCGGATCCCACACATACCAAGCATTTCAAACATACACACAATATGCTCAGTATGTGTAGATACAACATGGCATCACAACATAACTCTACGACTCAAATATTTATTCATTAGGCTCCGAGGAGCGAGATATTACAAACATGGGTCTCATGACCCAACACTCAGAACATACAAATCAAAGCACAAGCGGAAGCTAAACATGTCTGAGTACAGACAACTGTAAATGAAAAAAGGCTGAGAAGCCTGACTATCTACCAGATCCTGCCGAGGGCACAAGATCGTAGCTGAGGTAACAAGCTAAACGTCGAAGTCCAAGCGGAACTATTGGTGAGACTGACGTCTCTCTGCAAAACATAAAATAGGCAAACGTGAGTACAATTGTACTCAGCAAGACTTACATCAGAACCAACTACATATGCATCATTATCAAAAGGGGGTGGTGGAGTTTGACTGCAGCAAGCCAGCTTTGACTTGGTGGCTATCTTGAACTACGACTGCAAGTAACTCTTTTGAGGTGGCGCACGCGAGTCCACATATTCACCATATCAATACACCACTATGGACCCGCTCCCGTCTCCCTACGAGAACGCCATCCATAGCACTCACGCTTATCTTGCGCATTTTAGGGTATCCACTTTCACTTGTCTATGAACTGATATAGGCAACCCAGAAGTCCTTCTCCGTGGACACGGCTATTCAAATAGATCATATTAACCCTGCAGGGGTGTACTTCTTCACACGCTCTCACCACTTACCGCCGTTTACACGACATGTACTCGGCAACCTTCAAGCGGAAGCCCAACGTGGGTGTCGGCCACGGCCTACCTAAACACACAAGTCCCTAGTCCGGGTTTATCGCCTATTCGGGTTCCATCCGCAGGGAGTCCGCCGAGGTTTCCCATACAGCCCCGAACGATGTGTGCGGGGTTCCCGAGACACCAAACGGGCGAATCGGTACACCGGGCCACGGTGCCTACCGCAACACAACCCACCCCTATGGTCAGCGTTATGCGGCCCCCCAAAGATGCTACAAACACCGAAACTACTTGCAACTCCGGACCGGGAACAAGGGTGGTTAAGAAGCCGAGAGGGTCCATTGGTTTCGGGCCCAATGCGTGGTAGTAGCTGTTTCATGGATCACAAACACAGAACTCAGTTCCTGAGGACGGCTGCAATGAGACAACCCACCATGTACTCCTACATGGCCTCTCACCGCTACCTTTACCAAATCGTGTTCACACACTTAGCTCACACACAGTAAGACATGTTCACACAACCATTCCAATTCATTCCCGATGAATCAGACCTGACTCAACTCTAAGCAGTAGCAGGCATGACAACAAGCATGAACGAGTAGGCACAACATGGCTCAAACAACTACTCATGCTAGTGGGTTTCATCTAATTACTATGGAATGACAGGTCATGCAGAGGATAAAGGGGTTCAGCTACCGCAGCAAGTAACACATGAGTCATTGTTGTCCTAATGCAGTAAAATAGAGCAGGAGCGAGAGAGTGGGATTATATCGGAATGGACAAGGGGTTTTGCTTGCGGCACTTATGAAGATAATATAGTTCTTCATCGGTGTCATCGAACAATCATCGAACGTCGTCTATCGAGAGGGGCAATTACCGCAAACAAGAGAGAACACAATCAATGCAATGCACATTCACATGAATGACATGTCACGTTAAGGTACTGAATTCACCTAATGCAATATCTAGCCAAGTTAATTGAAGTGGAATTCAAACAAGAACAAATTCCAACTCCAAATGTTATTTCATAATTTGCCCTAATCATGATTCATCCTATTCAGTGAGGTTAACTTGTTCAAACATGCATGATCATGGCATAAACAGATTCTTCATATTTTTCTGATCATTTTTCATATATAACTTATTTCATTACGAGCTACGGTTGAATTTATATGATTTTTAGAAGTTTGGGGTATTTTACGAAATTTCCTGAATTAAATTAAATCCGGAAAAGGTATTATCATAGCGTCGACTGACGTCGATGTGACGTCGATGGTCAACGAGACATGGTCCGGTCAAACTCGACAGTGGGTCCCGCGTGTCGAGTAATTAGCTTAACTAAAATTAATTAAAACTAATCCTAAATAGTTAACGTGGCTGGCCCCACCTGTCATTGACTCAAAGAGTCAACCAGGCCCACCTGTGGTCAAAGTCAAATCGGCTGCGGTGTTTAGTCAGCCCGAGCCAGCGTGTGTGGCGAGTGGTTTTAGCCACTCCGTGACCAAATGGCCCATGGAGGGCATCTAGGAGGAGGCTGAGGATGAGCCGAAGCTCTTGGTGGAGCTCAGTTGAGCTCGGGGTGGTCGGAATCGGCCGGCGGCGACCTAGGCGGCCTTGAGGCTCAGGCGAGCTCGGGCTCGGCTGCAGTGCACTAGAGGGAAAGCGAAGGCTGCGGGCTCCTGGGAGGGCGGCGAACTTGGTAACATGCTCAGGCGCAAGCTGGGGTGGCCCTGGCCACGACGGCGCCATGGCCGGCGGCGAGGAGCAATCGGCTCCGGTGGAATTTGGCGTTAGCGAGAGGAAAGGAGCCAGGGGAGAGAGGGAATCGACGCAGCAGCTCACAGCGGATCAAATGAAGGGGTTGGCGAGCTCGGGGAGGCTTCTGCGATGGTGAATTGACGGCGGCGATCCTCGGTGGCCGAGGAGGGGAACGGCGGAGCTAGCGGCAACCAGGGGCGTCCGGCGCCTTTTGTCTGGGTGAGTAAGAAGAGGGGGGCGAGGCGGAGCTTCAAGGGCGTCGGCGAGGCGGGAGGTGGCTGTGGCGCGGTGAGCAGCGTCGGTGGCGGCGAGCTCCTTCGGTGGGAGAGGGAGGGAGCAGGAGGAGGGACGAGACCAGCGGGTGAGGGAGAGAGAGGTCGTGGGTGCGTGGCGCTCGGGAGGCGTCGAGGCGTCGGGGGTGAAGCAGGCAGGTGGAGGTGGCTCATGGCGTGGCTGCACGTCGGCCACACGCCTCTCGTCCTCTTGGCGAGAGGTGGGAGATGGTGGCCGGTGGTGGTGGGCCACCAGTGGGCCAAGACGGGGAGGGGAAGCTGGGCGTCTGTGCCGGGTAAGCTGGGCCTCTCTTTCTCTCTGCTATTTTATTTCAGTTTTCTATTATTCTGTAATTTTCAGGGCTTTATTAAAATATCCAAGCACTTTCAAAAATCACCAAACTGTGCATGCCCAATGTATAGAATATATCTAACATGGAACATTTCAGTTTAGGAGTATTTGGACATTTAAAATATTTTATAGAATTTAAATGTCCAAATTCAAATACTTATGATTTAATTCAAAGATCCAAATGTCATGGAAAAATGTGCAACATCTCTGGTTACTGTTTCCAGCATTTTTCCAAAAATGATGAACATTTTTGAAGGCCATTTGGATTACTGAAAATATTTTGAAGTTGAACCTATTTGCATTATTTTTGTGCTAGGGGTTTAGGCAATCCCCATTTCAATTTTCTTAGAAATTTAAACATGATGCATGGATGCAATGCCACTAGCTACAAGCAAGCTCTAGGGCTGTGACACTCACGCAACCGTTACCCTTCGTGGGTTGAAGTCTCCATCAACGTGGATGTACGATAGCACCACCTATCGGAACCACGACAAAAACATCCGTGTCTCCAATTGCGTTTGAATCCTCCAAAACCCTTCCCTTTACATTCTTGCAAGTTGCATGCTTTACTTTTCGCTGCTCACATACTCTTTGCATGCTTGCTTGTTATGTATTGTGAATGTTAAACTTGGGCCTAAACTCCACTTAAACCTAAAGAAGTTAAAAATTGCAACTTTGGTACTTAGTGTCTAATCACCCCCCTCTAGACACCTCTTCTCAAGATCCTACAAGTGGTATCAGAGCTTTGGTCTCCATTGCCTTGGTTTAATCACCATTGGAGGAAGATGGATGAGTCTACTTTGGGGAGTCTTAGACATAGAGTGCCTATTCTTGATGGAGAGTATTTTCATGAGTGGGAAAATGAGATGCTTGTAATTTTCAATCAATATCATTTGAACAAGTACATTGCTATCCCTTGTGCACCTCATGTTGATCCTATGCATCCTACCCTTGATGAATCAATTGACATGATTAGGAATCTTAGAACTGTTAATCTCATCACTAGAGGCTTGCCTAGAAACTTAATTAGAAACTTACCTACTCTTGAGTGTGCCTACACTATATGGAAATTTCTTGAGGAACGCTTTCCAAATTATTCCTTGAAAAATCTAGATGAGATTCTCTATAATTATATTGCCTTGAGTAAGATGAATACTAGTGATCCTATGTTTGGTGATCGTCTATTTGAACTTACAAACCTTATGCGTACCAAAGGAGATTGTTGGAATTATTGGTGATATTATTTCCGAAGCTATAAGAATTCATAAGCAAGATCATTGTCAAACTCACTCTAATGAATTACCCTCTCTAGGACTTGATCCACCACATGACGATGTTGAACATGGATACTATGATGAGGATGATGATAGTGACTTCGATCTTGACGATGCAATGAGACATTTTGGTCTTATGGCAAATCTTCGGGGATATGTGTCAGGAGGAAAGGAATGGGTCCTTGAGAGTGGATGTACCGATCACATGACCGGAGATAAAGACATGTTTCGTGAGCTTGCTGAAAATGATAGTCCTCGAACGTATGTCTCTTTCGGTGACAACTCAAAGGGTAAGGTGGTTGGCCTCGGTAAGGTGGCCATCTCACATGATATCTCCATTCAGAATGTTATACTCGTTGAATCTCTTGGCTACAACTTACTTTCAGTATCTAGACTTGCTGAGTTCGGTTTCAATGTCCTATTTACTGAAGTAGATTGCCAAGTGTTTCGTCGAGACAATCATAAAATTTTCTTTACCGGTATACGTAAAGGTGATCTTTACATTGTTGATTTCTCTAAAAAGGCACAACCTAAAACTTGCTTCATTGCTAAATCCTCAAAAGGCTGGTTATGGCATAGAAGACTAGGTCATGTTGGCATGAGAAACCTTGACAAGCTTATTAAAGGAAATCATATCCTTGGAGTTAACGATGTCATATTTAATAAGGATAGACTTTGCGGTAGCTTGTCGAGGCGTGTAAACAAAGTTGGAGGAAGGCATCCCGTGAAGAACATCATGACCACAAGGAGGCCACTCGAGCTACTTCATATGGATCTCTTTGGTCCCAACGCTACAAAAGTCTCGGTGGAAATTCTTTTGGTCTAGTTATAGTTGATGATTTTTCAAGATTTACGTGGGTATTCTTTCTCGATGATAAATCGCAGGTCCAAAAGATCTTCAAAAACTTTGCCAGGAAGGCTCAAAATCAGTTTGAAGTGAAGATCAAGAAGGTTCGCAGCGACAATGGAACGGAGTTCAAGAACGCAAACGTGGACACCTTTCTTGACGAAGAAGGGATTTCACACGAGTTCTCGGCTACGTACACACCTCAACAAAATGGAGTTGTTGAGAGGAAGAACCGGACGCTCATCGAAATGGCGAGAACGATGCTTGATGAGTGCAAGACGCCGAAGCACTTTTGGGCAGAAATGGTTGAGACAGCTTGTCATGCAACAAATCGCTTGTATCTTCACAAGCTGCTCGGCAAGACGGCATACGAGCTCCTCACCAGTAACAAACCCCAAGTTGGATACTTTCGAGTATTCGGCTCAAAGTGCTACATTCTTGATAAGCATCGTCGTTCAAAATTTGCTCCTAAATCACATGAAGGTTTCCTACTAGGTTATGGCTCAAACTCTCACACTTACCGTGTCTACAACAAATTCACCCGAAAGGTTGAAGAGACGGTAGATGTGAAGTTTGATGAATCTAACGGCTCGTAAGTAGAGCAATTGCCAATTGATGTAGGAGACAAAGATCCTTCAGAAGCAATCCAAGACTTGTCTATTGGCAAGGTCCGTCCAACGGAGGTGAAGGAGAGTACCTCGTTCATCCAAGTGGAAGCTTCTACTTCACGACAAGGTGAACCAAGAGTTGATACGGAAGCATCCACAAGTGGAACACACCAAGATGAAGAAAACGAGGAAGAACATCACGAACGTCAACAACCTCCTTCTCCACCACGACAAGAAAACACAACGCCAACAATGAAGAAGATCAAGAAGAAGAAGAAGAACAAGATGAAGAAGATGTTCAACCAAAACCCAAGCAAAATCTTTCACGAGTTCGAGCAAGAATTGCTAAAGACCATCCCGTAGAGCAAATCTACAATGATATTCAAACCAGGAGAATCACTCGCTCTAAAACTCCTTTAGCTAACTTTTGTGAAAACTATTCTTTCATCTCTAGCATTGAACCTATGAAGGTCGAATGAGCATTGGAAGATCCGGATTGGATAAACGCTATGCATGAAGAGCTACACAACTTTGAGATAAACCAAGTTTGGACATTGGTTGAGAAGCCCGACAACAACCACAAGACCATCGGTACCAAATGGGTGTTTCGCAACAAGCAAGATGAAGATGGACAAGTAGTTAGCAACAAAGCACGTCTAAATGCCCAAGGCTACACACAAGTCGAAGGTATGGACTATGGTGAGACTTATGCTCCCGTTGCTAGACTTGAGTCCATTCGCATCTTACTTGCCTATGCTAATCACCATGATATCACCTTGTACCAAATGGACATTAAAAGTGCTTTTCTAAATGGTGAAATAGAGGAGGAAGTTTATGTTAAACAACCTCCCAGCTTTGTCAATCCTAAGAAACCAAATCATGTTTACAAACTTCACAAAGCCCTTTATGGTCTTAAACAAGCTCCTAGAGCTTGGTATAAATCTTGACCAAGTTTCTTCTTGAAAAAGGCTTTGACAGTGGGAAAATTGATTCCACACTTTTTACTAAAAGGGTTAATGGAGAATTATTTGTATGCCAAATTTATGTTGATGATATTATATTTGGTTCAACTAACCCTCATTTTAGTGAAAAGTTTGGGAAGCTAATGTCGAAGAAGTTTGAGATGTCAATGATGAGTGAACTCAAATTCTTTCTTGGGTTGCAAATCAAGCAAACTAAGGAAGGTAATTTTGTTTCTCAAATGAAGTACACTAAGGACTTATTCAAGAAGTTCAATATGCAAGAGTGCAAAGGTATGTCTACACCCATGCCTACTAGTGGACATCTTGATTTGACCAAAGATGGTAAACCAGTTGACCAAAAGGTTTATCGCTCTATGATTGGTTCATTGTTATACCTATGTGCTTCATGTCCCGATATTATGCTAAGTGTGTGCATGTGTGCTAGATATCAAGCTGCACCTAAAGAATGTCATCTTAAGGCCGTAAAAAGGATAGTGAGATACTTAATTCATACACCAAATTTTGGCATTTGGTATCCTAAGAGGGCCTCTTTCGATCTTATTGGCTACTCCGACTCGGACTATGCCGGGGACAAGGTTGATAGAAAGTCCACTTCAGGTACTAGTCAATTTCTTGGTAGATCTCTTGTGTCTTGGTCCTCCAAGAAACAAAACTCGGTATCCTTATCTACCGCCGAAGCGGAGTACATTGCTGCTGGTTCATGTTGTGCTCAATTACTTTGGATGACCCAAACTCTTAAAGATTATGGGATATATGTGAAACATGTTCCATTGCTTTGTGACAATGAAAGTGCTATCAAAATTGGTCATAATCCCGTACAACATTCTCGAACAAAGCATATTGAAGTTCGTCATCATTTCATTCGAGATCATGTTGCTAAGGGTGACATTAAACTTAAGCATGTTCACACGAAAAGCAATTAGCGGATATATTCACTAAACCTCTTGATGAGAAAGTGTTTTATGGGTTGAGAGGAGAATTGAACATCATTGATGCTTCAAACTTGGAGTAGAAACTCCATTGGATACATGCAAGACATGAGCTTATGACTAATCCATGATATCTCTCTTATGATGAAAATCTTATGTCTTGGATATATTTGCATCTTGCATGTTATCTAACTCATGTAGGTACTTGGTTGAATCAAATTCCATGAGATTGTAATCTGCTCACATCTTGAGCAATCTCTACATCACCAAGTCTCTACACTATGGTGGTTGAAGACAAGGACGCACAGAACCATTCAAACATATCCTTTGACAAATTCTATGTTGAGCTTCATGATTGTCATTTTTGGATACACACGTGCTCTTCCTTGCAAGAACTAACCCATGTAGGTAGATGGACTCAAATTCCAAGTGGTGCTCCCAACTCTTGATGAGCTACATCAACCTTGAGGAACCCACACAAGTTCAACTACATGATCAAAATCATCAACCAAGGTATGTTATTCCATCTTAGAGAAGCTTTACTCTGAGACATGAGCTAAAGCAACTCGACAAGATGTGAATACATCAAAATGCTTAAACGAAAAATGGTAACCCCATTTTGAGCTTAAACGATGAGTATGACCTATGATCAAGTGATCTCACTTGACTCCTAAGTCAATATACTCTTAACATAGGTGACTTTGTCGCCGACCATCTCTAGATGAAGTTCTCCCGTGTTCTTTTCTGTGCTTTTGCATTTGTCTCATGCATATTTGCTTCCCCTTTCAAAAAAAACTTCATCTAGATTTCTTTCTTTTCTATTTGCTCTGCATCTCCTACATCCAATTCATTGCATATCATTCAGAAAATTCCTTGCAAATCTTTGTGAGATCTTACTAGTCTAGTGAGCTGAGGTGACAAGTGTTTTCTCTGTGATGAACTCGGTTTCACCAATTTGTTGTTTTCGGTCTAACCGAATCCTTTCGGTACAACCGAAGCATACCACTCGGTGCCACCGATTTCACAATAGGAAAAAGAGTTTGCCACTTATTTTATGTTTCTTCTGATCCAGCTCCACTCAATGAATCTTGTCCTCTACAAGCATCACATTTTTATCCAGTGCTTTATGTTGAGACTCAAGGACCAAACTCATTCACAACAAATTCCAGAAGACCCTTCTTGGAAATTGATGTCAAAGGGGGAGAGAGAGATCACATCAAAGCTTATCACTTCCAAAGGGAGAGAGAGAGAAATCTCCAGGGGGAGAGAATACTCAAGGATCCCAGATGCTTGATGTTCAAGAGGAGAGATGCCACATGTCTTCTTGGGGGGAAAGACATGTTCATATATGTGCCTAGTTGCATTTGCTCTGTTCTTTATATCTTTCAGCCCTGATTTTCTGTTCCCTATCTTCTCCCAGTATCCCATGCTAGATTCAGGGGGAGCAAGACATCTAAGGGAAAGAAACCATTTAAAATTCATTGCATATCTTTACTCTTGGGGACATGTCTAATCCAATGTGGTACTCGAGACTCACTCTCTACATGTCATCCCAGTCTTGGTATTCTTGTGGTTTCTTCTGTTTGCTCTGGCTAGTAGATGTACCTGTGTTATCTAACCTTGTTTGCGCAGGTTCATTCCATCATAAGCCAACTCAGGACTACAAGGTAAGTATATGTATCACAATCATGTGTATGGGGAATTCTTGCTGATGTACATACTGTTTGCAAGAAGGACTCATGAGCATGAAGGTATTTTCCTTAATATTCTTTGCTCTGATGCATATGGCCAAGATACATGTAAAACATTGCCTACTCTGTCATGGTTATGCTCTCACATGCTTCTATATTCCATATTCACATGATTGCATACATGTAGGGGGAGCCTATGCTTGTTACATGTCTTTCCGAAGCTTTACTTGCTACTCTTTATATCTTTATCTAAAGCTTTGATGTATGTTGCCATCAATTACCAAAAGGGAGATTGAAAGCACAAGTGCTCCCTAGGTGGTTTTGGTAATTAATGTCAACATATCTCTTGTTGGACTAACACTTTTATCTAGTATGTTTCAGATAAGTTCAACAATGGAGTGGCATGGACTAAAGGATGTGGGAACCCCTTCAAGATGCTAAGGACAAAGGATTGGCTCAAGCTCAAAAGCTCAAGACTCTACATTTTACATTTTAGTGATCCAAGATCACATTGAGTCTATAGGAAAAGCCAATACTATCAAGAAGGGATTAGGTGTTTCTTAATGAGTTTCTTGCTCCACAGTGCTTAGTGATATGCTCCAAAACCCTCAACCACTTTCCCACTTCCAAATATGACCTAAACCTAAAGTCAAACTCGGCCTCATCGATTCTTTCTATCCGGCGCCACCGAGTTCAGTTGTCATAGCCACTGCCACAAACCCTAGGCAAATCGGTTTCACCGATAGGGATCTCGGTCTCACCGAGATGGGATTGTAATCTCACTGTGTATGTCCATTACCAAAATTGGTCTCACCGAGTCTGTATGTCGGTACTACCGAGATTACAATGCAAACTCTCTGGTTAACTTATTACCAAAATCGGTCTCACCGAAGTTTGAGTAATCAGTCCCAACGAAGTTTTCTGACCAACTCTCTGGTTAGCTAATTACCAAAATCGGTCTCACCGAAGTTTGTATGTCGGTCTCACCGAGATTACGTTATGCCCTAACCCTAACCATATCGGTCCTACCGAGTTGCATATCGGTCCCACCGAAAACCCTAACGGTCACTAGGTTTCTTGAATCGGTCCGACCGAGTTTGTTGATTCGGTCCCACCGAGTTTGGTAAATTGTGTGTAACGGTTAGATTTTGTGTGGAGGCTATATATACCCCTCAACCTCCTCTTCATTCGTGGAGAGAGCCATCAGAACAAGCCTACACTTCCAACATCCTATTTCTGAGAGAGAACCACCTACTCATGTGTTGAGGCCAAGATATTCCATTCCTACCATATGAATCTTGATCTCTAGCCTACCCCAAGTTGCTTTCCACTCAAATCTTCTTTCCACCAAATCCAAATCCTATGAGAGAGAGTTGAGTGTTGGGGAGACTATCATTTGAAGCACAAGAGCAAGGAGTTCATCATAAACACACCATTTGTTACTTCTTGGAGAGTGGTGTCTCCTAGATTGGCTAGGTGTCACTTGGGAGCCTCCGACAAGATTGTGGAGTTGAACCAAGGAGTTTGTAAGGGCAAGGAGACCGCCTACTTCATGAAGATCTACCACTAGTGAGGCAAGTCCTTCGTGGGCGACGACCATGGTGGGATAGACAAGGTTGCTTCTTTGTGGACCCTTCGTGGGTGGAGCCCTCCGTGGACTCGGCATAGCCGTTACCCTTCGTGGGTTGAAGTCTCCATCAACGTGGATGTACGATAGCACCACCTATCGGAACCACGACAAAAACATCCGTGTCTCCAATTGCGTTTGAATCCTCCAAAACCCTTCCCTTTACATTCTTGCAAGTTGCATGCTTTACTTCCTGCTGCTCACATACTCTTTGCATGCTTGCTTGTTATGTATTGTGAATGTTAAACTTGTGCCTAAACTCCACTTAAACCTAAAGAAGTTAAAAACTGCAACTTTGGTACTTCGTGTCTAATCACCCCCCTCTAGACACCTCTTCTCAAGATCCTACACTGGGGGGCGCCCACCCCCCTAGGGCGCCCCCTCCCTGAGCTTGGGGGCCCCTCGGGCACCCCCTAGCATGAGACCGACGCCAAAAATTCCTATAAATACCCCAAACATCGAAAAGAACCCTAGATGAGAAGTTCCGCCGTCGCAAGCCTCTGTATCCATGAAAATTCAATCGCGACCCTGTTCCGGCACCATGTCGGAGGGGGAAATCATCACCGGAGGCCATCTTCATCATCTGGGCGGCCACCATGATGAGGAGGGAGTAGTTCACCCTCAGGGTTGAGGGTATGTACCTGCAGCTATGTGTTTGATCTCTCTCTCTCTCTCATGTTCTTGATTTGGCACGATCTTGATGTACCGCAAGCTTTGTTAATAAATTTGGATCTTTTAGTGTTCTTCCCTCTCTACCTTCTTATGATGAATTGAATCTTTTCCTTTAAGATTTTGTTATGTCGGATTGAATCTTTTGGATGTGAGAGCACTTTATGTATGTCTTGCGATGGGATTGATGACAATGGGATGTTCTATTGATTCACTTGATGTATGTTTCGGTTATCAACTTGCGGATTCCCGTGGTGACATTGGGGTAATCTATGCATAGGGGTTGATACGCGTTTTCATATTCCTTTCTCCGATAGAAATCCCGGGGTACTCTTTGAAGTTGTTTGTTTTGGATATTATGTATCTGAAATTGTGTGATGCACATCATATAATTATCCCACAGATACTTGTGGTGACATTGGAGTATCGAGGTGACATTAGGGTTGATTGATGTGTGTCATATGGTGTTATTTTAGTATGAACTCTAGGGCTATTTGTGACACTTATAGGAATAGCTGAAAAGATTGATCAGAAAGAATAACTTTGAGGTGGTTTCGTACCCTACAAACAATTTTATCTTATGCTCTCTGTGATAGGAACTTTGGAGTGATTCTTTGTTGCACGTTGAGGGATTGTTATATGATTCAATTATGTTATCATTGTTGAGGATTTTGCACTAGTGAAAGTATGAACCCTAGGCCTTGTTTTCAAGCATTGTAATACCGTTTTTGCTCAATTTTACTACTTGCTACCTTGCTGTTTTTATATTTTAAGATTACAAAAACCTATATCTATTATCCATATTACACTTGTATCACCATATCTTCGCCAAACTAGTGCACCTATACAATTTACCATTGTATTGGGTGTGTTGGGGACACAAGAGACTCTTTGTTATTTGGTTGCAGGGTTGTTTGAGAGATACCATCTTCATCCTACGCCTCCCACGGATTGATAAACCTTAGGTCATCCACTTGAGGGGAATTTACTACTGTCCTACAAAACTCTACGCTTGGAGGCCCAACACGAGTCTACAAGAAGAAAGGTTGCATAGTAGACATCACTATCCTACTAATACGCTCTTGGCAGTTTTAGGTGCGACGCAAGATCCAAAGGTTGCAGTTTTTTGAATAAAAATGCCTACCTCATAAGAAACTGACATGTAGTTCTGATGAAAATGCCATGCGAATTTGAAGAAACTGCTAGCAAAAACATTCGCAAATGCCTTATCTCCCAGCGAACGTTCATCAACTATTGCGATCCTACACATACACTATTCGACCGACTCGATCCTACACGAATAACCAATGGATCACGCAGGTACCTCATCTAGATGAATAGAGTGCACTCGTTTCACTGTCATGCTGATACGTCTCCAACGTATCTATAATTTTTGATTGTTCCATGCTATTAAAGTATCAATCTTGGATGTTTTATATACAATCACTAGCAACTTTATATCATTCTTTGGGACTAACCTATTAACCTAGTGCCCAGTGCCAGCTGTAGTTTTTTGCTTGTTTTTTACTGTGCAGAATATCAATACCAAACGAAGTTAAATTGCCACGAAACTTTTTGGAGATTTTTTGGTGATAAGAGACCCTAGAAGCTTCTGGAGCACACGAGAGGAGGCCTGTGGGGCCCACAAGGCACCAGGGCACGCCAGGGGCCTCTAGCGTGCCCTAATGGGTAGTGGGGCCCACAGGCACCCCCTTGACCTACCTCCGCCTCTATATATACTCTAAAATCCCCAAAACCCTAAGGGAGTTGACAAAATACTTTTTTCGCTGCCGCAATTTCTAGAACCACGAGATCCAATCTAGAGGCCTTTTCCGGCACACTGCCGGAGGGGGCAATGATCACAGAGGGGTTTTTTCATCATCCTTGCTGCCCCTCGAATGATGCATGATTAGTTTACCACAGACCTACATGGCCGTACTTAGTAGCTAGATGGCTTCTTCTCTCTTCTTGATCTTCAATACAATGTTCTCCTCGATATTCTTGGAGATCTATTTGATGTAACTCTTTTTTGCAGTGTGTTTGTTGGGATCCGATGAATTGTGAGTTTATGATCAGATCTATCCATGAATGTTATTTGAGTCTTCTCTGAACTCCTTTATGCATGATTGTGATTGCTTGTATCTGCGTTGGTAATTCCCCGAAGAGGAGAGGATGATGCAACACAAAACGGTAAGTATTTCCCTCAGTTAAGGCTATCAATTCAGTAGGAGAACCAAGCAATACTATGTAAACAACACCTGCACACAAACCATAAGAACTTGCAACCTGATAACCCACAAGTATAGGGGATCGCAACAGTTTTCAAGGGTAGAGTATTCAACCCAAATTTATATATTCGACACAAGGGGAGCGAAAGAAATTTGGAAGTATTAGCAGCTGAGTTGTCAATTCAACCACACCTGGAGATTAATTATCTACAGCAAAGTGATCAGTAGCAAAGTAGTATGATAGTTTTGATAATAGTAGCAGTAGCAATAATGTGATATGATGATAGCAGTGAATTTGTAGCAAATGCAATAGTAACGATAGCAGTAGTAACTTAGCAAGAACAATATAAGAGAAATTCATAGGCATTGGATCGGTGATTCGTTGGATGATATTCATCATGTGACAGTCATAACCTAGGGCGATACGACACTAGCTCCAGTTCATAAATATAATGTAGGCATGTATTCCGTAAATAGTCATACGTGCTTATGGAAAGAACTTGCATGGCATCTTTTGTCCTACCCTCCTGTGGCAGCGGGGTCCTACTGGAAACTAAGGTATATTAAGGCCTCCTTTTAATAGAGAACCGGAACAAAGCATTAACACACGGTGAATGCATGAACTCCTCAAACTACGGTCATCACCGGGAGTGGTCCCGACTATTGTCACTCCGGGGTTGCTGGATCATAACACGTAGTAGGTGACTATAACTTGCAAGATCAGATCTAGAACATAGATATAGTGATGATAACATAAACAGTTGAGATCTGAAATCATGGCACCCGGGCCCAAAGTGACAAGCATTAAGCATGGCAAAGTCATAGCAAGATCAATCTCAGAACATAGTGGATACTAGGGATCAAGCCCTAACAAAACTAACTAGATTACATGATGAATCTCATCCAACTACTCACCGACCAGCGAGCCTACGAAGGAATTACTCACTTCCGGTGGGGACCATCATGGAATTGGCAATGGAGAAGAGTTGGTGATGACAAATATCGAAGATCCCCTTCTCCGGAGCCCCAAACGGACTCCAGATCTGGCCTCCTGATGAAGAACAGGAGACGGCGGCGGCTCCACCTTGTGGAACGCGATAATTCTTTCTCCCTAATTTTTTCTGGAAAAATAGGATTTTATAACGTCGGTTTCGAGTGCTGGGGCCACCAGTGGAGACAACCCACACTGGCGCGCTGGAGGGGTGGCGCGCCCTGGTGAGTTGTGCCTACCCAGGTGCCCCCCTCCGGTGGTTCTTGGCTCCAGAAATTCTCTTTTATTGTATAAAAAATCCTCGCAAACTTTCGTTCCATTCCGAGAACTTTTATTTCTACACAAAAAACAACACTATGGTAGTTTTTCTGAAAACAACGTCAGTTCGGGTTAGTTCCATTCAAATCATGCAAATTAGAGTCCAAAACAAGAGGAAAAGCATTAGGAAAAGTAGATACAGCGGAGACGTATCAACTCCCCCAAGCTTAAACCTTTGCTTGTCCTCAAGCAATTCAGTTGATAAACTGAAAGTGAAAAAGAAAAAGTTTTACGAACTCTTCTGCTCTTGTTTGCATAAATAAGCTTAAGCAGCACCCAGGTTTTCAGCCAATATTATAACTAACCATGTCAACAATAACTCTTAAAAATTATATTAACTCATATCAATGACATAATCAGCTAGCGAGCAATAATATGATACCTCAAATAGAAACACATTATCAAAATAACCATGATATAATATGACAATAGTGGTATCTCGCTAGCCCTTTCTGAGACCGTAGAACATAAATGCAGAGCACCTCCAAAGTTCAAGCAGCGACTAAACATTGTAATTCATGGTATAAAAGATCCATTCATGATGCACCCAACATTAGCTACACAGAATGCATCAACATGATAGTAGTGCTCTCAGGTACTGGCGCTTATTTTAGAAGGTGATGCCACAACATAAAAGTAAATAGATAGTCCCTTCGCAGAGGGAAGCAGTGATTTGCAGAGGTGCTAGAGCTCAAGTTTTTAAAATAGAGGTAAATGATATTTTGAGAAATGCACCCTTCTTGTTTACCTCACGACCATCAGTTATCAATATCTTCCATGCTAAACACATTAGCGGCGGTTCCCAAGCGATAAAGTAAATGTTATTACTCCGTAGGAGTTTTTGTTTGATTATTTGTAAGCTCAATTCTTTTTGCAGTTTGGGACTGGGCATCCCTATTATCGCCCTTTTCTCGTGCAATGGCGAGCGAATAAACACTCAACCTGAGAATAACCCGCTTAGCATGGAAGATACCGACTACCTCCTGTCGTTCTATGAACAATCCAGGCACACAAAAAAGGATATTTATTTGAAGTTTTTAGAGATGGCACATGAAAATTTACTTAGGAAAGTAGGGTAATAACGCATATAGGTAGGTATGGTGGACTCATCTGGAATTACTTGGGTTTCAGGTTTTGGATGTACAAGTAGAATTCCCACTTAGTACAGGCGAAGGCTAGCAAATAGGTTGAGAAGCGGCCAACTAGAGAGCAACAACGGCCATGAACATGCATTATGCATAAGTAACATTGGACACTAGCATGAGTAGGATATGAACACCATGAACATAAATATCATAGATTCTATGTTGGTTTTGATTCAACTACATGCATGAACATGTGCCAAGTCAAGCCACTCGAACATTCAGAGGAGGATACCATATCATCATACTACATCACGATCATTTTAATGAAATGTTGACATCCAAGATAAATCATTATCCACTCCTAGCTACTTATGCATGGCATGAGAAACTACAATCTCTAATTGTCATTGCAAACATGTTTAATCATAATGAGCTGAATCATGGATACTAGGTTAAACATATTTACAAAAACAGAACAAGTCGAGTTCATACCCGTTTCTCTCTGCCAAGGCCAATTCATCGAATATCATCATTATTGCCTTTCACTTGCATGACCGTACAATATGAAAATAATAATAGTGCAAGAGTGCCGTGGACTAAGCTGGAATATGCAAACATTTTATTCAACAGGAGAAGACAAGGTACTCTTTGTTAGATCAATAATAATGCATATGAGAGCCACTCAACATTTTCATCCTGGTCTTCTCCTCGGTACGACTCAATAAACAGGAAAGAAATTCAGAGAAACACACTGAAATATTTTTGGAGTTTTTGGTTTTTCTTGAACAAGCAAATAAAAGGGAAAAGCAAAACCGAGAAAAACTATTTACACGGGAAAGCTCCCAACAAGCAAAAGAAGAACAAGGAAATCTTTTTGGGTTTTCTTATTAATGCTACAACAATTTAAACTAGGAAGAAAAATAAAAAAGAAGCAGGAAATATTTTTGTATTTTCTCAAAGTTTTTCAAACACACAAGAAGAAAGCAAGAAAATAAATTTAGCATGGATAATACAATGAAATAGTGTGGACACCGACAACTGGAATGAAATGTGTGAACATGAATGAAATGTCGGTGGAAATACGTACTCCCCCAAGCTTAGGCTTTTGGCCTAACTTGGTAATCAGTAGTCAAAGAAGCCATGGGGTCCCATGTTGAAATGCTGAGGAGCGGGCACCTGTGGATCCAACTGTTGAGGCTCAGCCTGTGCTGTAGCTAGGTTGTTTCGGTAGGCGACGATGTCCGCAGGCATAATCCTGTATCCACCCCTGGCAATAGGATCAAACAAAGCAGGTACAGGCAATGGAATAATACCACGAGTGTTCACACTTAAAACCAGGTTATAAGGAATAGGAATGTTAGGGTAATTGTCTGCAATAAACTGGTGGTGTTCCATGGCCGCGCGATCTAGGTGAACCTTGGGCAATGGATAATTATGCTGGCGTATCTGAATGTTAAGGCGATTAGCCAAGCGAGTAGCGTAAATACCACCGTGTATTTTGCCCTTGGATTTATTAATATGGAGGCGGCGTGCGACAATAGCTCCCAAGCTATAAGTGGTATCGCCTTGGAGTGCACGGTGTAAAACAACAAGGTCTGGGGCACTGAGTGCACCCACCTTCTCTCTAGCAAGCAAGCACTTTGCAATGAATAGAGCAAAATAGTGAATGGCGGGAAAATGCAAGCTAGTAGCGGTGACACTCACCACCCCTCTCTCGTCCCCTACAGACAGAGTACGATAAAATCCTTCGAAGTCTGCAGGCCTAGGCTCTTTAAAAGGGATCAAGCATATGTCACAAAATTCAGTAAGCGGTATCTGATGGGGTTTAGCAAACAAATTAATCTGCACTTCAGGGGGATTATTCCTAGGAAGGAAATTAAAACTTTGCACAAAGGAGTTTGTGAGGAGATGATACTGTTCACATTCAGATGCGATGAAGTCGGTGAGGCCGTCATTTTGCAGCATATTGTGCAAACTCTTGAAGGATTCCGGCTCCTTCCATGAACGGGTTATGCGGCCATTCGCACCACCATATCTCGACCATTCTCTAGGTATGGAGGTCGCTGTCAGATGACTCCCCAATCACTCCCTTGGAGTTCTTCTTGGAAGCAAACTTCCTAAAGATACTCATGTTTTTCCTATGAACAAAATTCTGAAATTTTTAGTCCACAAAATTTTCTCAACAAAACTTTACAAGATAGATAGCAACTACTCATAGGGATGCATAGAGGCCATAGCAAGCATTCAAACTACTTAGAACTCTAAGAGTTCAACATGCAAGCTCATCTACAGCAGCACCAAGAATAGCTAATTATTCAAAATGTAAACCACTAAAGCAAAAACTAATTGGACAAACAGAGGAGTCACATACCAAGCATCAATCCCCGGAAGCAGTTTCGGAAATGGAGCTTCGAGCAAAGAGATCGAAATCCACGGGTTTGAGAGCAAGAACACGAGAGAGAGAGAGAGAGAGAGAGCAATGGTGATTTTTCTTCTGGAGCTAGGTGGTGATGTGGGATGAAGAGATAACTGAGGGGGGCCACGTGGGGACCACAACCTACCAGGGCGCGCCTGGGGGTCTTGGCGCGCCCAGGTGGGTTGTGCCAACCTGTTGCACCTCCCTCTGATATTATTTGTACCAAAAATTCTTAAAAATTTAGAAAAAATCGTATTAAATTTTCAGAGCATTGTGAGAACTTTTATTTTCGGGTCATTTTTTATTGCATGGGAAATTCAGAAAACAGATAAGACATGGCATTTCATTTTATTTAACTAATAAGAACATAAATAAAAGGTAGGGACAGAAGGTAGTGCTCACTAAATTCATCAACTTCATACCTCTCAAAATGATCCATTAATAAGGTTGATCAGGTCTTATTAGCAACCACTTTCGATTAACATGAAATCAAAGAACTTTCGTAAATCACTAAGTTACCTCAACGGGGATATGAATGTCCCCAAAAATAAGCATTTCATATTTCTTTTTAACAGTAGGTAGAGGTAGTTAAAAACTTCCAATAGTGATTGTCGGGGATTTTTCAATAACATTAATACCATTCACTTGGAATTGTTTCTTCAGAAAGCGCACCGTATGCTCATTACCATTGATTTGAAAAGTGACCTTGCTTTTATTGCAATCAATAACAGCCCCTGCAGTATTCAAGAAAGGTCTACCAAGGATAATCAACATGTTGTCGTCCTCGGGCATCTCAAGTATAACAAAGTTAGTCAAAATAGTAACATTAGCAACAACAACGAGCACATCCTCACAGATACCGATAGGTATGGCAGTTGATTTGTCAGCCATTTGCAAAGATATTTCAGTGGGTGTGAGTTTATTCAAATCAAGTCTTTTATATAAAGAGAAAGGCATAACACTAACACCAGCTCTTAAATCACATAAAGCAGTTTTCACATAGTTTCTTTTGATGGAGCAAGGTATAGTTGGTATTCCCGGATCTCCAAGTTTTTTAGGTACTCCATCTTTAATAGCAAGCATGGTGGAGATTTTAGCTTCCGGTATTTTTCTCTTATTGGTGATGATGTCTTTCATGTACTTTGCATAAGGAGGCATTTTCAAGATATCAGTCAAGCGAGTATGCAAAAAGACTGGCCTTAGCATTTCAGCAAAGCGTTCAAATTCTTCATCGTCTTTCTTTTTAGTTGACTTAGGTGGAAAGGCATAGGTTTTTGAACCCACAGTTCTCTTTCCTTACTGTGTTTTCTAGCCACAAAGTCTCTTTTATCATATCTTTTATTTTTAGGTTGTGGGTTATCAAGATCAACAGCTGGTTCTATTTCAACATCATTATATGGTTCCTTTTCATTGTTTGGTTGAGTATCTTCATGAACATCATCATTATCATTTTCATTATCACTAGGTGAATGTTCATTACCAGATTGAGTTTTAGCATCAGAAATAGAAACATCATTATCATTATCAGGAGGTTTTTCTACTTCAGGTTCACTAGAAGCATGCAAAGTCCTATCATTTTTATTTTTCTTCTTCTTTTTAGACGGACTAGGTGCCGTGGTATTATTCCTTTGTGAATCCTATTCAATTCTTTTTGGGTGTCCCTCAGGATAAAGTGGTTACTGTCATTTTACCTCCTCTAGTTGCAACTCTAACAACAAAGTCATGTATGTTTTATTCATTTCATCAAGCAATTCTCTTTGAGATTTAGCAACTTGTTCTAACTGAGTTTGTACCATAGAAGCATGCTTTCCCACACCTCTAACATCATTTGAGATTCTAAATAACAAGTCACTCAACGAGCAATCATATCAAAATTGTATTTCAATTGTTTCATAACATTTGCATTGAAGTGATCTTGTTTTCTAATGTAATTAATTCTCAAACTCATAAAGGCATTGATTAGGGTGCATATTGTGAGGATTATCATTATCATTGAATTTCATTAGAGAATTTACCTCTACCACCTTAGGTGGTGGGGTGTGTCAAGCCCATGTATTTCTTCAATAGGAGGTAAATTTTTGACATCCTCAGCTTTAATACCTTTTTCCTTCATAGATTTCTTTGCCTCTTGCATATCATCAGGACTGAGATATAAAATACCCCTCTTCTTTGGAGTGGGTTTAGTAGGTGGTTCAGGAAGAGTCCAATCATCATGATTTTTCAATAAGTTATTCAATAATTCTTCAGCTTGTCCAATTGTTTGTTCCCTGAAAACACAACCAGCACAACTATCTAGGAAATCCCTAGAAGCATCAGTTAGTCCATTATAGAAGATATCAAGTATTTCATTTTTCTTAGGAGGATGATCAGGCAAAGCATTAAGCAATTGGAGAAGCCTCCCCCAAGCTTGTGGGAGACTCTCTTCTTCAATTTGCACGAAGTTAAATATTTCCTGTAAGGCAGTTTGTTTCTTATGAGCAGGAACATATTTTTCAGAGAAGTAATAAATCATATCCTGGGGACTACGCACACAACCAGGAGAAAGAGTATTGTACCAAGCTTTGGATCACCCTTTAATGAGAACAAAAATAATTTGAGAATATAGTAATGGCGAATCTTCTCATCATGAGCAAAAAGGGTGGCTATGTCATTCAACTTAGTAAGATGTGCCACAACAGTTTCAGTTTCATAACCATGGAAAGGATCAGATTCAACTAAAGTAATTAACTTTGGGTCGACAGAGAATTCATAATCCTTATCATCAACAAAGATAGGTGAACTAGCAAACTTAGGATCACATTTAATTTTAGCATTCAAAGATCTCTCTTTATACTTGCATAATAATTTCTCTCGATCATCTCTATCCTTACAAGCAAGAATATCTCTAGTTGCTTCCTCACCCATAACATAACCTTCCGGTACCTTTGGCAATTCATATCTAGGAGGGCTCATTCTAGTAGGTGTTCCAAGATTTTCAATTTCAAGCTCATCACCAGTTTCAAGAATATCATGCTGTCTTACTCTAGCAATTTGTTCATCAAGAAATTCATCTAGTGGCACATTATCATCAAGCAGGTACTAGCATCATCATAAGCATCATTCATAGCAGAAGTAGCATCATCAATAACTTGCGAGATACCAGGATTGATAGCATGTGGTGGTGTTGCAAGTTTACTTATAACACAAGGTGAATCTAAAGCAGAGCTAGATGGCAGTTCCTTACCTCCCCTCGACTTAGAGGGAAAAATCTTGGTCTTAGCATCCTTCAGATTCTTCATAGTGACAGTTAGATAATAATCCCAAGTGACTCAACAAATATAGCTATCACTACAAAAAAACAACACATCCGTGACATTTTGGGCCGAACGAATTTTTTTCCTGTCATGCTTATGACACTTCTATGACGATAATTGTGACAAAATCAGGTACCATCATAGATGTGGTAGGCTCCTACTTCTATGACAGAAAATCATGATAGAAAATGGGCTTTTCATCCTGCGCGGGCCGGAGACGCAGCTACATGACATTCTTTGGGCTGTCGATGATGGAGAAAACCGTGGTAGAAGCAAGGGCGAGGAAAATATCGGGGGAGTTCCCGGTTACGGTGGGTGGTCGGGGCACGGAGGTTTGCACGTTTCTCTCATACACGCGCTGCTGCAGGTGCGTAGGCGTTAACGCTCTAACTGAACCCGGCGAAGCATTGGGGCTCTAATCGAACGGCGATTACGCTGCGAACTCTGGCGTTCGAACCCGGCGATCGATCGATGGCTGTTAACTGTACCCGATCGAGCGATTCCTTCGCTACTATTGCTAACTGAAGCCGATCGAACACTGCTGCCTCCTTCCCTTGATGAACAGTGAGCATTATTGGGGGGGGGGTGGATGAACAGTTCCCGGTGGGGGGTTGGATGAACAGGACCCCGTGGTAGTAGAGGCCGTTGCCGCTGGATGAACAGGACCCCGATCGATCGAGCCGATGGATGAACAAGACCCTGTGGAGGGCTGGATGAACATGACCCCATGGAGGGCTGGTTGAACAGTAGCCGGTGGAGGGCTGGCTGAGCGATGGCTGGTGGAGGGCTGGATGAATAGTAGCCCGTGGAGGGGTGGTTGAACAGGACCCCGTGGAGAGGGCTGGTTGAACAGTAGCCGGTGGAGGAGTGGTGGAGGCTGGATGAACTGGAGCCCGTGGATGAACAGTCGCAGGTGGAGGCTGGAGGAGGTCAACGGTGGATGAACAGTATCTCGTGGAGGCAGTCGATGCTGGATATGAACAGTATCCCGTGGAGTCCCGTTTTGCGGTACGCCACACCCCTCCTGATGAACAGGACCCCTATTTCGACTTAGCGCTCCAACACAAGTTCGTTTCCTCTGTTTTGCGGTACGCCACACCCCTCCCGATCAACATGACCCCGTTTCGACCGTAGGAGGTCCATTTCCTCAGTTTTGCGGTGCGCCAGACCCCTCCCGATGAACAAGATCCCGTTTACGGCCGTGGCGGTCGAGCGCAAAACCATTTCCTCCGTTCGCAAGCGCCAGCCTCGTTCCATCAGCTGTTCTGTCCAAGCCGGTTGGCTCCCGATGAACAGCATGCGTTCTGGTGCCTCCCGATGAACACGACGCATTCCGTTGCCTCCCCATGAACACGACGATGATGCAGTTTCTCCGTTCCCACCCAGCCATGTACACGAGCCCTGGCCGTACGTATGCGCGAGTAGGCGTTCAATACCCCGCCCGTATGTATGTACATGGACGTATTTACTTTCTTGCACCCTGGCCGTTGTACGTACATGTACAAGCTATGATTCATCACTGCAGCCTGTAGACAGACGGATCGTATGTACGTACACGTTCACGACCAGAATGACAACGCTACGCATACTTCGACCAGGTGGGTCCCGACTGTCAGGCACTTCCTTGCGTGCGAAGATGTAGCTGGTGGGTCCCAGCAGTCAGGGGGATAAAACATTATTTTTCGGGGTAAAAAGGATGTAGTTGCATGCATGCGTCCATGGGCGTGGTGCGTCCCCACTGTCAGCCTCTCACGTACAGTCATCTTCCGATGACTCTCGGTTGTTGACCACATTGACCACACTGCGCCGAGCGCACCAAGGCCGCTGGACGACAGCGAGGCCCCAGACTGGAACGACGTGGAGATGGGGAAGGCGCGATAGTGGAGTCGCAGATGGAGAGGAGTGGGAAACTTGACTGGTTTGGGTGCGCGGCAACACTGCCGCCCGCGGGAGACAAGAGCAAGAACAGAGGTTGAAGAAGGAGCACGGCTGTTGGATTAACATCCAACGGTCCAGCTGCTAGAATCATTTGTTGATTAAGTTGACAAAGCCCTACGTACATGTCTGCTTAGCAGGTCCACAAGTCAGCCACCAAATCTGCCGGGGCCCTGCTGTCATCGGGAGGAATGGTTTTTTTCGCATAACAAGGAGGCAGTTCCTTCCGTGCGAAGATACAACCGGTGGGTCCCAGCTGTCAGGGGGAGGAAACAACTTAATAAGGAGGAACTTTTCTTGCGTGCGACCATGGACCTCGTGGGTCCCAGCCGTCAGGCTCTCCACGTACAGTCCTCTTCCGATAACTCTCGTTTGTTGACCATGCTGTGCCGAGCGCAGCGAGGCGGTGGACGACGACGAGGCCCCAGACTGGAATGACCCGGAGATGGGGAAGACGCGACAGTGGAGTCGCAGACGGAGAGGAGTGGGAAACTTGACTGGTTTGGGTGCGGGGTGGGCCTACACTCGGTAGAGAATAACAGGAGGTGCGGAGTGGAGGGATGGCCTGGCCGTCGGCGGGGTAGTGTTTGTTGAGTAGCATAAAACAATGCCATTGGATGCCGGAGGTCGAGCAAAGCGGTCCCGACAAATACTGGGGAAGAAGACGAGATATTGAAGAAGAATGCCGACCATTGGATGTAAATCCAACACCTTGCTCAGGCTTCGACCTACTAGCCCACATGTCAGCCAGTCCATTTGTTTTTTAGTCCATTTGGTGGGCTGGGTGAAACAATGATGTAGCATCTATGCAGCCCGTTTATATATATGGTAGAATTTAAAGCCCATTTGCATTTTTCTCGAAATCCACGGACTTGCTGGGTTGGGTGAAAATATCATGTTTGGCTGGATGGAGAAATGTTATAAAAACATAAACACATGATTGCACGTCTATTACTGCATTGGTCAGTAAAATCTTTCCAAGCTTATGTACGCAATCACTAGGAGTTTACTTGCCAAGTTATATATAAACAATTATATTGTTATTTTGTAAGAACTTTCAATTTACGAAATAAGATATCATTTTAATTTGATGAGTTAATAGGACGTGGGGTATTATTAATTTTTAGGCTAGACGTGGGATAGTTGAGTTGGTTCTAGGGAAAAGTACTGGGAGAAAACTCAGTTTACATCGAAAAAGAAAGTGGGGGAAAATTCAGATATAGGATTAATGAAAACAAAAAATAAAGAAAGTGGGAAGGTCTATAAAATGGTTGGACGAACGACAGGTTTAACGAAACCTTATGTTGTTTCTATGATATATATATATATGTAATAAAATAAGGTATAAATATAGGTTCAGTTTTGCATTCTTATAGTAAACATAGGTTCAGTTTTGCATTTTTATAGAAAAATAGAACTGAGTTGTGCGTCGTCTTGAAAAACAAACATAACTTGGGTTGCTGATGTTATAGAAAAGCTAGGTTGGGAGGCCCAGAGGCTGCTTGATACCTGCTGGATCCAAAAAATGTTGAAACATGTCGTGGGTTGCCCATGTTAAACAACAGAACCTAGGCCATGGACCTGGTGGGCCCAGGACTGTCAGCCTCTCGACGAACAATTGTCTCCCGATTCCTCTTGTTTTGCTGACCATGTTGGGAACGACAGACGGCGGAGCCGCGGTGAGAGCACCAAGGCGGAGGACGACGTCGAGACTTCGGACCAAACAAACCGGAGCAGGGGAAGACGCAGGAAGAGAGGAGTACGAGGGTTGACTTGTTCGGGTGCAGGGTGGGCCGGTGGAGCTGCCGCCGCCGGACAATGTGTGGGAGTAGAGGGATGGCCTGGCCAACGCCATAGGCTATGATGGACATCCGCTGTATAGGAAGAGGACGAAAGATTGAACAAAATAAAGAAATACAAATGGATAGGTGGTTGGTCCCATATGTCTGTGTATGAGACCTACTGGGTCCACCTGAGAAGGGGAATATGTTGGGAGGAAGGAGATACAAAGCATGACAACCGAGTGAACTAGTTTTTTATACGGACGAGTGAACTAGTTACATACATAAGCAAATAGCCACTAAAAAAACAAACAGGTTAATGGGTTCTTAAAATAAATATTTCAGACAAAACAGATAATTATGACACATAGGCTAATGCATGAAACACTCAGATGATAAAGGTGCTTATAAACAGATAAAGTACAACATCTAGACCTTCCTGGCACGCTTGATCATGACGCTGCCGCTGTCCGTGTACTCGCCGGTTACGGGAAGCAGACACACCCTCATGTCCAAGATCCGCTTGTACATGTCGTAGCATGCGTATGCGTCCTTGGCCGCGTAGGTCATGTAGGCTAGATTCAGAGGTACCTCCCACGTGTTCAGGTCCTTTGCTATCGTTGTCTTCTTTCATGTTGGCGTATCAGTGGTCGATGATGGTCTCGGCAAGGTCAACCACGGAGTCCTTCTCCTGCCCGTTGCCAATGATCTTGTATTGCTTCTGGATGTCGACAAGCTTGTTGCACCAGATGGCCGAATCATAGCGTTCTTCCTTCTCTCCACCGTAGCGAAGGTGCAGTTGGCGCTGCCGATGAAACAGGCAAATGCTCCAGAACCTCTGATGGCCCTACAGCAGTGGTAGACGAGAACCTCGTCCCACACACATACCTGGGCAACGGCGATCCGCTGGTCCCTGTGAGGAGATGAATGGATGGGCACAAGGTCTAGTCGTGCGACCTTGTGCTTTCTCGTCCTGTAGGTACTGCTTGAAATCGGCGAGGCAGAGCTTCATCGAGTATGGATCATTGGTGTACATCACATTCAACTTGGTGCAACCATAGGACTGAACGGCGTACTCAAAGGGGAACTCCTTGCTGAAGTCCATATCCAGCAGGCTCACCCCTCGGATCTCCATTGGAGTCTCTTCAAGTGAACAAGTGGGTAGGCGGCGGCGGCAGTTCGTTTTCCAGCTCTTGGGGAACTGGATTCAACAGTAAACTGAGTGTGTATAGGCGACAACAGTTACTACCCCTCCCTCGCCCGCTGCACGCCCGGCAGAAGATGCACCCTCGGTGCATGCAAACGCCTCCATTAAGAAACCTACTCCGGCCACACGTCGGTTCACGAGAGTCTGTATTGGTCTTTGTAATAACAAGAGTTAGTGGTCACTTTACTTAAATTTAATTAGCTTTAATATAAATTTATACTTAAAATAAGCAATGCGTTGGCTCATTCTATCAGTTCCACAAGATCAACATGCACAACAATTAGAATTATTATTCTCAAGACGCACACGATCAGCACATTTGTCGCACTTTCACGCAGATAATACTACCAAGTTTGAACTGTTTGTTGTGGTTGTTGTCCTCTGCATCATCATGCCGTGTTTCCCAGCTTGCAAGATTCAGAACCAACAAATAAGATCCAAATAATAAGGACAACAAAGATGCCTACACATCTCATTGATTCCCAGCTTGCAAGATTCAGAACCATCAAATAAGATTCAAATAATAAGTACAACAAAGATGCCTACACATCTCATTAATTCCCAGCTTGCAAGATTCGGAACCAACCCATTAGAGCCTTTTGATAAAGTAAATATCAGGATTAAATCCATCTTGGCTAGCCGTGTCATACAACCGAAGAACTTGGTGAATGCTCTTGACAGTCACAACATCTGTATCCTGTTTGCACATCACAAATAAGAAGAGCATGATTACTATAATAATGGCACTCCTTGAACTCAACCTACAGCTCCACTCGGATGAGGCCAGCCTGGAGATCCATGATTCAATTCATGCGCCTTTTTCTGCAGTTCACCTGAAATGAAGCAAAGATTGCATCATTCAGCTAGCAAGAAGTACTTGCTCTCATGAGCTGGCAGGTTCTTCTTTAGTAGTTACACTAAAATTGAGGAACATTAAGGTTGGCTGTCCGGCTCATGTAAGATGCAACTATAATTTGCTTATCCTTTTGTGCAATTCCACTAAAATAAAGTGCCATTGTGGTGACAGTGACGGCTCATCTTGCAAAGGCTAATAAAATGTTGCACGAGATTACCAAAGAGAATTTGACGGAGATTTTGGAAACTCCAATCACCATTTTTTGCAGTTCCACTAAAATTGAGAGATGTTGCCCACGTGACATTTTAGTTGAACTGCACAAGACACTCATTCCAAAAAAAGTGTTTTGTGCAGTTCACCAAAAGGTCAAAATAGCAACAAGGTGAAATGGATATCCCTATCTGCACAAAAAGATAGAAAGTAAACAATTGCTGGTCAATAAAAATATACGAAACATACACGAAATGAAAAGAAGCATCTTAATTATGCTCATGGCAATCAGGCAAGGACAGTAGAAATTTTAAAACGTCAGCAATGCTTCATGTTACCGGAAGCATTACGATCAACAATGACATTCTTCAAATATGGGATTACTTTAATGGTGGCATTGCTTGTTTACCAGATATAATAAATCAACAGCAGCTAAAGAGTTGGTTTAAGGGCATGGGACTGTGGGGACACCAGTACACTCAACAGCGTAAAGGAGCAACTTACTTATCATACTAGGGAAAACAATAGGAGTACCATTTGTAACACAGTTTAATTGCATCATATCACTAGAGGCATTAGATTAACAATAACACTGGTTAGACATGTCCTTAAGGTAACAGTGTGATCGCTTCATTTTACACGCGCCCTGACATTAACAACAACAAAAGGTTGGTATAAGGACATGCGACAGTGGACGCATCAGCACAATGTACCTACAAGGAGGCATATAGTGGTGATGCCGAGTTTGTTCATGCTCTGTGAGGGTAGCAAATCTAATCTTGGAGACCTTTTACTATGTTAGGGCAACAAATCTAATCCTGGAGACCTTTTACTATGTGAGGGCAGCAAATCTAATCCTAGAGACCTTTTACTATGTGAGGGCAGCAATTCTAATCCTGGAGACCTTTTACTATGTGAGGGCAACAAATCTAATCCTGGACATACTTTGTTGACTTGTCCACCAGCCGCCACTTCCTATGCTTTTTTCAACCAATAATAGATCAGTTCCTTATCCAGTTTGTACTGCGTTTTCCCATTATTTCCCTTTTCAACCAAGAGACTGGTTGGGTATCCGGTCTCTACTACTTTCACCATATTATTTCCTCTTGGAATCAAGTCCTAGATTCATGCTACAACTCCTCCCTTTCTTCGTTGTTTGAACCAAGTCCTAGATTTGAATGCATGAAGTAGGTTTACCTCTAATAATACTAAAAATTTAGGTGGCTTTGGAAGAGTTGATGGGAGTAGAAAAAGATGCACATGCAGACACGTGGGGAGCTGGGGCAGTAGAGCAAGGCTGCTTTCGAAGAACTTATAAGTGAGGGTCGCCAGGATGTCGACGGCGGCAGGTCGGATCTGCGCCCAATACAACAGGAAGGAAGAAGGGTCGGAGGACCTCCCGAGCCGGCACTGTGTCGGAGAGAACGGCACGGGCAGAGGATCGGGCCCCTCCGGCAGCTATGGGTTTCCTCCCTCGCCGGTGATGACCACGTGAACGTTGCACCTAGTCCTCTACACACACCAGCCGAAGGGATCTGGCCGGATTTGTGACCAGCGGTGAGCAGAGAGAAAATGTCGCTATCGCTGTCTTGTTTAGATCTGGTGAGGATGATAGAATGAAGAGGGCAACCCTAGTAAAGCAAGCGCTTAGGCCCCTGCGTACATATATAGTGGATTGATTATCTTTTTCTCTCCACAACAAGCGTTTCAATTTATGTACGTGGCATTAAAGAAAAGAAACTCTCTATTTAAGGTGACTAATTGTACGACTCCTACTTACTACTACCCTATACCCCTATATAGTGTGTGAATAACTTTCAAAGTTGGTCGTTGGATGAAGCCAATCCGACGGTACAAAGATGGCAAATCCGAGCACTACTGGCCGTTGGATATCAGCTACATTCCACCAAATTCTGCCACGTGTAGAATCTAGAAGACTCCATGGTTGAACTTAAGCATAATGCACAAACCTCAAAACACAAGCACTTCTCCTTGTTCTAGAATCTTCCATATCGAAATTGCCCAAACTTTTTTTTTCAAAATGAATTGTCACTATTTTTTTACTTTATGCTTTACAATGCACAATCCCATGAATCTTAAAATAGAATTTTTTATAAAACTAATTGATTTTGAACTAGATGAACTATAAGAATTAAATGAACATCTACATCATGCATATATGACTCAAAGCTTACATGCTATAGTGTGTTATTTATTCATAATTTGGTTACCAAATCTCATGCGTGCAATGCACGTGTACCTTACTAGTAGTAGTAGTATTGTTCACTTGTGCTCCCCGGCCCTCCATTCATTGAACAACCCCACGGGTGAATAAACATACAGTACGAGTATTTATATAGAACGAACAAGCTCGAACAATTTTCGCGTAGTTAAAAGTTGAGGGCGGGGCTTTTCCCGGGCAGTACGCGTGGCAGTTTTCGCATAGGCGGTTTGATAGAGAGGCGAGGAGGGTGAGGGAGTAGTGGATTCAACTTACTTACTGCTGGAAAGGTCGGGCTGTGCGATTTGATGGCGCGTTACTACTGGAAAGACTTGTGATATGACTACTCACTATTGTCATAAATTACTGGCGGTACGACAGGGGTGATGCCCCCCTTCCGTTCCGCACTCTAATCTGGTGCATGACACGTCGACCCGGATGCTGGCTCTCCCACATGTCGGAGAAGTACGTAGTAGTAAGAAGGAGCGATGCAGTATATACTAGTAGTACTACTACTCACATCAGAGTAGTGTGAAACAATGTGCTGATATGGCCATAAAAAACAATGTGCTACGGTCCAGACTGTAGCGTGTACAGTACTACCCCTCTTTGTTTGGATCCTTGAGTTAGAGCTAGTTTGGGTTGAAATAGCCTCAAATTATCCAAACAGGAGGGGTTAGTTTGAGCTAGTTTTCTCTAACCCAGCTAAAAAAACTAGCCCGGTGGAGAGGTTCTAATTGGGTTAGTTCTCCTCGGGCCCACTAAAAGAGAACTAAAAAAATCTCCCATGACCGCACCAGATCGCTCCCTCCGCCCCCCTTGCACGACTCCTCTCTGTTCCCCATCGGGCCGCCTGCCCAAGCGCCGCTCCGCCGCTCGCCCTCTCTCTCCTCCGGCCGCCCTCTCCCTCCGGCCTCCACCGCCCTCCTCCCGCCGCCCTCTCCCTACGGCCTTCGAAGCTCGCCCCGCTCCCGCTTCACTGGTCGTTTTTATCCCTCTATCATGTGCGTCGGCGGCGCATCTACCAGGGAGGTCGCGAGAGGGGTGAGTTTGTTCGTTCATTCTCTGTCTCATAGCCATATCATTGATCTTGCTCGCTCTAGCGCTAATTCTGATTTGGAAAATAGATCTTGATTAAACTTTGTATAGATTTGTGGTGCACGCATGGAATTGTTTGATGTTGCTTGAGGAGGTAATAAATCTTTCTAGAGGCCCAAAGATTCAGTTCACCTTTCTAGGTATTTCAATTTTAGGCTTGCATTATTTCTAGAGGCCCAAAGAATCAGTTCACCTTTCTAGGTATTTCAGTTCCAGGCTTGCATTATTTCTAGAGGCCCAAAGATTCAGTTCACCTTTCTAGGTATTTTGGTTTCAGGCTTGCATTACTTCTACAGGCCCAAAGATTCAGTTCACCTTTCTAGGTATTTCAGTTTCAGGCTTGCATTATTTCTAGAGGCCCAAAGATTCGGTTCACAGTCGTCGGCAAGTGGCCCTGCTACCCATGCCGGTGTCGACCTCAACTCTCAAGCGCCAGCGTCGGAGTGGTTCCTGGGGCTTGGGCTCTACAGAGCCTTCCTCCAGAACAATGATGACGAGCTCCTCCCTGGGTGCGTGAGGGGCTCCGGGCTCCCTCCCTATCATGAATGACTTCCGTGATGAGTTAGCTCATGCTTTGTTTCATGGAGTGTATTTTTTTGTGAAGCTTGATTGAGGACTTGTATGTTTAAGTGGGATATCTCATTTGTATGGACAAAGAAAAATTTATCATGTTTTGCATGCTTGATTTGCAAAGATGGTTCGTTTATGTCAACTATGAGCAGGAGGAGGCCACACAAGAGCCGGCCACACCAAATCCGGCAGGAAATAGGGTCCAAAGTAGTCAAATGATTGAGAAAGAACATTTATTGTCAATCTAACCCTGCCATTCATACACCTCTTTGGTTTAGAGTTAGTTCAGGGTTAGAATCTAACTCTAACCTCTAACTGAGTTAGAGTTCTCCTCGTCTCGGTTCATCGCCATCATACTTTCCCCATTCCTGTGTTTTCAGTATCTTGCAAATCAAAGAGGCCCTTAGACTGGTTTAGGCCCGGTAGTTTTTTATAGACGTGTTATGTCCAAAATTTAATGAACGTGCTCCGGTTTTCTACAAAAATAATCTGGTTTCATGTAGTAATTTATTTATTTATTTATTCTTCTGTGGGGTTTGCATGTAATTCGTGAGGTCTGAAATGTAAAGTACCCCGGCATATGCTCCGATTCGTGCATGCACTACGACCCAGATGCTCTATGTCCCACATGTCGGTGAAAGGGAGCACGTGGAAATAGCCTAGGAGTACATATAGCTATAGGAGGATAAATGCATGAAAAAATATGTACGGTGAAGCGTAGCTGCGGTTCAAAAAGGAGACCTAAAGTGATGACAGGTATAGGTCGCACGCACCCAACTAGTGGTAGTACTAGACATACGACTACTTTTTCCCTAAAAAAAGAGGTACGAGTGCTCAGTACTCCTATTCTATCAACGCGAGTCCCATCTGACAACAGCGTCCGTGCTACAGCTAGCTCTTCTCCCTCGTTTCTCTCTTCTAATTCTAAACTCAGCCGGCCTTGGAGGTGGGCGGGTGGGGATCTGCCGATGGTCGGTTTGCTCAACTGCGGCCCCACCTCACAGTGAAAACGTTACGACTGGAATAAAAATGCCATATACTCCCTCCGTTCCTAAATATAAGCCTTTTTAGATATTTCAAATGGAATACAACATACGGATGTATGTAGACATATTTTAGAGTGTAGATTCACTCATTTTGCTCCGTTGTAGTCACTTGCTGGAATCTCTAGAAAGACTTATATTTGGGAACGTAGGGAGTACTATACTAATAAACATTAAGGCCATGAGTCGATGCAGTGCTGGTTACAGGAGGCAAGAAGAAGAGATGCATCCATCGACGATGTCCACCTCCTCGACTCAGGGCGCCGGCCCACAGAACGGCGGCTAAGTAGCAACGGCTTTCGTGGCCAGGTCAACGTGCTTCTGAACAATGGCGTCCAAAGGTTCCAGCCGCTGGAAGAAGGCCAACGTCTTTCTATCCTCGCTGGCCTTGTAGTGGCCTATGTAGACGATTTCCTCGTAGACGTGGATGTGCAGGTCGACGGTTTCTTGCATGGCGAGGCGCTACGTGGCGAGCGTGGCCTCAAGGTGCACATTCTTTGTCGCGACCTCCGGCACCTGCAGGTCCACCAGGGCTTGAAAGAGTTCATCAACATGGAGGACGATGAGGGTGGCAGGCAATGAGGAGCACAGGTGCGCGCTGGAAGCGATGCAGCAAGGTCGTCGCGTGCTTCTTTCTTGGCGGTGAACTTGCGGATGTAGTTGACCGTCACCGTCCATGCGAGAGGCGAAGCCGGCATCGACGAGGGCTACGAGACCGGTGGTCACTAGCACCGTCTGGAAACGCTGTGCGGTGCGGGGCCGCAGGCCGGCGCCTTGGATGATTTGGCACAGCCGACTGCCGCTCGCGTCCATCGCCTCCATAGGTGCTTCTGGCTTCTGGTCACTTGGTCTTGGATTGGAGTGAGCAGTGTTGCGCAGAGACTAGGAGTAGATGGATTGGAGTGGTGGGGCGCCTTTATATGAGAGTCCAAACTCCGTTGCATTCACATCGTGTTGGCTCTATTCTGCTTCTCCAATTAATTTCCTCTGCATGTAATTGAGGATGCAACATTGACCGTTCAATGTCTCGGGAACCGCTACCCTCTCCCTCCAATTAATTTCCTCTGCATGTATGGAGGTGATTGCTGCTCGCGTCTATCGCGTGTCAGGAGACGTTCCCGTCGATGATGAGGTGCCTATGGTGACTTCTTAAATTTCAAGATGATAGTATTAGTATACTCAATATTGTGCACCGCGACCAAGACAGAGAGGAAAACGAGAGAACTACATATTTATTTACGGTGTAGATTCACTCATTTTGCTCCATATGTACTCCGTCTCGGTGTAGTCTAGTCACTTGTTGAAATCTCTAGAAAGGCAAATACTCCTTTACGGTTCTGAGGCTATACTAGCAAGTACTACAATAGTGGGCTCACATAACAATTTTGTCTCATGCAAGAGCCTGGCTATATGTGTGCTCAAAGGTTCGCAACTGCCACATTCGGGTTGCGCTTGGCTCTTCGCCTCTTTGAGAAGACGAACAATGATGTTACTACTACTGCTTCTACAGTATCGAATCCACTGCTTCATGTCCGTCCACCGCGAGTGGGAGGGATAGCTTGTTGTAGTACTATAAGCAAAAGCCTGTCCTCATCTGTGAGCCACCACGCGCATGGGCGAGGGAGAAGGCGTGTAGTAGTAAAATCAAGCTTCTTCTCGTTGTACGAGTTGACGCGACACATCATAGCACTGGCCCCACATGGTTGCCTCTAAACTTGGCTGAAAGACCAAGATGTACAATACTCCATTTGCTGCAACCTCTGACATTTACCCCACCACAAATTAAAATATATAATCCTGTCTTGACCAGATGAGCGTGCAAACTACAATCACCAGGATGACAGGTAGGGCCAGAAGATTATTTTAATCAAAAAAAGCATGGAGCCGACCCAACGATTTTAAGCTTATAGGCACAATACATGCTATCCTAGACCACTCTACACATGAAACTGCCACACGAGCGTCTGGGCTGCGCTTGGCTCTTCGCGTCTTCGGGAAGTCGAACAATGATGGAGTACTACTGCAGTGGAGGAGTACTACAGTATGCTTCTAGCCATCTGACACCGATTGAACTATTGCATGTCCACCGCGTGTGGGAGGGAGAGTGTGTAGCGAACGAAAGCTTCTCCTAGTCCTGCCAGCCACCACGCTCATGGGCGCGGGAGGGACGCAACTTCATTGACTTACTGCTCCTGCCTTTGCGTGCATGACAGGTGGGCCCAACATGCGGGTGGCCCACCTGTCATGCAGCCAAAGGCAGGTGCAGTTAAGGCACCGGAGCTTAGTCCGCAAGGGAGAGGGCGTTGTAGTAATCAAACTTCTCAGTCTTGTACGAGTTGACGCGACTCATCAAAGCACTTCACTCGCTATATTTCCATAATTTGCGTTTACCGATGCATGTCATGACTCTCCTTTTGATACTTGCATGTGTTGATTTAATGCACCTTGAAGTAATATGTAATGGCAAAGCTTTGTAATGCCCCGACCCTAATAAAGCGAGAGATGGTTGTGCACGAGGAGGGCGAGATCATGCAGACAGAACAGGACCCGATGATGGAGCTCTTTATGGTTTCGATGGACCTCACCTTGCTCCACTGCCCCTTGTGCCTCCGCTCCTTGAAGCCTCCAGTGTATGAGGTTTGAATACACCTTATCCGTTCGGCTGATCGAGCAAGGTGCATGTTTCTTGATTGATGTGCTGTTTGATTGATTTGTGTAGTGCAAGGGAGGGCACCTTGCCTGCGCGGACTGCCGCATCGAGCGCCTCGGGAACCAGCGGTAGTGCCAAAAGTGCGAGCACGGCGGTGGCTTCGACGTGCGGAGCACAGCGGTGGACACCGTCCTCTCCTCGGTGAGGGTGGAGTGCCCGCACAAAGGCTGTGGGCTCTACGTCACTTACCACAAGCTCGCCGATCACCAGAGCGTGTGTCCACTCGCGCCCTGCAAATGCCGCATGCCCGTCTGCGGCTATGAAGGCCCGCCGCTGATGCTCTTCCACCACATCAGTACCGTGCATCCCATGCCCATGCACAGGATCCAGTACGGCAAGGCGCTCCAGCTGCAAGTGACACTGTCGGAGCCACGACTCTTGCTGTTCGCGGAGGAGGACGAGCGAGCGTTTTTCTTGGTCGGCGGTGTGCTCGACATCGGTGCACCTAACGTCGTGTCGGTCGTCTGCATTAGAGCGGGGGCATCCCCACTACCGCACTACATGGCCAAGCTATGGGAGAACAACCCGCCGAGGGAGCCCAAAGGTAGGACCGACACTGTCAAGGTGGAAATGGAGGTGACAAGCGGCAAGGATCCCGGTGGCATCGCCGTGCAGGAGCTAACCTTCTTCACAGTTCCGCCCAAGCTGCTGGCCGGGGCTAAGCTGGTGTCCCTCCACATTCAGATTGACAAGCTCACGTCCTAAATGATTCTACAATGCCTTCTGTTTATCTTAGTAATATGCTAATATAGGGGTTAGCTCGGTCTACTTTAGCTTAAGAGATGGTGGGTTTTGGTGGCGATGCAGCAATTACTTCGACATCTGATCAGCAGTTAAAGTAATTTCCAACAGTAGAATGGATATTTTGTGTCTGTTGGATATAAAGATCCTTTGGGTAAGAAGTATAAGAGCATCTCCATTAGCTTGTCTATATGGATGTGTATACTCGTTTTCCACGACGTGAGCCCAAAACAGGCGTCCAACAGCTTGTCTATATGGTCGTCCAAATATATACATCCTCTAAATCGACCTCGGCAATGTCCACGCCTGGACAATGTGAAGGCGTCGTCTAAACTCAGCTGCAGCCAAAATTTTTTACTCTCCCCATCGACGACCCACCCGTCATGGTCCCTGTATATAGACGTTCTGATGCAAAACTGGACGTATATATGAGGGAATCTTTTTAGACCATTGTCTATATGAATATATAGACATCCAAATATACACATGCAATTGGAGATGCTCTGACAGCTTATATGCTTGTTTGTTCAGGAAATGTTGCATACTTGTGCGAGTTGACGCGACACATCAAAGTAGTAATACTACTAGTAGTACTCCCTCCAATCCTAATTTCTCTGTGCATAAGTCGAGGCGCAGATACTAAGGAGGGCCTGGTTGTGTCTATACTTGGACAACCCACCCGACTGCGCACTAGGCAGACAAAGCTCGTGTCGTGTTGGTGACGTGTGCGGCCCACACATTAACCAAAACCTCACGCCTCCAGCTTAGCCTCCGCGTTTTAAACTTCTCAATCTCAAGGCCAAGGAGCAACGTGAAACCTATGATAGAGCGAATCGGATGGTTGAGAACGCTACAATTCATAGCTACAGATGTGTGTGTGAGAGAGGACGAGCGTGTGTGTACACCTCTTCTCTTCCTGTATAACGTACTAAACTCAGAGTACAAGTGTGTGTGGGTGGAATTGACCTAGGGAGCTAGAGATGGTGCGTGCGAGAAGTCTCGAGAGATAGGTGTGTGGATGGGAAAGAGGGAGGGAGATGATATGTGTCGATGTAATCGTGTGAAAAAAAGACTAGTCTATAGCTCGCCACGAGGCTATTCCTGTCGAACACCCCAATAATCGTAAGATATGTATCCAATGGTGCCAGTTATTGCACGTACACAGTAGTAGAAAAAGAAGTACCATGGCATATGCTACACCACGATCGAGAACACGTGCCCACGTTACACCATCCGGGGATAGTGCCACACTTCGAAACTAGAACCGTCAATAAATTTTGAGCTTGTGTCTCGTCACGTTCCAAATTACTACCACGCTATATTTAATTGCAAACCTGTTCACACCGATCACAACCTAAACGGTTTCCCACTTAGGAGCGTATTAGTACTACCTCCGTCCTAGTTTATTAGTCCCCTTTGTAATTTGTGCCAAATTTTGACTAAATATTTAACTTATAAAATGTTAGTGCATGTCAACAAAAATTATATCTCTGGATTCGTTTTTGAACATTGTTTTCAATGATATAATTTTTTATAACATGCATGAACTTTTTATTAATTAAATTTATGGTCAAAGTTTGGCACAAATTACAATGGGGACCAATAAACCAGGACGGAGGTAGTACACGGTTATAAATACTACTATGCCAAGATGACTGCACATTCCTCCTCAACTCCTCATCCACAAAAAACAATCAAGTCATTCAGCATCGTTCCCTTGCGTCTGCCATGGCCAGCATGAGTTCTGGGTCGAGAGATTTCCACCAGGGAGAGGCGAGCATGGAAGACGAAGCAAGAGAGATGTCCCGCCTCACCGCGAAAGCGGCCGACATGTCCAGCCGCGCAGCAATAGCAGCATAGAGGTCCCGCCGCGCCGCCGAAGCAGCACGGAGGTCCCGCCGCACCGTCGATGTAGCAGATTGGTCCAGCCATAGCGCGGAAGCAGCAGAGATGTCCCGCCGCGCCGCCGAAGCAGCACGGAGGTCCCGCCACGCCGCGGCGGCCTGTGAAAATTTCTCGCGGGCAGGCGAGGACTCTTACAGGCGCATGCATGCGATCGTCCATAGCCAGATGGATCAGATCTCTGGCTGGGCGAGGTTGTAGGACGAGGCTACCGGCGTCATCTGGCAACTAGGGGAGGGCAATGCGAAGCTCCGGGCCGAGCGCGACCTGCTGAGGGCGAAGCAGGCGGAGGAGACCGCTGCCTTGTTGCAGAGGACGGACGTCATCGTCAAGAAACTTATGGACGAGAATGACATGCTTCGCATCGAGCGCAACAGGCTGGTGGAGGAATCCGTGGATGCTGCCAAGCAGCGTATTAAGGACATGGAGCTGATGAAAGAGATCATCGCCGCTCGCCGTGAGAACTAGTCTCCGCGACCTGCAGCTCATAAAGAAAGTAGAGATTAGCGAGCCAGATCGTTGTATGCATCTTCCTTCTTCGTTTGCCCTTGTGTATTTCGGCGTATCCGCATGTGGCTTTTTTAATTATCTTCCTAATTATGTAAGAAAATTATTATCCACTCTTGTCGTCCTTATATATATATTCATCAGTCTTGCTATAAGTCGCAGTAGATGCTATATAGGTCCGTCGGATCTTACATCAAGATCCGTGCAAAATTTTCTTTTCAGATTTTCTTTTTTCTCTCTTAAGTCTCAGTTGAGTGAGACATAGCCACGCCATTAAACAGAGGGTCGGGTGCCATTAATGGAGACCCTAGGAGAGAGGTGGACGGCAGATGGAGGTCAAAGGGCTCTCCTCCCGATAAGCACGCGCAGGGGTCTGATTGCACGCCTCCCGTACTCAAATAGCTACCCTGCACGACGCCTCCTAGCTAACAAAAAAAGGGACGCGTGGCGGAACGTAAATGGTAAATATAACGCCCACGGTTTCAATAATACTTGTGTTTCCGATTGTAACGTGACAACACTTGTTCCAAAATGACTTTGTTGATTGTTAATGTGTGCGCCTTCGCAAAACGGACAGCAAAATTACCACATCATGTTGGTGCCATGTCATGACACCAAGCCAAGTTTCATGATTTTCATGTGTGTTTTGGATTTACAGGAATTAAAAAACCAAGTTTCTCAATGTTTCCAGCCGAGCCACGACGCCTAGATGTTTGAATTTCATTCCCATTTCTTGCATGGGACCTAGAAATTTACCCGAGGACACACATGTGATTTTTCAACCAGCTTTGGTGCACTGGAGCATGTGCTTGTATTTCAAATTTTAATTATGCACACAAAGGTGACACGTTCCCTCTCAGAACCACGAGCCTTCTTGAGAGAAGCTCTGGTTTGCAAGAAACTTATACCAAAACTTGTTCCTATTCTACCAATTTTTTTACCACGGCATGGTAGTACCATGACATGACACCATGCCAAGTTTCATGATTTTCAGGCATGTTTTGGATTTACAAGAATTTTAAAACCAAGTTTCTCAATGTTCTCGACCGAGTCACGATGCCCAGATGTTTGAATTTCATTCCCATTTCTTGCATGGGACCTAGAAATTCACTCGAGGATACACATGTGATTTTTCAACCAACTTTGGTGCACGGGAGCATATGCTTGTAGTTCAAATTTTAATTATGCACATTAAATGACCAGAAACTCAATTAATGTATAAAAAATGCTAAACGAACCTGGAATAATTCCAAAATTTAACAGGGCACTCATGTAGTTCTATGTTCCTCTATAAAGAAACTCAAGGGGGGCAGCATATATTGTTTCACACTCAACGGCGACACGTTCCCTCTTAGAACCATGAGCCTTCTTGGGAGAAGCTCCGATTTGCAAGAAGCTTATACCAAAACTTGTTCCTATTCGGCCAATTTTTTTTACCACAACATGGTAGTACCATGGCATGACACTATGCCAAGTTTCATGATTTTCAGGCGTGTTTTGGATTTACAAGAATTTTAAAACCAAGTTTCTCAGTGTTCTCGGCCGAGCCACGATGCCCAGATGTTTGAATTTCATTCCCATTTCTTGCATGGGACCTAGAAATTCACCCGAGGAAACACATGTGATTTTTCAACGAACTTTGGTGAATGGGAGCATGTGCTTGTAGTTTCAATTTGAATTATGCACATTAAATGAGCATAAAATCAATTAATGTATAAAAAAGGCCAAACGAACTCGGAATAATTCCAAAATTTAACAAGGCACTCATGTAGTTCTATGTTGCCTCTGTAAAGAAACTCAACGGGGTCAGTGTATATTGTTTCGCACTCAAAGGTGACACGTTCCCTCTCAGAACCACGAGCCTTCTTGAGAAAAGCTCCGGTTTGCAAGAAGCTTATACCAAAATTTGTTCCTATCCGGCCATTTTTTTACCACGACATGGTATTACCATGACATGACACCATGCCAAGTTTCATGATTTTCAGGCGTGTTTTGGGTTTACAAGAATTTTAAAGCCAAGTTTCTCAATGTTCTCGGCCGAGCCACGATGCCCAGATGTTTGAATTTCATTCCCATTTCTTGCATGGGACCTAGAAATTCACCGGAGGACACACATGTGATTTTTCAACCAACTTTGGTGCACGTGGGCATGTGCTTGTAGTTCAAATTTGAATTATGGACATTAAATGACCAGAAACTCAATTAATGTATAAAAAAGGCCAAACGAACCCGGAATAATTCCAAAATTTAACAGGGCACTCATGTAGTTCTATGTTGCCTCTGTAAAGAAACTCAAGGGGGGCAGCGTATATCGTTTCACACTCAAAGGTGACACGTTCCCTCTCAGAACCACGAGCCTTCTTGAGAGAAGCTCCGGTTTGCAAGAAGTTTATACCAAAACTTGTTCCAAATCTGTCGGATTTTGGGTTCCGGCAAAACCCTTGAGGTTCAAACACTGGGGTGCGCACGAAGATCTCTCCTCCCTCTAGCTCGCATGCATCATGATCTCACGGCCTAGCTCGACAAACCCAAAGAACAAAGGGACACAAGATTTATACTGGTTCGGGCCACCGTTGTGGTGTAATACCCTACTCCAGTGTGGTGTGGTGGATTGCCTCTTTGGCTGAGGATGAACAGTACAAGGGAAGAATAGCCTCCTGAGGAGAGGTGCTCTTGTGCTCGGCGAGCTTGTGTGGGTGAGGATGGTCTAGTTTAAGATGAGTTGGCTCCTATGGAGGTGGCTAGTCCTATTTATAGAGGCCCTGGTCCTATTCCCAAATATTGAGCGGGAAGGGATGCCACAATGGCCGGTTTGAAGGGGGACAGCCAGTACAAGTTATCCTGACTAAAGGTGGTCTTCTCCTACCAAAGGCTCTGGTGGTGACGCCGTCTTGGGCTCCACGGTGACCTCCGCCTTGCCGTCCTTCTGGTCTTGGTCTCGTTGCACCGATATGGAAACCTTTGCCTGATGCCTCGGGGCTCCTCGCCTGTGCTGGCCTCTTTAGCACCAAAGAGGAAACAAGGACACTGTGCGCGCTGGCGCCCGCCTGGTCTTGGTCGTCATGGCTTACGTCATGGGAACCTCGCGAGGTTCCCCTTGCCTTGATCTCTCCGCCCCTCGCGAGCTAGCCTGGTGAGGCTGCCCCCGAGGAGGTCTTGTGTCGTCTGCCTCGTGAGGCTTGGCCCCTCGCGATGGTCTTGGGTGTTTGCTGGTGAAGATGGGCCGTACAGGGCCGCTGGTGGAGCCACGCCATGGGCCGCAGGCAGGCAAGTCTGGGGACCCCCATTCCTAGAACGCTGATAGTAACCCCCGGGACCAAGGCGCGCTCGGACTTGGCTTCGAGGCAAAGCTAAAGGGCAAGTGCGGAGCACCATGGGCCCCAACACCCAGCGGACTTGGTCAACGCATGGCAATTGATTGGAGGTGGGCGTCTCCGCTTCCCCACGCTGCCTCGACAACCACCAGATTGACAAAAGACTAGCGCGGGTAACGTTTGCCTTCATTGCTTCCTTTCGCCTTGCTCCAAATCCCCTTTCTCGCTCCTTGCTACCAAAATACCCAGATCTACCTCAATCCCCTTCTGAGCCTCCGACCAATGGCGCCCCGAAAGGCCAAGGCTGTCGCGCTGCCTGCTTGGTACGAGCCAGCTCTGGATGCACCCAATGTCTGGGAGAAGAACATCGCCGCCACGTGCCTGCTGACGGCAGAGGAGAGCAAGAGAAGGGGAAGACCGAGCTCCGGGCCGGCTACGCCGAGCCGGAGCCTCAGGGGAGCACCTTCTACCCCTTCTTCATGAGCAGTGTCGTCGCAGGCCTGGTTCCCCCCTTCTCCAACTTCTTCTATGCCGTCCTCCACCATTACAGGTTGCAGGCCCTTCATCTCCATCCCAACTCCATTCTTCTCTTGTCGATCTTCGCCTTCTATTGTGAGGCGTACCTCGGGGTGATGCCGTCCGTGGCTCTGCTGCGCCACTTCTTCTTCCTCCGACAACGTCGACCACACCTCTGGGTGCGCCAACTTCATCGCAGCCGGCAAGGCCAACGCGATCTTGAAGGCCGAAAAGAAGGCAGATGGCTTCAGGAGCAAGTGGGTCATAATGGATGCCAAGTGTGTCCATCCACGGTTGAGGCTGCCGACGGAGATGCCCCAGTCAGACGAGGGGTGGTATCGTGCGAAGCTCACTGACGACCGGGTGCAGTTGGTGCTGGAGAATATGACCGCCGACTTGAAGCCGGGCAACACAAAGACGGTGAAGCAGACGGGGGCCATGCTCCTGAGGGAGTTCCTGATGCTGTGCGTGGCTCCACTCCAAGCGCGCTCGCGCCCCTTGTGGATGCTTGAGGGCGCGGAGGACAAGCTTCCGCTGGTCGTGTGTGATCTTCCGTCGTGACCATGGTTGGCCTTCGCCCGAGCTTCATGGCCCGAGCACCGGGCTGCTCAGCGCCGCCGAAGTCGCCCAGACGGCTCCCGTCGGCGGACACCCCCGTCGTTCCCCGTCGCCTGCCGCCAACGCCGCCACCGGCTTGGCGAGGAACGGGCAGCAGGCTTCGTCCCTGCATCCATCGGTGAGGCGAGAAGGCCGCGCCGCTACTCCTTCGCTCGCCCCAGCTGGTTCTTCGTCCCGCGAGCTCCGCGCTCTCATGGAGGTCCGAGCCGCGCTCATCGCGGCAAACAGGCTCCTGCGCTACCGCCCCGTCGACGACGTCTACGAGGAGTGGCTCGACTGCATCGCCGAGCTCGTCCGTGCCGCAGGGGGCTCCCCCGCGCCGTCCCTCTCGCTGCCTCGCCCCACAGCACGCGTGGGAGGCAGGGAGCCAGAGCTGCCCCCGCCACCTACTCCCCAATAAGGCTCCCTAGCTCCAAGGCGCGTGGCCCCGGGCCGAGATCCTCCGTGTCCGGCGCCCGCGCACCAAGAAAGGAGCTGCCAGGAGATCCCCCGTCCCCAAGAAGGTGCTCGCGTGCTCCCAACACCGGAGCGCCGCGACCACGCTCCAGCGCCACCGCGTCAAGACTCCGCGCTGCTCCAGGCAGCGGTGCGTGGGAACCCACAAGAGCAAGCTCTGCGTCAGCAGAGAGCCCTGGTGGCCACTGCAGGCTGCCACGCCTTCACCACCGAGCTACGCAGTGTCGCATGGCCCGACAAGTTCAAGCCAGACCTGCCTCCTCGCTACGACGGCACCGCCAATCCCGCGGAGTTCCTTCAGCTCTCTGGCGAAAGGGCATCGCCGCCAATGAGGGACGAAAAAGGTCATGGCGAATTGGTTCCCCATGGCGGCGAAGGACGAGCTTCGAACTCGCTCCTGAACTGGCTCCGGGCATGATCTCCTCGTGGGGCGAGATGCGCACCGCTTCGCCGCCAACTTCCAAGGCACTCGCGACGGCCTCCAACCGTGGCGACATGCACCGCATCAAGCAGCAGCCGGAGAGACCTGCGGAAGTACATCCAGCGCTTCAAACAACGCATGCGCCTCAAGATTCCCAAGGTGGCGAGGAGGCCATCATCTCAGCCTTCTCCGGATGGCGTGCGTGGCGTCAAGATGAAGGAGGAGGTGGCGATGCATGAAGACACTGTGCACATCTCTCGAGCTGTTCAACTTGGCGACTAAATGCGCCGAGGCTGAGGAGGGGCGCCTCTCCTCCTCGAGCTTCCAGTGTCGATCCGGAAGAGAAGAAGCCCAAGGCCAAGGGCGTGAAGCGCAAGGGGCTGCGTGCTTTCGCGGCCGAACTGCATACCAAGCGAGGCAGAGATCAGCCCGAGTCTTCCAAGGGCAGCCCGTACTGTGTGTACCACGATCTTCACACCCACAACACCAACGAATGCCAAGAGCTCAGGGCCGTGCAAGAAGGGCGAATCGGCCGACGCCCCGACCGCAGTGATCGAGGCTACAGCCGAGGAGGAGGAAGAGGTGCAGGACGCTGGGAAGACCGTGGCCCTCGCTAAGGATGGCATGAAAGACCTCGCGAGGACCACTGGCAGGACCAGCCTCGTGAGGGAGGTTGGAGGGACCAACCTCGCGAGGATCGCCCTCAAGGCAACGCATGTCTCCCACTCTGCCACAGCCGCCAAGGAGGTACGAAGACAATCATCAGGACGAGGGGGCTGGGGGCTTCCAGGAGCCGCGCGGTATCGCTTGCATCCTGGGTGGCGCTCAGGCCCCAGTCTCTCAGCGCATCTTCAAGCAGTTTGCTCGCGAGGTGAATGCAGTCCTCCCCAAGCCAGAGGCCACACGCCCTCTTAGGTGGTTGTCGTGCGTCATCACATTCAGTTCAGCGATCTGATCAAGTGCGCGGCAACGACCGGAGTCCTCCCCATGCTTTGCTCACCAGTCATCAGCAACGTGCAAGTCACCAGGACCCTCATCAACGGCGGAGCAGGACTCAGCGTACTATCCGTCGAAACATTCAACAATCTCCAAGTGCCATACGATCAGCTTCAGCCGACCAAGCCTTTATCAGGAGTCACCGATGGCTCCGTCGTCCCGATAGGGCAAGTTCGTCTTCCCGTCACCTTCGGACAGCGCAACAACTACCGCACCGAGCTCATCGACTTCGACGTCGCCCACATCCGCCTGCCATACAATGCCATCCTCGGGTACCCAGCTTTGGCCAAGTTCATGGCAGTGACTCACCATGTCGACAATGTCCTCAAGATGCCGAGAAGCGGGAGTCATCACGGTGCCTTGTGAGGAAAGGGATGCGATGTGCTCTCTTGAGCGTGCCTTCCAAGCCGCAGCAATCGAAGACCCAGATCACAGGAGCGGGAGACTTCCCGAGGCAATCCCCAAGAAGAAGAAGGCTTCACCTGGTCCAAGCCCTCGTGGGGTAAGCACCTCCGGAGGCATGGCCACAGGACCTGTGCCCGTTCAAGGGGCGCCACCCTCTGGCGCATAGGAAGGCGCGCCCGGCGCCCTCCTCAGGCGAGGCTCGGGGGCTCTTTCATGGCGAGCCACCGACCTAGCCAGGGTCATGAGGGAGGTGCTCGGGCACCACTTGGAGGCGTGCTTCAAGGCACGTTTCCCTCAGGAAGGTATGAGGCAAGGAGGGCCAAACCCTCAGGAGTTCATCACAAGGAGCACCCAGGAACTATAGGATTCAAGAGTCATGCGCGGTTGTCGCCGCTTGCCCGCCGCGGCCCCGCATCCAGGCGAGGATGCTAGGCTGCGAATCTGCGTCGACATACCAGGGCTCAGCCGAGCCGCGTCTCAGGAGCGCCTCTGGCCCTCACGCGTGGGGCGTTGCGAGGGTCCACCTCACAGCTACGTTCGCATGCCTTTCGGCCTGCGAACGCAGTTGCCGCCCATCGGCGCTGCTGAGGCGCTCTGAAAACTCAGGAGGTCAAGCAGCGCGCGGCCCTGGCGGAGATGGAGATGGCTCTCGAGGAACCCCCGTACCCCCGGAGCCTCCCGAGGCTCCAGGTTCGGAGGGCTCGTGAGGGCCGGCGCCCTCGTCACGCGTCATCAGCTACCTCAACACCCCGCCATCTCCGACCATATCAGGTCACACCTTTCCAAGTTTCGTTTTCAGCTGGGAGCACCCCTCGGGCTGCATCATTCCTAGGCTGCATGGGTCCATCTCTGCGGCATGTATCTGTTTTTCTTATGTTCTTAACTTACCTTGTTGGGGGCGCCCCACGGGCTGCATTATCCCCAAGCTGCTCGGGCCAGACCCAGTGGCGTATGCTTTCTCCGCACCTATCTAGATGGATTTGCTTGTTCATACATAACATGCTTGACCTGTCGCCTTTGCTCGATTGACACCTAACTTTGGAGCCACTTGCTCCGGCACGCAGTGCTTCTTGCAGGTCCGTCCTGCAACACCGATAAATCTGAGTGGCTGAGCTCGGCGCGGCACCCCGCAAGGCGCCACCTCTCCGGGGCCTCGGTGCCCCGATCACTCCTCAGGCGACCAATGGTTGGTTGGCAACCGTAACGACGAACCTTGTTTCCCCTCGTGATTGGTATGCAGGGCCTGCTTCAGGACTAACGCTGGTGGCCTCACGAGCCTTCTCTCCTCCTCTCCGGCGCGATCCGCTTGCACGTTAAAAGGGGGGCGCCTGAGCATCGCAACTCATGTGCTCTTACTGGCTCTCCAGCCCTCACCCCCTGGCCTTGACCCACGGCAGCGACTGTCATACCAGTGGCGGTGAGCTCGCTCGAGGCAGGACACGAGGGCGTAGAGCATTAAGGAAAGCCTTGGGGGAGAGGGAAAAAGCTCGCGAGGTCCCGACCCAGCAACACCGCGATTCTTGAACGCAGACATGGCACCTCATCGAACGCTTCTCCAAACTCGCAAGATAAGTCATGCCAAAAACTGATCTGCCTCAGCGCTAAAACCCTCGCCTACTGCTGCTCTATCACGACAAAGCTGCCTACCTTCCTTGCCCAGCGGAGGCTTCTTGAGCGCTAAAGGGGACCTCCTGAGCATCACGACTTAGGGGCTCTTACTGGACCTCGGGCCGCTCACCTCATGGCCTTGACCCACGGCATCGCGACCTGTCATACCGGCTGACAGTGAAGCCTACACAGGGACCGGGGACACATCGTATGAGCACCAAGCCCTCATGAGGAAAGAAAGGGGGAGCTGAGCTGGGACAGAACGAGCATCTCGCACCGATTCATCATAAGGACATAATATTCACAAAAACATGGCCAGCACCTTACATACCCCCGCGGGGTGCTACTTCGATTCTTTGCAGGAAATAAAAGGTGTTAATCCTAAGGCACACTTTCATAAGCCTCATTGAGGGCGCCATCATCAACGATGGGCGCCAGCACCGACGCCAACCCCATCCAGATCACCGGCTGGTAGCACTGAGCGTCTGCCCGGCTCCGGCCTTGAGCTCGGGGCTCGTGGCTGTCGTCGCTCGTCTCCGAGTCACCGTAAGCTCGGCGAGGCGCTGGACCCTCCGTCCCCTTCGGCTGCTGCTCGAGGAGCTGCCGAGGCGACCGTGAGCCTAGTCCTCGCGACGATGATGCCACGACCGCCCTTCTCGGGGCAGCATTCCAGCCGCCGTCCTTCTGCGTCGAAGACCTTGAAGAACATCAAGGAAGCGCCATCGTACTCCAGGTGGATCACGAGGGCGCCCCTCGTCCGGCAGAACAGGCGATCTCGCCCAGCCTCGGGTCATGAAGACCTTGCCGGGCGGCGACCGCAACCACCGCTCCGGTCGCGAAGTGCTGCAGCCAGCATGCTACAACCAGAGCTCGGAAGAGCGCTGCGGGATCTCGAAGGCGAAGGAGGGAGGAAGGCAAATCCGAGACTGAGGAGGCATGGCGGCGTGGAGCACAAGCTCTCGGGAGGAGCCCTCGGCATGGACTCCGGGAGGAACAACGCGCACCGCCGTGACCCGCCGACGCTGACGGCGGCGTCGTCCGTGGCGCTCGGCGTCAACTCCTTCAGGGCCCTCAATGCGGGCGTACAAGGGCAGCGGGAACCCTGGCGGCGGCCGCTCGTGCAGGCCTCGACACCTCCTGCCGGGCGCCCTCATCTCGGCGGAAGGGCTAGCCGTTTCTTCGGCGGAAGCGGACCGGGACCCTCTCGAGGGGCCTTTCCTTTCTCTTCTGCGGAGAACCGGCGGATCGGAGCCATTGTCGCAATGTGGAGCAAGGACGAGGATGGAGAAGAAGGAGAAGCAAGAAGAGATGGACTGGAAGGGCTCGCGCCGTTGCGCACTTATAGCCGAAGGAGGCCAACCGTCGGCCTCCACGATCGCAGGTAATCATGACCCATTTCTGCATGCAGGGACTTGTCAAGTCATGCGGTTGCCGAGGCATCGTGGGGAGGCGGAGACACCCACGACCAATCAATCGACATGCGGCGCCCAAGGCCGCAGGCTGTTGGGGCCCGCGGCGCTTCGCACTTGCCCCTTTGCTTCTCAGCTAAGCCAAGTTCGGGCGTGCCTTGGGCCCGGGGGCTACTGTCGGCGTTCTAGGAATGGGGGTCCCCAGACTTGCCTGCCTACGGCCTGCGGTGTGGCTCAAGTGGGGGCCCAGCACGGCCCAGCTTCATCAGCTCAAGCTCAAGACCCTCGCGAGGGGCCAAGCCTCGCGGGGAGGACGACATGAACCTTCCTCAGGAGCGGCCTCGTCAGGCAGGCTCACGAGGAGGCGGAGAGATCAAGGCAGGGTACCTCACGAGGGTGCCCCGTGACGCAAGCCATGACGATCAAGGCCGAGGCGGCGCCCAGCCATGATGTCCTCATTTCTCCTTTGGTGCAAAGGAGGCAAGCACAGGCCAAGGCATCAGGCAAAGGTTGCCGCTTCGGTGCAGCAAGACCAGGACCAGCAGAACGGCTGGATGGAGGTCATCGTGGAGCCCAGGACGATGTCACCATCAGAGCCTTTGGCAGCCGAAGACCAACTTTAGTCAGGATAAGTGTACTAGATGTTCCCCTTCAAAATGGCCAATTGTTGGCGCCCTTCTCGTTCATTATCTGGGAAGAGGCCCAGGGCCTCCCTCTATAAATAGGACTAGCCACCACAAAGAAAAGGGGTAGATCAATCTGGAAGAAACGCACAGACAGAGCCCTAGCAGAGAGAGAGAGTCGATCGAACTCACCCAAGCAGTTCATTGCACCAGCTCAAGAACAGCCCCTCGCGAGGCTGTTCTCCCATTATATTGTTCATCATCAGCCCCTGAGGCAATCCACCACACCACACACTGGAGTAGGGTATTACACCACACCGGTGGCCCGAACCAGTATAAACCTCGTGTCTCTGTGTTGTTCATCGTTCATAGTTTAGATCCCTCGCAATCCGTTCACGCATGAGCTGGTAGGGGAAAGATCTCCGCGCGCACCCTAGTGTTCGAACCTCAAGGGTCTGTCGGAACCCGAAATCCAACAGTCTTCGCTCCTCTATCCGGCATAGTCGACCTTGCAGCTGGTGGTGAAGGTGAAGACAAGATTGCTCACGAGGAAGCACCGACCGCGGGCGATGGCGACGTCTAGAGGTGACCTGTGGCCATTCTTCTCGTTTCATTCCTGCGACATGTATCAGGCCTCGTGGAGGCGTTTAGACTTTTCATTTGGTGTTGTGAAAACACTGTGATTGTAATATTTGCTTCGAGGTTTTGCGATTTCCTTCCTATTTTCTTTGTGTTCTGCGTCGGCAGAGCCCGGCCGCGCATACCTCAACCACCATTGGGACGACCAGAAACCTGGACGGACCAAGGAGTGAGGGGCTATGTGACCAGTTAGGCTCCTGATTCGCGATGCTTAGGAGACCCCCTTGACGCGCAAACAGCATATAAGGAGAGTTCGCGGGGATAGATTAGTGTTCTACGTCAGCAGGGCCCGGCCCCGCGCATACCTCAGCCGCCGTTGGGTCATCCGGATCACCAGGACGAGACCAAGGAGTGAGGGGCTACGTGGCAAGTTAGGCTCTGAGTCGCGATGCTCAGGAGTCCCCCTTGACGCGCAAACAGCTTACGGAAAGGAGATGCGGGAATAGGCCTAGTGTTCAACGTCGGCAGGGCCCAGCCCCGCGCATACCTCGACCACCGTTGGGTCGTCCGGACCACCAGGACGAGACCAAGGAGTGAGGGGCTACGTGGCCAGTTAGGCTCCTGAGTCGCAATGCTCAGGGGTCCCCCTTGAGGGAGTCCTGGATTAGGGGGGTCTCCGGATAGCCGGACTATATCCTTTGGCCGGACTGTTGGACTATGAAGATACAAGATTGAAGACTTTGTCCCGTGTCCAGATGGGACTCTCCTTGGCGTGGAAGGCAAGCTTGGCGATACAGATATATAGATCTCCTCCCTTGTAACCGACTCTGGGTAACCCTAGCCCCCTCCGGTGTCTATATAAACCGGAGGGTTTAGTCCGTAGGACAACAACAATCGTACCATAGGCTAGCTTCTAGGGTTTAGCCTCTACGATCTCGTGGTAGATCAACTCTTGTGATACTCATATCATCAAGATCAATCAAGCAGGAAGTAGGGTATTACCTCCATCGAGAGGGACCAAACCTGGGTAAACATCGTGTCCCCTGCCTCCTGTTACCATTCGCCTTAGATGCACAGTTCGGGACCCCCTACCCGAGATCCGCCGGTTTTGACACCGACATTGGTGCTTTCATTGAGAGTTCCACTGTGCCGTCACCATAAGGCTTGATGGCTCCTTCGATCATTGGTAACGATGCGGTCCAGGGTGAGGTTTTCCTCCCCGGACAGATCTTCGTATTCGGCGGCTTCGCACTGCGGGCTAACTCGCTTGGCCATCGGGAGCAGATCGAGAGCTATGCCCCTGGCCACCAGGTTAGGTTCGGAAACTTGAACTACACTGTCGACATCCGCGAAGATTTGATCTTCGACGGATTTGAGCCCATGTCAGGTGCGCCGCACGATCACGACGAGCATGATTTAGCTCTGCCGTCGAACAGTGTTTGGGAGATCAGACCTGCAACTACCCCGACCCTCAATCCGGAGCAAATTAAACCATACTAGGACGGGTGGATAGACCCCGCCATGGAGGCCACACTCTCAGTGGCGATAGAGCTGGATACTGACTTCACCCCTTACAAGAGCCGTGTTGCCGAACCACTGGATTTGTCTTCGGCCACGGACTCCGAGCCGCCTGCATCTGTGCCTACCGAATCCGATTGGGCGCTGATCATAGAGTTTACCTCCGTGAATATCTTTCAGCACTCACCTTTCGGCGACGTGCTGAATTCGTTAAGGTCTCTCTCCTTGTCAGGAGAACCTTGGCCGAACTATGTCCGGCTAGAATGGGATGCGGACAACAAAGAAATTCGCTGCCCACCCACCACCCACTTAGTAGCCACTGTCTATGATTTAACCGACATGCTCGATTTTGACTCCGAAGACATCAACGTCATGGACGACGATGCAAGAGAAGAACAGGAACCATCGCACACAGGGCGCTGGACAGCCACTTCATCACATGACATATACATGGTGGATACAACCAAAGAAAACAATGACGAGGAACGGAAGGAAGCAGCAAAGAATAGCTCCATCGAGAAGCAAACAAAGCGTCGGCGTAGGCGCCGCTCCAAATCCCGCCTCGGCAAAAACAGCGATAACAGCGCAAGAGAAAATAACACCCCAGTCGACTCCAGAGGAAACAACGACCACATCGACCCAGCGGCAGAGCACGATGAAACTGCAAACGGCAAACATAGTACGGATCCGATGTCCGAACACAGCGACACCGAGGATAAAGATCATCAACCTCCCTCCGGGGAGGAAAACAGTCCGGACGAAGATGCACACATCATCCCGGAAAGACACTTGGAACAAGAGAACCTCCGCAGAAGGCTTATTGCCACAGCGAGGAGTCTGAAGAAGCAGAAGAATAGGCTTAAGGCCGCACAAAATACGCTCAACAGAAGATGGAACAAAGTGCTCGACAACGAAGAAAAGAAATGCGGTGGAAGTTACCACACAAAGAGCTATCCAAAGCGCAAGCTATTGCCGAATTCGGCGATGAGGCCTTAGAGCCCACAGCGAAAAATAAAACGGCCAACCGGTCGGATCAACCACCTTGTGGCCGCGATAGAGCGGCTAACAAGGCCGCACATAAGTGAACACACGACCTACGTGAGGACTTGCGCCAAAAATCCAGTATGACCAGATCCATCTATGGATCTAGGAAGCGCGCTACGGCACAAAAACAAAACCGAATATTACAACCGTCCGAACACCATGATACATTCAAATACAGGGGTGCCGCACACCCCCTATGTTTCACTGATGAGGTGCTGGACCACGAATTTCCAGAAGGATTCAAACCAGTGAACATAGAGGCGTACGATGGGACCACAGACCCTGGGGTCTGGATTGAGGACTTTATCCTCCATATCCATATGGCTCGTGGAGACGATCTCCACGCAATCAAGTACTTGCCCCTCAAGCCTAAAGGAGCAGCTCGACACTGGCTGAAAAGCCTCCCTGAAGACTCAAATGGAAGTTGGGAGGAGCTCGAGGATGCTTTTCTGGCTAATTTTCAAGGGACCTATGTCCGACCTCCGGATGCAGACGATTTAAGTCATATAATTCAACAGCCCGGAGAGTCAGCCCGAAAGCTTTGGAACATGTTTCTCACTAAGAAGAACCAAATTGTCGACTGCCCGGACGCCGAAGCCTTAGCAGCTTTCGAGCACAGCGTCCGAGACGAATGTCTCGCCAGACACCTTGGCCAAGAAAAACCGAGAACAATGACAGCCCTGACAAGCCTAATGACCCGCTTTTGCATGGGTGAAGATAGCTGGTTAGCCCATAGTAGCACCAGCGACCCAAGCACATCCATAGTCAGGGATGGCAATGGAAAACCACGACGCAGTAAAAGCAAGCGTCAAAATACAGAAGACAACCCAGATAATCTGGCGGTGGCAGCGGATTCAGAGCTCTCGACGGTCGTGGAAAAAGCCTTTCAAAGGCAGCGGAGATGGACCGTCCAGCCTAAACAAGATTCTAGACAAACTATGTCAGATTCATGGCACCGCCGATAAACCTGCAAATCACACCCATAGAGAATGCTGGGTCTTCAAGCAGGCCGGTAAGCTAAACGCCGAACACAAGGGGAGGGAGACACCAAGTGAAGACGAGGACGAGCCTCGCCGGCAAAGCACTGGAGGACAGAAAAAATTCCCACCAGAGGTCAAAATAGTGAACGTGATCCACGTGACGAAGACGAAAAGCAAACATGCACTCCGAGACACCCGCGCCGTAGTGCCCGTCACCCGTAAGTTCAAACCCTGGTTGGCCTGCCCGATCACTTTTGATCGCAGGGACCACCCGACAAGCATCCGGCATGAGGGATTGGCTGCCTTGATGTTAGACCCAATAATAAATGGATACCATCTCACACGGGTCCTTATGGACGGCGGCAGTAGTCTTAATCTGATATATCAGGACACAGTCCGCGAAATGGGGATAGACCCGACTAAAATCAGCCACAGTAATACTACCTTCAAGGGAGTAATACCAGGCTCAGAGGCCCGCTGCACGGGCTCTCTATTACTAGAGGTTGTATTCGGTTCTCCCGACAACTTCTGAAGCAAAAAGTTAACCTTCACATCGCTCCATTCCGAAGTGGCTATCAAGCACTACTCGGAAGGGCGGCTTTTGCTCGTTTTAATGCAGTACCACATTACGCTTCTCTCAAGCTTAAGATGCCCGGTCCACGTGGCATCATCACGATTAGCGGAAATATTGAACGTTCCTTACGAGCGGAAGAATGTGCGACGGCTTTAGCAGCCGAACACTAAATGGCCCCTCCAACCAGAATAAAGGATCGGTCATCAAGACCGCGGACACGGCTAGACGAGTCCGACACATTACTAGCTATAACAGCTTAGATAAACCCGAGGTTGGTTTGATGGTTATACCCCCATAGACGGCACCAGGGGCTTCCCGCGTATAAACAGGGCTAGTTCGGCTCAACTTTACTTATATTGAATTTTCATGGTTTATCGAGAATAACCAATTTTTCGCACGACAACTTTCACCTAAGTTCTTCTCTTTTATAGACAACAATCGTGCTACACCCTTCCAGGATACGGCACAACGGAGACACAGGCGCAGACGTGCAGCAGGGACCCGCCCAAAGGTTTCTCTTTTTTACTGTCTCTTGTTGTTCACATCCTCCGGATACTTAGTATAACCGAGAAGGATGCTGACGTTATTGGCATTTCGCCACGTCAGAACATTGCACATACCTGGACACTCGGGGTTCATTATCAAAGGCATTGCTCAGCCCGACACATGTTATAAAGACCGAATACCTTAGGGAGTGTTCGACGTCGCGAGTTTGGCCTTATATGCATCAGCTCCGAATCATGTCTTTGGTCAAATGTTGGGTTTGCCCGGCTCCCGTGTTTTGCTACCCTATGTTCCGCTCTACCGGCTAAGGTGGCACCAGGAGAACTACTGCGATTGTGCCCTGGTTCATCCGGATGAGCACCTCAGTAGAGAAAGCCGAAAACTGACTGTCATGATAAAGCGCGAGACTGGTCAACCACTCGATGACTTAGTGGAATCTTCGGGATTCCTCCGCATTAACGAAGGGCCGTTTCCCGGTCATGTACGTACACGCCCTGTATTCGGACGAGCGCGGAGGTACCAGGGGCTATATAGTAGTCCCGCCATCAAACTCCTATGGCTAAGTGAAAGTGTTAAAGCAATATAGTCCGATTGCCTCGTTCGCTGCGCTACCACCTCCTGAATGGACCAAGACGTTGGATCAAGTGTGAATACGCATTTTTTGTGAACACCCCGCATTATATGCGTGAAATTTTGAAAACGACATTGCAAACTTTCGGGTTATATACATATATATATATATATATATATATATATATATATATATATATATATATATATATATATAAACGGCCGCATAGGAGGCATCATAATACTTTCGAGGCAAAAGTATAACCACATCCTTTATAATTCAATAAAACATTGTTTTTACAATGGGAATACATGTCACTAGAACATAATATTCTTGAAACCTTTGAGCCTCTATTGAGCAGCGCCTTCAAGGACATCTTCAAAGTAGTGCTCGGCAGATACAGCCTGACCCGAACTACGGGTTGCAATAGCGGTGGCCTCCATCTCTGCCCAATATGTCTTGACACGGGCAAGTGCCATCCACGCACCCTCTATGCACGCCGACCTCTTCATAGCATCGATGTGCGGCACAGCACCAAGGAACCGTTGCACTAAACTAAAATAACTATTTGGCCTTGGCCCTTCCGGCCACAGATGATCCACAACATACCTCATGGCAAGTCCGGACAACCTATGGAGCTCGGCCCACTCGGCCATTCACTCATTCAACAGAAGTGGATGCACTGGAACATTGAACTGTGACTAGAATAGCTTTTCCACTTCACGATTTTTTTGATCCTTGAATTACTCGGCCGCATCAGCAGCACTGGCTGCCAAATCCATGTATGCGTCTGCAGAACTCCATAGTTGATCAAGAGCGGCATACTTCGGATCTCCGAACTTCGTCCGCAACAAAAAGGGCTTCCCAGCCTCGATATCTCCAGCCTGACGCAGCTCCTCCTTCGCCGCTCTGATTTTAGAGCGGGCTTCCTTGGCTGCTACCATGGCCTTCTCCAGGTCCGCCGCCTTCGCTCGACTTTCTTTTTCAAGAAGCTGGTAACGGTCGGCGGCATCTTTCAACTCAACGACCATCTTGGCTATTTTTTCCTTGCTTTGGCAATGCGCAGCCTGTTCGGCTCTCAGCTCTTCGACCGCCTTTAGAGCGGCCGCATCACTATTCCTGGCTTGTTCCTTGGCTCGGGCAAGTTCCGCCCGAAGGGTCTCCACGGCGGCAGCTCCATCTGTAGTCACAACATATTAAAAGATACTAGCATCATGCTCCTCTTACTATGTGTTGATCACCGGGGAAATCACATACCCTGTGCCTCGTCGAGCCGCTTGTTTACAAGCACGATGTCGGCATCTGCCACATCAAGTTGCCGCTTTAGCTCGACAAACTCACAAGTCTGGCTAGCCACCGGACCCTCCGCCACCTGCACATGAAGGCCGCCTGATTATTACCTGGGACTATGATCCTCTGTTTGTCACCGTTCTTAACGGCAACTAGAGTCTCAGGGGCTACTATCTGCATAGGGCACACCTAACGTCTGTGGTACCGTAAAAAACATACACTATTTCACGTACCTCAAAGCCTTTCAGCATACTCATAAAAGCTTCATGCAACCCGCTTTCGGCGGATGAAATCCTCTGAATCACCGTACCCATTAGCGTATGATGCGCTCCTGAGATAGCCGCTTGCTCCAGAAGATCCTTCAGTGCATCCGATCACACACCGGACGGTTCCGGACTCTTTCTGTTGCTCTCCTTAGGAGTCGAATACTGAGGACTTCGGGTGGCCGAGGGATTGCCCTATGGCCTTAGCGGATCAGGAGAAAGCCTTCACGATGACACTTCAGCGTCGCCCGCCTCATGAGGCGGGGTGGCATGGGGAGGTGTTTCGCTCTCCATCATCTCCGGAAGAAGATCCCCCGAAGACGAACTCTATCGAGAAGGGCTACGATCCGAACTACAGGATATATGCTTCGGTTATTGTCCCCAGAAGTAAAGCAGGACATTTTTTTTACTATTAAGTGCTTTTAGTTTACTTACAGCTCGGTGGAGGGCTGACCCCCTTGCGGGCACTGCGCGGCAAGGGTACCCTGTGAGGCAGGACCCTTTGGCGAAGATTTCTTCCCCCATTTGGAAACCTTTGTTTCCGGGTCTTCAGAGGTGGTCCTCTTCCTTCCTTGGGGAGAGAGAATTTCAGATCCTTCTCCCCGGTTATCCTCCTTCGCGGAGGCAATAATTCCCCCGATTTGGATGAATAATGAGTGAGGACCGCTTTCAGCCTCTTTATTCCCCCCTTTATCTTCCCCTGAGGCTGCCCCATAAGGCGCCGGCTCAAGCATTCTGGCCAGTACCGGATCTGCTGAGCCTTCGGGAAGGGGGGCCGAACACCTGATCATCTTCGCCTTTGTTACCCAGTCCTGGTCAAAGAGCGACTTTTCAAAATGATATTGTGATAAATAAAAAGACAGCGTATTCGGCCACGGGATTACTTACTTGGGTATCTGGACGATTGCAGCTCAGACCCGCATCCTCGGTGATGTCCGAACACCTTATTTGTGGTCCGAAGAAAAATTTGTACATCTCTTCGAGTGTCATGCCGAGGAAGTGCTGAATAGCTCGCGGTCCTTCCGGGTTGAACTCCCACATACGGAGGGGTCGACGTTTGCAAGGTGGGACTCGACGAACTAGCATGAATTGCATTACCGTGACCAGGCCGACATCTCTCGAGGAGATCTGGATCTTGAATCTGCGATGTCGGCACATCATTTGCTGGCCCCAGTCCAGCCCCTTGTTGATCCATGACGTAAGTTGTGGTGGGGGCCTGGCGAAAAGGCGGCGGCCACCCACTTTGTACCCCGGGGCTCTGTGTTATTAAACCCACCCCGTTGCCATTAACTTGTCCCCTCCGGGAAGGAACCCTTTGGCCATGGAACATCGGCGCCTTTGCTTATTACGGCACCTCCGCACTCTGCGTGTCGCCCCTCAACCATCTTCGGCTTCACATTGAAAGTTTTGAGCCACAGGCCGAAGTGTGGGGTAATGCAGAGGAAGGCCTCACACACAACGATGAACGACGAGATGTGAAGGATGGAATCCGGGGCCTGGTCATGGAAATCCAGGCCATAATAGAACATGAGCCCTCTAACAAAGGTATCTAGAGCAAGGCCTAACCCTCGGAGGAAGTGAGAGATGAATACAACGCTCTCGCCAGGTTCGGGAGTGGGAATGACCTGCCCTCGAGCAGGCAACCTGTGCGAGATTTCGCCGGTCAAATACCTGGCCTCTCTTAGCCTCTTGATGTCTTCCTCTATGACAGAGGAAGGCATCCACCGACCTTGCAGGTTGGATCCGGACATGGTTGAAGGTCCGAAGTGCCTGACCTGAGCCTTGGGTGTTGGAACTCGAGGCAGGGGAAGGATTCGATTGAGTGCGAGAGGAAAAAAGGACGGGCCTTGGCCTTTTTATAAAGAGGGTGAATATCAAGCGTCCTCCCTGTGGCCGTTTGGGACTTGCCTAAAATCCAGGAGTCATACCAACGGGCACGATTGGGTTACCCACATCCGCATTGATGAGAATCCCGTAATAAGGGGGACATGATCTCTGTTTAGACAAGACGTGCCAATGAAATCACCTCGCAAGACGTGCGATGGCAGGCTGATTGAGAAAAACGGTTCGAATAATGATCGGGCCGTGGTGTGATGTCACATTATGAAAAAGTCATCAGCAGATTAGATTGGCGGAAATATTATTCCCACTACGGTGGTATGTGGAACTTGTTTTGCAGAGCCGGACACTATCCTTGTGTTCAAGATCTTCTATGGAGTATTCGGAGGAGGAACCCGCCTTGCAATGCCGAAGACAAACTGCGCGTCGGACTCATCGTCATTGAAGCCTAGTTCTGGAGACTCTTGAGGAGTCTGGATTAGGGGTATCCGGACAGCGGACTATATCCTTTGGCGGACTGTTGGACTATGAAGATACAAGATTGAAGACTTAGCCCGTGTCCGTATGGGACTCTCGTTGGCGTTGATGGCAAGCTTGGCAATTCGTATATTTAGATCTCATCCCTTGTAACCGACTCTATGTTACCCTAGCCCCTCTGGTGTCTATATAAACCGGAGGGTTTAGTCCAAATGGGACAACAACAATCGTACCATAGGCTAGCTTCTAGGGTTTAGCCTCTACGATCTCGTGGTAGATCAACTCTTGTAATACTCATATCGTCAAGATCAATCAAGCAGGAAGTAGGGTATTACCTCCATCGAGAGGGCCCGAACCTGGGAAAACATTGTGTCCCCTGCCTCCTGCTACCATCCGCCTTAGACGCACAGTTCGAGACCCCCTACCCGAGATCCGCCAGTTTTGACACCGACACCCCTTGACGCTCAGACGACCTTTGTACCTTTTCCCTCATCGAGGATCGGCTCGGGAGGAGCACGCGACGACCAGGTCCAGGGGACCTCGCAGGGCGGCGTATGCTTGGGCGTGACCCGAGCGCAGCCCCCGTGCCCATCCCCTCACACGACTCTCTTGAGGGGAGGTGTTGCGATGAGGCCATACACTGAGCTCAAGGGCTCCCTGAGGTTGATACGGCCAGGGGGCCGCCCTCAGTTGTTTATCACCAGCGCGGAGCATAGCGCTTCCGCACTTGCACGGGCATAACCGCTCCTCGGTAGTGTCGACTGGCAGCAGGGAGCATGGTGCTTCCACTGGTGCGTGGGAGGGGACTCCCTACTGCGGAGGGCCCCCGGGGCGTGTACAGCCCTGCCCTGACACGTGGCTTGCACGACAGGGCTAGACGAGGTGTGTCTGGGCACCCATGAGCCAGCGCGGGACTCACGAGGCCCTGCCTCAAGGAGGGTTGCGCCTGGTCTTGGTTCTTGATGGCTGTGGTGTTCCTGCGAGATGGTTAGACAACCTGCATCGAACGAATCTCCTGAGGTTATCACATGAGAAGGCGAAGCACCAACGACCCCAGGAGGTGAAGTGAATGGGGCCGGCCTGTCAGATAGAGCTCAGCTGTTGGATTTATCGATGCTGCAGGGACAGGCTCGAGCACAGACGCCATGCCTAGCCTTCTTATGCAAAGGATCCTGAAGAAAGACGATCGGCGCGCGGCTCCCATGGTGGGTGATAATCAAGCAGGTGATAATCATAGATAGATTATGCATGGAAAGCGAATTAGCTCGGGTAAATGCAGGAACGATACACACCACTGGGTTGGACCCAACCGGCTTGGGGAGGATGCAGCCCGAGGGGCGCTGAGGGAGTCCTGGATTAAGGGGTATCCGGACAGCCGGACTATATTCTTTGGCCAGACTGTTGGACTATGAAGATACAAGATTGAAGACTTCGTCCCGTGTCCAGATGGGACTCTCCTTGGTGTGGAAGGCAAGCTTGGCAATTCGGATATGTAGATCTCCTCCCTTGTAACCGACTCTGTGTAACCCTAGCCCCCTTCGGTGTCTATATAAACCGGAGGGTTCAGTCAAATAGGACAACAACAATCATACCATAGGCTAGCTTCTAGGGTTTAGCCTCTACGATCTCGTGGTAGATCAACTCTTGTAATACTCATATCATCAAGATCAATCAAGCAGGAAGTAGGGTATTACCTCCATCGAGAGGGCCCGAACCTGGGTAAACATCGTGTCCCCTGCAACCGGTTACCATCCGTCTTAGACGCACAGTTCGGGACCCCCTACCCGAGATCCGCCGGTTTTGACACCGACATTGGTGCTTTCATTGAGAGTTCCATTGTGCCTTCATCACAAGGCTTGATGGCTCCTTCGATCATCGGTAACGATGCTGTCCGGGGTGAGGTCTTCCTCCCTGGACAGATCTTTGTATTCGGCGGCTTTGCACTGCGGGCCAACTCGCTTGGTCATCTGGAGCAGATCGAGAGTTACGCCCCTGGCCACCAGGTCAGGTTTGGAAACTTGAATTATACTGCTGACATCCGCGGAGACTTGATCTTCGACGGATTCGAGCCCCTGCCAGTTGCGCCGCACGATCACGACGAGCATGATATAGCTCTGCCGTCGGACAGTGTTCGGGAGATCACACCGGCACCTACTCTGGCCTTCAATCCGGAGCAAATTGCGCCATCCGGGGACGGGTGGATAGACCCCGCCTTGGACGCCGCACTCTCAGTGGCGATAGAGCCAAATACTGACTTTACCCCACGCGAGAACTGTGCTGCCAAACCATTGGATTCATCCCTGGCCATAGGCTTCGAACCGCCCGCGTCCGTGCCTATCGAATCCGATTGGGCACCGATCATGGAGTTTACCTCCGCGGATATCTTTCAGCACTCGCCTTTTGGTGACATGCTAAATTCTTTAAAGTCTCTTTCCTTGTCAGGAGAGCCTTGGCCGAACTGTGTCCGGCTAGGATGGGATGCGGATGACGAAGAAATTCGTTCCCCACCCACCACCCACTTAGTAGCCACTGTCGACGATTTAACCGATATGCTCGACTTCGACTCCGAAGACATCGACGACATGGACGACGATGCAGTAGACGAATTGGAACCACCGCCCACAGGGCGTTGGACCGCCACCTCATCATATGATATATACATGGTGGATACACCCAAAGAAGGCAATGGCGATAAGACAACGGAGGATGGCCCCTCCAAGAAGCAACCTAAGCGCCGACGTCAGTAGCGCCGCTCTAAGTCTCGCCATAGCAAAAGTAGTGATACCGGCACGAGAGACAATAGCACTCCGGACAGTGCCGAAGATGACGACAATCCCCTCGAGCAAGATTTAGAGCCGGAGGATGAACAAGCCAGCCCCCCTGAGCGAGCAGTAGACGGAGAAGCGGAGGATGACAATTACATGCCTCTCTCCGAAGGCGAGGTGAGCCTCGACGACGAAGAATTTATCGTGCCTGACGATCCCGTCAAGCAGGAGCGCTTTAAGCGCCGGCTTATAGCCACAACAAATAGCCTGAAGAAAAAGCAGCAACAGCTTCGAGCTGATCAAGATTTTCTAGCAGACAGATGGACTGAAGTCCTTGAGGCCGAGGAATATGAACTCGAACGCCCCTCCAAGGGTTACCCAAAGCGGAGGTTGCTACCCCGACTTGAGGAGGAAGCATCGAAACCTACATCACCAGCGTATGATGCGGCTGATCGGCCACCTCATGGCCAAGACAGAGAGGCATTTCAGCCTGAAGCTCAGCCTGCACCTTGCCGCCACTCAAACAAAAATACCAAGGCCCGGGGCAACACGCGGGACCTGCAAGACGTATTGGAAAACAGGGCAAAACACGCAAGATCGATCTACGGATCACAGGGGCGTGCACCTACGCGGGACGATGACCGTCACGCCGGATACTGTAAAAGTAAATCCAGCCGGGCCGAACACAGCAGACAAGACTCATATGAACTGCGTCGTGATATAGCCCAGCACAGAGGCGCCGCACACCCCCTATGCTTCACTGACGAAGTAATGGATCATGAATTCCCAGAGGGTTTTAAACCTGTAAATATCGAATCATATGATGGTACAACAAATCCCGCGGTATAGATCGAGGATTTCCTCCTCCACATCCACATGGCCCGCGGTGATGATCTACATGCCATCAAGTACCTCCCACTAAAACTCAAAGGACCAGCTCGGCATTGGCTGAATAGCTTGCCAGCAGACTCCGTTGGCTGTTGGCAGGATCTGGAAGAGGCATTCCTTGACAACTTCCAGGGCACTTATGTGCGACCACCGGATGCCGATGACTTGAGCCATATAACTCAGCAGCCGGGGGAATCGGCCAGGCAATTCTGGACACGGTTCCTAACCAAGAAAAATCAAATTGTTGACTGTCCGGATGCAGAGGCCTTAGTGGCATTTAAGCATAACATCCGTGATGAATGGCTCGCCCGGCACCTCGGCCAGGAGAAGCCAAAGTCTATGACAGCCCTCACGACACTCATGACCCGCTTTTGCGTGGGAGAGGATAGCTGGCTGGCTCGCAGCAACAACATATCAAGGAACCTTGGCACTTCGGATACCAAGGATAGCAATGGCAGACCACGTCGTAGCAGACACAAGTGCCGCAACAACGGCGATAACGCCGAGGATACGGCAGTCAATGCCGGATTCAGTGGCTCTAAATCCGGTCAGCGGAAAAAGCCATTCAAAAGAAGTACTCCGGGCCCGTCTAGTTTTGACCGCGTACTCGATCGATCGTGTCAAATACATGGCACCCCCGATAAGCCAGCCAATCACACCAACAGAAAATGCTGGGTGTTCAAGCAGGCTGGCAAGTTAAATACCGAAAACAAGGAAAAGGGGCTGCATAGTGACGACGACGAGGAGCCCCGGCCGCCGAACACGGGAGGACAGAAGAGGTTCCTCCCACAAGTGAGGATGGTGAACATGATATACACAATCCACATCCCCAAGAGGGAACGGAAGCATGCACTAAGGGACGTCTATGCGATGGAGCCCGTCGCCCCAAAGTTCAACCCATGGTCCTCTTGTCCGATCACCTTCGATCGCAGGGACCACCCCACTAGTATCCGTCATGGCGGATCTGCCGCATTGGTCTTAGACCCCATCATTGACGGATTTCACCTCACTCGAGTCCTTATGGACGGCGGCAGTGATAACCCACAAGTATAGGGGATCTCAACAGCTTTCGAGGGTAGAGTATTCAACCCAAATTTGTTGATTCGACACAAGGGGAGCCAAAGAATATTCTCAAGTATTAGCTGCTGAGTTGTCAATTCAACCACACCTGGAAACTTAGTATCTGCAGCAAAGTGTTTAGTAGCAAAGTAATATGATAGTGGTGGTAACGGTAACAAAAGTAAAGACATCAAAAGTAATGTTTTTGGTATTTTATAGTGATTGTAATAGTAGCAACGGAAAAGTAAATAAGCGAGAACCAGTATATGGAAAGCTCGTGAGGCACCGGATCGTTGATGGATAATTATGCTTGGATGCGGTTCATCATGTAACAGTCATAACATAGGGTGACACAGAACTAGCTCCAATTCATCAATGTAATGTAGGCATGTATTCCGAATATAGTCATACGTGCTTATGGAAAAGAACTTGGATGACATCTTTTGTCCTACCCTCCCGTGGCAGCGGGGTCCTATTGTAAACTAAAGGATATGAAGGCCTCCTTTTAATAGAGAACCGGAACAAAGCATTAGCACATAGTGAATACATGAACTCCTCAAACTATGGTCATCATCGAGAAGTATCCCGATTATTGTCACTTCGGGGTTGTCGGATCATAACACATAATAGGTGACTATAGACTTGCAAGATAGGATCAAGAACTCACATATATTCATGAAAACATAATAGGTTCAGATCTGAAATCATGGCACTCAGGCCCTAGTGACAAGCATTAAGCATAGCAAAGTCATAGCAACATCAATCTCAGAACATAGTGGATACTAGGGATCAAACCCTAACAAAACTAACTCGATTACATGATAAATATCATCCAACCCATCACCGTCCAGCAAGCCTATGAAGGAATTACTCACGCACGGCGGTGAGCATCATGAAATTGGTGATGGAGGAAGGTTGATGATGACGACAGCGACGAATCCCCCTCTCCGGAGCCCCAAACGGACTCCAGATCAGCCCTCCCGAGAGGTTTTAGGGCTTGGCGGCGGCTCCGTATCGTAAAACGCGATGATTTCTTCTCTCCTATTTTTTTCTCCCCGAAAGCCAATATATAGAGTTGGAGTTGGTGTCGGAAGTGTCCAGGAGTCCCACGAGGTAGGGGGCGCGCCCTAGAAGCGCGCCCCCACCTCGAGGACAGGTGTGGGCCCCTGGTCTTCATCTTTGGCGAGGATTTTTATTATTTTTATAAGACATCCCGTGGAGTTTCAGGTCATTCCGAGAACTTTTGTTTTCTGCACATAAAACAACATCTTGGCAATTTTGCTGAAAACAGCGTCAGTCTGGGTTAGTTCCATTCAAATCATACAAGTTAGAGTCCAAAACAAGGGCGACTCTCCCTTGGGTTGCCTTCTCAGCAATTGTTGTCTAGGATTATCCTCAAAAGTGGACTTACCATGGGTCCCATCCATTTCCGGTGATAAGCAAAAGTCATCCATTGCGTTGTCTTCAACAAGGTAGTCCACATCATCCATTCTAGTCTGGGTATGCCATTCCTTGCACTCCACCAAACGATCTTTTTGAATTGCCTTAGGATGGTATGAAGAGCTTCGATGATCTCTGATTCAAAAGTAATTCTTTTTGCCACTTAAGGGAATAGTTCCTCGCGTCACCTCCCCTGAGGTGCCCCGCTATTGAATCATGACAATTATTTACTTGCCACCTTGACACCATCCACCATCTTTCTAAGCGTGGAATTTTTGCCACCCATCAAACCCCGTCGTTTGTTCTTCCATCCCTCTCGATGAGTTTTGTGTCTCAATTCGAGATGTGTCACCATCTCAGTCCGTGAGTCGATCATGTTTACTTGATCTTCGTGAAGATCGAATCATGTAGGGTTTCCCCTTCTTTCTGTTGTCGTGTTGAGTGAGGATCTTGAAAGCAAGACGTCAAGACCAAGATGATGGAAGGAATCAACATCTTCGAGAAGGCAAATGGATCATGAAGACCGTGATAGTTGTGCCCCTCTGTCTTCTTACCTCACGTCTTGAATCTCGGGGCGAGATTCTTGTTTAGTGGGGGTGAGTTGTCACAGCCCTAGAGTTGTTTGACACTAGTTGCATTAAGACATTCATGTCATCATGTTTAAATTGCATGAAATTGAAATGGGGATTGCCTAAACCCTAGCATTAAAGGAATTCAAATAGGCTCAACCAAAAATGTTTTTCAAGGATTTCAAATGGCTCTAGAAAATGTTCATCATCTCCGGAAAAATGCTTTAAACCGTAACCGGAGGTGCTGCACATTTTCATGACATATTTGGTCACTGGATTAATTCATTAAGTATTTGCATTTGGGCATTTAAATGCTATAAAATATTTTAAATGCTCAAATAATCATAAACTTAAATGTTTGTCGTTGGATATTTTCCAAACAGTAGGCTGAAACAAGTTTCATGATTTTTGGGGTAGCATTAGTATTTTTAATAAAGCTCTGAAAGTTACAGAAAATTAGAAAAGTAAAACAAAGAAATAAGAGAGAGAGAGAGAAACTTACCTGGCAGCCCACCTACCTGGCATCCGAACCGGCCAGCTTTCCCCCCCTCGCTGGCCCAGCTGGCCCAGCCCACCACCACCTCGCCAGTCGTCACCTACCTCTGCAAGATGGCGAGGAGGGAACCTGGCGCCTGCGCCGAGCTCGCCACGCCTCCTCCCTGCTCGCCTGCCTCACCGAAGGGCCTCGAAGCTCCTCCTCGGCGCCGCTTTGGACCCCCGGCCCCTCTCCTCTCTCCAGAACGTCCTCCCTCTCCTCCGCTCCCTCTCTCTCGCCCGGACCGAGCGCCGTCGTCGCCGCCCCGCGCTGCTCTCGCGGCCACCGTCACCCCTCTCCTCCCCGACATGCCCCGAGCTCCGCCTAGTCTCCCCCTCCTCCTTTGAGCTTCCCGACACCGGGCGCCCGAGGCGCCCGCCACTTTTCCCCTTCTCGGACCCGCGGACTTCATCGACGATTCACCGCCTTGGTGCGTCCCCCGAGCGCCAGGCCTCCCTCACGACATCGCCGTGAGCACCTCGTCGTTTCCCTCTCCTCTCTTCCTCGTTTGCGTGCCGTAGCCGCACTAACCACCGGACCGAGAGCTCATCGCGCCGTAGTTCCTCACCGCCGTGGCTGTGGCCACCGCAGCCCCCTTTGGCGCGTCACCGTGCTCGGTGCACCCCAGGCTCGTAGCCACCACCCGCTCCTCCTCTAGTGCACCGTAGCTCCTTATCCCTCCCCGAACTCGGCCGCCGCAAAGTTGCCGCCGTCATCGATTTAGCCCACTCCGTCGCGAGTTGTTGCCTCCAGATTGGATCTTGAGACTCCTAGCCTCCGAAGCCGCAAACGCGTCCAAAACCAAGCCTCAGAGTGCAAACCGAAGGCCTCCGCCGTCTCGGCCTCGCCCGGCGACTCGGCGCCGGTGGATTAGCCCGATTGACCAGGATTTGACCCCCAGGTCAGCGGCGAGTGGGCCCGGCCACTAACTAAACAGGGTTAACACTAACCGATATTAGTTAGTTAAACTAACTCTCTTGACGATGGGCCCCGGTGTCGGAGTTGACTGGACAGCGACCCAGTTGACTCGCTGACGTCACATCGACGTCAGGCTGACGCAATAACTAGTTTTCTGGATTTAATATAATTCAGGAAATTTCAGAAAATAACCCAAACTTCAAATATTCATAACTTTTAATCTGTAACTCCAAATTAAATAATTTATATATGAAAAATGATCAGAAAAATATGAAGAATCTGTTTATGGCATTTTCATGCATGATTGAACAAGTTAACCTCACTGAATAGGATGAATCATGATTAGGGCAAATTATGAAATAACATTTGGAGTTGGAGTTTAACCTTGGTTGAATTCCACTTCAATTAACTTGGCTAGATATTGCATTAGGTGAATTCAGTACCTTAACATGACATGTCATTCATGTGAATGTGCATTGCATTGATTGTGTTCTCTCTTGTTTGCAGTAGCTTGTCCCCACTCGATGAGCGACATCACAAGCGATGAATTCGATGACACCGATGAAGAACTATATTATCTTCAGAAGTGTCAGGCAAGCAAAACCCCCTTGTTCATTCCAATATAATCCCACTCTCTCGCTCCTGCTCTATTTTATTGCATTAGGACAACATCGATTCAACCGTTACTTGCTGCGGTAGCTGAACCCCTTGATCCTTTGCATGACCTGTCATTCCACAGTAATTAGATGAAACCCAGTAGCATGAGTAGGAATTGTTTGAGCCATGTTGTGCCTACTCATTTATTCTTGTTGTCATGCCTGCTACTGCTTAGAGTTGAGTCAGGTTTGATTCATCGGGGATGAATCGGAAGTGTGTGAACATGTCCTACTGCGTGTGTGAGCTAAGTGTGTGAACACGATTTGGTAAAGGTAGCGGTGAGAGGCCATGTAGGAGTACATGGTGGGTTGTCTCATTGCAGCCGTCCTCAGGCTGAGATACCGTATGTGATCCATGAAACAGCTTGATTACTACCACGCATTGGGCCGAAACCAATGGACCCTCTCGGCTTCTTAACCACTCTTGTCCTTAGTCCGGGAGTTGCAAGTAGTTTACGGTGTTTGTAGCATCTTTGGGGGCCGCATAGCGCTGACCGTAGGGTTGGGTTGTGTTGCGGTAGGCACCGTGGCCCGGTGTACCGATTCGCCCGTTTGGTGTCTCGGGAACCCTGCACACATCGTTCGGGGCTGTATGGGAAACCTCGGCCAGACTCCCTGCGGATGGAACCCAAATAGGCGATAAACCTGGACTTGGGACTTGTGTGTTTAGGTAGGCTGTGGCCGACACCCACGTTGGGCTTCTGCTTGAAGGTTGCCGAGTACATGTCGTGTAAACGGCGGTAAGTGGTGAGCGTGTGTGAAGAAGTACACCCTGCAGGGTTTAATATGATCTATTCGAATAGCCGTGTCCACGGAGAAGGACTTCTGGGTTGCCTATACCAGTTCATATACAAGTGAAAGTGGATACTCTAAAATGCATAAGATAAGCGTGAGTGCTATGGATGGCGTTCTCGTGAGGGAGACGGGAGCGGATCCATAGTGGTGTATTGATATGGTGATTATGTGGACTCGTGTGCGCCACCTCAAAAGAGTTAATTGCAGTCGTAGTTCCGGATAGCCACTGAGTCAAAGCTGGCTTGCTGCAGTCAAACTCCACCACCCCCTTTTGATAATGATGCATATGTAGCTAGATCTGATGTAAGTCTTCTTTGAGTCGTTTGTACTCACGTTTGCTTATTTTATGTTTTGCGAGAGAGACTTGGTCTCGCTTAGTAGTTCCGCTTGGACTTGATGTTTAGCTTGTTACCTCAGCTACGATCTTGTGCCCTCGGCGGAGATCGGTAGATAGTCAGGCTTCTCAGCCTTTTTCATTTATAGTTGTCTGTACTCAGACATGTTTAGCTTCCGCTTGTGTTTTGATTTGTATGCTCTGAGTGTTGGGTCATGAGACCCATGTTTGTAATATCTCGCTCTTTGGAGCCTAATAATAATTGAGTCGTAGAGTTATGTTGTGATGCCATGTTGTATCTACACATATTGAGCATATTGTGTGTATGTTTGAAATGCTTGGTATGTGTGGGATCCGACAAACTAGTTGTTTATCCTTGGCAGCCTCTCATATGGGGAAATGTAGTCTCGTGCTTCGAGCGATGGTAGTCCGCTTCTGACCCGGTTCACCGGAGTCACCTAGCCCAAAGACTACTGCTTGGACACTTGGTAGCGGCATGTGTTTCACTTCGTTCCTATGTCCTGTCCCTTCAAATGTCACGCGGTGTTATTCGAGTCCTGCCTAGCTGCTACAGCCCGGGATACCGAGTCCTGTTAGCCCAGTGCTACAGCCCGAATTTATACGTTGATGACCGACATGCTCGATGTGATTCATGTATACTGTCCCCATGGGTTAAGCGCCGCTTTGGGTTCACGACTAGCCATGTCGGCCCGGGTTCTTTGTCATATGGATGCGAGCGACACTATCATATACGTGAGCCAAAAGGCGCAAACGGTTACGGGCCATGGTAAGGCGACACCCGTGGGAATACCGTGCGTGAGGCCGCAAAGTGATATGATGTGTTACATGCTAGATCGGTGTGACTTAGGATCGGGGTCCTGACAGCGTTGGTATCAGAGCCTGACTGCCTGTAGGATTACCAAGCCAAACTGGTCGAAGTTGTGTCTAGAAATCCTTTAGCTATGTAAGGGAATTGATTGTGGAAGGGAACGTAAGGCTCTTTTTGCTCCTTATACCTCATGGCCTTCGATCTCGAGTCATCCTCTTCTCTTCTACGGGGTTTAAGAACTAGGCTTCTTATCTATCTATCAGGATGACGTGTTACTAATCCATTGACTTATAAGATTGTTGGTTTTAAGCCTCAGTTCAGTTCCTACTATTTCTGTATGATAACTGTTGATCTCGGAACCTTGGTATTGTGATGTTGAGTGGTTATGCCACCATTTTTTGCAGGATGTCTCAAATCATTTTGAGCATTTACAGCCGTTATGCTGTCCGAGTCATCCCAGGTCTCTAAATAGTCTGATGCGTTTGCAAATCCCTCCCCTCCATTTCTAATGTTCATCCAGGCCAGATTAATCACACAAATTGGTATGTTGAGGTACTCCGCTGCCTCAACATATATGTTGGAGTTATTATTATGACCCTAGGTGTTTAGGAAGTCATCTAGCAACTTAGCAACGCTTTTGTATCCCTCAAAGGTGATGATTCTCGCCATTATTCTTTGAAAGCATCCCGTGATGTTATTAGTTAGTAGGCATTCTACTCCTGGGTTCTTGAACCCGAGATTCACCCTACTTCATGTTGTTAGTATTTGCTAGCTCCTTTAGGATATTAGTAACTTTGCAATAGTCCTCGAGGTTCGTGGCATTTCCTTCTTCCAACTACCATGAACAATTTATGGCAGAAGTTCTTTTGAACCAAAAGATCACAATCAGAGTACTCTTGAGGAGTTCTCCATTCCATATTGTGAATCGCCAATTCTACTCTCTGCATGGGTTATCCGGGAGAAATGTTGAGCCTTGCTCGATATACTAATCCATGCTTCCACAACTCGAAAAATTATATGTTCCTTTGAGTTGCTCTCTTTAGTTGTATTCCGACCCCGTCTGTCAATTGATAGTCAGGAGTATGTGTGCATTCGTTTATCGATGCCTATTATCCTTGTGATCCGTCAAGCCATTCTATTTCGGAATGACTTGGAGAAACAAACTCCAGTACCTCATCCATTTCCAGGATTGGGTCAAAATAGTTGTATCCCGCAGATCAAAATGGCAATTCAGCTTTTGATGCTGTTCCACCTGGAGTGTTACCATCTGATGTCAAGAATGTCATGAGAATTGCACCTTCTCTTATGAATTCTTGATGCGGTGATACTTCTCGCCATCATTATTCATTCCTCGGTTCCGAGTTGTTGAAACCGGAATGCCGACGAGTGAATTGTGATGTGTGAAATCAATACTCCGAGCAACTCGTTGCTTGGCAGCTAGTGGACAATATCCTCATTCTTAGCGTGTTGGTTATTAAATCATCATCCTAAGATTGGTTGTGCTACCTAGTCCTTATTTCTGGTGCACACATCAATTGGTGAGTTAGGATTATATCAATCCCTTGCTCATTTGATCATATCGTCTTGCCCTCAAAAGCAAGATTGTTCTCGAGCTTAGTAACATACCGGTGGTTCGTGACTTTCCAAATATCTTCTTGGAAGTGTTATCGGGTTGTCTCCTGACTGTTATGTTGAGCCCGTGATCAAGTTGGTTTCTTGTGAACCACCCTTTCTCCAAGAATCTGTGTTGGATATTCCTGAACTAGTTGGTTGAGCTAGACAACAACTTGGAGAGTTGGAAGATAAAAGCTTGCCTGACTTAGTTCGTTCCAAAGGGATATTCTTGTGTAGGTGTGTTGAAGAAAGATGATATCTTCATCGATTGGTCTCTGTGATCAGTTGCTGGACCTATTGTCTTATCAATCCTTTGACTTGAGTATGGGCTATTATTAGGTCAAATCAGAACCAACGATATTCGTAATGTTGTCTTACTCGTGGTTGATCCCTCGAGCATACCCATTACATCTTTTGGTCTGACCAGTGCTATCACCGTGTTCACATGATGGTGGAAGTCCGATTGATATGGAAATTCCGATGAGTTGTTGTTGAGCCCATCGGCAGCATTTTGTCTCCCCCATGAGTCATGTTGAACATCAACCTAGTATTGGAAACTTGTGTAAGCATTTCTTCGTGTTCCGTTCATGAAGCTTATGCTTGGATGGAAAGAGTGACTTCCTCGAATTCATGTGCTTTAGGTGTAAGTTGCCGCCATGAATTCGAGAAAGGTTTGTTTTGTTTCCTTTGGAATCATTCCAAGTCAGTCATGCACGTGCGAAGTATTCTGTGGTTTGATAGACTGATCATCTTCATTCCATATGAATTCCATAGCACACCAAGCCACGGATTGATTTGTTCAAGGAGAAGAAGTTCCTTCTTAAGACCGCGGCTTATACAAGGACTTCGTTATCCTCGATGATGGTTCTCCACCTGAACTCGGTAGTGTTTGATGATAAGACTACTACGTGGTCACACTTGTCTTGGACGTCATGCTCACATGTATGTAGCAGAACCAGCTCATGTTTTGGAGCTTGCTATCGTAGTTCATTCCCGAGAATCTCGCAACATCTTCTCGTCGATTTGTGTTGCAAACTTTCATTTTTCTTCTAGACTCGATGAGTCTGGAATATCTTAACACCAACCAGATCTGAATCTCAGGCAGATATGATGGTTGGAACATTCCCAGCATTTGCATTTTGTTCCCAGCTCGCATCCCATTGTGCCACTCTCCCTTGGGTTGCCTTCTCAGCAATTGTTGTCTAGGATTATCCTCAAAAGTGGACTTACCATGGGTCCCATCCATTTCCGGTGATAAGCAAAAGTCATCCATTGCGTTGTCTTCAACAAGGTAGTCCACATCATCCATTCTAGTCTGGGTATGCCATTCCTTGCACTCCACCAAACGATCTTTTGAATTGCCTTAGGATGGTATGAAGAGCTTCGATGATCTCCGATTCAAAAGTAATTCTTTTTGCCACTTAAGGGAATAGTTCCTCGCGTCACCTCCCCTGAGGTGCCCCGCTATTGAATCATGACAATTATTTACTTGCCACCTTGACACCATCCACCATCTTTCTAAGCGTGGAATTTTTGCCACCCATCAAACCCGTCGTTTGTTCTTCCATCCCTCTCGATGAGTTTTGTGTCTCAATTCGAGATGTGTCACCATCTCGGTCAGGTGAGTCGATCATGTTTACTTGATCTTCGTGAAGATCGAATCATGTAGGGTTTCCCCTTCTTTCTGTTGTCGTGTTGGTGAGGATCTTGAAAGCAAGACGTCAAGACCAAGATGATGGAAGGAATCAACATCTTCGAGAAGGCAAATGGATCATGAAGACCGTGATAGTTGTGCCCCTCTGTCTTCTTACCTCACGTCTTGAATCTCGGGGCGAGATTCTTGTTTAGTGGGGGTGAGTTGTCACAGCCCTAGAGTTGTTTGACACTAGTTGCATTAAGACATTCATGTCATCATGTTTAAATTGCATGAAATTGAAATGGGGATTGCCTAAACCCTAGCATTAAAGGAATTCAAATAGGCTCAACCAAAAATGTTTTTCGGTGATTTCAAATGGCTCTAGAAAATGTTCATCATCTCCGGAAAAATGCTTTAAACCAGAACCGGAGGTGCTGCACATTTTCATGACATATTTGGTCACTTTGGATTAATTCATTAAGTATTTGCATTTGGGCATTTAAATGCTATAAAATATTTTAAATGCTCAAATAATCATAAACTTAAATGTTTCTTTGTTGGATATTTTCCAAAGCAGTAGGCTGAAACAAGTTTCATGATTTTTGGGGTAGCATTAGTATTTTTAATAAAGCTCTGAAAGTTACAGAAAATTAGAAAACTAAAACAGAGAAATAAGAGAGAGAGAGAGAAACTTACCTGGCAGCCCACCTACCTGGCGTCCGAACCGGCCAGCTTTCCCCCTCGGCCCGGTGGCCCAGCCCACCACCACCTCGCCCGGTCGTCACCTACCTCTGCCCGGTGGCGAGAGGAGGGACACGGCGCGCCTGTGCCGAGCTCGCCACGCCTCCTCCTGCTCACTTTGCCTCACCGAAGGGCCTCAAGCTCCTCCTCGGCGCCGCTTTGGACCCCCGGCCCCTCTCCTCTCTCCAGAACGTCCTCCCTCTCCTCCGCTCCCTCTCTCTCGCCCGGACCGAGCGCCGTCGTCGCCGCCCCTCGCTGCTCTCGCGGCCACCGTCACCCCCTCTCCTCCCCGACATGCCCCCGAGCTCCGCCTAGTCTCCCCCCCTCCTCACTGAGCTTCCCGACACCGGGCGCCCGAGGCGCCGCCCGCCACTTTTTCCCCTTCTCGGACCCGCCGGACTTCATCGACGAATTCACCGCCTTGGTCGTCCCCGGCCTTGTTGAGCCTCCCTACGACATCGCCGTGAGCACCTCGTCGTTTTCCCTCTGCTCTCTTCCTCGTTTGCGTGCCGTAGCCGCACTAACCACCAGACCCAAGAGCTCATCGCCGCCGTAGTTCCTCACCGCCGTGGCCAGGGCCACCACAGCCCCGCATGAGCGCGTCACCGTGCTCAGTGCACCCCCAGGAGCTCGTAGCCACCACCCGCTCCTCCTCTAGTGCACCGTAGCTCCTTATCCCCTCCCCGCCGAACTCCGGCCGCCGCAAAAGTTGCCGCCGTCGTCGATTTAGCCCACTCCGTCATGAAGTTGTTGCCTCCGTTGGATGCGCGAGACTCCTAGCCTCCGAAGCCGCAAACCGCGTCCAAAACCAAGCCCTGTAGTGCAAACCCGAAGGCCTCTGCCGTCTCGGCCTCGCCGGCGACTCGGCGCCGGTGGATTAGCCCCCGATTGACGAGGATTTGACCCCCACAGGTCAGCGGCGAGTGGGCCCGACCACTAACTAAACAGGGTTAACACTAACGATATTAGTTAGTTAAACTAACTCTTGACGATGGGCCCCAGCGTCAGAGTTGACCTGGACAGCGACCCAGTTGACTCTCTGACGTCACATCGACGTCAGGCTGACGCAATAACTAGTTTTCTGGATTTAATATAATTCAGGAAATTTCAGAAAATAACCCAAACTTCAAATATTCATAACTTTTAATCTGTAACTCCAAATTAAATAATTTATATATGAAAAATGATCAGAAAAATATGAAGAATCTGTTTATGGCATTTTCATGCATGATTGAACAAGTTAACCTCACTGAGTAGGATGAATCATGATTAGGGCAAATTATGAAATAACATTTGGAGTTGGAGTTTAACCTTGGTTGAATTCCACTTCAATTAACTTGGCTAGATATTGCATTAGGTGAATTCAGTACCTTAACATGACATGTCATTCATGTGAATGTGCATTGCATTGATTGTGTTCTCTCTTGTTTGCCGGTAACTGTCCCCTCTCGATGAGCGACGTCTGAAGCGATGAATTCGATGACACCGATGAAGAACTATATTATCTTCAGAAGTGCCAGGGAAGCAAAACCCCCTTGTTCATTCCAATATAATCCCACTCTCTCGCTCCTGCTCTATTTTATTGCATTAGGACAACATCGATTCAACCGTTACTTGCTGCGGTAGCTGAACCCCTTGATCCTTTGCATGACCTGTCATTCCACAGTAATTAGATGAAACCCACTAGCATGAGTAGGAATTGTTTGAGCCATGTTGTGCCTACTCATTTATGCTTGTTGTCATGCCTGCTACTGCTTAGAGTTGAGTCAGGTTTGATTCATCGGGGATGAATCGGAAGTGTGTGAACATGTCCTACTGCGTGTGTGAGCTAAGTGTGTGAACACGATTTGGTAAAGGTAGCGGTGAGAGGCCATGTAGGAGTACATGGTGGGTTGTCTCATTGCAGCCATCCTCGAGGCCGAGATCATGTATGTGATCCATGAAACAGTTACTACCATGCATTGGGCCCGAAACCAATGGACCCTCTCGGCTTCTTAACCACTCTTGTCCTTAGTCCGGGAGTTGCAAGTAGTTTCGGTGTTTGTAGCATCTTTGGGGGCCATATAGCGCTGACCATAGGGGTGGGTTGTGTTGCGGTAGGCACCGTGGTTGATGTACCGATTCGCCCGTTTGGTGTCTCGGGAACCCTGCACACATCGTTCGGGGCTGTATGGGAAACCTCGGCGGACTCCTGCGGATGGAACCCGAATAGGCGATAAACCTGGACTTGGGACTTGTGTGTTTAGGTAGGCTGTGGCCGACACCCACGTTGGGCTTCCGCTTGAAGGTTGCCGAGTACATGTCGTGTAAACGGCGGTAAGTGGTGAGCGTGTGTGAAGAAGTACACCCTGCAGGGTTTAATATGATCTATTCGAATAGCCGTGTCCACGGAGAAGGACTTCTGGGTTGCCTATACCAGTTCATATACAAGTGAAAGTGGATACTCTAAAATGCCAAGATAGCGTGAGTGCTATGGATGGCGTTCTCGTAGGGAGACGGGAGCGGATCCATAGTGGTGTATTGATATGGTGATTATGTGGACTCGTGTGCGCCACCTCAAAAGAGTTAATTGCAGTCGTAGTTCCGGATAGCCACTGAGTCAAAGCTGGCTTGCTGTAGTCAAACTCCACCACCCCCTTTTGATAATGATGCATATGTAGCTAGATCTGATGTAAGTCTTGCTTTGAGTATGCGTTTGTACTCACGTTTGCTTATTTTATGTTTTGCGAGAGAGACTTGGTCTCGCTAGTAGTACCGCTTGGACTTGACGTTTAGCTTGTTACCTCAGCTACGATCTTGTGCCCTCGGCAGATCTGGTAGATAGTCAGGCTTCTCGGCCTTTTTCATTTATAGTTATGCGTACTCGAGACATGTTTAGCTTCCGCTTGTGTTTTGATTTGTATGCTCGAGTGTTGGGTCATGAGACCCATGTTTGTAATATCTCGCTCTTGAGCCTAATAATAATTGAGTCGTAGAGTTATGTTGTGATGCCATGTTGTATCTACACATATTGAGCATATTGTGTGTATGTTTGAAATGCTTGGTATGTGTGGGATCCGACAAACTAGTTGTTTATCCTTGGCAGCCTCTCATATGGGGAAATGTAGTCTCGTGCTTACGGCGATAGTAGTCCGCTACAGCCCGGTTCACCGGAGTCCTGCTAGCCCAAAGCACTACTGCTTGGACACTTGATCGGCGGCATGTGTTTCACTTCGTTCCTATATGTCGCCTTCGGGAAATGTCACGCGGTGTTATTCGGAGTCCTGCCTAGCACCTTTCTGACCGGGATACGGAGTCCTGATAGCCAGTGCTACTGACCCGAATTTATACGTTGATGACCGACATGCTCGATGTGATTCATGTATGCCTGTCCCCATGGGTTAAGCGCCGCTTTGGGTTCACGACTAGCCATGTCGGCCGGGTTCTTTGTCATATGGATGCTAGCGACACTATCATATACGTGAGCCAAAAGGCGCAAACGGTCCCGGGCCATGGTAAGACGACACCCGTGGGAATACCGTGCGTGAGGCCGCAAAGTGATATGATGTGTTACATGCTAGATCGGTGTGACTTAGGATCGGGGTCCTGACACTTTCTTAAAATAATCATAATATGATATAACAAGATGGTATCTCGCTAGCCCTTTCTGAGACCGCAAAACATAAATGCAGAGCACCTTCAAAGATCAAGGACTGACTAGACATTGTAATTCATGGTAAAAGAGATCCAATTGTAGTCATACCCGATATAAATTAACAGTAATGAATGCAAATGACAGCTGTGCTCTCCAGCTAGTGCTTTTAATAAGAAGGTGATGACTCAACATAAAAGTAAATAGATAAGCCCTTCACAGAGGGAAGCAGGGATTTGTAGAGGTGCCAGAGCTCGGTTTTGAAATAGAGATAAATTATATTTTGAGCAGCATACTTTCATTGTCAACATAACAACTAAGAGATGACGATATCTTCCACGCTAACAGAATGGTAAAAGTTTGTACTCTGCCTGCTCCACAAGCATCAATCCATGGCTTGCTCGAAACAACGAGTGCCTCCAACATTCAACGGGTCCCAGGGGAGTTTTGTTTGCAATTATTTTGATTTAGTTTGCATAAAGCATGGGAATTTGGGCATCCCGGTGACCAGCCATTTTCTCGTGAGTGAGGAGCGGAGTCCATTCCTCTTGAGAATAACTCGCCTAACACGGAAGATAAGGGCAGCCCTAGTTGATATATGAGCTATTCGAGCATGCAAAACAGAATGTCTATTTGAAGGTTTAGAGTTTGGCACATACAAATTTACTTGGAACGGCAGGTAGATACCGCATATAGGAAGGTATGGTGGACACATATGGAATAACTTTGGGGTTTAAGGAATTGGATGCACAAGCAGTATTCCCGCTTAGTACAAGTGAAAGCTAGCAAAAGACTGGGAAGCGACCAACTAGAGAGCGACAACAGTCATGAACATGCATTAAAATTAATAAACATTGAATAAAAGCATGAGTAGGATATAATCCACCATGAACATAAATATCGTGAAGGCTATGCTGATTTGTTTCAACTACATGCGTGAACATGTGCCAAGTCAAGTCACTTAAATCATTCAAAGGAGGATACCGCCCCATCATACCACATCACAACCATTTTAATAGCATGTTGGCATGCAAGGTAAACCATTATAACTCGTAGCTAATCAAGCATGGCACAAGCAACTATGATATCTAATTGTCATTGCAAACATGTTTATTCATAATGAGCTGAATCAGGAACTATGAACTCATCATATTTACAAAAACAAAAGAGGTCGAGTTCATACCAGCTTTTCTCATCTTAGTCAGTCAATCATATATCATCATAATTGCCTTTCACTTGCACCGACGAATGATGTGAATAATAATAAGAGTGCACGTGCATTGGACTAATTTGGAATATGCGAGCATTCAATAAGCGAGGAGAAGACAAGGCAATATGGGCTCTTGGTTAAATCAACAATGATGCATATAAGAGCCACTTCAACAATTTAATCATGGTCCTCTCCTCGACCCCAAAGAAAAGAAAAGAAATAAAAACTATGTACACGGGAAAGCTCCCCACAAGCAAAAGAAGAACGGGAAATATTTTTGGGTTTTCTTTTTAATTATTACCACTACAGCAGGAAAAATAAACAACTACTAATTTCTTTTTGTTTTTCTGAAGGTTTATTAAACACACAAGAAGAAAGCAGGAAAAAGAAACTAAACTAGCATGGATATTACAGTGAAAGAGTATGAGCACCGACATCTAGCAATGAGTGTGTGTGAACATAAATGTAATGTCGGTGAGAAATACGTACTCCCCAAGCTTAGGCTTTTGGCATAAGTTGGTTCATTGCGAGGATAGCCTGGCGGATACCCGTAAATTGTAGCTGGGGTCATCTTGCGATGAAGAATAGTTGGGATCATCTGTGATGAAGAGGACTCTCGATCGCCATCGGTCGGCAACCGCCTCCGGATCCCAAGAATAAACAGACTGTCGTGGAGGCTCATCTTGTGGTTCCGGTTCCGGGGCTGGTGCAGGATTCCGATAGGCTTGAATGGCCGCCGACGGAATGAGGTGAGGACCTGCAGACAAGTTAAACAAAGAGGGAGCAGGCAAAGTAATAGCCTCAGGGTGATGTTTATCAAAGTACAATTTATATTTAAGCTCCCCTTCCTTGCCCTTAACCAGAAAGTCATGCGCTAGCATACTCTTATAATCTAAATAAGCACTGGGCAACGATGTTTCTTCTTTCTCCAAATGCCTAATAGGTTTGTCAAAATGTGCAGCTAGGCGCGAAGCATAAATACCTCCAAAGATGGGGCCTTTAGTACGGTTCAAACTTAACCGTCTAGCAATAATTCCGCCCATACTAACAGTGTTGTTGCGGTATAAACCATGGAACAAAATGATAATATCAGGAACACTAAGGTTTCCACAGTTCCGGCGACCAATCAAGCAACGACTAGCAAATAAGGCAAAGTAGCGTAAAACAGGAAAATGTATGCTAGTAATTTTTGCATCGGAACCTTCCTGGTTTCTCCCACAGTGATAGTGTTAATAAAAGCTTCTACTTCATTACGGTGTGGTTCATCCAAGGTACCCTCAAAGGGTATTTTGCAAACCTCGCAAAATTCAGCTAATGGCATCTTCTTAACAACGTCATATAAATGAAACTCTCTTGATGGAGGTGATTCCTTAGGGAAATAGTAGAAGTTTTGCACAAAAGTATTTGTGAGTAAGAGATATTGATGACGTTGGTCGCGGAGGAAGTTGGTGAGGCCAGCATTCTCAATCAATAGATAAAAATCCTCATAAATTCCGGCTCTCCTCAAGAAGTCATCGGAAGGCCATTCACATGGCCGGACCTCCGCGGTGCGAGGCAAATTATATTTGGGCTTCTGTGCTTCTTCCTTTTGTTTTTCCCTCGAGCTTCTGCTGGACGAGCCCCTCAAAAGTCTCTTCATTATTTTCTGAGATAATCTGAATTTTTTAGTAACTTCAAACAAAAGTGAACCAACTTCAATAAAATTGATAGCAACTACTCCTACAAGTGCCTAGAGCCTATATCAAGCATTAGAACTACTTGGAACCATATAAATTTGACATGCAAGCTCAAGAAGATGGTCACCTATGCAGCACAAATTTGCAAAGAATAAACCACTAGAACAAAAACTAATTGTACCAATGGAGGAGTCACATACCAAGGAACAATCTCCCCAAGCAGTTTTGCAAGAGGTGCTTTGAGCAAGGAGATCAAAAATCACAGCAAAAGCGGCTGGAACTCGTGCTTGAGTTGGTTTTCGGGTTTGTGTGAGGCAGAGGAAGAAGATGGGTGCAGGGATAAGTGGAGGAGGGCCACCGTGGGCCCACGAGGCAGGGGGGCGCGCCCAGGGGGGTAGGGCGCGCCCTCCACCCTCGTGGCCAGGTGGCAGCTCCCCAACGGTGATTTTTGCACTATAAATCCTCAAATATTCCGAAGAAATCATATTAAATTGGCATGGCATTCTGAGGACTTTTATTTTCGGGTATTTTTATATTGCACGGATAAGTCAGAGATGTACGGAAAAATACTATTTTACTTTATTTCTACTAAATAACAAAAAAATATAAAGAGGGTACAGAAGGTTGTGCTTCTAGTTTCATCCATCTCATGCTCATCAAAAGGAATCCACTAACAAGGTTGATCGGGTCTTGTTAACAAACTCATTCCGACTAACATGGAACCGGAGAAATTTTGAATAACACTATGTTACCTCAACGGGATATGGACATCCCCAATAATAAGTATATCATATTTCTTCTTGACAGTAGGAGAGGAAATTCAAAACCTCCAAATATAATCGATGGAATTTTTCCAATAGAGTTGATACTATGAACTTGAAGTTGTTTCCTCGGAAAGTGTACCGTGTGCTCATTACCATTAACATGAAAAGTGACATTGCCTTTGTTGCAATCAATAACAGCCCCTGCAGTATTAAGGAAAGGTCTTCCAAGAATAATAGACATACTATCATCCTCGGAATATCAAGAATAGCAAAGTCCGTTAAAATAGTAACGCGTTTGCAACCACAACAGGCACATCCTCACAGATACCGGCAATTATAGCAGTTGATTTATCAACCATTTGCAAAGATATTTCAGTAGGTGTAAACTTATTCAAGTCAAGTCTACGATATAAAGAGAGAGGCATAACACTAACACCGGCTCCAAGATCACATAAAGCAATTTTAACATAATTTCTCTTAATGGAGCATGGTATAGTAGGTACTCCTGGATCTCCAAGTTTCTTTGGTATTCCACCCTTAAAAGTATAATTAGCAAGCATGGTGGAAATTTCAGCTTTCGGTATCCTTCTTTTATTTGTAACAATATCGTTCATATATTTAGCATAAGGATTCATTTTGAGCATATCAGTCAATCGCATACGCAAAAAGATGGGTCTAATCATTTCAGCAAAGCGCTCAAAATCCTCATCATCCTTTTTCTTGAATGGTTTCGGAGGAAAAGGCATGTGTTTCTAAACCCATGGTTCCCTTTCTTTACCATGTTTCCTAGCAACGAAGTCTCTTTTATCATAACGTTGATTCTTTGGTTGTGGGTTATCAAGATCAACAACAGGTTCAACTTCTACATCATTATCATTACTAGGTTGAGCATCATCATTAACATTTTCACTAGGTTCATGTTCATTACCAGATTGTGTTTCAGCATCAGACATAGAGATATCATTTGGATTCTCATGTGGTTCAGCAATAGGTTCGCTAGAAGTTTGCAAAGTCCTATCATTTTTCTTTTTCTTCCTTTTAGAAGAACTAGGTACATCAATATTATTTCTCTGAGAATCTTGATCGATTCTCTTAGGGTGGCCTTCAGGATACAAAGGTTCCTGGGTCATTCTACCAATTCTAGTAGCCACTCTAACAGCATAATCATCTCTCTTACTATTCATTTCATCAAGCACTTCTTTCTGAGCTTTAAGTACTTGTTCTACTTGAGTGGTAACCATAGAAGCATGTTTGCTGACAAGTTTAAGTTCACCTCTAATATTAGCCATATAATCACCCAAGTGTTTAATCATATAAGCATCTTGTTTTAATTGTCTACCAAAATAAGCATTAAAGTCATCTTGCTTAAACATAAAGTTATCAAACTTGTCCAAGCACTGACTTGCAATTTTAGTAGGAGGGACTTCAGCTTTATCATATCTGTAGAGAGAATTTACCTTTACTACCTGTGTCGGGTTATCGGGATCAGGAGGTTCTTCAATACGTAATGGATCAATATCATAAGTTTCTTCAACAGTGGTAGATTAAGACCATGTATTTCTTCAATAGGAGGTAAATTCTTAACATCTTCAGCTTTAATACCTTTTTCTGTCATAGATTTCTTTGCCTCTTGCATATCTTCAGGACTGATAAATAGAACACCTCTCTTCTTCGGAGTTGGTTTAGGAATAGGCTCAGTAATTGGCTCAGGAGCTGGCTCAGGAAGTGTCCAATTATTTTCATTTGTCAACATATTATTTAATAGAATTTCAGCTTCATCCGGTGTTCTTTCCCTGAAAAGAGAACCAGCACAACTATCCAGGTAATCTCTGGAAGCATCGATTAGTCCATTATAAAAGATATCAAGTATTTCAGGTTTCTTAAGAGGATGATCAGGCAAAGCATTAAGTAACTTGAGAAGCCTCCCCAAGCTTGTGGGAGACTCTCTTCTTTAATTTGCACGAAGTTGTATATTTCCCTCAAAGCAGCTTGTTTCTCATGAGCAGGAAATATTTAGCGAGAAGTAATAAATCATATCACAGGGACTACGCACACAACCAGGATCAAGAGAATTAAACCATATCTTAGCATCACCCTTTAATGAGAACGGAAATATTTTGAGTATATAAAAGTAGCACGATCTCTCATCATTAGTAAATAGGGCGGCTATATCATTCAACTTAGTAAGATGTGCCACAACAGTTTTAGATTCATATCCATAAAAAGGATCAGATTCGACCAAAGTAATTATATCTGGATCAACAGAAAATTTATAATCCTTATCGGGAACACAAATAGGTGAAGTAGCAAAAGCAGGGTCAGGTTTCATTCTGTCTCTAAGAGATTCTTTGTCCCATTTAACTAATAACCTCTTGAGCTCATATCTATCTTTGCAAGCAAAAATAGCTATAGAAGATTCCATATCAAAAACATAACCCTTAGGAATAACAGGCATATTTTCATCATCACTTTCATCATTGTATTCAGATTCAATAATTTCTTTCTCTCCATCCCTAGCAATTTGTTCATCTAGAAATTCACCAAGAGGCACAGTAGTATCAAGCATAGAAGTAGTTTCATCATAAGTATCATGCATAGCAGAAGTGGCATCATCAATAACATGCGACATATCGGAACGAATAGCAGAAGCAGGTTTAGGTGTCGCTAGCTTACTCATAACAGAAGGTGAATCAAGTGCAGAGCTAGATGGCAGTTCTTTACCTCCCCTCGTAGTTGAGGGTTAAACTTTTGTCTTAGCGTCTTTCAAGTTCTTCATAGTGTCCAGCAGATATAAATCCCAAGTGACTCAAAGAATAGAGCTATGCTCGCCGGCAACGGCGCCAGAAATTAGTCTTGATAACCCACAAGTATAGGGGATCGCAATATCTTTCGAGGGTAGAGTTGTCACAGCCCTAGCTTAGTCCTTGCCTGACTCTGCATAAGCGTCCATGCATCATGTTTAAATTTAAAGAAACTTGAATTGGGGATTGTTTAAACCCTAGCACCAAATGAATTCAAATAGGCTCAAATAAAATCATTTTCAATGAACCCAAAATGCCCTTTGAAAATGTTCATGATTCCTGATAAAGGTGAAAACCTCTGCCAAAAATGATGAACATATTTCTAGGTTATTCCTGGATTTTTGAATTAAATCATAAAATATTTGCATTTGGGCATTTAAATGCTAATAAATAGTTTAAATGATCAAATAATCATAAACAAAAATGTTTGCTGTTGGTTATATTCCAAACAGTGGCATTGATTAATTTCATGATTTTTGGGTTTGATCTAGTATTTTTAATAAAGTCACAAAGTTGCAGAAAAATAGGAAACAAGAAATAAAAGAGAGAGAGAGAGAGAGAGAGAGAGAGAGAGAGAGAGAGAATTACCTGTGCAACTTACCTGGCGCCCACCAACCGGCCCAGCTCCCCTGTCGGGTCCAGTCATCAGGCGGCCTAGCCCATCGCCACCCCCTTGTCGCCTTCCTCCTAGCGCCAAGAGGGCACAGCGCTGCGTGGCCGACGACGCAGCGCGCGCCTGCCACCTCCCCGCTTCGGCGTGTCGACGCCTCCGTCCCCCCAACCCCGAGCCAGGAGACGTGGACGAGGCAGACCCCCCCGCCTCTTCCCTGGCCATTTTGCCCTCTCCCTCTTTGTTCTTCGCCGAACAGAGAGCCGCCGCCGTTCCTTTGCCACCATGGCCACCGGCTAGCCCTAGCCCCATGGACGTGTCCCCGAGCTCCGTCTCCGTCCTCTACGTCCTCCACACCGAGCCACGCGTCACAGGAGGCCCTAGAACATCGCCATCGCCGTCGTCATCAACCTCTGCCCCGATGATCGCCGCCGTCAAATTGGTCACCGCCTCTGCTTCCCCGAGCTCGCCGTTCGCCTCGTCGCAACCGCCGTGAGCTCCTGCCCCTGCTCCCCCTCTCCGCTCCCTCTCTCGCACGCCGTAGCTGCCGCACCGCATCCACCCGCACGCGTCGCCGCCTGTGCTCGCCGCTGACGTGTCCTCGGCCACACAACAGCCTGACCGTCGTGCCCTGCTTGATCCCCGCTCCGTGTAGAGCCTGTTGATGCCTCGCACGCGCCGTCTCGCGCACCGCAGCACTGCCGTGCTCACGCCCGAGCTCCGGCCACCGCGGCCAAGGTCCTTGCCGTCATCTCCGGCTGCCCCAGCCCCTGCAACCACCACCACTGGATGCACCGCAACGCGACCGATCCAACGAGACCAGCCCCGCTTGCTCCCGCCGCTAGAGTTGGCCGGACGGGCAACGCCGCCGCGTCTGCTTACTGCCGGCGATTAGTCGGTGATTAGATGATGTGGCACTCGCTTAAATAGCGCTAACGACTGATCAGTTAACCCCGCGGGTCAATGACAACTGGGCCCCACGCCCTTAATTAACCACACGGCTTAATCCCTGTTTAGTTTTAACTAATCACAGTGGCCCCACGCGTCGGAGTTGACCTCGCTGACGTGGCCGTTGACCGGTCCCACTTGTCATCCACCTAAACCAGCCCGAGACACTGACGTATGGGTCCCACCGGTCAGGTTTGACCAGGACCTAGCGTGTTGACCTGCTGATGTCACACTGATGTCATGCCGACGCAATAAGCTATTTTCTGGATTTATTTTAATACAGAAATTCCAGAAAATAGTGCTAACTTCTAAAAATCATAGTAATTCAACCGTAGCTCCAAATCAAATAAGTTATATATGAAAAATTATCAGAAAAATTCAATCTATCCATATGTACTGGTTTCATGCATGTTTAAACAAGTTAACCTGCTGTTTAGTGCAGAACAAGATAAAGCACTAATAATGACCATGAATGAGTTTGAACTTTGAATCTTTGGTTCAAAATAGCTCAAACCCATCTGGTTGTAGTTGCATTAGCCCAACACACTCATTTTACCATGTCATGATCATGCATCATATTGTGCATTGCATTGATTATGTTTCTTCTCTGTTGCCGGTATTTGTCCCCTCTCGATAGACGTGGTTTCGACGATGAGATCGATGACACTGATGAAGAGCTATATTATCTTCGGAAGTGCCAGGAAAGCAAAACCCCCTTGCTCATTCCGATACAATCCCACTCTCTCGCTCCTGCTCTCTTTTACTGCATTAGAACAACAACGAATCATCTGTTACTTGCTGCGGTAGTTGAACCCCTTATCCTCTGCATGGCCTGTCATTGCCACAGTAAATAGATGAAACCCACTAGCATGAGTAGGAGTTGTTTGAGCCCTAATGTGCCTACTCATTCATGCTTGTTTGTCGTGCCTGCTATTTCTTAGAGTTGTGTCAGGTCTGATTCATCGGGGATGAATCGGAGGTGTGTAAACATGTCCTACTGTGTGTGAACTAAGTGTGTGAACACGATTTGGTAAAGGTAGCGGTGAGAGGCCATGTAGGAGTACATGGTGGATTGTCTCATTGCAGCCGTCCTCAGGAACTGAGTTCTATGTTTGTGATCCATGAAACAGTTACTACCACGCATTGGGCCCGAAACCAATGGACCCTCTCGACTTATTAACTGCCCTTGCCCTCTGTCCATGAGTTGCAACTAGTTTCTGGTGTTTGTAGGATATGTGTTGGAGGCCGTGCGTAGCGCTGACCCTAGGGGTGGGCTATGATGCGGTAGATACACCGTGGCCCGGTGTACCGAGCGCCCGTTTGGTGTCTCGGGAACCCTGCACACATCATTTGGGGCTGTGAGCGAAACTCCGGCCGGATCTCCTCGCGGATGGAACCCGAATAGGCGATAAACCTGGACTAGAGACTTGTGTGGTTAGTCAGGTCGTGGCTGACTCCTCGCCAAAGCTTCCGCTTGAAGATTGCCGAGATACACGACGTGTACATGGTGGTAAGTGGCGAGAGCGTGTGTGAAGAAGTACACCCTGCAGGGTTATAAATGATCTATTCGAATAGCCATGTCCATGTAAAGGACTTACGGGTTGCCTATAACAGTTCATAGACAAGTGAAAGTGGATACTCTAAAATGCACAAGATAAGCGTAAGTGCTATGGATGGCGTTCTCGTAGGGAGACGGGAGCGGATCCATAGTGGTGTATTGATATGGTGAATATGTGGACTCATGTGTGCCACCTCAAAAGAGTTACTTGGAGTCGTAGCTAGGATAGCCACCGAGTCAAAGCTGGCTTGCTGCTGTTAAACTCCACCACCCCTTTGTTGATACCGATGCATATGTAGTTGGTTCTGATGTAATTCTTGCTGGGTACATTTGTACTCAAGTTTGCTTATTTTATGTTTTGCAGAGAGATGTTAGTCTCGCTAGTAGTTCCGTGTGGACTTCGACATTTAGCTTGTTACCTCAGCTACGATCTTGTGCCCTCGGCAGGATCTGGTAGATAGTCAGGCTTCTCAGCCTTTTTCATTTATAGTTGTCTGTACTCAGACATGTTAAGCTTCCGCATGTGCTTGACTTGTATGCTCTGAATGTTGGGTCATGAGACCCATGTTTGTAATATCTCGCTCCTTGGAGCCTAATGAATAAATGCCTGAGTCGTAGAGTTATGTTGTGATGCCATGTTGTATTTACACATATCGAGCATATTGTGTGTATGTTTGAAATGCTTTGTATGTGTGGGATCCGACAATCTAGTTGTTTATCTTTGGCAGCCTCTCTTATGGGGAAATGTAGTCTAGTGCTTCCATGAGCCATAGTAGTCCGCTACAACCCGGTTCACCGGAGTCCTGCTAGCCCAAAGACTACTGCTCCTAACACTTGATCGCCAACATGTGTTTCACTTGCCGTTCACATGTTCTGTCCCTACGGGAAATGTCACGCGGTGACATCCGGAGTCCTGCTTAGCTCGCTACATGCCCGGTTCCCGAGTCCTCGTTAGCCCAAAGGCATACAACCCGGATTCACACGTCAGCTGGCGACCGACATGCTCGATGTGATTCATGTATGCCTGTCCCCATGGGTTAGTGCCGATTTGGGTTCACGACTAGCCATGTCGGCCGGGTTCTCTGTCATATGGATGCTAGCGACACTATCATATACGTGAGCCAAAAGGCGCAAACGGTCCCGAGCCATGGTAAGGCGACACCCATGGGAATACCGTGCGTGAGGCCGCAAAGTGATATGAGGTGTTACCGGCTAGATCGATGTGACTTGGAATCGGGATCCTGACAAGAGTATTCAACCTAAATTTGTTGATTCGACACAAGGGGAGCCAAAGAATATTCTCAAGTATTAGCAGTTGAGTTGTCAATTCAACCACACCTGGAAACTTAGTATCTGCAGAAAAGCGTTTAGTAGCAAAGCAATATGATAGTGGTGGTAATGGTAACAAAAGTAAAGACAACAAAAGTAATGTTTTTGGTATTTTATAGTGATTGTAACAGTAGCAAACGAAAAGTAAATAAGCCAGAACCAGTATATGGAAAGCTCGTAGGCACCGGATCAGTGATGGATAATTATGCCGGATGCGGTTCGTCATGTAACAGTCATAACATAGGGTGACACAGAACTAGCTCCAATTCATCAATGTAATGTAGGCATGTATTCCGAATATAGTCATACGTGCTTATGGAAAAGAACTTGCATGACATCTTTAGTCCTACCCTCCAGTGGCAGCGGGGTCCTATTGGAAACTAAGGGATATTAAGGCCTCCTTTTAATAGAGAACCGGAACAAAGCATTAGCACATAGTGAATACATGAACTCCTCAAACTATGGTCATCACCGAGAAGTATCCAGATTATTGTCACTTGGGGTTGTCGATCATAACACATAATAGGTGACTATAGACTTGCAAGATAGGATCAAGAACTCACATATATTCATGAAAACATAATAGGTTCAGATCTGAAATCATGGCACTCAGGCCCTAGTGACAAGCATTAAGCATAGCAAAGTCATAGCAACATCAATCTCGTAACATAGTGGATACTAGGGATCAAACCCTAACAAAACTAACTCGATTACATGATAAATATCATCCAACCCAACACCGGCCCAGCAAGCCTATGAAGGAATTACTCACGCGGCGGTGAGCATCATGAAATTGGTGATGGAGGATGGTTGATGATGACGACAGCGACGAATCCCCCTCTCCGGAGCCCCAAACGGACTCCAGATCAGCCCTCCCGAGAGGTTTTAGGGCTTGGTGGCGGCTCCGTATCGTAAAATGCGATGATTTGTTCTCTCCTATTTTTTCTCCCCGAAAGCCAATATATAGAGTTGGAGTTGGCGTCGGAAAGTGTCCAGGAGACCCACGAGGTAGGGGGCGCGCCCTAGAGGGCGCGCCCCACCTCGTGGGACAGAATGTGGGCCCCTGGTCTTCATCTTTGGCGAGGATTTTTATTATTTATTATAAGACATCCCGTGGAGTTTCAGGTCATTCCGAGAACTTTTGTTTTACGCACATAAACAACAACATGGCAATTCTGCTGAAAACAGCGTCAGTCCGGGTTAGTTCCATTCAAATCATACAAGTCAGAGTCCAAAACAAGGGCAAAAGTGTTTGGAAAAGTAGATACGACGGAGACGTATCAGGCAGCAGCCTGAACCTGCTCTATCAGGATACAGTGCGCAAAATGGATATAGACCCTTCGAGGATCAAACCCACAAAAATGACCATTAAAGGCGTCATTCCAGGTGTAGAGGCCCATTGCACGGGTTCAATTACACTGGAAGTGGTCTTCGGATCTCCGTACAATTTCCGAAGCGAGGAGTTAATCTTCGATATCGTCTCGTTCCGCAGCGGCTATCACGCACTGCTCGGGCGAACCGCATTTGCAAGATTCAATGTGGTACCGCACTACGCATACCTCAAGCTCAAGATGCCAGGACCTAGGGGGGTCATAACAGTCAATGGAAATACAGAGCGCTTGCTCCGCACGGAGGAACACACTGCGGCCCTCGCAGCAGAAGCACAAAGCAGCCTCTTAAGGCTATCCACCAATTCGGCGATAAAGCCCCCGGACACCATCAAGCGAGTCCAGAGTAACCTGCAACAGGATCGCCTGGCACGTTCAGAGCTTGCCTAGAAATTCGGCCCCCGCCCTAGTCCCAGTCAAATGACGAAATCCGTGTCGCGCGTACATAATTACGCATTGAAAATACCATGGGCATAGGCGGGGGCACGACCATGGCACGTCCCACAGTGCGGCTCAACCACCCTAGGGGTTGAATACCTTTATCATTTTCTCTCTTTCAGGACCTTACTCTCTGGAAGCCCTATCCGGCAATGCGATTGCCGGACGCATAATACAACAACCAAGGAGGCAGGAAGCTATGTCGTACAATGGAATCCCCAGGTGGTCTCTGATAACGAGCGAAATACCTGCTTTAAATACCAGTCCACAGCTTGCCCTTGGATAGGACATGTCAAATAGCCCTATTTTTTGCTTATTGCACTACTTGTATCAGTACGCTTCAACATATTCTTTAAATAACAATGCATAGCATTAGTCTATTATTGCATTATCTATTCTTTTTTATATGTTTATTTACGACAATCAGTACCCGTACATTCTGGTACGGCCAATACGCCAGGGGCTTTCGTATACCCCATAATATGGCGTGAGAAATCCGAACACTTTCGACAATGCGGCACCCCGAACTTATAGCATTATATGCATCAGCTCCGAATCATGTCTTGGGTCAATAGTTCGGTTTGCCCGGCTCCCATGTTTTGGTACCTTATGTTCCGCTATATCGGCTAAGGTAGCACTGGGAGAACTATCACGATTGTGTCCCGGTTCTTCCGGACGAGCACCTCAGTAGAGAAAGCCAAAACTGACTATCATGATGAGGCGAGAGCTGGTCGCTGTTCGAGAGGTCTCAAGTCCTTAAAGACTTTTTCCGCTTCGGGCGAGGAGTCGGCCTTGTCCGACTTAGGCGTGTATAGCGCCCCAAATTTGGCCTTCCGAATACTAGGGGCTTCGCCAAAATTTAAAATTGTAGACTTCTATGGCTAAGTGAGAGTGATAAAGCATTATAGTCCGATTGCATGGTTCGCTATACCGAGGACCTCCCTCGAAGGACCCAAAATGGGAAAAAGAGTGCTCAGATTTATCCCGAACACCCCAAGATTAGTCAGTATGGGAGCGAAGCCGACGGTAGCCAACTCTCGGATTTGATAAACGGCCGCACAGAAGGTAATATTTTAAATTCAAAAAGCGTTGCATAGCGCAAGTGAACTAGTTTTCATATTAAAGGATCACATGAGCACGTTCATTAAAAAATTACATCTTTGGTACACTCCTCCGCCACAAGGCGGGCACCCTTCAGGACACCGTCATAATACATTTCGGGGTGGCGATGCTCCTTGCCCTGCGGCGGCCCCTCCTTCACCAACTTCTCGGTGTCCATCTTCGCCCAGTGCACTTTCGCACGGGAAAAGGCCATGTGTGCACCTCCGTTGCAGATGGACCGCTAAATGACTCCAAACCGGGGGCAGGCATCCACAAGCCGCCTCACCAGACCGAAGTAGCTGTTGGGAAGGGGATCGCCAGGCCACATCCGGACTATAAGGCCCTTCATGGCCTGTTCGGCCGCCTTGTGGAGCTCGACCAGTTGCTTCTGCTGGTTGCTCAAGGGCATCGGGTGTTCGGTCCCAGTATACTGAGACCAGAACAACTTCTCCATCGAGCTCCCCTCCTCGGCCCGGTAGAACTCCGCGGCATCAGACACACTGCGGGGCAGATCTGCAAACGCTCCGGGAGAGCTCCGAACTCGGGTAAGTAAAAAGAAATTTTCTTTCACGTGCTTTCTTTGCATAATGAATGCCTTACCCGCCGCTATCTTCTTAACCGCCTCAATTTCTTGGAGGGCCTTCTGGGCTTCGGCCTTGGCATGTTTTGCGCTTTTGAGGGCCTTTGCAAGCTCGGACTCTCGCGTCTTAGAGTCAAGCTCCAAGGACTCGTGCTTCTTCACGAGAGCCTGGAGCTCTTGCTGCACCTCGCCTACTCGGGCCTCTTGTTTTTCTTGCTCGGTGCGCTCCTTGGCCGCTTTGCTTTCGGCCTCGGATAGCGCCTGCTTCAGGGTCGCCACTTCGGTCGTCGCCCCTGGCACATTCATGACGATCCTATTATTTTGCAACCAAATTTCTTTTTAATATATAGACAAGGTATTGCTTACCTTTGCTCTCCTCGAGCTGCCTCTTGGTAAGGATGATCTCTTCCTTAGACCGCTCAAGGTCCTGCTTCAGGGCATTGACCTCCCCAGTACGTGCAGCGGCGGCCAACAGCGACGCCTGCATACACATATAGACATATTCGAATTAGACTCATGTGGTTATTATTCGATCCTCTATTCGGCTTTTCTTCGCGAACGCCAAACAGAGACAGGGGCTACTGTCTATGCGTTAATATTTTCCTATAATTTAATTACTTACCTGAAAGCCTGTTAGGAGGCTGGCGCAAGCTTCAGTCAGTCCGCTTTTGGCGGACTGAACCTTCTCGATCACCGCACTCATGATAGTGCGGTGCTCTTCGTCAATGGAAGCGCCGTGAAGCGCTTCCAGCAAGTTGTTCGGTGCCTCTGGATGGACAGAGGCCACCGCCACGGGCGGCTTGCCCCTCTTAGCAGGGGATCTCCTCCCGGAGTCCGGAACCACTCGAGGTTCCGGCGCAGTGTCTGGCTGAGGGCCGAACTTGGAGCCCACATGAGTCTTGCCCCCTTTGCGCCCAGGGTCCGGAAGGTCGCCTCGAGGCGCCTCCAGAACTACCTCCCCTCGACTTGGTGCCTTCTGAGACAACACCTCGGCATTGTCCGTAGGGCAGGGGGTGGAGGCGGTCGGAAGTGTATCGCTACTCATATCCGACGGGTCCAAAGAACCGACCGACAAAGATACGTCGATGCAGGCTCGGGATGGACTGCATAATCATATCCGGCGTAAGGAGAAGTAGTGCAATAAAAGCGTACCATGAATTACTCTGGTATCCGAATACTTATGACTTCGCCAGGGGCTTGTCCCTGGGCAACCACTCGTCCTCACTATGAGCGGCGGTCGTGGAACAGTCCGGAAGGAGAGTCCTTCCCTTCTTGGACCCTTCGGCCTCCCCAGTTGGGGTGGCCTTCCTGTTATTGTCTCCCCCAGCTGGGGGGGGGGAGAACTTTCCTCTTCCTCCTCCTCGTCTTCATGGGAGGAGTGCGCCTCAGAGTTATCGGACGATGAGTCCGATATCACCTGACGCCGGTGACCCTTTTGGGTCCCCATGGCCTTCTTCTTGGCCTTCTTCTCCGGCACCTCATAAGGTGCCGGAGCCAGCATCTCCGTTAGGAGGGCATCCGCTAGATCTTCGGGCAGGGGGGCTGGACAGTCAATCTGCTCCGCTGTCTCCACCCAGTCCTGTTAAAGACATGGAGGCTTAGATCCCGCACATGATTAAACTGGGGATAATAAATACCCTATAAGGTATAAAAGAACTTACTGAATCGGGCGTGGCGGCCAGGCGCTGAGTCCGCGGTCCTCGGTAAGGGAAGGGGCACCTCGGCGCCCTTGAACAAGCACTTCCATATGTCCTTGTGCATCGTGTCAAAGAGCTCAGTGATGCAGTGCTTGGCCGGGTTGAACTCCCATAAATTGAATGCCCGTTGTTGACACGGGAGGATCCGGCGGAAGAGCATGACCTGGACCATGTTGACGAGCTTGATTTTATTGTTCATCATGTTCTTGATGCAGGTCTGGAGTCCGGTCAGCTCTACCGGGTTACCTCAGGACAGGCCCTTCTCTTTCCAGGAGGTGAGCTGCATGGGGATTCCGGATCGGAACTCGGGGGCCGCCACCCAGTTGGTGTTGCGCGGCTCAGTGATGTAGAACCACCCAGATTGCCACCCATTTATGGTCTCCACATAGGAGCCCTCGAGCCATGTGACATTGGGCATTTTTCCCACCATGGCGCCTCCGCATTCCGCTTGCTGGCCGCCTACTACCTTCGGTTTAACATTGAAGGTCTTCAGCCACAGGCCAAAGTGGGGCCGGATGTGAAGGAAGGCCTCGCACACAATGATAAATGCCGAGATGTTGAGGATAAAGTTTGGGGCCAGATCATGGAAATCCAGTCCATAGTAGAACATGAGGCCGCGGACGAACGGGTGGAGGGGAAATCCCAGTCCGCGAACGAAGTGGGTGAGAAAAACTACCCTCTCATGAGATTCCGGGGTAGGGACGATCTGCCCCGCTTTGGGCAACCGATGCGCGATATCCGCGGCCAAGTATCCGGCTCCCCGCAGTTTTTGGATGTCCTCCTCCATGACGGAGGATTTCATCCACTTGCCTCCCGCTCCGGACATTCTTGGAACGGTTTGAGAAAGACGCAAACTTGGGTGTTGGAGCTCGAGTGCGCGAGAATGGATGAGCAAGGAGGAAGAAGGCGTGGGTGAAAAGGGTGAACCCTTATCCCTTTATAAGGACGGAAGAGGTGATGCGCCTCCCCACTTACCTGGTAAAACCTCTCATTCCCCAAACGCCGTAATTGATGGCGCGGTTGGGTTACCCACACCCGTACTGATGAGAATCCCGTGATAAGGGTACACAATCTCTGCTTCGACAAAGATGTGCCAGGAAAACCACCTCGCGATATGTGTGGGGGCTGATTGTGAAAAACGGTTCGAATAATGACCGGGCCGTGGTGTGACGTCATACTACGAAATACGTCAGCAGATTAGATTTGTGGAAGTATTATTCTCTCTACGGTGGTATGGAACTTGTTTTGCAGAGCCGGACACTATCCTTGTGTTCAAAATCTTCTATGGAGTATTCGGAGGAGGAACCCGCCTTGCAATGCCGAAGACAAACTGCGCGTGGGACTCATCGTCATTGAAGCCTAGTTCAGGGGCTACTGAGGGAGTCCTGGATTAGGGGGTATCCGGACAGCCAGACTATATCCTTTGGCCGGACTGTTGGACTATGAAGATACAAGATTGAAGACTTCGTCCCGTGTCCGGATGGGACTCTCCTTGGCGTGGAAGGCAAGCTTGGCAATTCGGATATGTAGATCGCCTCCCTTGTAACCGACTCTATGTAACCCTAGCCCCCTCCGGTGTCTATATAAACCGCAGGGTTTAGTCCGTAGGACAACAACAATCGTACCATAGGCTAGCTTCTAGGGTTTAGCCTCTACGATCTCGTGGTAGATCAACTCTTGTAATACTCATATCATCAAGATCAATCAAGCAGGAAGTAGGGTATTACCTCCATCGAGAGGGCCCGAACCTGGGTAAACATCGTGTCCCCCGCCTCCTGTTACCATCTGCCTTAGACGCACAGTTCGGGACCCCCTACCCGAGATCCGCCGGTTTTGACACCGACAGGTGCCCCCAGCAGAGTAAGCCAAAGATGAAAAAGGATACATGCCGCAGGGACAGGCCCACGCGGCTTGGGAATGATGCAGCCCGAGGGGCGCTCCCAGGTAAATAAACTTGGAAAATGTCACCTTGTTCCGTTGTCGAAGGAGTGTTGGGGTAGCTGAAGACACGTGGCGAAGGGGTTGCTCCTCACGAATCACCGGGACCCTGAGCCTCGGGAGGCCCTGGGGGTCCAGGCGGTTCCTTGAGGACCGTCTCCATCTCCTCCAGGACTGCGTGATGCCTGGCCTCCTGAGCCGCCCGGGGCCTCCGCGAGTTACGCTGATAGGCGGCCACCATGCTCGGCAGGCCGAATGACATGCGAACATAGCTGTGGGGCGGGCCCTCGCAACGTCCCACGCGCGAAGGCCAGAAAAGATCCTGAGATGTGGTCCTGTTGAGCCCTGGGATGTCGATGCAGACGCGCAGCCTGCCAGCCTTGCCTGGATGGGGAGCTGCGCCAGGTGGGCGGCGGTCGCCGCGCATGGCTCTTGCTTCTTGAAGCTCCTGGGTAGTCTGGATGATGAACTCTTGAGCATTAGGCGCTCCTCGCCTGGTGCCCTTCTGAGGGAAACGTGCCGCAAAGCACACCTCCATGTGGTGCCCGACCGCCTCCCTCGTGATGTTGGCAAGGTCTGAGGCCCTCCAGAAGAGAGCCCCCGAGCCCTGCCTAAGAAGGGCGCCGGGCGCGCCTTCCTATGCGCGGGAGGGAGGCGCCCCATTTGAGGGCGCAGGCCTTGAGGTGGTGCTGCTAGCGACGTCGTTCTCCCGAGGCCCTACACGGAGCAGCTGTTTCTTCTTCTTGGGGATGGCCTCAGGAGGGTGCAGGATTCCTTCGTTGTCGGGGTCTTCGATTGCTGCGGCCTGGAAGGCGCGCTCAAGGGAGCACACTGCATCCTTCTCCTCACAGGCGACTGTGATGACACCACCAGTCCCTGGCATCTTGAGGACGTTGTAGCCGTGGTGGGTCACTGCCATGAACTTGGCCAACGCTGGGTACCCGAGGATGGCATTGTACGGCAGACGAATGTGGGCGACGTCAAAGTCGATGAGCTCGGTGTGGTAGTTATCGCATCCACCGAAGGTGACAGGGAGGCGGTCCTGCCCGATCGGGGTGGTGGAACCATCGGTCACTCCTGTGAAGGGCTTGGTCGGTTGCAGCTGATCATAGGGTACTTGAAGGCGATCGAACGTGTCGACGGACAGGACGTTTAGCCCCGCACCGCCATCGATAAGGGTCTTGGTGACTTGGACGTTGCTGATGACAGGCGAGCAGAGCATTGGGAGAGCACCGGCGGCTGCGGCGCACTTGAGCTGGTCCGCCGAGCTGAAAGTGATGGCGTACTTGGACCACCTGAGCGGGCGTGTGTCCTCGAGCTTGGGAAGAGCCGCGTTCACCTCGTGAGCAAACTGCTTAAAGATACGCTGAGACGCTGGGGCCTGAGCTCCGCCCAAGATGCAGGCGATTGCGCACGGTTCCTGGAAGCCCCCTGCTCCTTCGTCCTGATGGTGGTCGTCGTTCCTTCTGGATGGTGGCGGCAGCGCAGAAAGACCAGCATTGCCCCGAGGGCGGTCCTCGTTAGGCTGATCCCTCCAGGCTTCCTCATGAGGTTGATCCTGCCAACGGTCCTTGCGAAGCCGGTCGCGCCACTCCTGGCGGGGGCCACGGTCATCCTAGCTTCCTCCGCCACGTCCTCCTCCTCGGTCGTAGCCCCGGTCGTTGCGCTCGGGGCGTCGATCGAAGCATCCATCTCGAATGGCCCTGAGCTCCTGACAGTCGTTGGTGTTGTGGCTGTGTACATTGTGGAAGGTGCAGAACGGTCAGCTGCTCTTGGATGACTCGGGATGATCCCGGCCGCGCTTCATGTCTGGCTCCGCAGCGAGCACGGCCACTCCCTTGCGCTTCACGTCCTTGGCCTTGGCTTTCTTCTCCTCCAGGTCAGTAGCTGGGAGCTCAAGGAGGGAAAGGCACCCTTCCTCAGCTCTCGCGCACTTGGTCGCCAGGCTGAACAGCTCCAGAGCCGTGGACAGGTCCTCGTGGATGGCGAGCTCCTCCTTCATCTTGACGTCGCGGACACCATCAGAAAACACCGAAATGATGGCCTCATCCATCACCTTGGGGATCTTGACGTGAACGTTGTTGAAGTGTTGGATGTACTTCCACAAGGTCTCTCATGGCTGTTGTTTGATGCGGCGCAGGTCACCCGCAGCCGGGGGGCGATCACGAGTGCCCTGGAAGTTGGCGACGAAGCAGTCACGCATCTCACCCCAGGAGGAGATCGAGCCCGGGGGCAGGTTCAGGAGCCACGAGCGAGCACCGTCCTTGAGAGCCATGGGGAACAGGTTCGCCATGACTTTCTCGTCACCGTTGGATGCCTCAATGCTCAGCTCATAGAGCTGCAAGAACTCTGTGGGGTCGGGGGTGTCGTCGTAGCGAGGAGGCAGATCCGGCTTGAACTTTCCCGGCCAGACGACGCCACGCAGCTCAGGGGTGAAGGCGCGGCAGCCCGCCGTGGCCACCGGGGCCCATCGTGGAGGCAGAGCTTGATCTTGGTGTCCGTGCGCTGCCACGGCAAGTGGCGCGTGGCCCTGCCGCGGCAAGCGATCCTGACGTGGCGATGCTGGGAGCGGTGGAGCGTTTTCTTGCGGCCGGGGAACTTCTTGGCAGCTTCCTTCTTCACGCACGGGTGCCCGACGCGGTGGTGTAGGGCCTTGAAGTATGTCTAGAGTGGGGGCGATTAGACTACTTGACCAATAAAAACTTAACCTTTTCCCAATTTTAGATTTTGGCAGATTTTAGCTATTTTAGAACAAGTCAAGCAATCTTCACACAATTCAAGCAAGCATGCAAAGAGTATATAGGCAGCGGAAAATAAAGCATGCAACTTGCAAGAATATAAAGGGAAGGGTTTGGAGGATTCAAACGCAATTGGAGACACGGATGTTTTTGTCGTGGTTCCGATAGGTGGTGGTACCGTACATCCACGTTGATGGAGACTTCAACCCACGTAGGGTAATCTGCCAGCGAGTCCACGGAGGACTCCACCCATGAAGGGTCCACGAAGAAGCAACCTTGTCTATCCCACCATGGCCGTCGCCCACGAAGGACTTGCCTCACTAGCGGTAGATCTTCACGAAGTAGGCAATCTCCTTGCCCTTACAAACTCCTTGGTTCAACTCCAATATCTTGTCGGAGGCTCCCAAGTGACAACTAGCCAATCTAGGAGACACCACTCTCCAAGAAGTAACAAATGGTGTGTTGATGATGAACTCCTTGCTCTTGTGCTTCAATTGATAGTCTCCCCAACACTCAACTCTCTCTCACAGGATATGGATTTGGTGGAAAGAAGATTTGAGTGAAAAGCAACTTGGGGAAGGCTAGAGATCAAGATTCATATGGTTGGAATGGAATATCTTGGCCTCAACACATGAGTAGGTGGTTCTCTCTCTAACCGGTAAGTTGGAAGTGTAGGTTTGTTCTGATGGCTCTCTCCACGAATGAAGAGGAGGTGGAGGGGTATATATAGCCTCCACATAAAATCTAACCGTTACACACAATTTACCAAACTCGGTGTGACCGAATCACAAAACTCAGTCGGACCGATTTAGTAAACCTAGTGACCGTTAGGATTTTCGGTGGGACTGACATGCATCTCGGTAGGACCGATTTGGTTAGGGTTAGGGCATAACGTAATCTCGGTGGGACCGATTACACAAACTCGGTGAGACCAAAGTTGGTAATTAGCTAACCAGAGAGTTGGTCAGGTAAACTCGGTGGGACCGATTTGCTCTTTCGGTGAGACCGAAAAGTTACAAAAGGGAAACAGAGAGTTTACATTGTAATCTCGGGGGGACCGATTCGCTCTTTCGGTGAGACCGAAAAGTTACGAAGGGGAAACAGAGAGATTACAATCCCATCTCGGTGAGACCGAGATCCCTATCGGTGAAACCGATTTGCTTAGGGTTTGTGGCAGTGGCTATGACATCTGAACTCGGTGGCGCCGGATAGAAAGAATCGGTAGGGCCGAGTTTTACTTTGGGTTTAGGTCATATGTGGATGTGAGAAAGTAGTGGAGGGTTTTGGAGCATATCACTAAGCACATGGATCAAAAGGCTCATTAAGCAACACCTCATCCCTCCTTGATCGTATTGGCTTTTCCTATAGACTCAATGTGATCTTGGATCACTAAAATGTAAAATGTAGAGTCTTGAGCTTTTGAGCTTGAGCCAATCCTTTGTCCTTAATATTTTGAGGGATCCACTTTCATCATCCATGCCATGCCATTCATTGAGCTTTCCTGAAATGTTTATCTTGGAATAGTATTAGCTCAATGAGCTATATGTTGTTATGAATTACCAAAACCACCTAGGGATAGTTGCACTTTCAATCTCCCCCTTTTTGGTAATTGATGACAACATATAGATCAAAGCTTCGACAAATGACAATAAAATTGAAAAACATCGTCGCTTTGAGAAGTATGTGATAAGCAAGAGCTCCCCCTAAATTTGTGCATATCTTAAAATATGCTTTGGACTGCAAATGCACAAGGAATTAGGCTCATGGGTTACTCTTCCATGTCACATACATCTTGGTGGAGCGCTCAAAATAATAACGATTGAATACATGCACTCATCACCAAGCACAGTGAATGATCATATAAGGATAGATAAGATAATATCATAAAAGGCATAAGTGTAGCTTTTGATCAAACACATGATCATCAATGTCTCACAGGTAATGCATAGTATCTCAAGCAATCAAACACAAAAAGAAGTTCAACCAAGAAGACAAGAGAAAACAAAAGCAAAACTCTCTCTCTCGAAGACTATGATCTATACATTTTTCTCCCCCTTGGCAACAAGTTACCAAAAAGTTCCTAGAAAATGCATAGTACTATGTCGTCTCTTAGGCTTGGTCTTCTGGTGGTGGTGTAGACATGACTCCAAGGATGAACGCATCAATAGACGTGGTAGGAGCTGAAGAAGTTGGAGCTGGAGTTGGTTGAGCTGGAGCTGTAGCTAGAGCGGAAGAAGTTGCTCTGGTGTCTGGAGTTGGTACTGCAGCTGACCTTCGATCTCTAGGCACTCTGGCAAATGCATCAGTTGTCGTCTTGCCCTTCCTCTCCTGCATATCATCTTGTAACTGCTCCACAGCTGACTAAATCTCAGTCACTTTGACATCAAGATCATAGAATTTTTGTTCCATGATTCTCTCCAGGCTCTCCTGGTTTTGAGTTAGGGTGGCCAACCCCTTCTCAATCCGCATAGATGATGTTATTAAGTAACCAAGCTGCTCCTGCTTTCTCTTCAGAAAGTAGTCAGATGCCTCTGCTTGAGTTGGCATCTTTGCAGCTTTCTCTTGTCTTGCCTTCTCCTTTCTCTCCTGAGCTTGCACTGATGATGGTTCATTCTCGGTCATGACAACTCGATTGTCCTCAAAATCAGGATAGAGAACCCTGTGTTCCTTATCCAATAGATACTTTCCTGTGCCCATCTTCGAGTTTATCAACTCCTGAATCTATGGGGCATATCCACAGCTCCTCTTCTGATCTGCTGCTGTCCTCTTAATTGTCTCGACTATGAGGCTCATGACCTTGAATTTCTGAGGCACATCAAAACATGAAGCAAATTGATTGCATGTCCTCTAATCATGTTATGGTCACCTGATTTGGGCAAACGAGTATGCCTTAAGATCCAGCTTGATCGTAGGCAGCCCCGACAATGAGAAAATGGACTGATCCAAACTTGAAGGTCTCAATTGCATCATCTGGGATCTCCTTGTACATGTGTGACATTGAGTTATGATCCATTTTCTTCTTACCATAAATGTCCAGGTCATCCTCACCTTCCTTTGGGGCATTGATCAATCTTGCCCATTCCTCTATGGTAGACTGATATCTGGTTCCTTCTGACATCCACACTATCCTGCCATCTGGATAGAAATGTGTTGTGGAATAGAATTGCATGATAAGTTCATCGTTCCAGTTGGTGAGCTTCTGCCCAACAAAATCAGCAACTCCACAAGCACTGAAGCTGTCATATACTCCAGGGTAGTGTTCTGCATTCTCCTTCATGTAGGTCCAGTTGACCCATCTCATATCGCAAACTATGGGCTTCTTATCCTGCAAGTCAGTCTCATAAAAGTCCTGCTGCTCCTTGGTGTGGAACCTGTAATCCACAGCAGTCCTTCTCCTCGTGGCATATGGATCTGTCTCTCTCCATAGCCTCAACCCATTATCTCTCCTGATCTTCATGTTTTCAGCCACAGGATGAGCATCATTGTGGTCTGGGATCTTGGGTTTGAGCTTCCTTAGGACCTGCCCTTCTTCTTATTCTTCAGCTTCAACCTCAGGCAATGGGGCCTTGTTCTTTTCAGCTGCTAGTATGCTCTTTGTATTCCTCTTGGGTGCATTCTTGGGCTTGGAGGCAGCTTTGGGCTTGGAAGTTGCAGCCCCTGACTTGATAGCATCACCCATCAACTTTTGTGCCTTGGGTGCAGGCTCTGCAGCCTCTTCTTCTTCTTCTTCTTCCTCTTCCATCATGGAAGGCTTCCCTATCACTCTTGCCATGGTCTTCTTGACCCTTTCTTTCCTTTTCTTTCCCACTGCAACAACAGGCTCTTTAGGTTGAGATTACAAAGGAGCTTGAGTAGACACTCTAGCTTTGGACATGGGTTGTCTGCCTGCTGGCCTTTTGATTTTCAAACCAGGCTTCACTGCTGATGAACTGATCTCCCTCTTGAGCACTTTCTTCTTTGAGCTTGCCTCATCCTCAACTGCCACGTAATCCTCATCCTCAGACTCTGAGGTTTTCTTCTTTCTTGACCTTGTGGCAGCCTTGGGCAAATTGCTCGGAGTTCTTCTGCCCCCCTCATCTGAGCTGCTTGAGGGACTTGTGCCCTCGCCCAATTGGATCTGATCTTCAGATTTGTTCTGGCTATCTCTTTGGTCTGACATGTTGTGCAACTGACTGCTGACCCTGTGAATAGTTATAGATGAGGTAGAGTAGATGAGCATCACAAAATGCAGAGATTTTTTCAAAAGAATGATTCAAAAAACTTAGTTTTAGTTTCCCACTGAAAACATTTCGGATCTACCAATTTTCAAACTCGGTGACACCGAAGCAGTTTTGGAACCTAAACTAGTGAACTCGGTCAGACCGAGTCACAGTTCGGTGGCAACGAGACTAAAACTAGTGAAGATGAGCATCACAAAATGCAGAGATTTTTGCAAAAGAATGATTCAAAAAACTTAGTTTTAGTTTCCCACTGAAAACATTTCGGATCTACCGATTTTCAAACTCGGTGATACCGAAGCAGTTTTGGAACCTAAACTAGTGAACTCGGTCAGACCGAGTCACAGTTCAGTGGCACCGAGACTGCTAGGGTTTCACAAAGTTCGAAAATCGGTCACACCGATTTGTAATTCTCGGTCAGACCGAGACTTACAAGTGCAATGGCATCGGCCAAATCGGTGGGACCGAGTTTTTCAACTCGGTGGGTCCGAGATGGTTTCGGCGGAAACCTAACCCTAAATTTTCAAATCGCAACTATTCTAAGGATTGATTTGACTGGATAGGAGTGTTTTAATCGTGGCAAGATACATAATGAACACAATGTGCTAAGAATCGGACGAGGAAAGCACTGTGATCGAGTCCATACCCTAGTTCGGCGGGAACTCCCTACGGCGGCAACGGCGGAGGAGAATTCCGTTGACGGCGGCGGAGACCAGCGACAGGAGGCGGCTGGCGACGAAGTCGAAGATCCGTAGACCAAGTTGGCAGAGCGAGCTATGCACGGGCGCGAGGATTCGGAGAAAGTTCACCAAATTTTGCCCGTGCGATATATATAGCCCGACCCTGTCGGTGTGACCGAGTGGTACAACTCGGTGGCACCGAGATGCAAAACTATGAACAGTTATAGCAACTCGATGTGAACGAAAAGTACAAATCGGTTGCACCGAGATGAAAACCTAGATTGACTTAGTAATCTCGGTATGACCGAAATGGAGGAATCGGTCAGACCGAAAATCATGAAGAAGTTTTGGAAGTTTAAGTCTATGACGAATCGGGGACTCCGAGTGCTCCTCACACAGAGTGGTTCGAATCTGACTTTTATCAAATTTTGTGATGTAGCATGAATAGATTTTGAGACGAGAAAAGCATAGATAGCTAGAGAAGGTTCTTAGGCATTCTTGTCCATCCACTTGGCCAAAAGAAAGAACAACCAAACAATCAAAACAACAAGTGGATGTCCTCGAATGATTAAATATGCAACCAACATGCTCACACAATAAGATGACAAATGAAATATGTGACAAAGCATGCACAACCAATTCTAGCATCTATCAAACAATTGGCGATGACTAGGTCATCTATATATGAGTATATTGACTTAGGAGTCAAATGAGAACATTTGATCATAGGTCATACTCATCGTTTAAGCTCAAGTGGGGTTACCACTTTTACATAAAGCATTTATGTGTTCTCATCATCAGAGTTGCTTTGACTCAATTCTTAGAGTTAAGCTCCCCCTAGATGTGAGATCCCCACTTAGAGGGATAAACTAACCTTGGGTTTTGTCGATGATGACTTCATGTAGGTGTTGAAGATGTGGATGCTCAATGTTGATGTAGATCGTTTGGAGAAATCCTTTGGAGTGAGTTGCACTTTCAATACCTACATGGGTTAGTCCCACAAGGAACAAACAAGGATATCCATAGACATAGAGTGATGCACACACAAAATGATGTCCATGAAAACATTAGGTTACCTTGTCCCTTGCCTTACCAACATGAGGGTTTGTGACTCCTTGAACTAGTGCAAGATATGGTAGTTGATTGCACTTGTACTTGCCATAATGATATGAGTGAAAAAATGTTGGCGGAGTCACCCTCAAGAACTCTCTAGTTCTTCTTATTCGGGATCCACATCAACTTGATGGGAATCCTTGGTGTAGTAGTTGTACTTGATGAAGTAGAACTTGACGTAGTCTTGGGAATCCACTTGACCAAGGCCTTAGGTGCTTCTTCAATTGCATCAATCTCCTCTTGAAGCTTGTCCTTGCCTTTGTTCTTGTGTTCTTGTGGTGGAAGATCATCTTGAGCTTGTGTTCCCTTGAAGGAAGTAGGATCATACTTCTCTTGTTGAGGAACAAACTTCGTCTTGGGGTATTGATCTTCTTCCCACTCAACTCCATTGGCATTGAACTTTCGCTCAAAACCAACACCTTGATTCTTCCGGAGCCTTCCTTGCTTGCGTAGAATTTCCTCAAATTGCTTACTCCCGGCAAGACTCTTGTATACACCTTTCTCTATAATTCCCTTCAATAAGTTGTTTTCTTGCTCAAGTGTAACTTGGCTAAGAGGATCATTAGTGGAATCAAGAGAACTACTAGAAGCAACAATATTGGATTTAGCATTGTGATTGTTACTACTAGAAGAATCTCTCTTGTTCTTGTTACTAGACTTGACTTGAGGCATGTAAGTAGATAAGAGTAAACGCTTGGCAATGTAAGAAGAACTTTTCTTACGAAGATCATCATTGATTGCCTTTAAGAACTCATGCTCTTGCTCGAGATTGAGCTTTTCAAAGCGTAACTTCTCATGAGCCCTTAAAAGTTCTCGGTGATCTTCAAAGATAGTGTCATGAGCTAACCTAAGAGTGTTTAGTTCTTTAGTTAGACGCTCAATTTTCTCTTTATCATTGTCATTCGTTTCAACTTGATTAGCATGATTAATTGACGCTTCATCATAGTATTCATCACTAGAGTTGTCAACAAGTAAATCATCATCACCTAGCAAGTCATCTTCATCAACATCAAAATCAACATACTCGGGTGTGTTACCTTAGGACCTTTGGCCATGAAGCATCTACCAATTCCTTCATTTGGTGATTCAAATATGTCGTAGGAGTTGGTTGACACAAGTGCTAGACCGGAAACACCTTCATCTTGAATGTATTCGGTGTCGGAGTGATAGCTTCTCTCGGAGTGATGGTCGGAGTCGGAGCCGGATACCCATTCACCAACATGAGCTTGATGTCTTCGTTTTTTGTAGCTCTTTTATGACTTGTCCTTCCTTTCTGAATCCTTGCTTCTCCGTGAGGGTCTTCGTTCATAACGATCATCTCTACTCCTTCTCTCTCTTGGTGGTGATTCTTCTCTTCTACTTCTTCTCTTGGGAGAATCTTCTCTTCTTTTGTAGGGTGCCGTACACTCATTTGAATAGTGTCTGGGTCTCCCACAATTGTAGCAAGTGCGCCCTCGACTAGAAGATCTTTTGTCATTGTAGGACCTTGACTTAGAGCTTCTTTCTTTGCTTCTACTCTTGTAGAATTTGTTGAAGTTCTTCACCATTAAGCTCAATTCTTCATTGAAGGTTTGTTTCTCACTTGATGATGTGGGGGCTTCACATGAGGCTTTGTAAGCACCACTCGACTTGTTGTAAAGTTCCTCCTTATCCTTGAGTGTCATCTCATGAGCAACAATTCTTCCAATGACTTCCGTAGGCTTGAGATCTTTGTAATTGGGCATCATTTGGATAAATGTGCACACGGTATGATATTTTCCATCCAATGCTCTTAGGATCTTCTTGATGATGAATCTACCGGTCATCTCTTCACTTCCTAAGCCGACAATCTCATTTGTGATAAGAGCAAGCCTAGAGTACATTTCAGCGACACCTTCACCATCCTTCATTTTGAACTTGTCAAGCTGACTTTGGAGCACATCCAACTTGGATTCCTTGACGGAGTCGGTACCTTCGTGCATATCAATCAAAGTATCCCAAATTTCCTTTGCATTCTCAAGACGGCTGATTTTGTTGAACTCCTCGGGGCACAATCCATTGAAGAGGATATCACAAGCTTGAGCGTTGTATTGCAACATCTTAAACTCATCCGCACTAGCTTCATGGTTTGGTTCTCTCCCATCAAAGAATTCACCTTGCAAGCCAATACACACAATAGCCCAAACGGCGGGGTTATGTCCGAGAATATGCATTTTCATCTTATGCTTCCAACTAGCAAAATTAGTGCCATCAAAGTAAGGACCTCTACGGTGATAATTGTCCTCGCTAGACGCCATACTCTCCTAGGTTGTGAAACCAAGGCTATGACCACCAAAAGCTATGGAAATCAAAGAAAATGGAGACCAAAGCTCTGATACCACTTGTAGGACCTTGAAGTATGTCTACAGGGGGGGTGATTAGACTACTTGACCAATAAAAACTTAACCTTTTCCCAATTTTAGACTTTGGCAGATTTTAGCTATTTTAGAACAAGTCAAGCAATATTCACACAATTCAAGCAAGCATGCAAAGAGTATATAGGCAGCGGAAAATAAAGCATGCAACTTGAAAGAATATAAAGGGAAGGGTTTGGAGGATTCAAACACAATTGGAGACACGGATGTTTTTGCCGTGGTTCCGATAGGTGGTGCTATCGTACATCCACGTTGATGGAGACTTCAACCCACGCAGGGTAAAGGTTGCGCGAGTCCACGGAGGGCTCCACCCATGAAGGGTCCACGAAGAAGCAACCTTGTCTATCCCACCATGGCCGTCGCCCACGAAGGACTTGCCTCACTAGCGGTAGATCTTCACAGTAGGCGATCTCCTTGCCCTTACAAACTCCTTGGTTCAACTCCACAATATTGTCGGAGGCTCCCAAGTGACACCTAGCCAATCTAGGAGACACCACTCTACAAGAAGTAACAAATGGTGTGTTGATGATGAACTCCTTGCTCTTGTGCTTCAAATGATAGTCTCCCCAACACTCAACTCTCTCTCACGGGATATGGATTTGGTGGAAAGAAGATTTGAGTGGAAAGCAACTTGGGGAAGGCTAGAGATCAAGATTCATATGGTTGGAATGGAATATCTTGGCCTCAACACATGAGTAGGTGGTTCTCTTTCAGAACCCGTAAGTTGGAAGTGTAGGTTTGTTCTGATGGCTCTCTCCACGAATGAAGAGGAGGTGGAGGGGTATATATAGCCTCCACACAAAATCTAACCGTTACACACAATTTACCAAACTCGGTGGGACCGAATCATAAAACTCGGTCGGACCTATTTAGTAAACCTAGTGACCGCTAGGATTTTCGTGGGACCAGCATGCATCTCAGAGGGACCGATTTGGTTAGGGTTAGGGCATAACGTAATCTCTGTGAGACCGATTACACAAACTCGGTGAGACCGAAGTTGGTAATTAGCTAACCAGAGAGTTGGTCAGGTAAACTCGGTGGGACCGATTTGCTCTTTCGGTGAGACCGAAAAGTTACAAAAGGGAAACAGAGAGTTTACATTGTAATCTCGGTGGGACCGATTCGCTCTTTTGGTGAGACCGAAAAGTTACGAAGGGGAAACAGAGAGATTACAATCCCATCTCGGTGAGACCGAGATCCCTATCAGTGAAACCAATTTGCTTAGGGTTTGTGACAGTGGCTATGACATCTGAACTCGGTGGCGCCGGATAGAAAGAATCGGTAGGGCCGAGTTTGACTTTGGGTTTAGGTCATATATGGATGTGAGGAAGTAGTGGAGGGTTTTGGAGCATATCACTAAGCACATGGAGCAAAAGGCTCATTAAGCAACACCTCATCCCTCCTTGATAGTATTGGCTTTTCCTATAGACTCAATGTGTTCTTGGATCACTAAAATGTAAAATGTAGAGTCTTGAGCTTTTGAGCTTGAGCCTATCCTTTGTCCTTGATATTTTGAGGGATCCACTTTCATCATCCATGCCATGCCATTCATTGAGCTTTTCTGAAATGTTTATCTTGGAATAGTATTAGCTCAATGAGCTATATGTTGTTATGAATTACCAAAACCACCTAGGGATAGTTGCACTTTCAGGTGGGTCTCGCCGAGGGACCACACGCCTTGGCACCAGAACACCGTCTTGGTGTGGAGGTGCTGGAGGCGCTCCACGAGCCACGTCACCCGTAGCTGGTGGAGAGCGAGGCAGCGAGAGGGATGGCGCAGGGGAGCCCCCTGCAGCGCTGACGAGCTCGGCGATGCGGTCCAGCCAGTCCTCGTAGAGATCGTCGATGAGGCGGTAGTGCAGGAGCTCGCGTGCCATGAGCAGCGCGGCCTGCGCGTCCGCGGGAGCGTGACGGGCGTGAGACGACGAGCCGACTGGGGTCAGCGACGGAGTGGCGGTACGGCCATCCCATCGCACGGAGGGGTGCAGGGAGGACGCTTGCTGCTCATTTCCTGCCGGACCAGTGGCGGCGTTGGCGGCGGGTGAAGAAGAATGACGGGGAGGCCCGCTGACAGGGGTTGTCTGAGTGACACGGGTGGCGAGAGCGGCCCGGTGCTCAGCGCGGGCCCGGTGAGCATCGGCCATGAACTTCGTGGAGTAGCGAGACGCAGGTCGATGAGAGGAAAGCTTCAGCGCACCCCTACCTGGCGCGCCAAATGTCGGATTTTGGGTTCCGGCAAAACCCTTGAGGTTTAAACACTTGGGTGCGCACGAAGATCTCTCCTCCCTCTAGCTCGCACACATCATGATCTCACGGCCTAGCTCGATGAACCCAAAGAACAAGGGGACACAAGATTTATCTTGGTTCCCACCCGTTGTGGTGTAATACCCTACTCCAGTGTGGTGTGGTGGATTGCCTCTTGGGCTGAGGATGAACAGTACAAGGGAAGAACAACCTCCTAAGGAGAGGTGCTCTTGTGCTCGGCGAGCTTGTGTGGGTGAGGATGGTCTAGTCCAAGATGAGTTGGCTCCTATGGTGGTGGCTAGTCCTATTTATAGAGGCCCTGGTCCTCTTCCCAAATATTGAGCGGGAAGGGATGCCACAACGGCCGGTTTGAAGGGGGGCAGCTAGTACAAGCTATCCTGACTAAAGGTGGTCTTCGCCTGCCAAAGGCTCTGGTGGTGACATCGTCTTGGGCTCCAGGGTGACCTCTGCCTTGCCGTCCTTCTGGTCTTGGTCTCGTTGCACCGATATGGAAACCTTTGCCTGATGCCTCGGGACTCCTCGCCTGCGCTTGCCTCTTTAGCACCAAACAGGAAACAAGGACACTGTGCATGCTGGCGCCCGCCTAGTCTTGGTCGTCATGGCTTACGTCATGGGAACCTCGCGAGGTTCCCCTTGCCTTGATCTCTCCGCCCCTCGTGAGCCAGCCTGGTGAGGCTGACCCCGAGGAGGTCTTGCGTCGTCCGCCTCGCAAGACTTGGCCCCTCGCGAGGGTCTTGGGCGTTTGCTGGTGAAGATGGGCCGTACAGGGACACTGGTGGAGCCACGCCATGGGCCGCAGGCAGGCAAGTCTGGGGATCCCCGTTCCCAGAACACCGACAAAATCGGCCCAATTTTTTACCACAGCATGTTAGTGCCATGACATGACACCATGCCAAGGTTCATGATTTCCAGGCGAGTTTTGGATTTACATGAATTTAAAAACCTAGTTTCTCGATGTTCTCGCCTGAGTCACGACGCCCAGATGTTTGAATTTCATTCCCATTTCTTGCATGGGACCTAGAAATTCACCCAAGGACACACATGTGATTTTTCAACCAACTTCGGTGCACCGGAGCATGTGCTTGCAGTTCAAATTTGGATTGTGCACATTAAATGTCCAGAAACTCAATTAATGTATAAAAAAGGCCAAATGAACCCGGAATAATTCCAAAATTTAAGAGGGCACTCATATAGTTCTTTGTTTCCTCTGTAAAGAAAATCTGGGGGGGGAGGCAGCGTATATCGTTTCGCACACAAAGGTGACACGTTCCCTCTCGGAACCACGAGGCTTGTTGAGAGAATCTCCAGTTTTGCAAGAAGCTTATACCAAAACTTGCCCCAATTCAGCCAAGAATTATATACATATGAAAACAGGGTTTAGATTATCCCAAACATCTCGCCACCTAGACCAATGTATTCTGATTTAAGCACTACAATCCCCCACCCCTACCCCCATGCTAAGGTTGATTGTTTTTTAGAATTTTGTCTTCACAACAATAGCTACAATAGATCTAGGAATTCATGGAGGGCCTTCTACATTGGGACTTCTCGCCCGGCCTCGCGGTCGCGACTCAGGTGCATCGACGTTTTGGATCTTCTGTTCATTTCTCCCCCGATGGACCAACCAAGGAGTTCTTCTTGGTTGTGTACTTTTCATCGGCCTCCTTCTCCTTGTCTAAAGAATCGGTGGCCATTGCTCTACAATGTTGCATCGGAGGTCTACCTTCTGGCCTAAATGTGCAACATATTGAGGGTCGATCTTTTCGCTTTTCTGTGGCGTCCAATCGTGTGGGACATTATATCTATGGCCTCAAGGATGGAGTTTGGCCGGACTTTGTTTGTCATTTTCAACTCTATCGCCCTGGTTACAATCGATCGAGGTGTTTGGACAATGTTTGGCACTCTGATGTTCATGGCCCTGAGGTTGCTTCTCGTTCCCCGATTGCGATAAAATCAAACCTCTCCTTCCTTGCCAATGGACATGCAAATGATAATAGTGCACTTGAGGAACTCCAAAAGTTTGATCTTGTTTTGCCGTTGACCATGGTGGCCGCACCGGAATCAACCTCGTTGCCGGCAAAGGACTTTTCTACAAATGGGACAATTTCAAATTCTTTTGGTAAGGCGCCATCCACGGAGTAGGGTTCATCATCATTAATGACTGACATAACTTTTGCGCCTTCCATCTGTTCATTGTGGCAGAGTTATGGCACATAATGCAAAATTTGAAGGCTGTCGGTACAAGTGGGCCACTTGGCAATCTATCCCTAATTTCATTCTGTTGCATATTCTGGATTTTCGACGCGTTGGTCACTCACTCACTCGGAGCAGCACATTACCACGGTCTGGAAACTAACAAGTGTCCCCCCACAAGATTATATTTACAGGAGATTAAACTTATGTGCCTCGTGCATGGCCAAGGGACACCTGACAGATTCTTGCCCTTGTATGTATTGCACCACTTGTGAGAGCACACCTTGTACATGTGACACGGTGCTTCGCACTGAAAGCTCTAATGCACCAAACCAGATGTGTGCCCAGTCTCGAAGCCCAACTACCGGCCCAACATGTTATATTTGTGGCTCCCACACCCACTACACTTTCTGCTGTCCAGGAGCTTTTCATTGTAGCATTTGCACCTTATTGGGCCACACCTCTACAAATTGTTCTGATTACAAGGCCGATCATTACTATTGGAGGCCCAAACTCAGTCGGGCCCATCAGTCCTCTGATCCCTCTGGAATACGTGGAATTTTGGATAATTCTCGGCAGGTTTCACATGGCTCTTTGGAAAGTAATCGCGATATTCGATTGATTTCCTCTACTAAGGAATCTTCTGCCTCTTTGGAAACAAATGCTCTCTCTTTACATGGCCACAAATCAGCCCCGGTCTAGGTTGATAATTTGGGCAAGGAAAATACCATGTAGATCATATAGAGCCACAGAATAAACAAACTAATTTACCGTTACCATTTACCGCACCTACCAACCTTGGCTTGGGAACGCCGCGGCTGACCGGAACCATTCGATGTAACAACTATGGACTTGGCGGACACGTGGCTTCATCCTGCTATACTCGGCGCGAGAGAAAGGGGTGGCGTTGGGTCCTCAAGTCTCTCCCAAAGGCCGCCACTCCACATTCTGCCTCGACCTCCACACCATCCTCTGCTCCGCTGTAGAACACCACAACAATGGCCAACTTTCCCATCAATGTCATCCCCTACCTCCCGCCGGGCATGACCGTCGAGCTTGGGCCGCCTGATCGAAGGGTGCGCGACGACATGGTGATCGGCCCGATCCCTCCGCTGCGCCATGACTTCCTCGCCATTGCTGAAGCAAACAGGGTCATCCCCTTCCACCGTAAGGCGGCTCTCCGTCACATCATTGAAGGTTTGCTCCATGAATCAAATTTTTTCCCCACAGAAGTAGGCGACCACCCACTTGGCGTTGGTATCTTTGGATTTTCCCATACGGTCACTAGAGATGCAGTAGGTGGTACCACGTTTGAGCTTGATGAAGATGAGTTTGATGAGCATGTTGTGATATCTTTTGTTCCACATGATGCTACTTTGAACATGTGTGTGACTTCTTTTGGGCTAGAGATCTGGTTGCATTACATCGGTTTCCCATATGACTATCAGACAAATCACTCTATGCATAAATCTGTTGATAAGTTTGGTCAGTTGGTTGAATGGAATAATCCTAGAGGGGGCCGTAGATTTGTGCTTCTGAAGGTTAGATTGATCCATCTTAAGTTTGTTCCTAAGAGTCTAGTTATGCGTCAGCTTGGGAGTGCCCGCCAGAGCTGGACTGTGGTCGTAACCATGCTGCGTAGCAGTGATTGGAATGCCCACATTCCAGATGTGCCGCCTGCTACAGAGGATCCACCACCAGAGGATGGAATTCCTCATCCCCTGCATGGTGACAACCTAACTGCTGAACAGATATATCAAATGCAGCTGCACAATTGGATTGCCCAAAATGTGGCTGCTAATGCACATGAGCAACCAGGTAATGACAATGCTGAACAGGAACAAGATGCAGAGGTTCACTTCCGACCACAGTGGGGGGTCTGGCCCCCTTCCCCGCCGCATACACCGCCTGCAATGTTTAACTTCCAAGCCTGGCTTGCTGGAGAAGGGCTGCAGGTACACCATGGTATCCCTCCCCCCAACAATCTACAAGATAGCCCGGTTGCTGCCTAGAATGACTCAATCTCCATCTTCAGTAGCTCGGACTCCAGTGCTACACTGTCTGATGGATATGTTGTGGTTCCTCTGAATATTTCAACCAACTTCTTTCTGCCAGTGGTACTGCAATTGGTGTTATGTTCATGATGCACCTCAGTCCAAAGGACTCGCTCATGAACCAGAGCCTCCTGTACAAGAGGTAAATACCATGGAAATGTCTCTCACTTTATCCAATGCTGGTCTGCAATTCTCCATGCTATCCAATGAGGACACATATGTCTCTCTTCTTCTGAGTGACTTTGTGCCCATGTTGCGGCTGAATACTTATCTCATAGCTGCTATCAAGCATATCATTGCAGCTTATGATCCATGGAGTTCAGGGTTTGGTTTTCGTGACAGCTCAGTGCAACTCAGTGTAAGTATTCCTGAAATAAATGGACAATTCTCTGTTTTGTCAGCTTCCAAAACTGTCCAACACCCTGTTGATTCAGTCTCCTGCACTAGTCTGATCCCCGGATGTACTTCTTGGTCCCTGTCCCCTGGGACTGAAGAGCTTTTACCACTTGTGGACACTGACGATGGATCCAGGGCTCCTACTTCCAGTGTAGTAATTACTGAAATTGTGGATGAGCCCAATCAAGCAACGCATGTGGATGCAATCATCCCTAGCAACAATATGGCCCCCTCAGTCAGTTCTGATGATCTGAGCCTGACTGCATGTGATGATGCAGTGCTTCCTCAACACCCTTCTATTCCCTCTAATGATTGTGCTCTGACTGCTTCTCAAGGTACTACTATGAGCTCTAGCACTTCAGTGTCTAGGAAGGGGAAAGCCAAAGCTCCTGCTTTTGCGGTTGAGGTTCGTTGAAGCAATCGATCAAACAAATATGATGGCTTCAAGATACCCTCTGTTTCTGATACTAAATCCAAAGTATCCAAAGTTAAGCCCCGAATTGTTCCAACTGCTGCTGCTGCTCAAGTGGATCCAGCTGATCCGGCCGTCAAACAGGGGGACTGCATCCCTCCACCCTCTCCCGTCCAGGTGCTGCAACACATTGGAGTCAACAAATGTGCCATTCCGCCAGAAGAAGTTACTGATGAAGCTCTCATGGCGGAACCTGAAGACGGTCCGTCTCACGCTTGAAGTATCTGAAGGCGCCTGCACCAATGCTTTCATATTTTGCTATAGCTTATCATGTTGTTTATGTTGAACTGGAATATTTTATGCTGGAATGTACGCGGCTTAAACTCTGAACCTAAGCTTTTGGCTCTCTCTAATGTTATCTCTTCCAGTGGTTGCGCTATAATTTTTCTGCAAGAAACAAAAAAACCTACCATTGATAATATGTTCATTAAGTCTTGCTGCCCGAAGAGATTTGATAAATTTGCATGCATCCCATCTCATGGTGCATCGGGAGGCATCATCACCATTTGGAACAGTGCCATTTTTATTGGTACGGTGATCATGGAGAAAGATTTTGCATTGGCCATTAAATTCCGCTCCACACAGTCCCCCCAGGAATGGACCCTAGTAAATATATATGGCCCATGTCAAGGTGATTCCAGAGTGACTTATACCGAGTGGCGTCATAATCTTAACATACCATCTAATGAAGATTGGCTTCTACTGGGAGATTTTAATTACATCCGTGGCCTCGACAATGTAAACAAACCTGGAGGTAATCCGAATGACATGATAGCTTTCAATGACATCATACGCTCTCAACAGTTAATTGAGTTGCCAATTAAAGGTTGGGCCTACACATGGAGCAACATGCAGATTGACCCACTCCTCGAGCAATTGGATTGGTTCCTTACTTCCAACAACTGGACAACTTCCTAACCAAACACTATTGTCATGCCCTTGGGAAAACCAGTTTCAGATCATATCCCGTGAGTTGTCAAAATTGAAACCTCCATTCCTCGCAGTAAAATTTTCAGGTTTGAATCATACAGGACATTTAAGAATAACGCCAATGCCGCCGCGCTACTAGCCAGAAAGTTCAAGGCCCTACGATATGAATTAAAACGTTGGAGCAAACGAATCTCTAAACTATCAGTGGAAATTGAGAACTCAAATCTTGCGTTGGCCAACCTTGATGCTCTTGAAAACCTCAGAACCCTTATCACTCTAGAGCAAAATTTCAGGAAAATTCTGAAGAAACATCTGTTACCACTACAAAAAAATACACTTCCGTGATGATACGTGTTTGTCACAGTAAGTCGCGTTTTCTGTCATGCATGGACATCCATGACGATTTTATGACAGAATCAAGATAGTCATACCTGTGCTGTCGTAGAAGTGTTCCAGGACATTACCAAAATTATCATCGCGGAAGTGTCCACTTCCATGACGATAAATCGCGCGTCACATAAGTGCTTTCGTCAAGGGTGACCGACATGTGGCATCCATCGTAACAGAACGCCGTTAAGCTATCGGGTCGGGTTTTGGATCTGATAACCCGTTAACAGCCTTGACCAATGGGGATTTTCCACGTGTGAAATCATCATTGGCTGGAGGAAACACGTGTCGGCTCATCGCTGGGACAGATGTCATCCACTCATTGGATAGAAGGTGCCTATGATACGTCGACACGTGGCACGGCCCAACAGAGGCCCATTCCTGTGAAAAGGCCAGCCCATTTGACTTGGTCAAAAGGTGGCGGGCCGTCCCATGGAAAGCCTGTTAACGGCCTATTCGCATATAGCCCATTTATAGCCCGCTAACCCAAGGCCCGTTACGCCCTATTCGAATTAGGCCCAGTAGCGTCATCTGGGCCATCCAATATGATTCCAGACTGTTTTCACTTCTGGCCCATGTATGGCCCATGACGTCTTTCGGCCCATATGAGGCCCTATGTAACTCTTGGCCTATTAACGGCCCGTGGTGAAAGCGGCCCGTAATGAACAAAGGTATCACTTTACACCCATTAATCGCCTGTGGTAAAACTGGCCCGTGAAGAACAAAGTGTATCACTTTATACCCATTAAGGGCCCGTTATTCCGTTGGGCCGTTTCAACAAGATGTTATCTTCGGCCTTCTCGAGTCCATTTATTCTTGGGCTACTTTCCAAAGATTCGCTTACTTATGGCCCACATCGCTATTTTCTCGCTAGGCCAAATTCAGCCCGTGGTTACAATCGGCCCGTTTGTGGTTCGTTAATACGTTGGGCCGTTTTCATAGCATCATCAAATACGGCCTATTAACGATGGCCCGTTATGGTCGGCCCATGAGCGGAAGATTCCAACTCTAGCCCGTTTACGGCTAGAATGCGGTCTGTTTGGCCCATGTTTGGCCAATCGATCATATGGCCCGTATAAGGCCCATTGATGGTACGTCCCGTAGAAGGCCCATTGTTTCTACGGCCCGTAGAAGGCCCACTGTTTCTACGGCCCATAGAAGGCCCATTGTTTATATGGCCCGTAGAAGGCCCACTGTTTCTACAGCCTGTAGGAGGCCCAGTGTCACTACAGTCAATATTAGCCCATGGTTATTGTGGCCTAGTTTTAAAAAATTGGTTATTGCAGCCACTAGCAAACCGTAGAAAAAGAACTGCACTGACTACAAGCAAACAAATAATCAAGACAACAAGGAAATAAATAAGCAAGCAACTTACACTAGGCTATCACGACTATTACACATATTACATCCACTGGGCATCAAAGTTCGCCACTAGTGCAAATATAGGGAACACAACAGCATATAAATGCTGCAGCAAAACAAGTCCAGAACTGAAACCACTTCAGAAGAGCTCAAGAAACAATATCCTGGGTACCCATAATGCTGGCAAGATGCTTAGCAAGCTTATTAACTTTCTCTTGTTTGGCGCTTAAGTCCTCCAAATAGCTTCGTTGCATCGTAAAGTATGCATCTAAATTCTGCAGGGACTTCCTCAGTCCTTCGGCTTCCTGTCACATAACATCTGATCGATGTCTTTCAATTTGAAGTTGAGACTCAAGAAGCCGAACTGATTCAGTAACGAGTTCAAGAGCTGGTGCCAAAGAATGGTAGCCGATGCTTCGAACACTACATCAAGACAGGACTTTGGGGTTGTCTCAAAGTGTCTTCAATATAGTTTTTATCAGCTTTCTTGGAGACCAACAGGGATGTCTCACTATCTTGAACCTTATCTGCATTACTTCCTTTACCATTGCATAACAGGGTACTCTTCTCCAATATTTTATCCGCGTTCTAAAAGAGAAACAAACAAACACATCTTAGGTTTACAATGTAGTATATGAAACTCATTTTGGTAAACCAGTTCAGTAGTAAGGTGGACAGGATAACATCATGAAACAAACATATATCTATGTAGTATGGTCACTGTATGGTCTATATCATTCTAGTTTATGTTGCCAAATCAAGATAGATACAGTTTGAATCATATCTATTTAAGACAAAGCAGCATAGACAGAATATAAGTGTGGGAAACTACACAGCAGTAACAACACTTGTAATGTGCATGGCATGAGAACATAACTGTTTATTCAATTGAAACTGAAATCAACATAGAGCAAGTTACAACAGCAAACAGCCAAACACGTTGAAGAAACAGGTTTAAAACATACACCATTGCTATGCGCCATTGGAGTTTAAATTGCATCCTTCAAATTTGAAATTAGTTGGTATCAGTAAATACAGTGATGCAAGAGCAAAGTAGTATGAACCATAGCTACGGAACCTGACCTGAGAACAATTCTTCTTCTGCTTTAAGCATTGAATTCGGGTTCGGAGTGGTGGTCCTCGTGATTTGGTCACTACAGTTGCCTTACTAACTGCTCGTGTTTGGGTGCTCTGTGGTGGAGACGGTGTTGTGTCAACGGGAACTTGGTGTCTATCTGCTGGGGTTGGGGTTAGAAGGGGTGTAGCTGGTTCTCTGTCCAACTGGGTAGGGGTACAATCTGCATGAGTGTGGGTTATGTGTGGTGGGGCTTGTTCTTGGGCAAGTACAGCCGTGGTTCTATCTGCATCGACGATGTGTAGCACGATCTTTTCTCAAGACCATGTTTTACTCCCACAGATATCGCCATCACTCCCTCCAAATGAAATGGCTGATAAACAAGAAAAGTAATTGAATGTACAGACATTGTAAGATAGATAGGTGCAGTGGATAGTAGGGAAGAAAACAGGGCATGAAATAATTCACATATATGTTGTCTAAGCAAACCGAATAGCAGGACATAATTTCACATATATGATGGCTAATTAAACAGGATATCATGACACAATTTCACATGTATGATGGCTAACTAAACAGGATATACATACTTCAAAATATGATGACTATGTAAACAGGATGACATGATATAACTATAAGATGTGTCTATTAAAGTGGTTGGCATGCCATAAATCACAAACATGTCGTCGATGGAAACATGATGGCATGATATAATTCACGGATAGAATGACATAATTTAAAATATGATGATATGTAAACAGGATGAGATGATATAACTATATTATGTCTTTAGAAAATGGGTTGGCATGCCATAATTCAGATACATGCTGTCTATGTAAACATCATGGCATGACATAATTCAAATATATGATTTATATACTAAGGAAGTGAGTAGAGGGCAATCGCATATATGATGTGTCAACTAAGGAGATGGCATTCAATATTGTGTATATGATGTAAAAACTAAGCATTGCAATACAACATATGCATTATATGAGTAATATAACCCTGCCAAGTTTGAGCATACACCTCGGGGATAATAGGACTGGTCATCCGCCTTTGAATCCTCCTCTCAAGAGCTATCTCAGAATCAAAGCAAGATATCTCGCTTCGCAGGTAGCATTGTCTGCTCTGAAGACCTTGTTTTCACTCCAGATTTTTCCATCACCAATTCAAATGGCTGATGCACAGGAAGAGCAGTTGAATATACAAACATTGTCGACAAAAGCAATGAGAAATACAAAAAAAGGACGGCATGATATAATTCACATATATGAAGCTTGCCTAAGCATCATGGCATTGCATAATTCACATACATAATTCCTTGCAACAAGATAACATTGCATAATTCACATATATAATGTCTTGCAACAAGATGGCATTGCATAATTCACATATATGGTAATTAGACACTAAACAGGTGGCATTCACACAAAGCATGTCTAAACTAAGCAAATGACATAGCAATGCAAGATACCATACGCACGATATGAGCAACATAACCCTGCCAAGTTAGGGCATGCACCTCGGGGGGGGGGGATATGACTGGTCATCTATCTCTGAATCCTCCTCTAAGGAGCTATCAGTAACCAGCAAGACATGCGCTTCGTCAAATAGCATTGTCTGCTCTAAAGACCTTGTTTCCACTCCAGATTTTCCATGACCGTGCCAAATGGCTGATGCATAGGAAGAGTAATTGAATGTACTAAAATTGTTGACAAATTTAACACGTAATAAAAAAATGATGGCATGATATAATTTACATATAAGATGACTGGCTAACCAGGGTGCCATTGCAAAATTCACATATATGATGCCTGGCTAGACAAGATGACATTGCATGATTCACATATACAATAAAGAAACTAAACAGATGGCATTGACACAAAGCATGTCTAAACTAAGCAGATGACATCTTTAATGTATACAGTAAGCAATGCAAGGCACCATATGCATGATATTACCAACATCAGGATGCCAAGTTAGAGCGAAGACCTCATGGGGTAAATAGGAGTGGTCTTCTCCTTCTGAATCCCCCTCAGAACAGTTATCTTCCTCTTGATAACGGTCTGAAATGGGTGGAGGGGGGCTGCCTTTGCACCCACCATGGAATGATGTCTACATGAAATTTTATTGCCACGCAAGGCTCGTCTCTTTTGCTCTACATGATCAGTTCCATTGTGTACAATAACTGGCATGCATAGGAATAAAACATAGTGAGATTATGTAAGGAGTGCATGCACAAATCCAGAGTGATGGTAGCAAACTGTGGATAGACCCAAAACCAATGATAGCAGGCAGATAATAGCTTTAGTTAAAAAATATAGATAATGGCTCCTTTAATGTTTGTTTGCACCCAACATGAAACTCATAGTAGACACCAGAGATTAACCAGATAGTAGACAGATAGTACTGATTGCTGCCCCAATATGTACCCCACAACCATTTAAAAACTCAAGTTTCAGCATTAGTTTGGACCTGACTCGGAGTCTAATAGGTGAACACGACGATAATGTAGCATGTCATCATATTAAGCGACGCATAACGTAAGCAGACACGGAAGAGTGCGACCTCTCTTGCGGACCCGTGTAGTCCTCAAGGTCATCTGCCCGCTTAATGATGGTAATGCAGATTCAAGATGGCTGCCGGTGGAAGAAGATCTCGAGGCGGCGAAAGACAGTCGAGAGCGGATCCTTGTTGTGGTAAACCCTTCCGTTGTTGGAGCAAATGAGCTGGGGTGGAACACAACGCCAGGAGCAGGACAAACCACACAAGGTTTTCTTTGACACATATCTCAGAATGTAAGTAATTGAGTAAGGGCTTGTTTGAATTTGAGGATTCTAACAATGCAGGATAGGAAATATACAGGAATAGGATAGGAATGCACTTGCAAAACAGAGAATTTAAAAACACAGGATTTCTGCCAATCTAGGTGTTTGATTCACAACAATTGGAAGACCACAGGATGCAAAAAAGCATGGTGAGATTAAGTCAAACCACAAGAAAATGTACGGTTATAATGCTATTATGCTACTATCTCTTAGTCTTGTGCTTGATGAATAGGAATATGAAAAGGAGGAGAAGTGGAAATTAGAATTCCTACGGTTTTTCTTTCAAGGAGACACTAAAGGTACAAATCCTACAGTTTTCCTTTGCTCCATTCCTTTGCACCAAATTCATGAAAAGTAGTACCATAGGAAACTTTCCAATTTCGATGTTTTTCATTCACTTTTCCTTTCAAGCACTGGCGATTCTAGTAGGCAGGCTTGAGCAAAGAAAATCCTACACTAAAAAATTATTTTTGTGCTACTTCTATTACTTTGGACCCAGGCCACTACCTTACTAACTCAACTCCCAGGCCCATCGACAAATGCACAGCTCAAACGCGCAGAGATAAATAATGATGGTGTTCAAGAGAGTTCATCACGGATAGCTAAGTTGCCTGGTACCTCACTGCTTTTCATATAGTAGGATAAAATAATCGTATTTCCCGTTACTATGAGTGCTCAGTGGACAATATATATATAATATGTAGAGTAAAAAAGAGATGCAACAAGTGTACAACCTCTTCGGCGAAGTCATGTCGATCTCAGCGTGATTGGGTTAGCTGGTGAGGATGCTCCGGCTGATTTGGCTAACGGAGGAGGGGAAGAAGATCTTAGGCGTCTGGAGATGGAGCCCGAGGTACTGCTCCGCTGTGATGGAGGGTTTCATCGTTGGAGCAGCTCCGGTGAGTTGTACGATGCCGAGGCTGAAGCAGGACAAGAGAGACAATGAACAATGTTAACCTGAGTGGAATTCTAATAGCATCTCCAATACATGACGTAAAATACATAACCACAAAGTGCTAGATGCAAAATACATCAGCGGCTCATCTCTGAACTTAACTGTCGAAACTAAATTTAACTGTCGAAACTGAACTTAACTTTCGAAACCGAACTTAACTGTCGAAACTGAATTTTCTTTGTCAAACTGAACGCACTAGCAAGGTGAGGCTACACGTCGGTCGACTGACTTTTTCATCTATGGTCAGTCGATTTTGCAGCCGTTGGATACGAAATCAAGGGCCTGCGATTCATCTTCAACCTCCACCTCGAGCCGCCACCACCACCGCCAAACAGCAGCCCCCATCGCTCATGCCGGCGGCGCGCCGCCGCCTCGCTTCGAAAACACTCCCCATCGCCGGTCTGCCGTCTCCGCCATCCTCTAGCCCCCCACGTGCCGAGCTTTTTCTGGCGATCCCCACGCCACCGCCCCGCTTAACGCTTCGCCACCGCCAAGCGACTCACCGCCCCATCCTGAACCCTAAGATAGATAGTGGGGTACCTCTCGTGAGCCCCCTCCCCGCTGCGGTGGTTCTTCCTTCACCCCGAGCCCCCCCCCACCCCCTGAAAATCGACTGACCCAAAAGTCGATTCAGTCGACTGAAGTGTAGCTATATCGGAGCAACATCGCAAGCAAGAGCAAAGCGCGAGAGCAACAGCGCGAGCAAGAGCAATAGCAAGAGTAGACCAGGCAGGGGGCCGAGAGCAACAGCAGAGCAGCAACGCGAGCGAGAGCTAAAGCAGCAGCAACTCCTACTTATGTGGATGTCGCCACCGAGGGAGCGACGTCGTGGAGGAAGTGGCCGGCGACGCTGCCGTGGATGGAGCCGCGCTGTGTCAGCTTGGGACCGAGCACCGGCAGCACCGTGAGATCGAATCAAGAAAAAAATGTGGCGGTTAGTGTACAACCTCTTTGGTGGCGCCGATTATGCCGCAGCTTCATCCAAGGAAACGGTGATGATGATGCTCTTCTGGTGGTGCAGGTGAAGACGGCGGTGTGGGAATGGAGGTGGCGCGAAAAATGAGGGGAACATCGGGGCAGCTCCTTGGAGGTGGAGGACGGGGTGGCTGAACCGGCGGGACGATGAGATGGACAAAGGATCCTCATTTGGTACGGTGGATGAGGGACGTCGAGGTGTTGCTGTGGACGACGTCATCGGGGAAGAGGCTCCGGCTGGGTGGCGGACGGAGCAGGGTGTGGGGTTTCGTCGCGGGTTTTCACGGCCTCGGTGTACGAATGGGTGGGCGGATGGGATGGCAGTGGGGAACCATGGCTTAGAGACGCGCTTGTCCGAAATGTGGGGTAAGTTATGAAAGTACCCCCACCGATTTGAAGCGGTTCTTTCGGTTCAGGGGTACCACGGGCATTTCATGTGTCGGGATTTCACATGAGGTGGGAGTTTTCGCGCGCGTTGTAATTTTGGAATAGCAAGGCGCAGGTTGAGATGGAGGGAGTTGTCGGAGCACAACGAGACAAAGATATATCTTAAATATTTCGGGCTAACAAGGCGCGGGTTGAAGAGGCGGGAGTTTCGCAGCATGGTAGGCAGCGACGCTAGCTTGAATTTTCGGCATAACAAGGCGCGCCTTGAAATTTCGGAAGAACAAGCTTAACGTGTACTAAAAAAAGACAATTTGCACCTCAACACGCACAACACACACACAAACACCATTTAGACTAGAGTAAGGTACATGTGCATTACACGCATGAGATTTGGCAACCAAATTATGAATAAATACCACATTATAGCATGCAAGCTTTGAGTCATATATGCATGATGTAGATGTTCGTTTAATTCTTATAGTTCATTTCATTCAAAATCATCTAGTTTTTATAAGAAAGCTAATCTATTTTAAGATTCATGGAATTGTGCGTCGTAAGACATAAAGTATAAACAAATAATGGCAAATCATGTAGAAAAACATTTGGGAAATTCTGATACGAAAGATTCTAGAACAAATAAGAAGTGCTTGTGTTTTGATGTTTGTGCATTATGCTTAAGTTCAACCATGGAGTCTTCTAGATTATACATGTGGCGAAATCTGGTGGAATCTAGATGATATCCAACGGCCAGTAGTGCTCAAATTTGCCATCTTTGGGCCATCGGATTCACCTCATCCAACGACCATCTTTCAAAGTTAAAGTTACCCGCACACAATATAAAAAAATATAATATATAATATATATTGGGGTATAGATATAGATATGTGATGCGAAAGTCACCATCATCTCCAATTAGAATAGTGTGTCCATGCACGGATGCGACGTGGCCAAATGATGTCTGCCATCGGTATCTCAAATTCAAATTAGTCTGACCTTGTTCAATGTGTATACATTGCAACATGCTCGTTTCGAAACCACACCCCGCAGATCTCCGTTATATTCATGCATGCATGGGTTTCAAACATCAGGATCTCTTATTCAAATATTTGAATTCAACTTTACATTGATTATGACCTCACCTATTCTTTTACACCCACACAATAGTCTTCTCTTCATAATTGTACCACTAACTTTCTCTTGTGCATGCATGCACACACACTACCAGTCGGCATTATCCATCGCACGCATGCAATCTTTTTCTTCAGGTTAGTCTCCCATGAAGGCACACACCCACACACATCCCCCTCTCCATCATATCGGGCATTCTTTATCTCTCACGCATGCACAACGATCGATGTTCCTCTATGTATGTGTGTATATAGCTAGGTCTTTCATAGTTTTCCACACAAACCGATCAATCGATATATCCAGTGAGGTCTCACCCTCTTTCCCATGTCCACATCGATCAATCTATACCTCTCTATATAGGATTAACATATATAGCTAATACACCCACATTAATTATATATACAACGTCCCCCTCTCATCATCCATGCCTTCCGCTTCATCTCTCACATGCGTGCACAATGGCGAAGACAGGGGGCAGTAAGGGCCCTGCCCCCCTCCCACCTAACATCACTATATATCGAGGCTAATATGAATGTGATCATTAGACAATTGCTGCTAAAAACGGTTTAAGTTCATGAATTGACCCTCCTCGTAAAGGATTAGCAATGCTTGGCCCCCTAGCTCATTTATTTTTCATGGCTCCGCCATCACACAAGAACAAGACACGTGTTCGCCCCTCTCTCTAAATATCGAGCTCGCACTTGTGCATTCCTTCATAGTCTCCCTCCACTCGGCCCCTCGCACCATCTTCTAGCCCCCCACCGGATTTTGCCACATGTATAATCTAGCAGACTCCATGGTTGAACATAAGCATAATGCACAAACCTCAAAACAACAGTGGTTCTCTTTTATTCTAGAATCTTCCGTATCATAACTGCCCAAACTTTTTTTCTAGTTGAATTGCCATTATTTGTTTTTACTTTATGCTTTACAACGCACAATTCCATGAATCATAAAATAGATTAAGGGCTTCTTTGATTCAAAGGATTCTCAAAAGAAATTTGGAGGATTCTAATCATTAGGATTTTTTCCTATCTTGGTTGTTTGATTCGTAGGATTGTAAACCATAGGAATTTTTCCATATGATTCATTTGCACTAGGTTTCATAGGAAACATTCCATCCACTCAAACCTCTTTGAAAGAATTTTGCATTTTTTCTATGCACAATCAAACACTCGTACAATCCTGTAGGATTCAAGACGACATTCCACTATAATCTCATGTTTTTCCTATTCCCGCATTCTTAGCTTTAAGAAAAAACTAATTGATTTTGAATGAGATGAACTATAAGAATTAAAGAAGGGCTACATCAGGCATATATGACTCATAGCTTACATGCTATAGTGTGGTATTTATTCATAATTTGGTTGCAAAATCTGATGCGTGCAATGCACGTGTACCTTACTAGTACTTCGAGTATGTGAAAAACACGTAAATTAGAATACCAATGGCACGCTACACAGTGTCTCTCTTACAGTTCATGAAGCCACGTGGCACATGTGGAGGCGTTGTCGCGACCTCCTTGCGTGGATTGATCACGATGGCGTCTTTGCTGGTTCCAGAAGAATGTACTCGTCCTCCCTGAGCCATATTGGCGGTACATGCACGAAGCGAAGATGTGCACGCACGCCACGCATGCACTCGTTCCCTCGCACGCACACGCGGGTACACGGGCGGACGCAATTTTGTACCAAGATCCACCCCATGTGATAATTTGACGTGTGTAAAGTCGTTCACTTCATTGATGGTCAATTAATACAGCGCATGCAAATTGAGTGGACGTGAGGGCGGAAGAAAGACATTATTACTCCATCACAAGCATGCGAGTAGTTAAATCGTGGGTTGCTAGTAGTACTTCCATTGGTTTCCTTCGTATTTTGTGCCAATTTTTTATAGTAACATAATATTTACGCATTTGAGCAGTGTAGTACTTGAAATTTATGTTCCGCTAAACTCATCGGGAGCCGCTTTTGCCTCGAAACAAAAACTATCAATTAATCTTTACCTTGTTCCCATCACATTCAAACCCTGCTCACACCTACTAGTACGCACCAAACCTGAACGTGTTCCCACTATGCAGGTATTAGTACTAGTGCTAGTACTTAGGTTATAAAAAGGGGAACTACCTAACCGAAAATTACTCTACCTTTGCTCCTCATAAGTGCTTCTTCTCCGTCTGCTGCTGTTGCCATGGCCGGTGAGCAGAGCTCTAGGTCGAGAACTACTCGTAATAAGGGAGCGGCAACCAAGGCTGCGGAAAAAGAGAGGGCTCACGCCACGCAGAGACCTCGAAGATCTCTCACGGGCAGGCGATGGCTCCCGTGAGCGCCCTAGCCGCTGGAGGCGAACACGCCGAGCCGGGCGGAGCTGGAGTCATTATCCCTCGACGGCATGCCCGATCAGCTCAATAAGCACCTCAATAAGCAGAAGGAGTTCATCCAAGGCTTGATGGAGTTGCTGAAGGAGAGCCTCGACGACATGCCCGCTGAGCTCAATCAGCAGGGGGAGTTGACCACCGGCTTGGTGATGCTGCTAAAAAAGAGCATTGCCTCGGAGAAGAAGGCGATCGGCAAAATCCTGCGACTTCAGGAGGACAAGGCGAAGCTCTGCCACGAGATCAACCTGTTGAAGGAGAAGAACGCCGGCTGGAAGAAGCTGCATGAGAATAGTAGTTCCTCGATGAAGATGCTGCAGGCCCTCGTCATGGAACAGAAGGAGGAGTTGGCGAAGCTCCGCGCCGAGCACCGGCTGCTGTCAAGGTACGTAATGCGGCCGTGGAACAGATGATGAAGGCTCGCGTCGAGAAATCCCGCATCATGGACAGAATGAAGAAGGTGGCGGAGGAGACCCGCAAGGAGATGGAGGTCGTGGAGGTGATGAAGAAGCAGTTACGACTACGCGGCGAATTACCTCATTTGGGGTGATAATCTTCCTTCTTCTTTTGCTCATGTGTTTCATCTTTTGCTTCGGGTGTTTCGCCGCACGTGTCACGTTCTCTGCGAGGCATGAATAGAACAATGGTTTTTTTAGGGAATGAATAGAACAATGCTAACAATGAGATGACTAGCAAATTAGATCATTTTTATCGCCATATGGCACTTTGGGCTGCCGTGTTTCAGGCTCCTCCGTCGCAAAGATTACTCCAAAGTGGAAAACTTGAGTATACCGCACGGTTCTTTGCTCCTCCTCGATCAGGTCGCCGATTGCATTTATACGAGCAGTCAAATCACAAGGCCCCGCCTTCCAAAGCAGTAATGATCCGTCAAATCACAAAGTCCCTCGCCTCTCATGAAACCGACCAAGCTAGACTGCCCGCCCTCTAGCCTTTTAAAAATGTATACTTTTGTACAAAGCAGTAGTATCGATGGATTGCGCCATGGAGCAAAACTTGAAATTAAAAAAAGGTGGTACATATAGAGAGCGCTCGTCGCCAAATTATGCATATAGTACTATTAAAAAGGCTAGTCACAATAATGGTGTCCAGCACAACCCACCCCTCAAATAAAACTAAGAGGGTGCTTGGATACGTTTTAGTCCCATGACTAAAAGTAGTGGGACTAAAACATGCTAGCCTCACCCATGCTTGGATCCAAATACTAAAAGGCTAAAATCAAGTTAACGAGCATTTATTATCCTCCAAACCCTCCAATCCAGAACTCACTTTGTGTTAAAGGAGAGGATTTAAATGAGTAGAGAGAGGACTAATCCACATTTTAGTAGGGGTACCCCTGACTAAAAAAATTTAGTCTCAAGACTAGTTTTAGCCCCTCTTTAGTGAGGGGTGCTTGGAACTTTAGCCTCTTAAAGATACTATTTTTAGTCAGACTAAGATAAGTCCCTTGGATCCAAGCACCCTCTAAGCATCTTGGAATTCTTTGACAAACTAAGAACCCTGAAATTCTTTGACAACTAAACTGCTGGCTATACGATGCTGGCCATATATATTGTACATATATAATGTGAAGAAACGAGTGGTAGTACTATACCAACTAAAAGATGAAATGTAAGAAATACTAGTATGTACATACTAAAGAGTTAAAGTAACGAGAAGAAACATAACATAGTTCTGCTGGGGGCTCAGCACAACACACCCCTCAAATTAAATTAAGCACACCTGAAATTAAACTTGCAACTATTCCGGTAGACACTGCATTAGAACCACCACGAGCAACGACACTGCCACCTTACTCGGAGTCCTCGTCCACATCCTCGACTTCGTCCTTGTCCCTCTTCCTCTTGGCCGATACTTCTTTGCTTGAGCTGCACACTTGGCTGTTGCTCTTCATCCAACCCTTGTAGATATTGAAGCAAAGGTAGCCATCCATTGCAGCGTGGTGGATGTGGTATATATCTAGTACATTCCGATGCCATGCATGACAATGAAACGTGTATGGAGGTTTCTCTAGTTTACCGTACGAGGGATGAACCATGGCTCCTGCCAGGGTCAGCATTGAAGGCTGATGAGAGGACACCAGCCGATTCTTCTGGAGGTCGAAGGTGTTGCCTACAACGAGGCCTATCCGGCGCAGGACTTCTTTGTCATTATCAAAGTCTACAGTAATGAATTTGACTAGGTTGCTCTCGAGGAAGTCCTTAAAATCCTGGCACTCAACGTCGGCATGGCATATGTGGTAGACCAAGCATAAGTCATGCACGCAGACCTGGATCACGGCGGGCTTCTTCCTCTCTTCGTCCTTTAGATGCTTCTCTCGTCCCAGGACTATGGTGTACTCAACATCTAGCCCAGCGACCCACTCATCATCTCGAGTCTTGAACATGCGTCTGCGAGAAAGGCATCCTTTCACCGTTGCGGAAGAACGGGTGTAGATGATGTCGAACTCATCGCCGGTGATGGTTCTAACCTTGTACTCACCGCCGATCGTGGAGATTTGGGACGCCATGGATTTGGGAGGAGGGTTAGGATTAGTGGAACTGCCGTAATGTGAATGGACGGGACGACTAGGAGCGAACCGCCGTAGTATTGAAGGACGTGTGGGGACGAGTAGGAGCGAACTACCAGCGTGCGAACGGCAGGGTAGTGGCTTTCCATTCTCCCATGATACGGGCTTTTGAGAGCCCTTGGATCTGAGATCGAACGGTTGTATGGCGTGATTCTAGACCTATGGGTGAATATCCTATCCTAGAGGGTTATTCTGCAAATTTTCTGCAACTTAGCATGCGACCGTTTGATCTCAGATCCAAGGGCTACCAGCAGCCCGTATCATGGTCGCTACTTACCACGACTGTCAGAAATGCTCACGCGGTCGCGCTTCTTGGAGATTTAACACGGTGCGTTAGGGCTATCCGATGTTGGCATGTCATACATAGTCATCACTTAGTCATTCATACTACAACAAGGTTGGCTATAAGTGTATTTTTTTACTCCTCTCTATCTTTTTCTTTCAGATTTTCCGTCCCATAATATAAGAATGATTTTGACACTAGTGTAGTGCCAAAAATGTTCTTATATTATGGGACATAGGGAGTACTAGTATTTATTGCATTTGCCAAGGAGTGACCTCTTCCAATGAAATGGTGTTGCTAAGTTTGCTTCATTTAATTAGCTATAGACTCAAAATTGTCTTTTCACCTAGGTACACGCGCTTAGCACCATTTCTTCCTTGGGTCACCAAACTGGTCTCTCTCTTCTTGATTAACTTGCCACATCAGACTTTATGCCTATGTGGCAAGCTTAAGCACCTGTAGGAGCAAGTAAAAGTAAGTACAATAGTGCTCTTTACATGGTATTTTTGCATATGTGGAGGAAAGAGAGGCAAGGAAAAAGTGGAGAAGTGGGCTCTCATGCAAGAGTCAGCCTCTACTACATGGTGGAGCATTGGGAGAGGCACCTATATGGAGGTGGTCAGGAATCGGGAGACTCATGCCGATCGTAGCGCCGCAGTTAAAATGATAATGGCAAGTCAAATCACGGGGCCCCACCTGTCCAAGAATAACTCATTGTCAAATCACACAGCCCTACGTTTGCAGCAGCCTACTCCCTCGTCTTCTCGCGTCTCTGTCGAACCGACTAGGCGGAACTGCCCCGCCGCCTACCGCACAGGAAAAGCCCCGCCCTCGACTTTTAAATAGTATACGGTATACTAATTTTGTATCCATGGATTGCGCCCGCGCCATGGAGCAAAGCATCTAGAAAATGGCGGTACACATGTACGGAGTATACAGCACGCCCATCGCGTTCGCGTCGCACCCCAGACGGTCGGTCGGTCTGGCACGCTGCTCTCCGAATGCAAAGTGCGTCATATTGCGTTTGCACACACATGTGGGACGGCAATTGAGAACCGACCATAGGCACACTCCCCGGCCCCGCAAGTCGAGTGACTTAATAGAAGAGGGAGATGAGCGATAGTACTAGAAAAGTGTTGTACAACATTGGTGCCTGGATGATCCCTGCAAGACACAGAAGATCAGTTCGTCCATGCATGTGACCAGACTCTAGCAGACACGCATGGATTGGCTATCGTCTACATATCGTGCAGGCTGTGTTGTACATGGCTGTAGTTGTGGTGAGAAATCTAAAAAAAGGTTTCTTGTCATCTCGCAAAATGAGGTGTCATGTGCTTCGGATCACTGTGAGGGTTAAACAACGACAATTGAGTTGGGCTAGTCATTGGGGGCACATGCACGAACAGTGACTACTCGGCTGCCATCTAGGTCAAGCCGGCTATGTTAATTAGGACATCTATCGACGGACCCCCTTTCTACGAGTTTATCTTTAATTTGAGCTTTGTCCGTCGGGATTCATGTTGCCTCCTTTAGGCAGTGAGGTTATGATTTCTTGTCATGTGGCATTTTTTCGTGTTATATGTTATAATCCGGCACTTCAGATCAAAATGACAACTGCGCCTCCGGGACACGTGCATGAAGACTTCTCGATAGTCATTGACGAGGTCAAGCCAGCTCCGGTAGACAAAAGAAAGTACTACTCCACTATATAGGCAGGAGCCTCCGCGCTTGCTTGCTAGTGTTTCTCTCTTCACACTGTCTCGGCCTCTCCAGATCTAAACACGACAGTGGTGGCCACACAGACTCTCTCTCACTCTCTCTGCTCACCGCTGGTCATAGATCCAGCCGGATCCTCTCCGCCGGGGAAGGTGAGAAGGTGCAATGTTCACACGGTCGTCCTCGGCGACGGCTCTTACCCACTGCTGGGCACGTCCCTATCAGCCTGCCTTGCCGTTCTCTCCCAAGCACCGCTGGCAAGGGAGGGCCTCTGACCCCTTCTTCCTCGCCGCCGTAGTGTGGGCAGATCCGGCCTCCCACCGCCCACCTAGCGACATCCCGGCGACCATCAGGTATAACTTCCTTCGACCGGCCTTGCTCTAGTTCCCGAGCTCCTGACGTCGCTGCATTTGTATCTTTTACTATTTCGCAGGCCCCCTCGTAGATAGGATCGATCGGCTGTTTGAAAACCACCTAATTTTTTTATGTTTAAGAGGTTAAACTAGTTCATGCACTCGAATCTAGTACTACTTGGTTCAAACAAGGAAGAAAGGGGGTGGGGTGGGGGAGGATTTGTTACCTGAATCTAGGACTTGGTCGAAAGAGGAAATAATGGGGCCGAAAAGTAGCAGAGACTGGCTGTCCAACTGGTCTCTAGGTCTAATAGGGAAATAAAGGGAAATGCAGTACAAACTCAATATAAACCTGATCTATTGGTTGAAAAAGGAAAGAAAGTGGGGACTGGGGGACAAGTCAATAGAGTAAGTCCAGCACTAGATTTGCTAGCCTCACATAGTATAAGGTGGCTATACCAAACAAAAATGGGACCAACCCAGATATCATGTTCTGATGTTTGTTGCCCCGAGCCACTCTTATGTAATGCCACTGGTAAAATGTAGAAGTCGCACTGTTAAAAGTAAGGACACATTAAACCAATGTTGTTTTCAATGTAATGCCTCCAGTAATATGAATCAATGGCACTTCTTTACATGTCCTGCTAAAATTTCCCATTAAGATAAGTTGGTTCCTTTCGTTAGAAATGCAACTGTCCTGGTCCGCCTACTCTCCCGTGCCCAAAGTAATGTCATATTTAACGGTTGTCATAGTTAATCCTAATGCCCACACTAATATCTAGCAATGCCAATGCTTTAGAAATTGCTACTGTCCTTGTAGGATTGCCATTAGGATAAGGAACATGCTTCTTTTCATTTGATGCATGTTTCATCACTTGTTAGTCACCCTCCTTTCCACCTTTTTTGTGCAAACAGAGGTTTACATTTTACGCTCGATCTTAGTTCAACTGCACAAATGATATCCAAATTATAGTTGAGCATTCCAGGAGCTTCACAACCAACCTTGATGTTGCTCAATTTTATTGCAACTAATGAAGAAGAAGCTCTGTGGGTTTCGTTTTCTGATGGAAAAGGAACAGGGCTGGAGCCCTTTTCTTAAAAAATTGAAGAAGAAGCTGCTAGCTCACGGGACATTGCTTCATTTTAGGTGAACTGCACCAAAAGGTCCCATGATTTGAATCATCCATGTTGGTGACCGAAAGAGCCAGCTTCAAAGATCCCGCCTAAGCACCCCAGCCTCCATCCTTATGCGACGCACGGTACACCTCGTTGCCACACCGCTTCAATTCTAGTGTCACTGATAAAATGAAGTAATAATACAGTTAAAATAGAGCGAGTGTCATCTCCATCATTTCATTTCCAATGTAGATAAAGAAAGTGCTTCTATTTGTTAATGTATGTTTCATCAACCAGTCTCATTGTTAATGTTTAAGCGTTTCTGCAAACTGGGGTGCTTAATTTTAGTTGATATGTACAAAAATAGAGATTTGAATGTCTCAAGGCGCCTCCTTGTACTATCGCTATACACCGATGTTCATCATCGCGTAAGGTGTATCTGGGAGACTTGGGACGATGTCCAAGATGAGGCGCACCTTATGAGGCGTCGCAGGCCCATCTCGCCTCGCAATGATGGCATACTATGATACTATCGCAATATTTTCTTCTGTTTATTTTGTGTGTTTCATCAACTAGTGCCACTATAATGTAATCACGCTTTTTCATTATCTGTGCAAACAGGGTTATTCAGCTGCATTTTGGTGGAACTGCACAAATGTACGTGTGGAACCGGCATATATGCAGAGTGCGAGGTGTGCCAAGTAAAAAATTACCGACACCAATCATGTTGCATGCACGCATTGGCATCCACCACCACCAGTGGGATGTGTGTCACTCTCTGTGGACGGATCTTTCTCGGCAGCAAATCATCTAACCAAATACTAGTAGCTTCTATTGGCAGTTTTCTAGGGAGTACTCTTTTCTGAAAGAAGCACCAATCTATTTTTCTTTATTTGTACACGTGTCACAACTTTGACCCAAAGGTCCAGAGCTATTTTAGGGTGATTGGCGTAGTACTCGGAGACTGATTGTAAGCATGATTTTCATTAGCTGTCACACTGATTGTAAGCATGAGCAGGTGGAAGATTAGGTTAGTGTGAAGCTTACCTTAAACCCTACCACCGCCGTTGAAATGAGGCGAGCGTCAAGGGAACCATGGAGAATGGTGGGGAAGCAACGTCGCGCCATCCGGCCTTCTCTTGCAGTGGGAGAATGAATACTCCTGTGGCTCCGGCTGGCTCTGCACCCTCACGAACGGCACACCATACTCGATCAATTCGTTATCCTCTGGGTGCTCGACCTTCGACCTGTACGCCCACCACCACCTCCGCCGATCACACCTCGGGCGAATCTGTCTGCTCCATCGCCTAGAGGAGATACTCGATGAACTCGGAGGACTGCGGCATGACTGCCGCCGAGGAGTACATGTACATCGCCGCCCTCATCGCCGCCGTCTCGCTCTTTCGCATACATTGCCACATTGTCCACACCGTCCTCGAAATCTCCCACTCATTGTCAAACCAACTAAGGATCTCCTTCAACCTGGCTAACTTTGCCTGGTCGGCGCCGGCGATCTGCCTGATTCGCTGCTGCATCCTCTCCATAGATGTCCTTCTGAGTTCTCCGGTGCTAGCTTTGGAAGATGGGAGGAGAGATAGTGGTCTTGCAATAGAGAAGAGGGAGAGGCGAGACGGTGGTTTTGGAATGGAGATGATGGAGAGGAGAGGAGGTGGTTTTGCAATGGAGAACATCAGAAGAGGGAGAGGCGAGACGGTGGTTTTGGAATGGAGATGACGGAGAGGAGAGGAGGTGGTTTTGCAATGGAGAAGATCAAGAGGGAGAGGCGAGACGGTGGTTTTGGAATGGAGATGATGGAGAGGAGAGGAGGTGGTTTTGCAATGGAGAAGAGGGAGAGGAGGCGGCGGCGATTTAGGATTGGACGAGAGGGTCAAGATCATGATCGGATCAAAATCAAAATCAATTTACCCTTCAATTAAGAAAGCGACCCCACATTAACTAGTCTCCCTTTTATTCGGGTCATAATTGACCATGATTTTCGCACATAAAATATATGTTATACGTTGCAAAAATAATATAATTTGAAAGTACATTCAGATACGAACCAAACAATACAATTTTTGGTGACATGCATTCACATTTTGCTTGTCAAATACAGTACGTGGTCAAACTTTGACCCAAAATACGCAAAACAACAAAAAAATACTTCCAAGACCAGCGCCGCTTTTCCGCTCTTCTCCTCTTAAACCACTGCCGCTCTTCTCCTGTTCCAATCTAAATGCAGCGCTACTCCTCTCCTCTTCCATTTCAAAACCACCACCCCTCCTCTCCTGTTTCAGTCCAAAACCAGCGTCGCTCCTCTCCCATTCTAATCCAAAACCAGCGCTGCTCCTCTCCTCTTCCATTCAAAAACCACCGCCGGCGAGTGAAGGTGCTGTGGAGAAGTAGATCGATGGAGGAGTACAACCGATATGTGAGGATCGCAGGCCAGGACTCTGTGAAGCTAGCTAGGATGTTGGAGATACAGTCTTGGTTTGACAACAAGGACCAACTAGCGGCGACGGCGACATCCATGGCCACATATCTGCAATAGAGCGAAAAGGCGGCGATACTCCCGGAGGGAGTCGCGCCGGAGTACATAGAGCTGCTCCTCTGGGCCATGGAGCAAACAGATTCACTGAATCCGATCGTGAGGGAGCGGTGGTGGGAGTATCGATCCCAGATGGAGCATCCACCAGAGATTGAAGTATCGAGCATCTAGAGGGTGCCGTTTTTGAGGGTGTCCTGCCAGAGCGAGCCGGTGGAGTCTTCGTCGAACGAACCCAACTGCAAGAGGAGAAAAGCAGTTGGTCCGACGACGCTTCCCCGCCATCGTCTCCCTCGCCGTTCACATCGTCTCACGGGGCGGCTGTCTGCCGCCGAGGAATAGGAGGGGGCTTCCCCCCCCCCAGCCCAATAGTCGGAGGTTGTGAATTGTCAGGAGGAGCTTAGGGTTGTCAGTATTTGCAGGTTGTGAATTGTGTTTTGTGTTGTGTATTTTGAGAGTACTTTCAGATATGAATGTCTTTTGAATTTTAGATTTGCAGTATTGAGCATATGAAGTATTTTATGAATTCTAGAGATCTATTTTTAGCACTTAAAAAATGTAGTTTCATAGGAGTATAAAAGTGCATAATGTGATTCTCGAGAGAAGAAACTGCAAGTTTCAGTTTCAGATAAAATCGCAAGTTCGGGCCAGATAAGAAGCTGCAACTTTCAGAGGCGGAACATTTATATTAACACGGCCTTTTCAAACAGGGTTAACATCATGTTGGAAGTTTAATTCATGGTAAAAAATGGAACTACCAGCCAGTTAACATCATGCTGATCAACATTCATGCATAGCACATCTTCATATAATGCACAGTCAAAATGTCCACACAACGAAGTTTTGGCAAGTGTTGGACGTGGTTTGGGCTGCCCCGTCTAGGCTTTCATTTTTAACATGCGCAGCCCACGACCTCGGATGGGAGGTCCATAGGCCTCTTTGTATTTTCTTAGGGCCGTCATGTATCTACCGGCCTATGGACCTCCCATGCGAGGTTTTATTTTTGGCAACCCAATTTATGTACTTTTTTGAAGAAAACGTAGAGGTCTGTTCTATTTTTCTATATAAGAATAGGAACGCCAGGTCCAACTTATGTTTCCCTTCTAACTATATTATATATATATTTAAATTATTTTATATGTTATTATATATTATTTTTATTGTCATCATATATTTAACAGATACTTACATATGTAAGAAAACAATATCCCACATCTTATTAACTTATAAAAATAATTTCTTAACAAATAAAATCATGGATTGTTTTGGCACGAAAATCCTAGTGATTGTGTACAAAAGCTTGGTAAGATTTAAGGACGAATGTAATAATATCACTTATTATTTAAATATACTTATAACAAAATGCTCAGCCCCTTTTTATTTTTTGATAACATTGCTGGCCCAACCCAACATTATAATTAGAATCAGCCCAACAAAATCGTGTATATCGAGAAAGTGCAAAAGGCCTGTAATTTTTTAGGAAATAAAATAAATGGGCCGCATGGACGCTACATTATTTGTTCACCCAGCCCAACTAATGGCTGTAATTCAAAAAAAAAGATCAAATTGACTGTAAATTCGACCGCACAAAAAAAAGACTGTAAATTCTGAAAAAATGGGTTGAATACGTGCCACATTTTTGGAGGCTGAAATGCGGGCCAATAGGTCGAAGCCAACGCAAGTCATTGTCAATTTAGTCAACAAATGATTCTGACATGTTAGCCGTTGGATTTACATCCAATGACCGGCATCCATCTTCAATCTCTCGTCTTCTTCCTCCAAATACCAAGCAGGACCACCTCCCGCCTCCTGCTGCTAGCAGCTCTGCTTAGCACGCTTCGCTATGAAGCGATACTCCACCGTTGGCCAGGCCATCCCTCCACCCCTCCACAACCCAACGCATAGGAGGGGTTGTCAATCCCTCCTCGGTATTGAGATAGATTAAATTGTATGAGATTGGATAAATAGATCTAACAAAAACACAAAATTAAATAAAGAAAGAAAAAGTGCAGGAAGGTATTTTTGGATTTTTAGAATAATAGATCTGAAAATAATATGATAGGAAATAGACCCGAGGGCCATAGATTTCACTAGAGGCTTCTCTCGAGAAAATAGCATACGGTGGGTAAACAAATTACTGTCGGGAAATTGATAGAAAAGCGAATAATCATGACGATACCCAAGGCAATGATCATGTATATAGGCATCACGTCCAAGATTAGTAGACCGGCTCCTGCCTGCATCTACTACTATTACTCCACACATCGACCGCTATCCAGCATGCATCTAGTGTATTAAGTTCATGGAAAACGGAGTAACGCAATAAGAACGATGACATGATGTAGACAAGATCTATTCTTGTAGGAATAGACCCCATCTTTTTATCCTTAATGGCAACGATACATGCGTGTCATGTCTCCTTCTGTCACTGAGATTGAGCACCGCAAGATCGAACCCATCACAAAGCACCTCTTCCCATGGCAAGAAAAATCAATCTAGTTGGCCAAACCAAACCAAAGTTTCGGAGAAGAAATACGTGGCTATAACAATCATGTATAAGAGAGTTCAAAAAAAACTCAAATAATATTAATGGATAGAACTGATCACAAACTCACAATTCATCGGATCCCAACAAACACACCGCAAAAAGTCATTACATCAAATAGATCTCCAAGAACATCGAGGAGAACATTGTATTGAAGATCAAAAAGAGAGAAGAAGCCATCTACCTACTGCCTACGGACCCGTAGGTCTGTGGTGAATTACTCACGCATCATCGGAGGGGCAAGGGTGATGATTAAGAACCCCTCCGTGATCGTTGACCCCTCGGGAGAGTACCAGAGAAGGCCTCTAGATTGGATCTTGTGGTTCTGTAACTTGCGGCGGCTGGAATTGTGTTTCATTGACTCTCCTAGGGTTTTTAGGATTTTAGAGTATTTATAGAGCTGATAGTCGGTGGAGAAGCCTCCCATGGGCCCCACTACCCACCAGGGAGCGCCTGGGGGCCCTGGCACACCTTGGTGCCTAGTGGGCCTCCTGCGCCTCCTATGGTGCACTTCCTTGGCCCCCTGGGTGTTTTCTGTCCGAAAAAAATCTCCAAAATGTTTCGTGGCATTTGGATTTCATTTGGTATTGATATTCTACAAAGTAAAAAACAGGCAGAAAACAACAACAGGCACTGGGCACTATGTCAATAGGTTAGTCCCAAAAAATGATATAAAGTTGCTAGTAAATGAGTATAAAACATCCAAGAATGATACTTTAATAGCATGGAACAATAAAAAAGTATAGATATGTTGGAGATGTATTAGCATCCCCAAGTTTAATTCATGCTCGTCCTCGAGTAGGTAAATGATGAAAACAGAATTTTTGATGTGGAATTCTACCCATCATATTTATCACATATTATTTTCTTTTGTAGCATGCACATTTGGACTTTAGATGATTCAAAGCAATAGTCTATAATTTGACATGAAGACTTCAATACTCAAGCATATCAACAAGCAACCATGTCTTTCAAAATATCAACACTAAAGAAAGTTATCCCTTAGCCATTGATACGTCTCCAATGTATCTATAATTTTTTTATTGTTCCATGCTGTTATATTATCATTCTTGAATGTTTTACCTTAATTTTATATCAACTTTATATCATTTTTTGGGACTAACCTATTGACATAGTGCCCAGTGCCAGTTGCTATTTTTTCTTGTTTTTAACTTCACAGAATATTAGTACCAAACGAAATCCAAATGCCACAAAACTTTTTGGAGATTTTTTTGGACCAGAAGACAACTTGGGAGCCAAGGAAGCACCTGGGGGAGGCCCATGGGGCCCACCACCCACCAGGGTGCGCTAGAGGCCCCTGACGCGCCCTAAGGGGTGGTGGGGCCCATGGAGGTCTCCTCCACCACCTCTCAGCTCTATAAATACTCAGATATTCCAAGAACCCTAGGGGAGCGATTGAAACACAATTTCAGCCGCCGCAAGTTCTAGAACCATGAGATCCAATCTAGAGCCCTATTTCGGCACTCTGCCGGAGGGGAACTGATAACCCACAAGTATTGGGGATTGTTTGTAGCCCTCTTCGATAAATAAGAGTGTCGAACCCAACGAGGAGCTAAAGGTAGGACAAATATTTCCTCAAGTTCTATCGACCACCGACACAACTCTACGCACACTTGACGTTTTATTTACCTAAAACAAGTATGAAACTATTTTGCAAGAATAAAACTACGAGTACTTTGCGAGAATAAAACTACGAATAAATTGCAAGACAATAAAAGTAGATAGATTTTGTCAACAAGAAAGTCATTTGCCCCTAGGCAATTGATAACAAGACCGGTAATCATTCTTGCAATTTTATATGAGGGAGAGGCATAAGCTAACATACTTTCTCTACTTGAATCATATGCACTTATGACTGGAACACTAGCAAGCATCTGCAACTACTAAAGATCAGTAAAGTCGTGAAACTCAACCATAGTGCTACCTCTTGAGCACTGCGTTGGTTTTCCCTTGAAGAGGAAAGGGTGATGCAGTAAAGTAGCGTAAGTATTTCCCTCGGTTTTTGAGAACCAAGGTATGAATCCAGTAGGAGACCACGCTCAAGTCCCACGCACCTACACAAGCAAATAAGAACCTTGCAACCAACGCGATAAAGGGATTGTCAATCCCTTCACGGCCACTTGCAAAAGTGAGATCTGATAGAGATGATAAAATAATATTTTTGGTATTTTTATGATAAAGACTAAAAGTAAAGAAAGCAAAATAAACGGTAATAGAAATAACTAGTTGACGGGAGATTAATATGATGGAAAATAGACCCGGGGGCCATAGGTTTCACTAGTGGCTTCTCTCAAGATAGCATAAGTATTACGGTGGGTAAAAAAATTATTGTCGAGCAATTGATAGAATTGAGCATAGTTATGAGAATATCTAGGTATGATCATGTATATAGGCATCACGTCCGTGACAAGTAGACCGACTCCTGCCTGCATCAACTAATATTACTCCACATATCGACCGCTATCCAGCATGCATCTAGAGTATTAAGTTCATAAGAACGGAGTACCTCTTTAAGAAAGATGACATGATGTAGAGGGATAAACTCATGCAATATGATATAAACCCCATCTTTTTATCCTCGATGGCAACAATACAATACGTGTCATTTCCCCTTCTATCACTTGGATCGAGCACCACAAGATTGAACCCAAAGCTAAGCACTTCTCCCATTGCAAGAAAGATCAATCTAGTAGGCCAAACCAAACTGATAATTCGAAGAGACTTGCAAAGATAACCAATCATACATAAAAGAATCCAGAGGAGATTCAAATATTCTTCATAGATAATCTTGATCATAAACCCACAATTCATCGGATCTCGACAAACACACCACAAAAGAAGATTACATCAAATAGATCTCTAAGAGAATTGAGGAGAACTTTGTATTGAGATCCAAAGAGAGAGAAGAAGCCATCTAGCTAATAACTATGGACCCGAAGGTCTGAGGTAAACTACTCACACATCATCGGAGAGGTTATGGTGTTGATGTAGAGGCCCTCCATGATTGATGCCCCCTCCGGCGGAGCGCCGGAAAAGGGTACAGAAGGTTGCGGCGGTGGAAATATGGTTTTTGCTCCGTATCTGATGTTTTCGGGGTACGTAGGTATATATAGGAGGAAGAAGTAGGTGGGTGGAGCTACGAGGGGCCCACGAGGGTGGAGGGCGCACCCAGGGGGTAGGCGCACCCCTGGCTCGTGGCTTCCTCGTTGATTGCTTGACGTCCACTCCAAGTCCTCTGGATCACGTTTGTTCAGAAAATCACGTTCCCGATGGTTTCATTTCGTTTGGACTTCGTTTGGTATTCTTTTTCTGCGAAACACTGAAATAGGCAAAAAAATAGCAATCTGGGCTGGGCCTCCGGTTAATAGGTTAGTCCCAAAAATAATATAAAAGTGTATAATAAAGCCCATTAAACGTCCAAAACAGAATATATAATAGCATGGAACAATCAAAAATTATAGATACATTGGAGACGTATCAAGCAACCCCAAGCTTAATTCCTGCTCGTCCTCGAGTAGATAAATGATAAAAACAGAATTTTTGATGTGGAATGCTACTCAGCATAATTTTCAATGTAATTCTCTTAATTTTGGCATGAATATTCAGATCCGAAAGATTCAAGATAAAAGTTTAATATTGACATAAAAATAATAATACTTCAAGCATACTAACAAAGCAATCATGTCTTCCCAAAATAACATGGCCAAAGAAAGTTATCCCTACAAAATCATATAGTCTGGCTATGCTCTATCTTCATCACACAATGTATTTAATCATGCACAACCCCGATGACAAGCCAAGCAATTGTTTCATAGTTTTGATGTTCTCAAACTTTTTCAATCTTCACGCAATACATGAGGGTGAGCCATGGACATAGCACTATATGTGGAATAGAATGGTGATTGTGGAGAAGACAAAAAAGAAGAAGATAGTCTCACATCAACTAGGCGTATCAATGCTCTATGGAGATGCCCATTAATAGATATCAATGAGAGTGAGTAGGGATTGCCATGCAACGGATGCACTAGAGTTATAAGTGTATGAAAGCTCAACAAAAGAAACTAAGTGGGTGTGCATCCAACTCGCTTGCTCACGAAGACCTAGGGAATTTTGAGGAAGCCCATCATTGGAATATACAAGCCAAGTTCTATAATGTAAAACTCCCACTAGTATATGAAAGTGACAACATAGCAGACTCTCTATCATGAAGATCATGGTGCTACTTTGAAGCACAAGTGTGGTAAAAGGGTAGTAACATTGTCCCTTCGCTCTTTTTCTCTAATTTTTTTATTTGGGCCATTTTTATGGCCTCTTTTTTCCGTCCGGAGTCTCATCCCGACTTGTGGGGGAATCATGGTCTCCATCATCCTTTCCTCACTGGGACAATGCTCTAATAATGATGATCGTCACACTTTTATGTACTTACAACTCAAGAATTACAACTCAATACTTAGAAAAAAAATATGACTCTATGTGGATGCCTCCGGCGGAGTACCGGGATATGCAATGAATCAAGAGTGACATGTATGAAAATTATGAGCGGTGGATTTGCCACAAATATGATGTCAACTACATGATCATGCAAAGCAATATGACAATGATGGAATGTGTCATAGTAAACGGAACGGTGGTAAGTTGCATGGCAATATATCTCGGAATGGATATGGAAATGCCATAATAGGTAGGTATGGTGGCTGTTTTGAGGAAGGTAATGGTGGGTGTATGGTACGGGCGAAAGTTGCGCGATACTAGAGAGGCTAGCAATGGTGGAAGGGAGAGAGTGCGTATAATCCATGGAATCAACATTAGTCATAAAGAACTCACATACTTATTGCAAAAATCTATTAGTTATCGAAACAAAGTACTATGCGCATGCTCCTAGGGGGATAGATTGGTAGGAAAAGACCATCGCCGTCCCCCGACCGCCACTCATAAGGAAGACAATCAATAAATAAATCATGCTCCGACTTTATCACGTAACGGTTCACCATACGTGCATGCTACGGGAATCACAAACTTTAACACAAGTATTTCTCAAATTCACAACTACTCAATTAGCATGACTCTAATATCACCATCTTCATATCTCAAAACAATTATCAAATATCAAACTTCTCCTAGTATTCAACGCACTTATACGAAAGTTTTTACTAATCTTGGATGCCTATCATATTAGGACTAATTTCACTATTTAAGAAAATTACCATGCTATTTTGTAGGAATCTCAAAATAATATAAGTGAAGCATGAGAGAACAATAATTTCTATAAAATAAATCCACCACTGTGCTCTAAAAGATATAAGTGAAGCACTAGAGCAAAAACTATATAGCTCAAAAGATATAAGTGAAGCACATAGAGTATTCTAACAAATTCCAAATCATGTGTGTCTCTCTCAAAAGGTGTGTACAGCAAGGATGATTGTGGTAAAATAAAAATAAAAGACTCAAATCATACAAGACGCTCCAAGCAAAACACATATCATGTGGTGAATAAAAATATAGCTCCAAGTAAAGTTATCGATAGACGAAGACGAAAAAGGGGATGCCTTCCGGGGCATCCCCAAGCTTAGGCTTTTGGTTGTCCTTGAATTTTACCTTGGGGTGCCATGGCTATCCCCAATCTTAGGCTATTGCCAACCCTTGTTCCATAATCCATCAAATCTTTACCCAAAACTTGAAAACTTCACAACACAAAACTTAACAGAAAATCTCGTGAGCTCCGTTAGCGAAAGAAAACAAAACATCACTTAAAGGTACTGTAATGAACTCATTATTTATTTATATTGGTGTTAAACTTACTATATTCCAACTTCTCTATGGTTTATAAACTCTTTTACTAGCCATAGATTCATCAAAATAAGCAAAAAAACACGAAAAACAGAATCTGTCAAAAACAGAACAGTCTGTAGTAATCTGTATCTAACGCAAACTTCTAGAACTCAGAAACATCTACCAAAATAGGACGACGTAGATAATTTGTTTATTGATCTACTTAAATTGGAATCAGTATTTTATCACGTTCTGGTGATTTTAAACAATTGTTTTCGTGAACAGGAAGTTACTGGAATTTTCTGCAAGATCAAATAACTATCATCCAAGAAGATCCTATAGGTTTCACTTGGCACAAACACTAACTAAAACATAAAAACACATCTAACCAGAGGCTAGATCAAAGATTTATTACTAAACAGAAGCAAAAAGCAAAAAACTAAAATAAAATTGGGTTGCCTCCCAACAAGCACTATCGTTTAACGCCCTTAGCTAGGCATAAAAGCAAGGATAGATCTAAGTTTTGTCATCTTTGGTAGGAAATCCATAAGTGGCTCTCATAATGGATTCATAAGGTAATTTAATATTCTTTCTAGGGAAGTGTTCCATGCCTTTCCTTAATGGAAATTGGAATCTAATATTCCCTTCCTTCATATCAATAATTGCACCAATCGTTCTAAGGAAATGTCTACCAAGAATAATAGGACATGAAGGATTGCAATCTATATCAAGAACAATAAAATCTACGGGCACATATAATTCTTATTTCCAACAATAAGAACATCATTAATTCTTCCCATAGGTTTCTTGATAGTGGAATCCACAAGGTGCAAGTTTAAAGAGCAATCATCAATTGCATGGAAACCTATCAAATCACACAAAGTGTTTGGAATCGTGGAAACACTAGCACCCAAATCACACAAAGCATAGCATTCATGATCTTTAGTTTTAATTTTAATTGTAGGTTCCCACTCATCATAAGGTTTTCTAGGGATAGAAACTTCCAACTCAAGTTTTTCTTCATAAGATTGCATCAAAGCATCAATGATATGTTTAGTAAAGGCTTTATTTTGGCTATAAGCATGAGGAGAATTTAGCACGGATTGCAACAAGAAAATACAATCTATCAAAGAGCAATTATCATAATTAAATTCCTTTAAATCCAAAATAGTGGGTTCATTGATATCTAAAGTTTTAACCTCTTCAATCCCACTTCTACCAATTTTTGCATCAAGATCTAAAAACTCCGAATTTTTGGGACGCCTTTTAACTAAAGTTGACTCATTTCCAGTCCCATCATAATGAAGATTCATATTGCAAAACAAAGATTTAATAGGAGACACGTCAATAACTTTTAGATCTTCATCTTTATTCTCATAGAAACTCTCCGGTTTAGCGGCCATCTTATTAACTAAGGTGGCCTGCTTATCCGAAATTTTAGCTATTAATTTTTCAAGATGAGCAATCTGAGATTTCAAACCATAAAATTCCTTAGACATGTCATCAAGTTCTTTATTCATGTACTCCATAAAGCCTTTTTGTTCCTTAAGCTCGTTTCTAAAGAAACTATTATGCTCAAATTGTAAAGTCATAAAGCTTCTGACGTTGCTTTCAATCTCTTCCAACCTTTTAAGGTGAAGATCACCAAATCTAGAAAGAGCCATAAGGGCAACAAGAAACAAGAGCCAAACGGAAAAAAGGAGAATAAAATGGCAAGGGTGAAGTGGGGGAGAGGAAAACGAGAGGCAAATGGCAAATAATGTAATGCGAGGGATAAGAGTTTGTGATGGGTACTTGGTATGTCAAGACTTGTGCGTAGACTCCCCGGCAACGGCGCCAGAAATCCTTCTTGCTACCTCTTGAGCACTGATGACCCACAAGTATAGGGGATCTATCGTAGTCCTTTCGATAAGTAAGAGTGTCGAACCCAACGAGGAGCAGAAGGAAATGATAAGCGGTTTTCCGCAAGGTATTCTCTGCAAGCACTGAAATTATCGGTAACAGATAGTTTTGTGACAAGGTAATTTGTAACGGGTAACAAGTAACAAGTGTAAATAAAGTGCAGCAAGATGGCCCAATCCTTTTTGTAGCAAAGGAAAAGCCTGGACAATTTCTTATATGAAGGAAAACGCTCCCGAGGACACATGAGAATTATTGTCAAGCTAGTTTTCATCACGCTCATATGATTCGCGTTCGGTACTTTGATAATTTGATATGTGGGTGGACCGGTGCTTGGGTGTTGTCCTTTCTTGGACAAGCATCCCACTTATGATTAACCCCTATTGCAAGCATCCGTAACTACAAAAGAAGTATTAAGGTAAACCTAACCATAGCATGAAACATATGGATCCAAATCAGCTCCTTACGGAGCAACGCATAAACTAGGGTTTAAGCTTCTGTCACTCTAGCAACCCATCATCTACTTATTACTTCCCAATGCCTTCCTCTAGGCCCAAAAAATGGTGAAGTGTCATGTAGTCGACGTTCACATAACACCACTAGAGGAGAGACAACATACATCTCATCAAAATATCGAACGAATACCAAATTCACATGACTGCTTATAGCAAGACTTCTCCCATGTCCTGAGGAACAAACGTAAGTACTCACAAAGCATATTCATGTTCATAATCAGAGGGGTATTAATATGCATATAGGATCTAAACATATGATCTTCCACCAAATAAACCAACTAGCATCAACTACAAGGAGTAATCAACACTACTAGCAACCCACAGGTACCAATCTGAGGCTTTGAGACAAAGATTGGATACAAGAGATGAACTAGGGTTTGAGAGGAGATGGTGCTGGTGAAGATGTTGATGGAGATTGACCCCCTCCAATGAGAGGATCGTTGGTGGTGATGATGGCGATGATTTCCCCCTCCCGGAGGGAAGTTTCCCCGGCAGAACAGCTCTGCCAGAGCCCTAGATTGGTTCCGCCAAGGTTCCGACTCGTGGCGGCGGAGTTTCTTCCCGAAAGCTTGCTTATGATTTTTTCCAGGGTAAAAGACCTCATATAGCAGAAGATGGACATCGGAGGCCTACCAGGGGGCCCACGAGGCAGGGGGGCACGCCCTGGGGGGTAGGGCACGCCCCCACCCTCGTGGCCAGGGTGTGGGCCCCCTCTGGTATTTTCTTCGCTCAGTATTTTTTATAAATTCCAAAAATGACTTCCGTGAAGTTTCAGGACTTTTGGAGCTGTGCAGAATAGGTCTCTAATATTTGCTCCTTTTCCAAATTTGAATTCCAGTTGCCGGCATTCTCCCTCTTCATGTAAACCTTGTAAAATAAGAGAGAATAGGCATAAATATTGTGACATAATGTGTAATAACAGCCCATAATGCAATAAATATCAATATAAAAGCATGATGCAAAATGGACGCTCAACTCCCCCAAGCTTAGACATCCCTTGTCCTCAAGCGGAAGCCGATAACGATAAATATGTCCACATGTTTAGAGATAGAGGTGTCGATAAAATAAAATATGGACATGAGGGCATCATGATCATTCTTACGACAGCAACATATATATTGTCATATGATTTCTTATGCTCAAGTAATAATCTATTGACAATGTAAAGTATGAATCAGAAACTTCATTGAGAACTAACAAACTATAATCTCAGTTATTGAAGCAATTGCAATTTATCATAACATCGGAAAGAGTCAATATAAGAGCTTTTCAGCAAGTCCACATACTCAACTATCATTTAGTCTTTCACAATTGCTAACACTCAGGCAATACTTATGGGTATGGAGTTTTAATCGGACACAAAGAAAGATAGGGGCTTATAGTTTCGCCTCCCAACCTTTTACCTCAAGGGTAATGTCAACAATAATAATTCATGCTAACTTACATCCAATTGGATATATATATATATATATATCAGGATCTTTCCAACACAATGTTCTTGCCAAAGGATAAAATCTAAAAAGGAAAGGTGAAGATCACCATGACTCTTGCATAAGGTAAAAGTAAAAGATAGGCCTTTCGTAGAGGGAAGCAGAGGTTTTCATGCGCTTTTGGTTGGATGCACGAAATCTTAATGCAAAAGAACGTCACTTTATATTGCCACTTGTGATATGGACCTTTATTATGCAGTCCGTCGCTTTTATTTCTTCCACATCACAAGATCGTATAAAGCTTATTTTCTCTACACTAATACATCATACATATTTAGAGAGCAATTTTTTATTGCGTGCACAGATGACAACTTACTTGAAGGATCTTACTCAATCCATAGGTAGGTATGGTGGACACTCATGGCAAAACTGGTTTTAAAGGTATTCGGAAGCACAAGTAGTATCTCTACTTGGTGCAAAGAATTGGCTAGCATGAGGGAGAAAGGCAAGCTCAACATGTTGGATGATCCATGACAATATACTTTATTTTAGATATAAGAAAACATAACCCATTACGTTGTCTTCCTTGTCCAACATCAACTCTTTACCATGTCATATTTTAATGAGTGCTCACAATCATAAAAGATGTCCAAGATAGTATATTTATATGTGGAACCTCTCTTTCTTTATTAATTCCTATTAATTGCAACAATGACCAAAACTGGGTTTGCCAACTCTCAACAACTTTTAATCATCATACTCTTTATATGTGAAGTGTCCACTCTCCATAAGATAAATATGATCACTTTATTTCTTTCTCTTTCTTTTATTCCCTCAAGATCATAGCAAAATAATCAAGCCCTTGACTCAACACTAATCTTTATTATATATAGCTCACGAACTCGATTACATAGAGGGATCATAAAGCAAAACTCAAAACTAAATCATACTAAAACTTTATTCTACTAGATCAAGATATTACTAAAAGGATCAAACTAAGAAAAACGGTAAAGATAGGAGTGTGATGGTGATACGATACCGGGGCACCTCCCCCAAGCTTGGCAGTTGCCAAGGGGAGTGCCCATACCCATGTGATTATGCCTCTTTTGTTGGTGAAGGAATTGTTGATGATGTAGGCTTGTCGTCCCTCTTCCAAGGCATAGGCTCTCCATCATAGAAGGATGATCGAGTCTCTGGGATCCTTAAATCTTCAGCCAAACTCATCCTCTTGAATCTATATTCATACTCACAGTTTTGGTTTTGCAGGTCATAGATCTGGGCTTGGAGGTGCTCGATTTTCTCGTGAAGCTTGAATATGGCCTCCCCGATGTCCTTGGTGTCCAGCTTGTGGTTGTTGGTGAACTCCGTGATCATTATGTGACTGGAGTCAAGTCCGCGCTCCACCATCTCTTGACACTTGAAAACTTGTTGCTCCATTGCCTCGAGCCTTGTCTCCACGCTTCTGGTCCTCCTTGGTCCCTCAACGTCGCGGATATGCAGCACCCCCTCATGCATCTCAATGATTTGAGGGTGTTGCAGCACCTCCGCAAGGTAGGGGTTGATGACCTTCTTGAAGAACTTGACCTTGGGGGCACTTGGAGACGTCATGACGATCTAGATCTGTCAGAAAAACAGCTCAAAACGAAACATAGGATATTTGCATGATACAGTGGTCAAAACCTTCGGGAGATTATATAATGAATTTTTACCAACCAAAAAAAGTGTCGTGCAAGAAAACGGGGTCCGGAAAGCGCACGAGGTGCCCACAAGGCAGGGGGCGCGCCCAGTGGGGGTAGGGCGCTCCTCCCACCCTCGTGGAAGCCTCGTGTCCTTCCCGGACTACTTCTTATTTTCCTATTTTCTTAAATATTCCAAAACGGAGAAAAATTGCCATTAGAACTGTTTTGGAGTCGGTTTACTTACCGTACCACGTACCTATTCCTTTTCGGAGTCTGAAACATTCTGGAAAGTGTCTCTTATGTATTCCTCCGGGGTTACGGTTTCAATAACATTAGTTTCAACATTTATAGGATTACCTGAGATATAATGTTTGATCCTTTGACCGTTCACCACCTTCGGATTTGTGCCTCCAAAATTGTTGATTTTTATGGCACCAGAATGATAGACCTCCTCGATAACGTAAGGACCTTCCCATTTAGAAAGAAGTTTTCCTGCAAAAAATCTTAAATGAGAGTTGTATAACAATACATAATCGCCTATATTAAACTCACGCTTCTGTATCCTTTTTTCATGCCATCTTTTAACCTTTTCCTTGAACAGTTTGGCATTTTCATAGGCTTGGGTTCTCCATTCATCAAGTGAGCTAATGTCAAATAGCCTCTTTTCACCGGCAAGTTTGAAATCATAATTGAGTTCTTTAATAGCCCAATATGCCTTATGTTCTAGTTCGAGAGGTAAGTGACATGCTTTTCCATAAACCATCTTATACGGAGACATACCCATAGGATTTTTATATGCAGTTCTATAGGCCCATAATGCATCATCGAGTTTCTTTGACCAATTTTTTCTAGATCTATTAATAATCTTTTGCAAAATTAATTTGAGCTCTCTATTACTCAATTCTACTTGACCACTAGACTGTGGGTGACAAGGGGATGCAATTCTATGATTAACATCATACTTAGCAAGCATTTTACGAAAAGCACCATGAATAAAATGTGAAACATCATCAGTCATTAAATATCTAGGGACTCCAAACCTCGGGAAAATAACTTCTTTAAGCATCTTAATAGAGGTGTTATGATCAGCACTACTAGTTGGAATAGCTTCTACCCACTTAGTAACGTAATCAACAACAACTAAAATATGTGTATACCCATTAGAGGAAGGAAACGGTCCCATATAATCGAAGCCCCCAAACATCAAATGGTTCAATAACAAGTGAATAATTCATAGGAATTTCTTGACATCTACTAATATTACCAATTCTTTGACATTCATCACAAGCCAAGACAAACTTACGGGCATGCTTGAAGAGAGTAGGCCAATAAAAACCAGATTGGAATACCTTATGTGCAGTTCTATCTCCAGCGTGGTGCCCTCCATAAGCCTCGGAGTGACACTTGCGTAGGATCTGTTCCTGTTCATGCTCAGGTACACAACGTCTAATAACACCATCTACTCCTTCTTTATAAAGATGTGGGTCATCCCAAAAGTAATGTCTCAAATCATAGAAAAACTTTTTCTTTTGCTGGTATGTGAAACTAGGTGGAATAAATTTAGCAACAATGTAATTAGCATAATCATCATACCATGGAGCAGTTCGAGAAGCATTTATGACAGCCAATTGTTCATCAGGAAAGCTATCATCAATAGGTAGTGGGTCATCAAGAACATTCTCTAACCTAGACCTGTTGTCTGCAAGGGGGTTCTCGGCTCACTTTTTATCAATAATATGTAAATCAAATTCTTGTAGCAAGAGAACCCATCTAATAAGTCTAGGTTTAGCATCTTTCTTTTCCATAAGGTATTTAATAGCAGCATGATCAGTGTGAATAGTTACTTTAGAATCAACAATATAAGGTCTGAACTTATCACAAGCAAAAACAACTGCTAAAAATTCTTTTTCAGTAGTAGCATAATTTCTCTGGGCATTGTCTAGAGTTTTACTATCATATTGAATAACATTCAATTTCTTATCAACTCTTTACCCTAAAACAGCACCTACAACATAATCACTAGCATCACACATAATTTCAAAAGCTAAATTCCAATCAGGTGGTTGAACAATAGGTGCAGAAATCAAAGCTTTCTTAAGTATTTCAAATGCTTCTACACAATCATCATCAAAGACAAAAGGAATATATTTTTGTAATAGATTAGTCAGAGGCCGAGAAATTTTTGAGAAGTCCTTAATGAACCTCCTATAAAAAACGGCATGACCAAGGAAACTTTTTATACCTTTGATGTCCTTGGGGCACAACATATTTTCAATAGCATCAACTTTAGCTTTGTCAACTTCAATACCTCTTTCAGAAATTTTATGCCCCAAGACAATACCTTCATTGACCATAAAGTGGCATTTCTCCCAATTCAAGACAAGATTAGTTTCTTCACATCTTTGCAAAACTCGATCAAGGTTGCTCAAGAAATCATCAAAAGAAGATCCATAAACGGAGAAATCAACCATGAAAACCTCACAAAATCTTTTCACAAAAGTCAGAGAATATAGCCATCATGCATCTTTGAAAGGTAGCAGGTGCATTACATAAACCAAAGGGCATACGTCTATAAGAAAAAGTACCGAAAGGGCAAGTAAAAGTGGTCTTTTCTTGATCCTCAGCTGACACAGGTATTTGAGAGAAGCCAGAGTAACCATCTAGAAAGCAAAAAATGTGTATGTTTGGATAATCTCTCTAGCATTTGATCAATAAAAGGCAAAGGGTAATGATCTTTTTAGTAGCTTTATTCAATTTACGGAAATCAATTACCATCCTATAACCTGTAACAATTCTTTGTGGGAGCAATTCATCTTTATCATTAGGAACAACAGTAATACCTCCCTTCTTGGGGACACAGTGGACAGGACTTACCCACTGACTATCAGCAACGGGATAGATTATACCTGCCTCTAGGAGCTTTAATATTTCCTTTCTTACCACTTCTTTCATCTTAGTATTTCGCCATCGTTGGTGATCAATAACTGGTTTGGCGTCTTTCTCCAAATTTATTTTGTGTTGACATAGAGTGGGACTAATGCCCTTAAGATCATCAAGAGTATATCCAATAGCAGCACGGTGCTTCTTCAGAGTTTTCAATAATTCCTCTTCCTCCTTCTCTGAAAGGTTAGCACTAATAATAACAGGATATATCTTATTTTCATCAAGATAAGCATATTTAGGAGTATCAGGTAATGGTTTAAGCTCAAACACGGGATCACCCTTGGGTGGAGGAGGATCCCCTATAATTTCAACAGGCAAGTTGTGTTTCAAAATAGGTCACTGTTTAAAGAATACTTCGTCTATTTCCCTTCTTTCATTCATAAACATATCATTTTCATGGTCGAGCAAATATTGTTCTAAAGGATCATTAGGAGGCACATCAATAGAAGAAAGACCAATAATTTCATCTTTACTAGGCAAATCCTCATCACGGTGTTGTCTACTAAATTTAGCAAAATTAAACTCATGAGACATATCACCCAAACCAATAGTAACAACATCCTTTTCGCAGTCTATCCTAGCATTAACTTGAAAGGTTCAAGAAGTGTCTACCAAATATAATGGGACAAAAGCTATCTTGTGGGGAACCAAGAACAAGAAAATCAGCAGGATATTTAACCTTCCCACACAAGACTGCAACATCTCTAACAATCCCAATCGGTGAAATAGTATCTCTATTGGCAAGCTTAATGGTAACATCGATATCTTCTATCTCAGCAAGTGCAATATCATGCATAATTTCTTCGTATAAAGAATGAGGTATGGCACTAGCACTAGCACCCATATCACACAAGCCATGATAACAATGATCTCCTATTTTAACAAAAATAACAGGCATGCCTACCACAGGTCTATGTTTATCTTTAGCACAAGGTTTAGCAATTCTAGCAGTCTCATTACAGAAGTAAATAACGTGCCCATCGATATTATCAGCCAATAGATCTTTAACCATAGCAATTTTAGGTTCAACTTTGACCTGCTCAGGGGGTTTGTGTGTCCTAATATTACTTTTGTTGACTACAGTTGAAGCTTTAGCATGATCCTTTAGTCTAACAGGGAAAGGTGGTTTCTCAACATAAGAGTAGGAACAATAGGATCATTATAAGTGATAGTCTTTTCTTCAACTTTAATAGATGCAACTACTTTTACTTCAATGGGAGGATTATATTTAAACCACTTCTTTTTAGGGAGATCAGCATGAGTAGCAAATGATTAACAGAAAGAAGCTACTGTCTCAGAGTCAAGTCCATATTTAGTACTAAACTTACAGAAAGCATCGGTATCCATAAAAGATTTAACACAATCAAACTTAGGTGTTATACCTGACTCCTTACCTTCTCGAGGTCCCAATCGTCAGAGTTGCGTTTAATTCTTTCCAATAAATCCCATTTGAATTCAATAGTCTTCATCATAAAAGAGCCAGTACAAGAAGTATCGAGCATGGAGCGATTATTGAGAGAAAGCCGAGCATAAATTTTTTGAATAATCATTTCTCCTGAGAGTTCATGATTGGGGCATGAATATAGCATTGACTTAAGCCTCCCCCAAGCTTGAGCGATGCTTTCTCCTTCGTGAGGCCAAAAATTATATATATAATTATGATCCCGATGAACAAAATCCATAGGATAAAACTTCTGATGAAATTCCAATTCAATCGTTTGTAGTTCCATGATCCCATATCATCACATAGCCTATACCATGTCAATGCCTCTCCCTTCAAAGATAAAGGGAAGACTTTCTTCTTGATAACATCATCGCACATACCTGCAAGCTTAAATAATCCACAAACTTCATCCACATAGATTAAGTCTAAATCGGGATGCAATGTTCCATCTCCTGCAAAAGGATTAGCTAGCAGTTTCTCTATCATACCCAAAGGAGTTCAAAGTAACCATTTTCAGTAGGTTGAGGAGCAACTATTTGCTCTAATGGTCGGGGTGAAGATACCCTGAACAAGCCCCTCAAAGGATTACTTTGCATAGTAACAAGTGACAGTAAATTTTAGCACACTATATAAATTTTTCCTTACCAAATTCCACCTACCAAAGGCGCTTCACTCCCCGGCAACGGCGCCAGAAAAGAGTCTTGATGACCCACAAGTATAGGGGATCTATAGTAGCCCTTTCTATAAGTAAGAGTGCCGAACCCAACAAGGAGCAAAAGGAAATGATAAGCGGTTTTCAGCAAGATATTCTCTGCAAGCACTGAAATTATCGGTAACAGATAGTTTTGTGACAAGGTAATTTGTAACGGGTAACAAGTAACAAGTGTAAATAAAGTGCAGGCAGATGGCCCAATACTTTTTGTAGCAAAGGACAAGCCTGGAGAATTTCTTATATGAAGGAAAACACTCCCGAGGACACATGGGAATTATTGTCAAGCTAGTTTTCATCACGCTCATATGATTCGCGTTCGGTACTTTGATAATTTGATATGTGGGTGGACCGGTGCTTGGGTGTTGTCCTTTCTTGGACAAGCATCCCACTTATGATTAACCCCTATTGCAAGCATCCGCAACTACAAAATAAGTATTAAGGTAAACCTAACCATAGCATGAAACATATGGATCCAAATCAGCCCCTTACGGAAACAACGGATAAACTAGGGTTTAAGCTTACATCACTCTAGCAACCCATCATCTACTTATTACTTCCCAATGCCTTCCTCTAGGCCCAAACAATGGTGAAGTGTCATGTAGTCGACATTCACATAACAGCACTAGAGGAGAGACAACATACATCTCACCAAAATATCGAACGAATACCAAATTCACATGACTACTTATAGCAAGACTTCTCCCGTGTCCTGAGGAACAAACGTAACTACTCACAAAGCATATTCATGTTCATAATCAGAGGGGTATTAATATGCATATAGGATCTGAACATATGATCTTCCACCAAATAAACCAACTAGCATCAACTACAAGGAGTAATCAACATTACTAGCAACCCACAAGTACCAATCTGAGGCTTTGGGACAAAGATTGGATACAAGGGATGAACTAGGGTTTGAGAGGAGATGGTGCTGGTGAAGATGTTGATGGAGATTGACCCCCTCCCGGTGAGAGGATTGTTGGTGATGACGATGGCGATGACTTCCCCCTCCCGGAGGGAAGTTTCCCCGACAGAACAGCTCTGCCGAAGCCCTAGATTGGTTTCGCCAAGGTTCCGCCTCATGGCGGTGGAGTTTCTTCCTGAAAGCTTCCTTATGATTTTTTCCAGGATAAAAGACCTCATATAGCAGAAGATGGACACCGGCGGCCTGCCAGGGGGCCCACGAGGCAGGGAGGCGCGCCCAGGGGGGTAGGGTGCGCCCCCCACCCTCGTGGCCAGGGTGTGGGCCCCCTCTAGTATTTTCTTTGCTCAGTATTTTTTATAAATTCCAAAAATGACTTCCGTGAAGTTTCAGGACTTTTGGAGATGTGCAGAATAGGTCTCTGATACGTCTCCAACGTATCTATAATTTTTTATTGTTCCATGCTATATTATATTCTGTTTTGGACATTGATGGGCTTTATTATACACTTTTATATTATTTTTGGGACTAACCTATTAACCGGAGGCCCAGCCCAATTGTTGTTTTTGCCTATTTGAGTTTCGAAAAAGAATATCAAACAGCGAATCCAAACGGAATGAAACCTTCGAACGTGATTTTCGGAACAAAGCGTGATCCAGAGGACTTGGACCCTACGTCAAGACATCAACCAGGAGGGCACGAGGTAGGGGGGCGCGCCCTCCACCCTCGTGGGCCCCATGTTGCTCCACCGACGTACTTCTTCCTCCTATATATACCTATGTACCCCCAAATGATCAGATACGGAGCCCAAAACCTAATTCCACCGCCGCAACCTTCATGCCGTGAAATCCCATCTTGGGGCCTTTTTTTGGAGCTCACGAGGAGGGCATCAATCATGGAGGGCTTCTACATCAACACCATAGCCCCTCCGATGATTTGTGAGTAGTTTACCTCAGACCTTGGTCCATAGTTATTAGCTAGATGGCTTCTTCTCTTTTTGGATCACAATACAATCTTCTCCCCCTCTCATGAGGAGATCTATTCGATGTAATCTTCTTTTGCGGTGTGTTTGTTGAGACGAATGAATTGTGGGTTTATGATCAAGTTTATCTATGAATAATATTTGAATATTCTCTGAATTCTTTTTTGTATGATTGGTTATCTTTGCAAGTCTCTTTGAATTATTAGTTTGGTTTGGCCTACTAGATTGATCTTTCTTGCAATGGGAGAAATGCTTAGCTTTGGGTTCAATCTTGCGGTGTCCTTTCCCAGTGACAGTAGGGACAGCAAGGCACATATTGTATTGTTGCCATCGAGGATAACCAGATGGGGTTTATATCATATTGCATGAGTTTATCCCTCTACATCATGTCATCTTACTTAAAGCGTTAATCTGTTCTTATGAACTTAATACTCTAGATGCATGCTGGATAGCGGTCGATGTGTGGAGTAATAGTAGTAGATGCAGGCAGGAGTCGGTCTACTTGTCTTAGACGTGATTCCTATATACATGATCATACCTAGATATTCTCATAACGATGCTCAATTCTATCAATTGCTCAACAGGCAGGAGTCGGTCTACTTGCGTGCATCTACTACTATTACTCCACACATCGACCGCTATTCAGCATGCATCTAGAGTATTAAGTTCATAAGAACGGAGTAACGCTTTAAGCAAGATGACATGATGTAGAGGGATAAACTCATGCAATATGATATAAACCCATCTTTTTATCCTCGATGGCAACAATACAATACGTGTCGTTTCCCCTTCTATCACTGGGATCGAGCACCACAAGATTGAACCCAAAGCTAAGCACTTCTCCCATTGCAAGAAAGATCAATCTAGTAGGCCAAACCAAACTGATAATTCGAAGAGACTTGCAAAGATAACCAATCATACATAAAAGAATTCAGAGGAGATTCAAATATTGTTCATAGATAATCTTGATCATAAACCCACAATTCATCGGATCTCGACAAACACACCACAAAAGAAGATTACATCAAATAGATCTCCAAGAGAATCAAGGAGAACTTTGTATTAAGATCCAAAGAGAGAGAAGAATCCATGTAGCTAATAACTATGGACCCGAAGGTCTGAGGTAAACTACTCACACATCATCGGAGAGGCTATGGTGTTGATGTAGAAGCCCTCCGTGATCGATGCCCCCTCCGATAGAGCGCCGGAAAAGGCCCCAAGATGGGATCTCAGGGTACAGAAGGTTGCGGCGGTGGAAATAGGGTTTTTGCTCCGCATATGATGTTTTTAGGGTACGTAGGTATATATAGGAGGAAGAAGTAGGTCGGTGGAGCTACGAGGGGCCCACGAGGGTGGAGGGCGTGCCCTCCTGCCTCGTGGCTTCCTCGTTGATTGCTTGACGTCCACTCCAAGTCCTCTGGATCACGCTTGTTCGAATATCACATTCTCAAGGTTTCATTCCGCTTTGGACTCCATTTGGTATTCCTTTTTCTCGCGAAACACCAAATAGGCAAAAAATAGCAATGGGCTGGGCCTCGGTTAATAGGTTAGTCCCAAAAATAATATAAAAGTGTATAATAAAGCCCATTAAACGTCCAAAACAGAATATATAATAGCATGGAACAATAAAAAATTATAGATACGTTGGAGACGTATCACATAGCGTTAAGTATCAAGTCCTCTTTACTCCCATACGCCATAACCCACTTATCCGTGTTCAGGTTGCTGTTACCCCGGCAACCGACAATAAGCAAATCATGAAAGTATTGCAACACCCTACAGCAGGGACCCCTCACATCTGCACGAGACGGAGGGCACCGTAGGACAACACCATAAATAAAATATACATTCATACCAACCAAGATCACGATTAACCCATAGGACAAAACGGATCTACTCAAACATCATAGGATAACCATAGATCATTGGGAAATAATATATGGAGTTGAGCACCATGTTTAAGTAGAGATTACAACGGGGAGAAGAAGTGTTACATCGATGCATAGAGGGGGAGAAATTGGTGTTGACGGTAGCAAGATTGTTGATGTAGATCGCTGTCATGGTCCTTGCCCCGGTGGCACTCCGGTGCCACAGGGAAAGAGGGGGAGAGAGCCCCCCTCCTTCTTCTTCTTCCTTGGCCTTCCCCCTAGATGGGAGGAGAGTTCCTCTCTGGTCCATGGCCTCCATGGTGGCAGAGGGGTGGGAGCCCCTCCGAGATTGGATCTCCCTCTCTGTTCTCTTCTGTTTCGCGCTCCCTAGATCTGGCCGAAAACCGTTTCTTATATTCCCGGAGACCCGTAACTCCGATTGCGCTGAGATTTTAACATGATTATTTTCCGAAGATAAGCTTCCTTGTGCCCGAAGTAGAGCGCCAACCGACGTATGAGGTGAGCACAACCCACCACCCCACGCCTGGATCCTGGGGCGCGCTCTGGTGTATGTTTCCCACTGTGGGCCTTTGTTTGCGTTGATTCCAAGTCCCAAAAATAACATATATTCCAAAATAATTCTCCGTAAATTTTTATCGCGTTTGGACTTCATTTGATATGGATATTCTACGAAACAAAAAAATGCAAAAAAACAGGAACTGGCACTAGGCACCAAATCAATAGGTTAGTCCAATAAATCATATAAAATGTTGCCAAAAATATGTGGAAGTTGTACAATATTGGCATGAAACAATAAAAAATATAGATACAACGGAGACGATATGTACAAGACTATTCTTGATGATGCCTTGGAGACTCACACGCTTGGGTCAATATACTATTTGCTATCAGGCCTAACCACCATCAACACCATCTTGAGGCACAATCTGTTGCCCAAGTCAGGAGATCATAGGATGATCCGTGGTCACTCCATCAACTTGCTCCATATGTTTGATGTGTAACAGAAGTTCAAAGTGATGAGTTTGATAGTTGAAACAGTGAAGAGAACTGCAGCTGACCAGAAGAGATCATGTGGATATGCCCCTCATATACAGATGTTGATCAACTCTAAGATGGGAACGGGGACATATCTTCTAGATAAAGAGCATCTTCCCTTGAGGCCAGAAATTGAGGACAATGAGATTGTCATGGATGCATCTCATCCAACATGTGCAGAAGCTCGGGAGGAGAGAGAGAGAGAGAGAGAGAGAGAGAGAGAGAGAGAGAGAGAGAGATCAAAGGCTGCAAAAGCAGCAAAGACAGCTAGTGCACCAGATGCTTCGACTGTGATGCTCAATACCAAGAAAGATCAACTCAGTTATCTGCTTGAGGCTACTGTGAGGATTGAGAAGGGCTTGGCCACCCTGACTCAGAATCAAGAGAGTCTTGAGAGGATCATAGACAAAATTCCATGATCTAGATGTGAAGGTCATAGAGATTCAGACCACCGTGGAGAAGCTCCAGGAAGAAGTTGAGGACAGGAATGACAGACCTATGAAAGGACAAGTGCTCCCTAGGTATTTTGGTAATTAATGTCAACATATCTCTTGTTGGACTAATGCCTTTATCTAGTATATTTCATATAAGTTCAAAAATGGAGTGGCGTGGACAAGAGGATGTGGAACCCCTTCAAAATGCTAAGGACAAAGGATTGGCTCAAGCTCCAAAGCTCAAGACTCTACATTTTATTTTTAGTGATCCAAGATCACATTGAGTCCATAGGAAAAGCCAATACTATTAAAAGGGGATGAGGTGTTGCTTAATAGCTTGCTTGCTCAAAATGCTTAGTGAAATGCTCCAAAAACCCTCAACCACTTTCTCATATCCACATATTTCCAAACCAAAAGTCAAACTTGGCCCAATCGAAACATTCCATCCGGCGCCACCGAGTTCTCTTGACATAGCCACTGCCACAAACCCTAGTCACTTCGGTCTCACCGAGATGGCATTGCAAACTCTCTGTTTCCCTTCGTAACGTTTTGGTCCAATCGAGATGAGCGATTGATCACACCGAGTTAGTAATGTGAACTCTCTGTTTCCCCTTCGTAACGTTTCGGTCTCACCGAGATGAGCGAATCGGTCCCACCGAGTTTGCCTGACCAACTCTCTGGTTAGCTTATTACCAAATTCGGTCTCACCATGTTTGTGTAATCGGTCTCACCGAGATTACGTTGTGCCCTAACCCTAATGAAATCGGTCTCACCGAGTTGACATATCGGTCCCACCAAAATGCCTAACGGTCACATTATGAACTGAATCGGTCTGACCGAGTTTTCTGATTCAGTCCCACCGAGTTTGGTGAATTTTGTGTAACGGTTAGATTTTGTGTGGAGGCTATATATACCCCTCCACCCACTCTTCACTCGTGGAGAAAGCCATCAGAACATGCCTACACTTCCAGCATACATTTTCTAAGAGAGAACCACCTACTCATGTGTTGAGGTCACGATATTCCATTCCAACCACATAAATCTTGATCTCTAGCCTTCTCCAAGTTGCTTTCCACTCAAATCATCTTTCCACCAAATCCAAATCTGTGAAAGAGAGTTGAGTGTTGGGGGGACTATCATTTGAAGCACAAGAGCAAGGAGTTCATCATCAAAACACCATCTATTACCTTTTGGAGAGTGGTGTCTCCTAGATTGGTTAGGTGTCACTTGGGAGCCTCCGTCAAGATTGTGGAGTTGAACCAAGGAGTTTGTACGGGCAAGGAGATCGCCTACTTCGTGAAGATCTACCCTAGTGAGGCAAGTCCTTCGTGGGCGATGGCCATGGTGGGATAGACAAGGTTACTTCTTCGTGGACCCTTCATGGGTGGAGCCCTCCGTGGACTCGCAAGAACTGCTACCCTTCGTGGGTTGAAGTCTCCATCAACGTGGATGTACGATAGCACCACCTATCGGAACCACGCCAAAAATCTCCGTGTCTCCAATTGCGTTTGCACACTCCAATCCTATCCCTTTACATTCTCGCAAATTGCAGGCTTTACTTTCCGCTGCTTATATGCTCTTGTCATGCTTGCTTGATATGTATTGTGAATGTGTAAACTTGTGCCAATATTCCACCTTAACTTGAAGAATTTAAAAACTACAACGTCTTTGCTAAGAGTCTATTTACCCCCCTCTAGACACCTCTTCTCGATCCTTTCAATTGGTATCAGAGCTTTGGTCTCCATTGCTTTGGTTTAAACACCTTTGGAGGAAGATGGATGAGTCTACGTTGGGGAGTCTTAGAAGTAGAGTTCCTATTCTTCATGGAGAGTACTTTCATGAGTGGAAAAATGAGATGCTTGTGATTTTCAATGAATATCACTTGAACAAGTTTATTACTAGCCCTTGTGCACCTCATGTTGATCCTTTGTATCCTACCCTTGATGAGTCTATTGACATGATTCGCAACCTTAGAACTGTTAATCTTATCACTAGAGGTTTTCCTACTCTTGATTGTGCCTACACTATATGGAGATTCCTTGAGGAACAATTTCCAAACTATTCCTTGAAAAACTTAGACGAGCTTCTTCATAAGTCTATTGCTTTGACTAAGATGAGTCCTAATGATCCTAAGTATGGTGATTGTTTGTTTGAGCTTCGTGATCTTATGCGTGCCAAAGGAGATGTTGGAATCATTAGCAATATCATTTCCGAAGTCATTAGAATCCATAAAGATGCACATTGTTATGGTCATAAATCTAATGAATCACCCTCTCTAGGAATTGATCCATCACAAGACGATGTTGAACATGGATACTATGATGAGGATGATGATAGTGACTTCAATCTCGATGAGTCTATGAGACACTTTGTGATGCGGAGCATCCTACGATCATCCCCATGTACACTCGAGCATACGCCATTGGACCTAAGGTGGACTCGCTCCTTTCCGAATCTTCCCTTTCCGCATGTAAGACATGGATGCTACTTCAAGCGCGGACCTTGTGCATACTTAGGTACACCCGAGGAGACCATGGAGAGCCCAAGGACCAAGGCCAAGTGTGCGCGGGAGCGAAGGAAGGAGAAGGAAGAAGAGCCAGCTGCTACAACAGCCGGACATCCGGACGTGTCCCAGAAATCCGGCCCCTGCCCCGGAAATCCGGCATCGGCTATCCAGAGAGCACCACAAAGGACCAGCACAGCCCGGACATCCGGCCATCACCCCGGACATCCGGCCCCGCCTATCCAGAGAGCACAGGAGCGCGCAAGTCTACCCCGGACATCCGGCTCCTCGCGAACCGCCAGACATCCGGCCCCCTGCCCGGACATCCGGTTCCCCTACGTAGATGTGGGCCGAGAGCCCATGTAAACTCTCTCCCACTTACCCCTTCGTGGCCCTAGACTATATATACTCCCCCACCTCCTCCTAGTTAGGGTCAGCGTTGGTTTAGCTAATTTGTGAGATAGAGCTTTGCTCATCCATACGGATCTACTCCACGAGAGAGACCGTGGCCCCTCTACGGAGAAGATCACCTTGGATTCAAGACCCCCTCTTGGGTGGTCCCATCAAGACCTCCTCTAGGAGAAGAACATGTTACCCTTTGTATCGTCCTTTGTTGATCATGGATCTTGTATCTCCTCTCGTGTTTCGAGGATCTAGCATATGTGTGACTATATCTTGTTGGTTTGAGAGTTTCTCTTGTGTTTCCCCGTGTGTTCTTCGTGTTCTTAGTTGGGATCCGCTCCTTTCATGAAAGATCGGCCGTATAGGGTTCCACCCTACATCATCGTGGTATCATGAGCCACGTTGATCATGATTTCGGAGCCCCCTCTCTTTGTTTTCTATCCTTGTTTTGTTGATTTTGTCCCTAATTCAAAAAATCCCCATCAAAAATAGCCCCAAATGTTTTTTGTGATTTGTTGGTGTGATGAAGTTTTTTTGGACTTGATCCATGGATTTGCTTTGTTACTAGTGGATCTAGCTTTCCCCCAATTTTACCCACTTTCCATCCACGAAACCTCCGCAATTTTGCCCCCGAAATCATCAATTTTCGCCCCCAAAATCGATTTCCCTGAGTTCATCCTTGGATTTGGAGCCCGGACATCCGGCCCGTAGCCCCGGACATCTGGGCCCCCGGACATCCGGCCAGTGGCCCGGACATCCGGCTTGTGGAGCGCAATTTCATGCGCGGTTTTGGACATCAGGTCCCGGATTTCCGGCCAAACCCCCGGATGTCCCGCCCCTGGCATTTCAGCCTTTCCCGTTTCACCATTTTGACCATAACTAATTCATCTGGAGTCCGATTTGACATTCTTTAGCTCGTTTTGAAGCTCTTGACATCCCCCATCCCACAAAAATACTACCATCACCATTTAACTCCATCAAAATTTTGGAACTTTGGCATCTTTGCCTAGGGCATCCACCACATCATCCGCATAACCACCACCGACTTCCGCAACCTAACCCTTTTTGTTCGCCATTTCAATTGTGGTTGTTTGAGTTGTGATTCTAGTCTTCTAAGGTGTTTTGGCTACTTAGGGATGATTTCTTCTTCATCAACCACCACCATAACTTCCGCATAGGCTTGCCCACCATACACTTCTGCCACCCCAACTTAACCCAATTTTGTTTGTGTTGTGGGTTGTGTCTCCTAAGGTGTTTTGGCTACTTAGGGACCGTGCTTTCAACTACGACACCGTGTATAGCCCATCATACCATTCCACCACCATAACACATTTTGATCGGGTTCCACCAATACTTCCGCAACCACCACCGCTTTCCGCTACCACCATTTGACATTTGCCTTTGGAGATTTTGAGTTCGCGGTTTTTCCGTTTCCTAACGTGTTTCGGCTAATTAGGAACGGGTCGACATCGACAACACCGCCGCTCATCATCGACACGGACGGTAACCTCGATGACAGCATTGTATATTCACCTTGCAATTGCATTGTTAACCCCTAGCCCATTTTGCGTAACTTACCAATCGAGACTAGCCATTTGAGTATTGCCGGCAACGTTACTGTCAGGACCCCGATTCCAAGTCACATCGACCTAGCCGGTAACACCTCATATCACTTTGCGGCCTCACGCACGGTATTCCCACGGGTGTCGCCTTACCATGGCCCGGGACCGTTTGCGCCTTTTGGCTCACGTATATGATAGTGTCGCTAGCATCCATATGACAAAGAACCCGGGCCGACATGGCTAGTCGTGAACCCAAAGCGGCGCTAACCCATGGGGACAGGCATACATGAATCACATCGAGCATGTCGGTCATCAACGTATGAATTCGGGCTGTAGCACTGGCTAACAGGACTCCGGTATCCCGGCTGTAGCAGGCTAGGCAGGACTCGAATATCACCACGTGACATGTACCCGAAGGGACAGACTCAGGAACGAAGTGAAACACATGCCGTCCAGTCAAGTGTCCATGCAGTAGTGCTGGGCTAGCAGGACTCAGTTGAACCGGGCTGTAGCGGACTACTATCGCTCTTAAGCACGTGTCTACATTTCCCCATATTAGTGGATGCCTAGGATTAACAACTAGTTTGTCGGATCCCACTCATACCAAGCATTTCAATCATACACGCATAATATGCCCGATATGAGTACATACAACATGGCATCACAACAAAACTCTACAACTCAAAGTACTTTATTTAAGAGGCTCGAGGAGCCATACATAACATATCCATACAGGTAGGGTCACATGACCCAACACTCAAGTCATACAAACATACAAGCACATGCGAAGCAAACTGGTCTGAGTACGACTCTAAAAAGAAAGAAAGCTTGTTGAAGCCCTTCTATCTACAAAGTGGCCCTTCACAAGCCTTGGATCACCACCAGGTGGCTAGTTCACTAAATCGATGTCAAGGTCTACATAAAACCCATCGGAGGGGGCGGTGTTGTCGTCTGAAAACATTAATTAAGCAAACATGAGTACGGAGGTACTCAAGAAGTCTTACAATGTAATCCTATCATACATGCACATTCTCAAGAAGGTAGTGGAGTTATTGCAGCAAGCCAGCTTTGACTCTTGGCTAAGCTATCCCACGTGACACCACTTGAAAAGCATTTGTCGCTTTACGAGTCCACTAATCACCATCACAATACTCCACCGTGGATCCTCTCTTGTCAACCTACGAGAGGCTATCCGCGGCACTCACACTTATCTTGAGGCTTTTAGTAGTATCCATTTACTTGTCTATGAACTGTATAGGTGACCAAGTAGTCCTTTATCATGGACGCCCTATTCGAATAGTTTTATACCCCGCAGGGTGTACTTCTTCACACACGCTCACCACTTACCGCCGTTTACACGACATGTACTCGGCAACCTTCAAGCGGAAGCCCAACGTGGGTGTCGGCCACGACCGACTAAACACACGAGTCCCGAGTCCAGGTTTATCGCCTATTCGGGTTCCATCCGCATGAGTCCGCCGAGGTTTCCACTAACGGCCCCGAACGATGTGTGCAGGGTTCCCGAGACACCAAACAGGCGAATCGGTACACCGGCCACGTGCCTACCGCAATGTAACCCACCCCTAAGGTCAGCGCTGCGTGCCCCCAAAGATGCTACAAACACCGAAACTACTTGCAACTCCCGGACCGAGGACAAGAGTGGTTAATAAGTCGAGAGGGTCAATTAAGGATCCCAATGCGTGGTAGTAGCTAAGTCTTAAATCACACACACAGATCTCGGTTCTTAGGGGCGGCTTCAATGAAACAACCCACCATGTACTCCTACATGGCCTCTCATCGATACCTTTACCAAAACGTGTTCAACACTTTCACTCTCGAACCCGACACAACCTTTCACTCCAGTTCATCATCCCGATGAGCGTAGCTGACACAACTCTCAGCATAGCAAGCATAGCATGGTAGGAATCACAAACATGGCTCAATCAACTCCTACACATACTAGTGGGTTTCATCTAATTACTGTGGCAATGACAGGTCATGCAAAGGAAGTGGGTTCAACTACCGCAACACACAATAGTTTGAATCGCGTTGTCTTAATGCAGTAAACAAGAGCAGAAGCGAGAACATGGGTTTGTATCGGAATGATCAATGGGTTGCTTGCCTGATGTAGTGGTGGTAGGATACGGCCCTTCAGACGGATATTCGGGATTATCCTCGGAGGCAGAACCTATCACGAAAGACACACCAAAAATAAACAACATGACAATATGCAACAATATGATGCATGCTATGACATGGCAATATGAACGTGTGTTGGCCTAATGCAAGCTGGAACAAAGAGGGATGAACTCATTTGAATCAAAGATTCAAATGTTAGCTCATTCAACATAGCCATAAAGGTGCATTGTCTTAATCTTCTTAAACATCAAGGTTAACTTGTTCTATCATGCATGAAACCTTTACCAATGGATAGAATGGATTTTTCTGATCATTTTTCATATATAAATCTTTGCATTTGGAGTTACAGATTAATTTCTATGAATTTTTGAAGTTTGAACTATATTCTGGAATTTCCTATAACAGAATAATTCCAGTAATTCATTTACTACGTCAGCAATGCGTCAGGATGACGTCAGAGGTCAATGGGGACGTCCAGGTCAAACTGACCAGTGGGTCCCGCATGTCAGCAATTAACTTAACTACTTAAAATCAGTTTAAACTAACTAAGTTAATTAGCAGGGGGTGGCCCACCTGTCATAGCTTCAGGGGAGTCAACCAGGGCCCGCCCTGGTCAAAGTCAGGGTCGACTACGCCGGCGTTTAGACGTCGGCGAGCCAGACGCTGTGGCGGCGAGTGGTTTTACCGTTCCGGCAACCAAATGAGCCGGAGGGCGTCTAAGTGTAGCTGGAACAACCGCAGCTCTTGGTGGCGTTGGCTGGGTTCGGGTGGCGAAGCGGCGCCGGCGACAACCTTGGCGGCACGGAGTTCGGGTGATGACGAACTCGTGGCTACGGTGTCTTGGTGAGGTGCGTGAAGTGGTGGGTTAGACACTACAGCGGTGCGGTGAGCATGTTAGACACCGAGGGTGACGGTGGATGGCGGGGAGCACGTCGGCGACGAGCTCAAGGGCGTCTGCGGGTGAGCTCCGTCTTGATCGCTATGAGGCTCGGGAGCAAGAAAGGAAAGGAGGGGAGGTAGCTAGGCTCACGGAGAACTCGAGGAGGCAACCGTGCGGTCGGGGACGAGTTGGTGCGTGACGGCGTCGAAGGGGATCTCCGGCGACGGCGGGGTCGGGCGAGGTCGGTGCAGAGGCCTCGGGCAACGCGAGCGCTCGGGGCTCGGCTAGCTTGAAGAAGAGGAGGGCGGCGGAGCTCCTAGACACGACGGGATGGCACGAGGACGACGGAGAGCGCGACTACGGCGACGGTGCGGCTGCGGTGGCGTCGGCCATGGCGTGGGAGAGCGAGGGAGAGGAGCTGGGGAGGAGGAGAGGTGTCTGAGGGCTCGGGGGGAGAGAATGAGAGTGTTCCGTGTCAGCAGCTCGGTGAGGGTAGCGGCGAGGCGGCGGCCAGCTGCGTGGCACGCATGCTGTGCTCGCCGTCGAGCACACCTGCTACTGGCTGCCAAATAAGCAGCTGACTCATTGGCCTTGGCTGGGCTGGGCCAGTGGGCAGTTGGGTGGCGCCAGTAATGTTTTCCATTTCTGTTTCCTTTTCTATTTTCTGTAACTTTGTGGACTTTTTAAAATACCTAGACAACTTCAAAATTCACCAAATCAAGACTGGTCCTTAGTTGGAATAATTCCAACATGGAACATTTTAGTTTGGGATTATTTGGGCATTTGAAATATTTTATATAATTTAAATGCCCAAACTCAAATACTTATGATTTAATTCAAAAACCTTAGGATGACCTAGAAAATTGTGCACCACTTTTGACAGAGGCTCTGAACCAAAGCAAAGGTGATGAGCATTTTAGAAGGGCATTTCAGGTTCATTGAAAATAATTTTAGTAAGCCCTATTTGGATTCAAAAGGGGTTATGTCTTCCCCATTTCACATTTCTGATGAAAGTTAAACATGATGCAACACACTAATGCATGGACTAGCTAGAATGTGACAACTCACCCCCACTCAAAAGAATCTCGTCCCGAGATTTAGGATCCGTCGCGAAAAAGGTGGGATACTCAAGTCGAAGACGATCCTCCCTTTCCCAAGTTGCTTCTTGCTCGGAATGGTTTGACCATTGAACCTTTAGAAACTTGATATTCGGCGTCGAGTGGTACGCTCGGCTTGATCAAGAATACGAACGGGATATTCTCGATAGGTGAGGTTATCTTGGAGATCAAGCGTTTCGTGGTCCACTCCACGGATAGGATCCGAGAAGCAACGCATGAGTTGGGAAACGTGGAAGACATCATGGACTTTGGAAAGATGCAGAGGTAGTTCCAATTGGTAGGCAACTTCTCCTCGTTTGGCAAGAATGTGAAAGGGTCCAATGTAACGAGGGGCCAACTTGCCTTTGATACCGAATCGATGGGTTCCCTTCAAAGGAGTAACCTGAAGGTAAGCCTTCTCGCCAATTTCATAAGCCATAGGCTTATGCTTGCGGTCATAATGGCTCTTTTGACGAGATTGGGATGTTTTCAATTTCTCACGAATAACGCGAACCTGCTCTTCTGCTTCCTGGATCATATCCGGGCCAAAGAGTTGTCTCTCCCCGGTTTCTGACCAGTTAAGAGGCGTTCGACATTTCCGTCCATAAAGAACTTGAAAGGAGCTTTGCCCAAGCTAGCTTGATAACTATTGTTATAAGCGAACTCGGCGAATGGAAGGCATTTCTCCCAATTCATGCCGAAGAGATGATGTAAGCTCGAAGCATACCCTCCAGAATTTGATTGACTCATTCTACTTGACCACTTGATTGAGGATGGAAGGCAATGCTAAAGGAGAGACGAGTTCCCATAGCATTTTGGAAACTTTCCCAAAATCGAGAGGTGAACAGACTTCCACGGTCTGAGTTAATCTCCAATGGAACACCATGAAGAGACACTATTCGAGAGATGTACAAATCAGCTAGCTGACTAGCGGTTGTACTCTCGCGAACGGGTAGGAAGTGGGCTACTTTGGAAAGACGATCGACGACAACGAAGATAGCATTATTCCGTCTCTTGGTCCTGGGAAACCCGGTAATGAAATCCATACCGATTTTATCCCATTTCCATTCGTGAATTTCCAAAGGTTGAGGGTACCAAAGAGCCGTTGATGTTCTGCTTTAACTCGACGACAGACGTCGCAATTAGCAATGTATTGAGCGATTTCTCTCTTCATCCTAGTCCACCAAAACCTCCGGCGTAGGTTTTGATACATTTTAGTGCTACCGGGATGAATGGTGAGAGGAGATTCATGAGCTTCCTTAAGGATCAGTTGCCGTAGCTGTTGTTTCTTGGGAACCACCAAGCGGTTCTCAAAGAAGACAACACCTCGTTCATCTATGGAGAAACACTTAGCAGCTCCGCTTAGCAATGTTCTCCTTGATCCGAGATATTCCTCTATCATACCCGGGCGGTTATGATTTGATCCGTAAGGTTGGGTTTCGCCACCAGGGTGGAAAGGAATCCTCGAGGAACAATGTGAAGATTAAGCTTACCAAATTCCTCGTGGAGAAAAGGTTGACTTTGTTGTAACATCAGATTGTTACAATAAGATTTGCGACTTAGTGCGTCAGCCATGACATTGGGTTTGCCTGGGGTGTAAGATATTCCTAAGTCGTAATCTGTAATCAACTCGACCCAACGTCTTTGCCGGAGATTCAAATCCGGTTGGGTGAAGATATATCTCAGACTTTGGTGATCGGTGTAAATTTCGCATAGCGGTTACCAAGAATGTAATGTCGCCAGGTTTTGAGTGCATGGACCACTGCTGCAAGCTCTAGATCGTGTGTGGGATAGTTATCCTCATGTGGACGCATCTGTCGAGAAGCGTAGGCAATCACATGACGATCTTGCATGAGTATGCAACCTAGTCCTTGTCGCGAGGCGTCGCAATAGATAATAATGTCCTTAGAAAAATCTGGTGGAACAAGTACGGGAGCAGATGTCGAGCGTCTTTTCAGTTCACGAAGCTGAACCCGCCTTGTGGCGCCCATTCGAACTTCTTATCTTTCTTGAGGAGTTCGTTAGAGGCTTAGCAACTTTAGAGAAATTCTCGACGAAGCGGCAATAGCTCGCTAAACCGAGGAAACTCCGAACTTGCTTGACCGATTCTGTGGAGTCCGATCAAGGGCGGCTTGAACTTCGCCGGGATTGACAGCAATGCCCTTACCAGAGATTACATGGCCTAGATAGGTCACTTCTGGTAACCAGAATTCACACTTAGAGAATTTGGCATAAAGGCGGTGCTCTCGAAGTTTCATCAATACTAGCCTTAGATGTTCGGCATGTTCTTCCTCATTCTTGGAGTAGATGAGCATATCATCGAGGTATACGACGAATTTATCCAAATACTCCATGAAGATTGAGTTCATTAACCGAGAGAAGGTGGCTGGAGCATTGGTTAACCCGAAGGACATGACGGTGTACTCGTATTAGCCATAACGAGTAACAAAGGCCGTTTTAGGAATGTCCCCGTTCTTGATTTTGATTTGATGGTAGCCCAACCTCAAATCCATCTTGGAAAAGACTGAGGATCCAACGAGCTGATCATACAGATCGTTGATCCTGGGGAGCGGATACTTGTTCTTGATAGTGACCAAATTGATGTGTCGGTAATCTACAACCATCCGATCCGTTCCATCCTTCTTCTTGACGAAGAGGACGGGGCAAGCCCATGGGGATGAACTAGGACGGATGAAACCCTTTTGCAAGGACTCATCGAGTTGTTTCTTAAGCTCGGCTAGTTCTAGGGGTGCCATCTTATAAGGTCTTCTAGAAATTGGAACGGTTCCGGGAACAAGATCTATCACGAACTCGACATCCCCGCTGTGTGGAACACCTGGCAGTTCTTCTGGAAAGACATCCGGAAAATCACGGACTATCGGAATATCTTCGAGGTCTGGAAGGGGGTTGGCATTTAAGGAGTGAAGCTGACGCTTAGCCACTCGGGTTTAAACATTAATTGTCTTGCCCGAAGGATGGGTGAGTTGAACAGTTCTAGTAGAGCAATCAATCTTAGCGTAATGGGCTGACATCCAGTCCATACCCAAGATGATGTTTATGTTCGAGGACTTGAGAGCTATTAGAGATGCAAGAAAGACTAATCTGTCGACAAGGATTTCATTCCCATGACTTATTCTAGAGGTTTGCCATCTAGAACCAGGAGTTTGAATTTCCATGGAGGTCTGCATGTCACAGAATGTGGTGTTGTGCAATCGAGCATAGCTCTCAGAAATAAATGAATGAGATGCTCCAGTATCAAAAAGAACAGTTGCCGGATGACAATTAACAAGGAGCGTACCGAGGACGACGTTGGGATCCTCATGGGTTTCCTCAGCTGAAACATAGTTGACGTGGCCACGAGCAGTGGCAGCTGGTTTGGCGTAGAGCACCTTTCCTGCTGGCTTACCACGGCCAACAGACTTTCCGATCTGACTGGGGTTGTTCTGGGGACACTCACGGATGTAGTGGCCCGTCTCTCCACACTTGAAACAGGTTATCATATTGGGGCGTGGAGCAGCATTAGCAGCGGGGCCACCATAAGTCTTGGGCGGTACATACTGTTGGTTGGGGCGAGGCGCCTCAAAGGATGGCCTCGGAGTGAATATGGGTGGTAGAGCGGTGCTTGGAATCCAGACCCGGCGCTTCTGAGATCCAGAGCTGGATGAAGAACCAAAGTCACGAGAGTGCTTGCGTTAAGCTTCAAAGTCAGACTGTCCAGTTTCAGCACTGATAGCCTTGTTGACTAACTTCTGGAAGGAGGTGCACTCGTGCAGACGAAGATCACGGCGAAGCTCGGGGCTAAGTCCCTTGCGGAACCTTGCCTGCTTCTTGGTGTCGGTAGAAACCTCTTCAGGAGCATAACATGCTAGATTTCCAAACTCACGACTGTATGCATCCACAGTCAGTCTACCCTGGGTGAAGTTGCAGAACTCTTCCCTCTTACGATCCATGAGACCTTCCGGGATGTGATGCTCACGGAAAGCGACACTGAATTCAGCCCAAGTAGTGATTTGTCCAACCGGGCGCATAGCCTCATAATTCTCCCACCAAAGGCTAGCAGGGCCTTCGAGGTGATAGGCAGCAAAGGTAACCTTATCAGCTTCAACCACGTTGGCAGAACGTAGCTTGTGGGTGATGCTGTGAAGCCAGTCATCCGCATCGAGAGGCTCAACGGAATGTTTGAACTTTGGTGGATACATCTTGACAAAGTCATTGAGTGACACCAGATCATTCCTTGGCTGGCGTGCGGTATTCTGCTCAATCCGCTCCAGCAAGCGATTGGTCTCACGCTTGTTGCGTTCTGCCTCCAACATAACCTCGGCCAAAGAAGGCGGTTGAGGCAGATTGACATTCCTAGTTGCGCTGGCTTCTCCCTGCTCCAGAGCAGCAGGATTGTTGCGGGTGTTGACCATCCTAGGAAACAAAACAACGGTTTAAACCAGGATGGCAGAATTTAGCAAGGAAGTGCGGAATGTAATGGATAATACGGAATGCAGGGATGTTCATCCGTATGACATGGTAATATAGAAACTGCCATATATATACCAACGGTCATACACATCATTCATAGTTTAGTACAAGCCCGACGGAGTACAACTACAGTGAAAGGCGTTACATCTCATCCAAGCATTCCAAACTCCTATACATTATTTTTCTACACTTCCTAATGATACACACTAAGTCATATTCCACAATTCGCGCAGACGGTGGAAATACAACTATTACAATACTAGGGATACTACTAGTAACTCAGACAGCTCCGTAGTAGTCCTCATAAAAGTCACCACCCAAGCTCGAAGCGGAACATGATCATCCGGGAATGTACGATCCTGTGGAGCTTTGGGACCATAGGGACTCGGATGTGGCCGTGGTCCAACAAACGGCGGCAGACGAGGTCCACGAGGAGGGTGATGCCTCCTACCTCACGCCACTCCATAAAATCTGGCAGACCAGCCCGCACAGGTACAAGTCCCTCATTTCCATGTATCCGGCTTGCACGGCAGTGCAAACCGAGTCGAGTGGCCCAAAGTGATCAGAGCGGGCATTAAAGAGCTCCAAACGCAAGGCCCGATTTTCACGGTCCTTGTCTTCCAGCATCTCAGTAGTGGTGCGGAGGAGAGAGTCCTCATGGGATGCATCGCTGTACATACCCTGAAGGTAACCATGCGCCCCAGGGAGGGATGCTGGCATGTAGCAGAATCGGTGTTGCACAAAGAAGGCAATTCGCTCGAATAATAGTCATCATTGAGTAGGCTGCATCCTGCATGGACATCCCAATAGTGATCCCAAGTCCATAAGAACAAAGGAAGCGGTTTAGTAGCTCCGGGATAAGATGGATATATCCCGACCGTGCATGATATTGGCTTTGATTAAAATCTCTAAACTGCTCCTCGACGGTATATTCGGGATACCATCGGTAACGGTCTCGACCATCACCCGAACCAACATGGCCGTGTGACCACACACATCAATGCAACGGGTCGACGAACCACTTGGTTCTGGGAACGGGTGGCCATCTGAAAGCACAGCCACAATGCAAAGACATTAGAATTTCTAGGGAAAATCGGGCAGCATAACATCTGTAAATGCTCAAGAACAGATTTGAGACATTCAAAATCAGATTGCAAAACCCCTCAACAACATCATATCAAGGTTCTGGTCCAACTGATAGCATACTAAAAAGTAGTAGAAACTGAATTGAGGCTGTAACCAACAATCCTATAAGTTACTACAGATTAGTAACACGTGAACCTGATAGAGAGAAGAGAGCCTAGTCCTATACCCACGTAGAATGAGAAGAGGATGTCTCAGATCAGAGGGCATAAGGTAAAGAAGTAAAAGAGCCTTAGTTCCCTCCCACAATCAATTCCCCTACATATAACTAAAGCATTTCTAGACTCGACATCGACCAGTTTGGCTTAGCGAACCTACAGGCAACCTGGCTCTGATGCCAACGCTGTCAGGACCCCGATTCCAAGTCACATCGACCTAGCCGGTAACACCTCATATCACTTTGCGGCCTCACGCACGGTATTCCCACGGGTGTCGCCTTACCATGGCCCGGGACCGTTTACGCCTTTTGGCTCACGTATATGATAGTGTCGCTAGCATCCATATGACAAAGAACCCGGGCCGACATGGCTAGTCGTGAACCCAAAGCGGCGCTAACCCATGGGGACAGGCATACATGAATCACATCGAGCATGTCGGTCATCAACGTATGAATTCGGGCTGTAGCACTGGGCTAACAGGACTCCGGTATCCCGGGCTGTATCAGGCTAGGCAGGACTCCGAATATCATCGCGTGACATTTCCCGAAGAGACAGACATAGGAACGAAGTGAAACACATGCCGCCGATCAAGTGTCCAAGCAGTAGTGCCGGGCTAGCGGGACTCCGGTGAACCGGGCTGTAGCGGACTACTATCGCCCGTAAGCACGAGACTACATTTCCCCATATGAGAGGCTGCCAAGGATAAACAACTAGTTTGTCGGATCCCACTCATACCAAGCATTTCAATCATACACGCAATATGCCCGATATGAGTACATACAACATGGCATCACAACAAAACTCTACAACTCAAAGTACTTTATTTAAGAGGCCCGAGGAGCCATACATAACATATCCATACAGGTAGGGGTCACATGACCCAACACTCAAGTCATACAAACTTACAAGCACATGCGGAAGCAAACTAGTCTGAGTACAGACTCTAAAAGGAAAGAAAGCTTGTTGAAGCCCTTCTATCTACAGTGGCCCTTCACAAGCCTTGGATCACCACCTGGGTGGCTAGTTCACTCGTCGATGTCAAGGTCTACATAAAACCCATCGGAGGGGGCGGTGTTGTCGTCTGAAAACATTAATTAAGCAAACATGAGTACGGAGGTACTCAGCAAGTCTTACAACAGAATCCTATCATACATGCACATTCTCAAGAAGGTAGTGGAGTTATTGCAGCAAGCCAGCTTTGACTCTTGGCTAAGCTATCCTATGTGACACCACTTGAAAAGCATTTGTCGCACACGAGTCCACTAATCACCATCACAATACTCCACCGTGGATCCTCTCTCGTCAACCCACGAGGGGGCCATCCACGGCACTCACACTTATCTTGAGGCTTTTAGTAGTATCCATTTACTTGTCTATGAACTGTATAGGTGACCAAGTAGTCCTTTACATGGACGCGCTATTCGAATAGTTTTATACCCTGCGGTGTACTTCTTCACACACGCTCTCACCACTTACCACCGTTTACGACATGTACTCGGCAACCTTCAAGCGGAAGCCCAACGTGGGTGTCGGCCACGACCTGACTAAACACACGAGTCCCAAGTCCGTGTTTATCGCCTATTCCGGTTCCATCCGCAGGAGTCCGCCGAGGTTTCCACTAACGGCCCCGAACGATGTGTGCGGGGTGCCGAGACACCAAGCAGGCGAATCGGTACACCGACCCACGTGCCTACCGCAACACAACCCACCCCTAAGGTCAGCGTATGCGGCCCCGACATGCTACAAACACCGAAACTACTTGCAACTCCCGGACCGAGGACAAGAGTGGTTAATAAGTCGAGAGGGTCAATTAAGGATCCCAATGCGTGGTAGTAGCTAAGTCTTAAATCACACACACAGATCTCAGTTCTTAGGGACGGCTTCAATGAAACAACCCACCATGTACTCCTACATGGCCTCTCATCGATACCTTTACCAAAACGTGTTCAACACTTTCACTCTCGAACCCGATACAACCTTTCACTGCAGTTCATCATCCCGATGAGCCAGACCTGACACAACTCTAAGCATAGCAAGCATAGCATGGTAGGAATCACAAACATGGCTCAATCAACTCCTACACATACTAGTGGGTTTCATCTAATTCTTTGTGGCAATGACAGGTCATGCAAAGGAAGTGGGTTCAACTACCGCAAGACACAACAGTTTGAATCGCGTTGTCTTAATGCAGTAAACAAGAGCAGAAGCGAGAACATGGGTTTGTATCGGAATGATCAATGGTTTGCTTGCCTGATGTAGTGGTGGTAGGATACTGCCCTTCAGACGGATATTCGGGATTATCCTCGGAGGCAGAACCTATCACGGAAGACACACTGAAAATAAACAACACATGACAATATGCAACAATATGATGCATGCTATGACATGGCAATATGAATGTGTGTTGGCCTAATGCAAGCTGGAACAAAGAGGGATGAACTCATTTGAATCAAAGATTCAAATGTTAGCTCATTCAACATAGCCATAAAGGTGCATTGTCTTAATCTGCTTAAACAGCAAGGTTAACTTGTTCTATCATGCATTCAACCTTTACCAATGGATAGAATGGATTTTTCTGATCATTTTTCATATATAAATCTTTGCATTTGGAGTTACAGATTAATTTCTATGAATTTTTGAAGTTTGAACTATATTCTGGAATTTCCTATAACAGAATAATTCCAGTAATTCATTTACTGCGTCAGCAATGCGTCAGGATGACGTCAGAGGTCAACGGGGACGTCCAGGTCAAACTGACCAGTGGGTCCCGCATGTCAGCAGTTAAGTTAACTAATTAAAATCAGTTTAAACTAACTAAGTTAATTAGCAGGGGGTGGCCCACCTGTCATAGGCTCAGGGGAGTCAACCAGGGCCCGCCCTGGTCAAAGTCAGGGTCGACTACACCGGCGTTTAGCCGCCGGCGAGCCAGACGCGGCGGCGAGAGTGGTTTTGGCCGTTCCGGCAACCAAATGAGCCGCGGAGGGCGTCTAGGTGTAGCTGGGAACAACCCGCAGCTCTTGGTGGCGTTGGCTGGTTTCGGGGTGGCCGGAAACGGCACCGGCGACGACCTTGGCAGGCGCCGGAGTTCGGGTGATGACGAACTCGTGGCTACGGTGTGCGGTGAGGTGCGTGAAGTGGTGGGTTAGACACTACGCGGTGCGGTGAGCATGTTAGACACCGAGGGGTGACCGGTGGATGGCAGGGAGCACGTCGGCGACGAGCTCTGCGGCGGCGCGTGCGGGTGAGCTCCGTGCAGTCGCTATGAGGCTCGGGAGCAAGAAAGGAAAGGAGGGGGAGGTAGCTAGGCTCACGGAGAACTCGAGGAGGCAACCGGTGCTGTCGGGGATGAGTTGGTGCGGCGGTGACGTCGAAGGGGATCTCCGGCGACAGCGGGGTCGGGCGAGGTCGGTGCAGAGGCCTCGGGCCACGCGAGCGCTCGGGGCTCGGCTAGCTTGAAGAAGAGGAGGGCGGCGGAGCTCCTAGACACGACGGGATGGCGCGAGGACGACGGAGAGCGCGACCACTGGCGGCAGTCTTGGCTGCGGTGGCGTCGGCCATGGCGTGGGAGAGCGAGGGAGAGGAGCTGGGGAGGAGGAGAGGTGTCTGAGGGCTCGGGGGGAGAGAATGAGAGTGTTCGACGTCGGCAGCTCGGTGAGGGTAGCGGCGAGGCGGCGGCCAGCTGCATGGCACACATGCTGTGCTCACCGTCGAGCACCTGCGTGTCTGCGTGGCCAAGCCAAGCAGCTCGCTGGCGCGGCAGCTGGGCTGGGCCGGCAGGTGGGCCGGTTGGGTGGCGCCAGGTAATGTTTTCCATTTCTGTTTCCTTTTTCTATTTTCTGTAACTTTGTGGACTTTTTAAAAATACCTAGACAACTTCAAAATTCACCAAACTGCACCTGGTCCTTAGTTGGAATATTTCCAACATGGAACATTTTAGTTTGGGATCATTTGGGCATTTGAAATATTTTATATAATTTAAATGCCCAAACTCAAATACTTATGATTTAATTCAAAAACCTTAGGATGACCTAGAAAATTGTGCACCACTTTTGACAGAGGCTCTGAACCAAAGCAAAGGTGATGAGCATTTTAGAAGGGCATTTCAGGTTCATTGAAAATAATTTTAGTAAGCCCTATTTGGATTCAAAAGGGGTTCTGGGGGTTCTGTCTTCCCCATTTCACATTTCTGATGAAAGTTAAACATGATGCAACACACTAATGCATGGACTAGCTAGGATGTGACAGTTACTTGTGCACATTACTGATCATAGCTCCCATTGCATAGTTACCATATCATATTGGTATCAACATATGTCAGTGGGGGACGACACCTATGGGATCACTGGAATCCCTTCTACGGTTGCGGGGCGCGGGGATCGTGAGAAGAGCGGGACCAGCAGACAACACAAAGGGATTTTACCCAGGTTTGGGCCGCGAGGATGTGTAAAACCCTAGTCCTGCTTTGGTGGATGTATTTAGTGTTCTTGAGCTCTCGAACTAGTTCTAGGTGCTATGAGGTTCCAAAGAGCCGAATCCTTTCCCTGGTCGCCTCGGGCCTCCTTTTATAGGGAAAGGGGTCGCCACAGTGGCAAGCAGGAGGTGGAAAGGGTACAGTGATGTAAGTTTATCCCTCGTATTACATGACAAGATCCCTTTAATGTGAGGCTTAGGTGTCCCTTCGCTTTATTGGGGACGGGAGCGAGGCCCGTCCCATCCGTCGCTGCTCCTCCTTGCCTCAACACGCGCCCTGGCCAGCGACACATGCGGTGCCATGTAGGCAGGTAGGCAGCTGAGGTGGTGCGGTGGTGGAGCCTCCACGAAGGATTGTGCCGCCACGCAGGTGCCTGCCCAGCTGGTTGGGTCGGCAGCCGCATGCGAACGGCGGCGAAGACTTATCTGGGGCGGGCCTGGCAGTGGTCCAGCTGGTGCGCTTTGGCGAGGGCCTTGTCGGGTGGCCCGGCAAGAGTCTTGCCGGGTGGCCCGGCAAGGGTCTTGCGGTGGCACGCTGGCCTCCCCAGCAAGGGTCTTGCCGGGTGTCCCAGCAAGGGTCTTGTCATGGCGCGCTGGCCTCCCAGGCAAGGGTCTTGCCGGGGGTCTTGTGGGTTTCTTCGGTGAGGATGGTTGCCTTCTTATCCTCATTTGATCTTGAGCAGTCTATGTGTTCACAAAGATCTGCATGCCACCACGGAGGTGCCTCCCGAGCCCTGTCCCAATGCATTTGTCTGAGCATTGGTGGGCTCAAGGGTCGCTCGCTCGGTTGGCACGGGCGGGCTGCCCCGGCAAGGGTCTTGTCCGGGCGGCTGTGGCTGCTCTAGCAAGGGTCCTTGCCGGGAAACCTGCTTCGCCCATCCGATCCTTATGGCCTTGGTCCTTGTCGCTGCTTCATTTGTCTTCATGGCTTTGGCTCCTCTCCAGCTCCCCTTTCCTGCCATGTCTATGCGTGGTCGTGGCGGGAGGCTCTGACTGCCCGTGCACAAGTAAAGGGGTCAAAAGCAGAGCCCCTACTTTTGTACACCGGTCAGAGCCCCGGGCCTGGGCCACACATAAACGCAGCACGTTGTTGGGCCTGGCCCAGAATGGTGTGCGGGCAGTTGGGGCGGATTTTTACCGCGGCCACTGTTCCGTCCGCTGCGCTTCCCCATGACCCATGTTGAATGCGCAGTGTGGGGGTCGTGCGTGCGCGCATGATGGAAGCATGTTGGCGTCACCTTGTGGTGGACAGTAAAGAGGCGGCTTGCATGTCTCTTTGAAACCGTAGGGGCGCCTCCCATTTACTGCCCTCGCTCGAGAACCGTCGTTCCACGTGTCCCACTGCGCCCGCCCCTTGCGCCACGTTCGCCACATGCATAACGCAGAGCCAGTGACAGGCGCACGGGACGTGGGTAGTCGCGCGCATGCGGGTCGATTCCCATGTGCCTTCAATGGAGCGGGAGGGGGGCGGTCGACGGCCCCGCTTGCTGTCACTTCAGGAAGTCGGATTGGCCGAGAGGGCGCGGCCGAACCCTGCCCCCGCCCCTTTATAAAGAGGGGAGCGGGAGGAGCGGTGCCCCTCAATCTTTCACCACCCGGCTCTCTCAATTCCTGCTTCCTTTCTTCTCCTGCCATGGCGAGGGGGCGTGGCGAAGCTTCATCGGTGGCGGCGAGGGTTTCGGCCAGACAGCGCGTCGCTCCTCCCCAAGATCTCGTAGCGGCGGAGCCGGCCGCTAGAGGGAGGGGAAGGGGGCGAGGTCGAGGCCGTCGCGGTGCTCGAGGGAGAGGAGGACGGGGCGGCAGACCGGCCTCGCCTCCCCCAGCAGCCCCTCCTCCGATGGAGGGCCACGCCGGGGACAACCCCTGCAAATTCTTCGTCAGGCTGCGCCGTCCACCGCGTCGTCACTTTTGCCTCCCGACCCCATTTGCGCGGGAGATGGAGCTGGATCCACCGCAAGCGCTGCGGCTACACATGAGGGGTTGTGGGAACAACGGCACATGGGTCGACGTCGAGTTCCCCGCCCCTCACGTCATGTATCTTCATCGAGGGTGGAAGACCTTCGCTCGCCTCCACAGCTTGACGGATGGGCTCGCTCTCCATTTCAAACTAATGGAGGGCGGCCTTCTCTCCGTCAAAATCTTCGGGCACTTCGGGACCCGCGTGAGGTGCTGCGTGGAGAGCTCTTCTGATGATGAAGATTCCTCCTCGAGCGAGAGTGACGAGGAGGACAACGGCAGCGACGGCGAGGCCAGCGGGCGGCAGGATGACGGGTCCGACTAGGCGTCGGGCGCCGCTCCGGGCGGCACCGGTGACCCCATCATCCGTGTCGCCGGCTCCTTGAACTTCTCGGGGTCGTCTCCTTGGGCGGCTGGCGTTGGGAGGCTGCGGAAGAGGAAGAGGGCGGGTGGCAAGGCCGTCAAGTCGGAGTACGCGGGCACCGACGCCTTCGTCGCGTACTGACGTCCTGCCGCCTCGTCTTCGAGCTCTGCATCGGCCGCTGCCATCACCATCCAGCCCTTGGACGGCCACCAATATATTCTCTTGGTGTCTTTTGCCACCCGTAGCTCGCCTAGGCGCCCCTTTTGCCCTCCTGCTTTTCTTGTTCCATTTCCTTAGGAGAGGGACAAGAATGGGATTACGGGCACCTTATCTCTTTTTAGTTTGTAAGCCTTCGGGCCTTAGTAGAATTTAAAGCTTGTAATCCCATTGCTCATGTTTTTCATTTCGTATGAACTGTACCTGTACGTGATGTTTTTTTATGAAAAGGGATGTTTGCCGGGATTTCCGTTCGCGGGAGGAACCCACGGCAAGGAGCGAGTCCTTGTTATCTTTAAGACAAACGTTTTCTCACCCGGCAACAGGCCTTGCCGTTTCCCCACTTCGCTCGACCTTTCTCACGCTCTTGGTGGACGCAGGGATGAGGTGGGCTTAGGCCCCCCGTTCCTTTTCTTTGCTGCCGCGGCTACGACCAAATCCAGACCCAGGGGATAATCCTCGGGTGCCGAGAAGGGGGAGCACGGTAGCTCAGTGATAGAACGGGGTTTCATGTATCCCAGTCCATAATGAAATGCATGATAGAGGATAAAGGACTTATCTGGATCTGCAGCCCCCGGCGATCTTGGCTTGCCACGGAGGGACCCTTGTTCTTGCAGCCCCCGGCAACTCTGGCTTGCCGGGGCCCGGGCGCCGATCTGTTCCTTTTCTTCCAAAACAGCTCGACAAGAATACTTACGTGCCCTGCGAACCAAAGGAGACAGAGAAAAACAGAGAGACACGCACTCGACCTCTAAGCTAGGGGTTAGCCGCCGCTAAGCACTATCAACCCTAACCAAGGAAGAGACTCAACCTAGCATGCATGCAATAACTTAGGGCGCCAGCGCTTCGTTTATTTATGCTCAGGGTCTGCGCCTGGCTTTGTACAAAGGGTTACATGCCTTGCCGACAAGGCTTGTACAAAAGGGTGGCTCGCCGGGAGGCCCGGCAGCCGCGCCTTATGGGTAAAACTTGCGAAGATGCTCGATGTTCTAGGAGTTACTCACTGGGATGGCATCTTCGGTCTCCAGCCGAACTGCGCCGGGCCTGGTGACTCATGTTACCCGATAAGGGCCTTCCCACTTCGGCATCAACTTGTTGGAATTCTTGGCCGACCGAACGTGTCGAAGAACAAGGTCGCCTTCCTCAAAACTCCGGGCATGAACCTTGCGGCTAAGGTAACAGCGCAAGGCTTGCTGGTAGCGTGCTGCTCTCACAGCCACCCGGAGACGATCTTCCTCAAGGAGCGTCGCGTCATCTTGCCGCAATCGCTCTTGCTCAAGCTCATCATAAGATAGCACTCGAGGAGACCCGTATATCAGTTCCGTGGGGAGAACTGCTTCTGCCCCGTAAACCAAGGCAAAGGGTGTATGGCCGGTGGCTCGATTTGGCCTCGTTCTGATCGACCAAAGAACCGCCCGCAACTCATCAATCCAGCGCCTCCCGCTTTTGCGCAGTCTGTCAAAAGTCCTTGTCCTCAACCCTCGCAGGACCTCAGCATTTGCTCTTTCTGCTTGGCCGTTGCTCCGTGGATGTGCCACGGAAGCAAAACAAACCCTGCTGCCGAGATCCTCAATGTACTGCATGAAGGCGTGGCTTGTGAACTGTGTGCCGTTGTCGGTGATGATCCTGTTGGGCACCCAAAAAACGGCACACTGGTCCTTTGAAGAACTTGATGGCTAATTGTGATGTCGCCTTCCTTACAGCTTCCACTTCTGGCCACTTTGTGAACTTGTCGATTGTGACGTACAAGTACTCAAAGCCCCCGACGACACGGGGGAAAGGGCCCAGTATGTCGAGCCCCAGACCGAGAAGGGCCAGGAGAGAGGGATGGTTTGGAGGGCTTGAGCTGGTTGATGAAGCTTCTTCGAATGGAACTTGCATGCTTCACACTTGGTTACTAGTGTAAATGCATCCTCGGAGGGCGGTGGGCCAGAAGAAACCTTGCCGGAAGGACTTGCCGGCAAGGGCCCTCGACCCTATGTGGGAGCCACATATGCCTCCATGTATCTCCGCCAACAGCTTTAGTCCTTTCTCTCGAGAGATGCACATCAATTTCACCCCATTCGGTCTTCTTCTGTATAATACGATGTCAACGAATTGGTACAGAGCAGACCGGCGGGCTACTCTTTCTGCTTCTTCCTGCTCCTCAGGAAGCTCTCCTTTGAAGGAATTGGGCGGTGTCTTTGTGCCCATGCCGGAGCCTGTGGCTCGACGACAAGGACCAAAGGCATCTCTTCTACCACGGGAGCGGCCACCTCCACGGCCATGACCTGAGGTCCTGCCGGAGTCGGTTGCCCTGTGGCAGGATCGGCATCCATGGCAACATCTTCGCCGGCGGCTCCGGGGAGCTTGGTGGGGAAGTACTTGCCGGGGCCTAGCTTCCTCCGCTTGTTCTCCCCGGTCGATGGTTCAACGGATGGCTGGGTTAACTGAAGCACAAAAGTACCTGGTTCCACAGGTAACTTGAGGGCAGCGCGTTTTGACAGGTAGTCGGCGATGTCGTTCTCCGCCCGAGGGATATGCTCCACTTGTATACCGTCAAAGTGCTCCTCCAGTTTCCGCACCTCATCTATGTAAGCTTCCATCAACGGGCTTTGATAGTCTTTGTTGATCTGCCTGACGACGAGCTGTGAGTCACCCCTGACGATGAGCTTTTTAACTCCGAGGTCTGCCGCGATCCTGAGGCCGGCAAGTAAACCCTCGTACTCGGCGGTGTTGTTGGTTGACATCTCCCGGGGGAAGTGCATCTGGACGACATACTTGAGGTGCTCTCCGGTGGGCGCGACAAGCAGCACACCAGCACCGGCGCCTTGCAGCGATAAGGCACCATCAAAGTACATGATCCAGTTGCGACTCATTTCCTTGCCGGGGAGAGTGGTCTCCTATACCTCTTCGTCGGGCGTCGAGGTCCATTCTGCAACGAACTCCGCCAAGACTCTACTCTAAATTGTCGAGGTACTCTCGAACCTCAAACCGAAACTCAACAGCTCCAGGGCCCATTCCACAATCCTCCCTGTTGCATTTGGGTTATGCAGTATCCGTTGCAACGGGAGGCGGGTGACCACCGTGATCTCGTGCGCTTGGAAGTAATGGTGCAGCTTCCTCGAAGCCATAAGGAGGCCAAAGAGAAGCTTTTGTACACCTGAGTACCTCGACCTAGCCCCCTGCAAAAGGGAGCTGACGAAGTAAACTGGGTGCTGCACCATTTTCTTCTTCTGTGCTTCTTCACCTGGTCGCGTAGGTCCCGTCGCACGGGGGCCAGTCTTGTCGGGGCTGAACCTTGCCGGGGGCTCAGCCTTGCCGAGGCTGAGCCCTGCCGAGAAGGGTTCTGGCCCGCCAACCATCGACTCTGTCGCTGCCACTGTCTCCTCATCAACCTCTCTCTACGCCACTAGTGCGGCTGAGGGAGTTCCGGACTAGGGGGTGTCCGGATAGCCGAACTATCATTATCGGCCGGACTCCAAGACTATGAATATACAAGATTGAAGACTTCGTCCCGTGTCCGGATGGGACTTTCCTTGGCGTGGAAGGCAAGCTTGGCAATACAGATATGTAGATCTCCTACCTTTATAACCGACTTTGTGTAACCCTAGCCCTCTCCGGTGTCTATATAAACCGGATGGCTTTAGTCCATAGGACGAACAACAATCATACCATAGGCTAGCTTCTAGGGTTTAGCCTCTTTGATCTCGTGGTAGATCCACTCTTGTAACACACATCATCAATATTAATCAAGCAGGACGTAGGGTTTTACCTCCATCAAGAGGGCCCGAACCTGGGTAAAACATCGTGTCCCTTGTCTCCTGTTACCATCCGCCTAGACGCACAGTTCGGCACCCCCTACCCAAGATCCGCCGGTTTTGACACCGACATTGGTGCTTTCATTGAGAGTTCCTCTGTGTCGTCGCCGTCAGGTAGGATGCCTCATCTCGTCTTTAAAGACGATCCTATCGCCAAAGGAGCCTTTGGCCGCTGGCTAGACTCTTGACTAGGTGGTTTTCTTATGACCGTCATCCGGCCATCATACCGACGATGACCTCTCGAGTCATCGAAACCAATCTCCAGGTTAGTTCGGAACTTGCCGAACAGTTAGATCCGATCGATCTCTCCTCCATAAGCGAGCTCTTGGATCGCATCGCCGCCCTGGGAGTCGCCACAGACTACGACCGGATCGGGCCTAAAACCGATCTGAGAGATCAACTCTCCCTGTGCTACCCATCATGTTGCTGTGATAGAGCAGCAATGCGGCGATTCTTCTTGTATCTTAAGGACTAGTTACGTCCGGATTCCCAATCCCTCGTGCGATTCCCTTGAGAGGGATGGATGTCGATCAAGCCCCGAACTTAAAGTCGGTGGTGGGTTGGACTCATGGGATAACACTCAAAAATCCAAACTTCCAAGTTCAGAAACTTCTCGGCCCCTGAGTCCTAAATTGGACGGGGTTCCGGATCTAGTTCCACCCGCCCACCCAAACATTAGCGATCTCTCTCGAATTTGGCAAGAGCCCGCTGAAACAGTACATCATTACTGGGCCAGATTCCTCCTGGTTATGAACAGGATAAAGGACTGCCGGGAGGAGGACGCAATCCCAATTTTCTGCAATAATTGCACGGACAAGGGAATCCTAAACGCCATAAGTCGTCGCGAAATTACACGCTTTACTGACTTGGTGACCATAGTACAAAAGTACTGTGCGATGGAGAGCGCCTGGAAAACCGAAAGTAAATTTTGGGATAATCCGGTCCCGAATACATCCCTAGTCTGAAACAAAAGGGTGCATCATTATCAAGCACCCGATTTGAATACCAAAAAACCAAAAGCCCCTAAAGGGTACGGAACCGTACTGGAGGGTTGGCTCAACGGACCCTGCAAAATCCACAGTACGGAGGGCGCCACTCAAACACACAGCCTTCGAGCGTGTTGGATACTACGGCAGGTGGCCAAAAGTGGCGTAGGCTTTTTAGCCCCGGGCGACCAACCCAAAGAAGACCGAAGACGGGTATTAATAGTCTTGAGACTTTCGCATCAAATAACATGCGGAAAGCGAACAATCCGCAGCCTCGCCAAGTCTACCAAGTAGCAACAACAAATCCATGGAGCGACACGGCTATCACCTTCAACGCCAAATGACGAACCTAAATTCCGAACAGCTAGAGCACCAGCCGCATTGGTCCTCGGTCCGATAGTGGACGGTTTCCGTCTTACTAAGGTACTCATGGATGGCGGCAGCGGATTAAACCTCATCTATGAGGAAACCCTTCAAAAATGGAAATTGATCGAGCCGCATTAAGCGCAAAGCAGCACAACCTTCAGAGGGATAATCCCTAGTCGAGAAGTACGTTGCACAGAAAAATCACACTAGATGTAGTGTTCGCTCACCGGACAATTACAGGTCCGAGGAGGTCATGTTCCAAGTGGCCCCATTCGGCGCCGGATATCACGCTTTGTTAGGGCGAGAGGCATTCACAATCTTCCAAGCTATACCCCACTACGGGTACATGAAGCTCAAAATGCCCGGACCCAATGGGATAATCACTCTCGCCGATGATCCGGATCTGACACTCCGCTGAAAATAAGACAGCCGCACTGGCCCTAGAGGCATTATCCAAAGCCCTAGCGGCAGAGGAACTAACTACGCTGCGCTCCACGATGGATAGGGACGATGTGATACTCGATAAGAGGTTCAAGTCCACCTCTTTTAAACCAGCAGACGAAATAGTCAAATTTCGGGTCCATCCAACGGACCCAACAAAGACGGCCTCCATTGGGGCACAATTAAGTCCTGATGTCGAAGTCAAGACTACGAGAATTCCTTCGAAAATTGAGACATTTTTCACGGCACCCTTCAGACATGCCAGAATCCCACGCAGTTGGCAGAGCACAGCCTAAATATCCTAAAAGGATTCAAGCCGATCAAACAAGCTCTTGGCGATTTTCCGAACCCAAAAGACAGGCAATGGGAGAGGAGCTAGCCAAACTCTTAGAAGCCGGATTCATCGGAGATATAAAACATCCGGACTGGCTAGCCAATCTAGTAATGGTACCAAAAAGGACAAATCCTGGCGCCTGCGTCGATTTTAAAGACCTTAACAAGGCCTGTCCAAAGGACCCTTTCCTCCCTCGCATCGACCAAATCATCGATGCTACCGCGAACACGATTCATTGTGCTTCCTCGACGCATACTCCGGATACCATCAAATCAAGATGGCGGAGAAAGATCAGGCCATAACGGCATTCATTACTCCATATGGCCCATTCGCTTCAACACAATGCCCTTCGGACTCAAAAATGCGGCGCAACATATCAGCGCATGATTCAAATATGTCTGGCTACCCAGATAGGCAAAACAGTAGAGGCATACGTAAACGATGTGGTCGTCAAGACCAAACACGTCGGAACTCTAGTAGAAGACTTGAGAGTGACATTCGACAACCTCCGAGCATATGACATTAAGCTCAATCCGGAAAAATGCGTCTTCGGCGTACCAGCCGGAAAGCTCTTGGGCTTCATCGTATCTGGTAGAGGAATTGAAGCAAACCCGGCCAAAATCCGAGCTCTGTCACAATTGGATACTCCAAAAGACCTCAAGCAGATACAAAAACTAACCGGATGCATAGCGGCCTTAAGTCGCTTCATCTCCCGTTTGGGAGAAAAGGCTCTGCCCCTCTACCGCCTCCTCCGGTGCAATCGAACATTTCGAATGGACGGATGCTGCCTGACGGACTCGAACAAATAAAAGCCATCTGGCAACAAATCCGGTTCTGGCGCGCCCAACCTGGGCGAACCTATGATTTTATATATCGCAGCAACACATCAAGTTGTCGGTAGCGGTACTCGTCGTTGAACGAGAAATGTAGGGCACAAATTCCCTCTTCAAAAACCAGTGTACTACGTATCCACCGCTCTAACTCCATGCAAATCCGGTACCCACATTATCAAAAGATAAGCGTGTCACGGTGTTCATGGCATCCCGGAAGCTGCGACACTACTTTCAAGAGTGTTCAATAACGGTGGCCTCCGAAGTACCTCTCAACGATATTATAAACAATCGCGACGCAACGAGCAAGATTGCAAAATGGGCTATCGAGCTCTTACCATTTGACATAACCTACAAACCACGGCGAGATATAAAGTCGCAGGTTTTGGCTGACTTCGTCGCCGAATGGACCAAAGCCGAACTCCCTAAAGAGTACGGCGCGTACTCCAACTGGATCATGCATTTAACGGATCCAAAATGTTGGCTGGCTTGGGGGCTGGCGTCGTCTGACGCGTCTAACCGGAGACACAATCCAATACGTACTTCAAATAATGTACACGGACTCCAACAACGCGGCCGAATACGAGGCCCTTCTACATGGCCTCCGGATGGCAATCTCCATGGGCATTCAACGCCTAGAGGTGCGCGGGGATTCAAACCTCGCAATATCCCAAGTAAAGGGAGACTTTGACGCCAAAGATCCAAAAATGGCAGCTTACCGCAACGCCGTCCTAAAAATGTCAGCTTGGTTCGAAGGACTAGAATTCCACCATGTAGCCCGGGATAATAACCAGGCAGCAGACGTGTTAGCACGCATCGGCGCGAAACGAGACACCATTCCTCCAAACATCTTCCTGGAACGGCTCTTTAAGCCATCCGTATTATGGGAAGAGGAGTGCGGAAATAACAATCCGGAGCCAGCTGCATCACCTAACTCAGACCATTCTGACACAATCGGCAGCTCAGCCAACGAAATAACACCTTCAGCTCACGAAATAATGGCAGTAATTGCCCGTGGACAGAACCATTCCTAGCCTACTTAATGCGGCGGGAACTTCCGAAGACCAAAATGAGGCCCGCTGCATAGTTCGGCGATCTAAAGCCTACAAGGTCCATGAGGGAGAACTTTATAAGAAAAGCACAACCGGAGTCCTTCAAAGGTGTATCCCGAAGAGGAAGGGCGAAATCTTACGGCTGAAATTCACGCCGACTCGGCGGGCACCACGCTTCTGGCCGGCCCCTTGTAGGCAAGGCCTTCCGTCTGAGGATTTTATTGGCCAACAGCCGGGCAGATGCTCGAGATTTAGTCCAACGATGCGTCGGTTGCCAACTCTTTGCTAATCGAGCCACATGCCACCCACCGCCCTCAAAACTATACCCATTACACGGCCGTTCGCGGTGCAGGGGCTTGACATGGTTGGACCCCTTAAAGGGGAACCCACAAGCACAAATACTTATTGGTCATGGTGGACAAATTCACCAAATGGATTGAGGCCAAGCCGGTTAAAACGGCAGAATCCGGACCGGTGATAGACTTCATAACCGGGGTAGTACACCGCTTTGGCGTCCCCCACAGCATCATCACCGATAATGGCACGAACTTCACGGCCGACGAGGTTAAACTCTGGTGCAAAAACATGGGCATCAAGCTCGATTACGCTTCAGTCTATCACCTCCAAACTAACGGTCAAGTCGAACGAGCAAATGGTCTAATCATGAGCGGCATCAAGCCCAGACTAGTGCGGTCCCTCAAGGAATCTAACATGCACTTTGGGTAGAGGAGCTCGACTCCGTACTGGGGGCTGCGGATCATGCCAAACCGAACTACTGGATTCACACCATTTTTCATGGTATACGGCGCAGAGGCAGTTCTGCCCTGCGATATAATTCATGACTCACCTCGTGTGCGCATGTATGAAGAAAGAGAAGCCGAGTTGGATCGGCAGGACAGTTTGGACGCCTTAGAGGAGGAGCGGGACGTGGCAAAGGCTCGTTCCGCATTTTATCAGCAGCAGGCTCGAAGATATCAAAGCAGAGAAGTACGGGCCAAAACTTACAATGTTGGCGAACTTGTTCTACGCTGCCGGACAAGAAAAAGGACAAACTTAAGCCCAAGTGGGAAGGTCCCTTCATCATCGACCAAGTCCTGACCGCGGAGCATACCGTCTCACGTAACGCATCTCGACAACCGACTCGAGCCGAACCCATGGAACGCAGCCCGTCTCCGAAGATTCTACGCTTAACGCCGGACTCCGGGTTCGTCTCACTCCCGTCCACTCTTTTTATATTTTTCTTGTCTCTTGTCCCCTCCTTCTTCCTACTTTCTTTTTCAAACCTTTTATAGGCTGATTTGCGCTTTGTTCGCACACACTTGATGTGCTCACTGCACTCATTATACTTGGGGCTTCTTTAATGAAGCTTATTCATGCGGGCTTCATGCCCAATACATGTGTCATACTTCCGCATATACCTTTTATTCACCATTATATGCATCGATATGACTTAAGTTTTGGCCAAGCTGGGTTGCACGGCTCACTGTGCTTACCCCTACGCTCCCGTTTGTTCGGCTAGGAGGTAAAGGGAGCACCTTTGCGATTGCTACTGCCGGGTCAGCCGATGTGTACCTCAGACTGGGTGAAGCCGAAAGCTAGCATTCTTAAGAGAATATTCGGTCGGTGAATTGAAAGATGATTTATTACTTACTTATTTATCTGCCCCCAGATGCTTTTTACGCTATTTTCGCGATCCGACATTGCACTTTAGGGCATGCCTCCCAGGAAAGGAACCCTTAACGGAACTATTCTCCACGGAAGATGTTTCTTACTAACCATGTAATATAACATAACTAGTTGGGCACTTGTCTGATAAAGCAATTATGACCCCGACGCCTTGTCTCCATGCATGCCCCGGTTCTTTTATAACCATAAGGGTATTCGTACACACTCCGGACTGTTGGGTCCCGAGGTTGAAGCGAAACGGTCCGCAAAGACAAACGATCTACAATCCGGCTAGAAGGCATTTTTCATGTCATTTCAAATTACATCGTCAAATCGACTGATTGTACTCCTCCTCAATCCCATCTAACAGGCTGTCTAATTTACAGTCCTGTTGGGAATATTTCATGCCGATTCTACTTGGCCGTACATCAAGCTCACAGGGATCTCCTTCCCATCAGGCCCCGCAGGTCCGACCTCGGCCATGTGGTTTGGGTCAGCCATCGGGTAACGTGTCTTCACCATGGCCTAGGCTTCCCTGGCACCCTGACGGCAGGCCGATATCTTCCACAAACGGAGGCGTCGCCGTGCTCCCTGAAGCTTCTCAGCAAGCTCACCAAGGCCCTCGGGTAGGGAGACGGATGGCCATAAAGCATGAACGATGCCACTCGCCGCTGCCGAACACGTTCGAGCAATTGCACCAGCTCGGGAAGTTGGTCACCCATTGACTCAGGCATTTCCTCCATGAGGCGACACAGTGAGCACACCTAAAGACATATTTACGTCAATCGACTTCTTGGCGAATTCTTCTTTTCAAAGGAATTTGTTCAAGCACTTACTGTAAATGCCGCGACGAAGCCGCTGATTCTCCTTCATGGAGCCAGACAGCTGGGCCCGAACACCTTTCAGCTCTTCTCCTCGCTGGGTGTGGGCATCTTGGAGCTTGTTTCTCTCCTGCTGCACCTTCATAAGCACCCTCTCGCCTTTAGGCCTTTAGCCGATGGCTGTTGCTTGTCCGGATCTAGTCCGGCGCCCTCTGCAATATTATTGTCAGATTCACGCCGCACTTTGTTAAATAATTATCTTTTCAAAGTACATCTTACCAGTGGGGGTCTCTGTGGCTCCCCCATGCAGCGGCCAGTGCGGACTCAAGTTGGGCCTTGCACTCTTGGAGCTCCTGGGACAGATGGGCATTCTTCTCCGTAAGATCCTGCATAATAATTGATCCTTAAATCAGTTATTTCAACTATTTTAAGTCTCGGGGGCTACTGGCATATATAAACTCTTAAAATTATTTACCCGTATGTCTTTCACATACTGCTCCATGGCTCTGGTTAACCCATCTTGAGCGGCACGGAGGTGCGCGTTTCCCGCAGCAAAGGCATTTAACGCCTCCGGGGAGAGACACGCGTCACGAAGAACTGTCCGGCGACGCCTATGATTCATGGCGCTCTCCACCTTAGACCGGGTGGCGGACAGCCTGTCGGCATCTTCCGTCGGAGGAGCGTTCGACTCACGCCTTGTATTCGCCTCCCCTCCCGGACCATGCGTTGGAGCATGGCTGGCGGAGGCTTGATTGGCAACCTCTCCGGACACTGTCCGCGGCGCTCTTCTGGAAAAGTTATGAGCATTAATATACCTCCTAGGGATCCTTCCCTTAAAATAGCGGCGCTCCGTGCGTTCTTGGCAACGCGTTTGATTCGCGTCGTACTCCTCTTCCGCCCGCTGGGCCGGACTGACCCTTGTTGGTCGGCCGCCGCGGGTTCGGTTTCCCGCCTTAAAGGCACCTCCTGCGATACACCATCAGTATGGGATGGTCAGAATTGAGTGTCAAATGATGGTGTCAAGACCTCGGTCGTAGTCACCTGGGAGGCCGGAAACAAACCGGGGTAGTCATCCGTAATGGCGACTAGGGCATTGTCCATGCTACGTTGGTGGAACACCCCGTCAATCAGCTCCACCTTTATGCCCGGATCCTCTTCGGAGGTCGGATCAAGGGATCTTTCCGGATCCTCAGGCTGTGGAGTTAGGCTTCGTATGCCCTCCGCGTCCCGGCGCAGCTCCTGCGTCGAAATCACAGAGTAAGATACTTGACTTTAAAAAAGTATGGATCGGGTAGATGAACATCCGCTTACCCAGCTCCGAGGGTTATTCATAGAAAATCCATTCAACGGATTCTTGCGGAGGAAGTCCTCCTCCTCTCCCTTGTACAAGCCGGACAGGATCTTTGCTAGATCGGCTACCGAGCCCGGCCCTTTGCGGCCATGACGGGTGGCGTCATCTTCCCCGTTGAAATCCCACATAGGGTGGCCCCTATATTGGAGTGGATGCACCCCTCGCGTAATGCAGGTGGCCATGACTCCAATCATGGTCAATCCGGAGTGGGCCAGTAACCTAATCCGGCCCATCAGATAATGGACGCTCATATCATCTTCCCGTTGAGGGCTCCGCGGGCGCCAACTCAGGCGTTTCTTCAAGGGAGCATTGTTGAACTCCGAGAGGCCGATCCAGACTGGATCCGGTAGAGGGGCGTCCTCCATGTAGAACCATTACGAAGGCCAGTCTTCAGACGCCTTCTTCGGGGTGCCGGATAGATATCCGGTCCCGGCGATGCGCCATATTTCGGCTCCGCCCACTTCATATATCGACCCCTCATGAGAACGGGGTACGAGACAAAACAATCTCTTCCACAGGGCAAAATGGGGCTCGATGCCCAAGAACAGCTCGCAAAAAACTACGAAGCCCGCGATGTGCAAAATGGAGGCGGGCGTGAGGTGGTGAAGTTGGAGTCCGTAGAACTCTAGGAGCCCCCGGAGAAACGGATGTATGGGAAATCCGAGTCCCCTTATTAGAAAGGGGACAAAGCATACCCGCTCACCTTTGGAAGGGTTGGGGACGCTCTCCGCCTGCTTTCCACCCTTGTAGGTGGCTAGTCCGGCTCGAACTTGGAAGCATGAAAGCTGGGGAAGATATCCCTCGGTTTGAAGTACCACTAGCTCGCTGTGTGGAACTGAGCATCTCCCCCAATCTCCTGGCTTAGGGCTGGGAGCGTGAGAGGAGGAGCCGTGTCGGCTATCCATGATAGAATGGATTTTTGTGAGAGGCGCTTCAATGAGAACTTGCGGATGGAGGATGGTGTGAGCTGGATCTAGATCCTCGCCTCTCTTATAAATGGCTTTCGTTCGCACGGCTAGGGGGTAAAATGTAAAAATATCCCAGCATTTCGCATTCGTATGACATGTGGAAGAAGACCATTACTGGGCGTAGAAGCCAAGGAGCGCAACATTTATAAGGAAGCCGGACACTATTCGACGGGAACATGAAGTTTGAAGGAGAACCCTCCTTGCAACGCCGAAGACAATATACGCGCCGGACTCGTCGTCGCTGAAGCCCGGTTCGGGGGCTACTGAGGGAGTTCCGGACTAGGGGGTGTCCGGATAGCCGAACTATCACTATCGGCCGGACTCCAAGACTATGAAGATACAAGATTGAAGACTTCGTCCCGTGTCCGGATGGGACTTTCCTTGGCGTGGAAGGCAAGCTTGGCAATACGGATATGTAGATCTCCTACCTTTGTAACCGACTTTGTGTAACCCTAGCCCTCTCCGGTGTCTATATAAACCGGATGGCTTTAGTCCATAGGACGAACAACAATCATACCATAGGCTAGCTTCTAGGGTTTAGCCTCTTCGATCTCGTGGTAGATCCACTCTTGTAACACACATCATCAATATTAATCAAGCAGGACATAGGGTTTTACCTCCATCAAGAGGGCCCGAACCTGGGTAAAACATCGTGTCCCTTGTCTCCTGTTACCATCCGCCTAGACGCACAGTTTGGGACCCCTACCCGAGATCCGCTGGTTTTGACACCGACAGCGGCCCTAACCACCTGGTTCGTTGCCGCTAGATAAATCAGCAATGCTTCTTGTGGTCTGGGCGCAACCAGCACTGGGGTAGAGGAGAGATATTTCTTCAAATCTTGCAGTGCTGCCTCGGCCTCTGGGGTCCACTCCATCGGCCCTGCTTTCTTTAAGATCTTGAAAAAAGGAAGGGCACGCTCCGTGGACTTGGAGATGAGCCGGCTCATGGCAGCAATGCAGCCAGTGAGCCGACGCACATCCTTGATCCATTTGGGTGCCTCAATCTGCTCGATAGCCTTGATCTTATCTGGGTTTGCTTCAATCCCGCACTGGGACACAAAGAACCCGAGAAGCTTGCCGGACGGGACACCGAAGACACACTTCTCAGGGTTCAATTTGAGGTTGATCTTGCGCAGGTTCCCAAATGTTTCCTCCAGATCTTGCACGAGCGTTGCTTTGTCCTTGGTTTTGACTACTATGTCATCCATATAAGCTTCCATATTTCTATGTAGCTGGGGCTCAAAACCAATTTGGACTTCTCTTGCAAAGGTCGAGCCAGCACTCTTCAACCCGAAAGGCATCCGTAAGAAGCAGTACGTACCACATGGGGTGATGAATGCTGTCTTTTCCTCGTCTTCCTTTGTCACGAAGATCTGGTGGTATCCTGAGTAGGCGTCCAGGAACGACAAGAGGTCACACCCAGCCGTGGAGTCAACAATCTGGTCAATGCGCGGCAATGGGAAAGGATCCTTTGGGCAGGCCTTATTGATGTCTGTGTAATAATTACACATCCTCCATTTCCCATTTGCCTTGTGCACCACTACCGGATTGGCCAACCACGTTGGGTGGAGTACTCCTCTCACCAAGCCTGCCGCCTCTAGCTTTCTGATTTCCTCCGTGATGAACTCCTGCCTCTCCAGAATTTGCTTCCTGACCTTACGCTGACGGGCGCGCATGAGGACAGACAGCAAGGTGGTGCTCAATCACCTCCCTGGGAACGCCGGGGATGTCGGAGGCTTGCCATGCAAACACATCAACATTCGCCCGCTAGAAGGCGATGAGCTCGCTTTCCTATTTGCCGTCGAGGGTGGAGCTTATGGTAAAAACTCCCCGCATCTGGCCCTCCTTGACAGGCACCTTCTTGGTCTCTCGTGGCGTGGCTCGACTTCTTGCTCTTGCCGGCGGAGCTCTCGCACGTCCTCAACGGGAGCGCAACACCCGAAGAGGTGCGCTTGCGGAGTGGGTGCTAGGAGTCTTGCCGGTCTTCTCCCCAGGCTCCGTCGGCGGGAGTAGGTACCTTAGCGGCAGCTGCTGCAATCGCTTCCTGGTAGAGTTGGTCGCAGATCAACGATATTTCTTGTCGGAGGGGACGGTGATGATGCTCATCGGCCCGGGCATCTTCAAAGCATGTTGTAGGCGTGGTCTTGAAGCCGCCATGAACTTGGCGATGTCGGGCGGCCGAGGATCCCGTTGTAAGGCAAGGGGATCTCGGCTACATCAAAAACAATCCTCTCCGTCCTGTAGTTCAGCTCGCCTCCGAATGTCACGGGCAGTGTGATCTTTCCCTTTGGCTGGCTCCTCCGCGGGTTAACCCCTTGGAACGTACCCGTTTCCTCGAGGTCTCCATCAGGGATTTGCAGCCTTTTAACCACAATGGGCGAGATCAAGTTCAGGCCGGCCCCGCCATCAACCAATATCTTTGTCACCTTGAGGTTGCAGATTGTTGGTGAAACCAACAATGGCAAGCACCCGACCGCAGTGGTGCGGTCAGGGAGGTCCTCGGTGTCGAAGATGATGGGCGTGCTGGACCATTTCAGCGGCTTCCGTGCGTCAAATGATGGCTCCACCGCTGTGATCTCACGCGCCCACTGCTTGAGTTGGCGGTGGGATGTGTGCAGCGAGGCGCCGCCATCGACGCACATGGCCTCTGTGGCTTTCTGAAACTCGTGGTCGCCGGACTTGCCATCCTCGTCATGATCATCGTCTTCCTGCTTCTTGTCGCGGCCCTGGGCGGGCCTCTCTTGCTGACTCTCCTTGCCGCGGCGGCCTTCTTGGCCGCCATGTTTCTTGCCGGATCCTTCGGCACCATCTGGGCCTTTCTCCTTGTTCCGCCGCTCAAACTCGGCTTTCTGCTTCTCGGCGAGCAGTTCTACCTGCCGGCAGTTTTGGAGGTCGTGGCCCTTGGTGCGGTGGATCTTGCAGTACTGCTTGTCGGAGCCTCCTGGCTTGTTGGCAACCGCCAAGGCCCGACAAGCGTTACACCCGGCAATCTCTTTGCCGGGGTCGCTTGCCTTGGTCTTCTTGGTGGTACCGGTGTCGTCGGATCCCTCAATGGCAAGCACGGCCTTGCCCTTGCGCTTCCTATTACGGCGTCGCCCTTTCTTTGATGGGGTGGCGGTATCGCCAATGGAGTCGGTTTCTGCACCGGCATCTTCACCGGGGTACTTCCTTCCTTCCTCGGCATGAGCGCACTGATCAGCCAGAACATAGAGCTCGGCCACATCCTTAACCTTGTTCATCGCCAGCTCTTCACGCATCTTGCGATTGTGCACGTTTTGATGGAACGCACTGATCACAGCGGCGGGATGAACATTGGGGATGTTGTACTGCACCCGGCTGAACCTTTGGATGTACTTGCGCAGGTTTTCTCCTTCCTTCTAGGGGATGATGTGTAAATCACTCGCCTAGCCATGAGCTTGGTGACCTCCGGTGAAGGCGCCAACAAACTCATGGCACAGATCCGCCCAAGAAGAGATGGAATCCACCGGCAAGTGCATCAACCATGACATAACATTAGGCTTGAGTGCCAACGGGAAGTAGTTGGCAAGAACCTTGTCGTCGCGGGCCCCGGCAACTTGCATCGGGATGGTGTAAATGCTGAGGAACTCCGACGGGTGAGTCTTGCAGTTGTACTTCTCGCCGACGTCGGGTTTGAACGTACGGTGGGAGGGCCACTGGAACTGCCGCAGCTCACGGGTGAAGGCCGGACAACCCACCTCGTGGGTAGGCCACCGTAGCCTCCCGCGCTGGTGGTCGATGGCGGAGCCCCTGCCGCTGTCCGGTTGGCTGGCGTCACGTTGGCGCTCGATCGTAGTTCGAGCGTCCTCGTGAGCCCGCTCCCGAAGGACTTGGCGCTGATCGCGGTTGGTCCGCGGGTCGGACGATGCGATGGAGATATCATCTCGAGCGTCGCCGCGACGGGCCGACGCCCGGGGCGGTCGGGATGGATGTGGGGAGTACACCGTGGCCGCGTCGCCTCCGGCGTGGCCTCCGCTAGCAGGTGGCAGCCCGGCGGAGCGACGGCCGGCGGGTTCCGCCTGCCGCAGCCTGTCGTCGTTGGCGATGTCGACGAGGCTCCGTATGGTGCCCCTCCATTCGTCGAGCTTCTCCGCGGCGGGAGCAAAATCGTGGAGCTGCTGCGCGCGCTAGGGCTTCCGCTGGCGTGGGTGGCGGCGAAAGCTGGGTGGACCGCGATGCGCCTCGACTCCTAACCACGTTAGAAGGAGCTGCATCGCGGCTCCGCAGCCGTTCGCCACCTCCAGCAGCACCTCGGCGCGCATGCTGGCCCTCTCCTTCATGTGAAGGACGCACGGGACTCTTCCTAGGGTGGCGCGCAGGGTCACCAGCAGGGTGACACTTCTCATCATGCACAACCTGAGAGGAGTGCGCCATGGGCGCCGGTGTTGGCGTTTTGGAGATCTCCGTGCCACCGCCTGGCGGGACGGCGGCACCCCTGGAGGGCCCCGCGCCGCCTGCGGGGGACCCGACTCCATCTACGGAGCCCGCGACTGGTGGCTCGCCGCCCGGCGTGCGAATGACACCGCTCGCCAGGTCCGGGCCATCAGGGCGATGTGGATGTTTGCGGGCCGCGCCACGGGTTCTCTCCGCGACCAGCCCGCTGCCGGTCCACGCCGGTACCAACCCGGTCCCGGACGAACCGATCGCCGTGGTCACCTTCTTCTTAGGAGCCATGGTGATGAAGAACAGCTAAGTCAACTGCTGGACCAGATTCTCACAATTCCGCGCCCCCTACCTGGCGCGCCAAAGATGTCAGTGGGGTACGACACCTATCGGATCAATGGAATCCCTTCTACAGTTGCGGGGCACGGGGATCGTGAGAAGAGCGGGACCAGCAGACAACACAAAGGGATTTTACCCAGGTTCAGGCCGCGAGGATGCGTAAAACCCTAGTCCTACTTTGGTGGATGTATTTAGTGTTCTTGAGCTCTCGAACTAGTTCTAGGTGCTGCGAGGTTCCAAAGAGCCGAATCCTTTCCCTGGTCGCCTCGGGCCTCCTTTTATAGGGAAAGGGGTCGCCACAAAGGGCAAGCGGTGAGGTGGAAAGGGTGCAGTCTGCTGCGAGGTTATCCCTCAGACACGGACAAGATCCCTTTAATGTGAGGCTTAGGTGTCCCTTCGCTTTATTGGGGACGGGAGCGAGGCCCGTCCCATCCGTCGCCGGTCCTCCTTGCCTCGACATGTGCCCTGGCCAGCGACGCATGCGGTGCCATGTAGGCAGGCAGGCAGCTAAGGTGGTGCGGTGGTGGAGCCTCCATGAAGGATTGCATGCCGCCATGCATGTGCCTACCCAGCTGGTTGGGTCGGCAGCCGCATGCAAACGGCGGCGAAGACTTATCTGGGGCGGGCCTGGCAGTGGTCCAGCTGGTGCGCTTTGGCGAGGGCCTTGTCGGGTGGCCCGGCAAGGGTCTTGCGGTGGCACACTGGCCTCCCCGGCAAGGGTCTTGCCGGGTGGCCCGGCAAGGGTCTTGTTGTGGCACGCTGGCCTCCCCGGCAAGGGTCTTTCCGGGGGTCTTGTGGGTTTCTTTGGTGAGGATGGTTACCTTCTTATCCCCATTTGATCTTGAGCATTCTATGTCTTCACAAAGATCTGCATGCCACCACGGAGGTGCCTCCCGAGCCCTGTCCCAACGCATTTGTCTGAGCATTGGTGGGCTCAAGGGTGGCTCGCTCGGCTGGCGCGGGCGGGCTGCCCCGGCAAGGGTCTTGCCGGGGCGGCTGAGGCTGCTCTAGCAAGGGTCCTTGCCGGGAAAACCTGCTTCGCCCATCCGATCCTTGTGGCCTTGGTCCTTGTCGCTGCTTCATTTGTCTTCATGGCTTTGGCTCCTCTCCAGCTCCCCTTTCCTTCCATGTCTATGTGTGGTCATGGCGGAAGGCTCTAACTGCCCGTGCACAAGTAAAGGGGTCAAAAGCAGAGCCCCTACTTTTTTACACCGACATCATATCATCCCTTGTGTCACAAGATTGTTCCCGCATATACGCAATTGCTATCTTGGTTTGTGCATCGTGGCCATACAAAAAAAGAGAATAAGCTTCTAAGCAAAAGAGATAGAGCAAAGAAGATTGTAAGCAAGTGCCGTAGCATCATACCACATTGCACATAAAATCATCTTGGATCATCTTGAGAGAAACACCAGAACACCATACATACATATCATACTTGGGATAGAAGTCGTTGCATTTTTGTCTCCTATAGGTTGTGCACAAGTGTCGTATCCTCCTATTGAGCAATCGTGCTAGCATCTCTCTCGAGTTGTGCAACATGAGCGTTTTCCGTGGATTCCACATTTTGTGCTCATCCCTTGGTTGCACGACCCCATTTATCTATCCGTGTGTGCGTTTCCATGTGCCATTCATTGCTATTGGTCTACTTGTTGCACTTGCGAATTTGTGAATCTCTTTCAACATTATTGACTCTTGCTAAAATTTTGCATCAAATTTTTGTGCCACTATCCTCACCGAGCTCCACCATAAGCCTTACTTGTGTAGGTGTGAGAAATTGACAAGACCGGTACCAATTGTGCTATTTCCTTATTACATTTCTGTGTGATCATTGATCCACCTTAAACATCGGTCAAGGTACATTTGGTATAGTTCTTCTCTTTCTCCCACTCATATTTTCTTGAGTCTTGTGATGGATAGGAAAGGCATTTCATCTCCTGTCTTCGACAACAACGACGGCGTGAACAACTACATCACCAAACCGTCCATCTTCGATCTACAATGACAAATGCAAGGCGCACAATCAAGATTGCGAGAACGCATCGACAACCTTGCCATCGACATACGACAATCCGAAGCACATACAAGAGAATACTTCGACAACAAGCTTTCCGCACAAAAGGAGGAGGAAGATGCAAGGATGGAGGAGATTCGAGCATTGGTCAAGTCTACTTCCCCTTCGTCATCCTCAAGGCGACGGCAAGCAAGTCGATCATCTTCGGAGCACCCATGCGATGCAAGTGCAAGTTGTCCACGTCCACATCTCCGTGGCGACAACCATCACATTCGTGATCCACATTGTCATGAAGGGCAAAACACCTCCAAGCAACATGTGCACGACAGCGACGAACGACATCTACTGCGAGCTGAAATGCGACAACGACACCATCATCATGAAGATGCTCGCCAAGCGCAAACGTACAAGTCCCAACAAGCTCTACTTCACGCCAAGGCCAAACTTCATGAGCACAAGAGAAGACCGCGAGACAAGCACCACCAAGAGGACGCTACGGCTACTACCACCAGCACTTCGGCATCTTCACCAAGTGCTATCAAGGCATCTTCGCCTTTGGACGTACGACATCTTCACCTACTTCCCTCGAGTACGCCTACAACAACTTCATCAAGTCCAAGGCGACCACCTACAAGTGAGGGCGACACTTCCATCTTAGGAAGCCCCTCAAGGACGATGGCCGAGCATCGGAAATTCCCTTCGATCATGGAGACGAGCTACGAGGTGCCACATCATATGGGCCTCCAACAACAAGACGGCGACAAGACGGTCGAGCAAGGGCCATCCCCTTCGACTACGGCGATGAGCATGAACCTCTTCAACAACATCAAGACGGCGCCCATATTGGACTCATACTCCGAATCAAGCTACGAGACCGCACATGAGACATTATCTTTGGTCTCGGAGGAGAGTGATGTTTTGCCACATCCTACGGCATTCATCTTTGGAGGCGTTATGGATGAGGAGGTTGAGCATGGGAGTATCCCTTCAACCAAGGCGGCGATAGGAGTTGAGCATGGAGGCATTTGCACCAACATATCTCCAACACCCACATATGAAGAGATGCCCCAATTCCCATATGAGGAGAGCCACCACCACATGAGTGACATGAGTGACTCCACCATATGTGACATTGAGTGTGTTTCTTATGAGATGATGAGTATGACCACCACTAGCCCCACACATGAGAGCATGCCAAAAATCCTATGTGAGGTTGATAGCCATTTGAGTGACTCCACCAACCATACGAGTGAGAGCATCCAAGAGGGAGTGAGTGATCCACAACACTTAGTGAGTGAGGTAGTTGATAGGGCATGTGAGGCCACTATGATTTCTAATGAATTAACCTCTACTCCTAGTGTGTTTTCTTCTTTGGTGTTAGGTCTCCTACATGACGACATGCCTATCCTCGATGAGTCCATACCTCCAATGGAGACGCCGATGGCCATGGTGGGCGATGATGCACCCCCCACATGGTTCCATCAATATGAAGATGACAACAAGTGGATCTTCGACACCTCACCTACAACATATGAGTGATGCTCCAAAGGTAACATAGGTGATGGTGCTTCTCTTGTCCCACTAGTGGACTATCTCACCAATGATTGCTTGCATGATGTTGATCCACCTATTCTCATGCTTCATGCTAGTGCGACTTCTTCATGTCATGACTTACCAATTTATGATGATTATGATGATGAGCATGTTGATTTGCCTAGTTGTGATGCTATGCCTCATAGGATATCTTGTGAAAATTCTATTGGTCAAGTCATGTTTGACAATCCACTAAACTTGTCATATGCTATGAGTGAGATCTCCCATATTGCATCATTTCAATCTCAACATAGTAACTATGCATGCCCCATTAAAATAAATCCCATTTGCACTTATGGCATAGATGACGAGATGATGGTCATTGGCTTTTGTTTTTCATGCGATGATATTGCTATGCTTCCTTTACATGATTTGCGCAATTCATCTACTATGTCATGCCATGATCACATAGAACCAAATATGCTTTGTTTTGGATGTTGTCAATATTCTCCATGTGATGTGTCTACAAATGCTCATGAGGAGACCCCCATAGTTTCCTCATACATATTAGGAGATCTTGATGCATTCCATACTTTGCATGATTGCCATAATTGCTTGCACCATATGCATACCATTCATAACAATGCTCTAGATATCACTAGTGATGCATTACACAATTTGAGTCTCCATTATGCTATACATAATAACAAACCTCTCATGATGGATGACATGTTTCCATATCACGCATTTCATTTATTTGAGCATTGGATATTTTGTGCTAACCAACACATGCACGTATGCATCATGATGGATGATGTGTACATCTACCACGCACACACAATTTTTCCTTTGCCTTTGTTTTGTGTAGGTACTCATGTATACTCGTCAACCTCTCAAGCCCAAGAGTTGACGAAACGAGCTCTTGAGAGCAACGATGATTTGGGATCCCGTGGACTATCCTTACCACCGTTCCCTTCGCGTAAGGACTACGCGCATCTGTTTTACTTGTCTCTCACACGACTATGGGTTATTTACCACTTGTCACCTTATGCCCATTCTATCATGTTCACTTTGCATGTTATGCTTGCTTCTATGCCTTTGCCATGCAATTATGACCCTTGCTTGCATTTACCCATGATACACCATTATGCTACTTCTATGTGTATTTGCATGCTTGGTGGAGATCCTTGTTGCTATTACCATGTTTTCCTTGTACCTCATGCTATTGATGATTGTTGTGTTGGGAGAGTCATGATGTCCCATTGCTATTTACATATGGCCTCTCGCTAATACATTGATGATATTTTACTCATATCTTGCTTTCATGCTTGTGATATGTCATGTGCATTATTCATGACCATTATTTGCACACGTGACATGCTTGCCATGATTCCTTCTAGTACGTTGCATCTTCGCACTACTAGCTTGCTTGACTTGATCACTATGATTGCTTGCTTTGTCGCATCACCCATGTTCCATTATTACTCGCTTTCTTGGGTTGATGACATATATGTTCATGCCTCTCACATGATATATCTTGATCATTGTCTCTTGTGTCCATTAGTTTCCTCTCTTATATCTACTTGTAGTGAGTGCAACAATACTATGCTTATTGATCTTGAAGACTTTGACATATTACTTGTGATGCACGCTAGTTTGATTGAGCTTCTTGTCTTTGGTTGTAGTCGCATCATATGCTTTCATACCATGCCACATCTTGTCCTTTCCTATGATAAGCATGATGAAAACACTTGTTGGGTATCTCACCCCGCGGATGATAGGTTTTGCATTTCCGCTAACCTCATTTGTTTTTCCGAGTGTTTGTCATGTTCTTTCGTTTTGAAAGATTCACAAGGCATTACCGTCATGGAACATATTGGGTATGTGAAGGCATACAAGATGTGCAACTCCAACATCCTTGAGAAACTCCTAAAGGTGACCTCCTTCCCTTTGGGCCATCCTCAAATACGCATATTGGATGGGTCATTCTTTCATTGTTGTTTCCTTCTTCTTATCTACATGATACATCTATTGGATGGAGGACCGACATTGGAGATGGACCCTATGGACCTTGAAGTTGAGGAGTGCCACGACATCGAGCTATGGTATAACACCACCCATAACAAATTTGCATCTTATGCATGGATTGACTCACATTATGATTGCCTTGTTGCATCTTGTATTCCCATGTCATCCATGATATATGAGCTTGTGCATTTCCTTAGCAAATTTGTTGTGATCTTTCTTGATGGCATATTCATACATCATGATCATATTGCCTACCATCAATTGCATGATAACTTATTCATATAAAGCATCCATTGCCATATTCATGCTATTGATAAACCGTCTCACTATGACATCATTTTGCACTGTGGTTGTATTGATCATATTCACAACACATTTTTGTGCACAATGAATGCTTTTGTTCCCATGAACGCTTTGCATATCATTTTATATCATCTTACTAAGCTTCATGCGCTTTGTCACAAACAACCTTGCCGCACGGACTTATACTTACTTGATGGACACCTTGTGTGCGCTAACCATTGTATTTCTGAGTGTCGTTTGTGTTTGCTCTTTTTGCATGTGTACCACTCCAGAGACACCTTGGAGTACTTAGATTGCGCCATGTCTTCCACTTCGTCCAACTACAAGTCCGTCCACGACAACCATTTCCATGATGATGAGGTTTTCGATCCGAGGTCGGATCTTTCCCAAGGGAGGGGAGATGATGCGGAGCATCCTACGATCATCCCCATGTACACCCGAGCATACGCCATTGGACCTAAGGTGAACTCGCTCCTTTCCGAATCTTCCCTTTCCGCATGTAAGACATGTATGCTACTTCAAGCGCGGACCTTGTGCATACTCAGGTACACCCGAGGAGATCATGGAGAGCCCAAGGACCAAGGCCAAGTGTGTGCGGGAGCGAAGAAAGAAGGAGGAAGAAGAGCCGGCTACTACAGCAGCCGGACATCCGGACATCTCCCGGACATCCGGCCCCTGCCCCGGAAATCCGACATCGTCTATCCAGAGAGCACCGCAAAGGACCAGCGCAGCCCAGACATCCGGCCATCACCTCGGACATCCAGCTCCTCCCGAAGCCCTGGACATCCGGCCCCGCCTGTCCAGAGAGCACAGGAGCAGGCAAGTCTACCCCGGACATCCGGCCAAAGGCCTGGACATCCGGCTCCTCACGAGCCGCCGGACATACGGCCCCTGCCCGGACATTCGGCGCCCCTATGCAGATGCGGGCCGAGAGCCCATGTAAACTCTCTCCCACTTACCCCTTTGTGGCCCTAGACTATATATACTCCCCCACCTCCTCCTAGTTAGGGCCAGCATTGGTTTAGCTCATTTGTGAGATAGAGCTTTGCTCATCCATACGGATCTACTCCACAAGAGAGACCGCGGCACCTCTACGGAGAAGATCACCTTGGATTCAAGACCCCCTCTTGGGTGGCCCCATCAAGACCTCCTCTAGGAGAAGAACTGGTTACCCTTTCTATCGTCCTTTGTTGATCGTGGATCTTGTATCTCCTCTCGTGTTTCGAGGATCTAGCATATGTGTGACTATATCTTGTTGGTTTGAGAGTTTCTCTTGTGTTTCCCCTTGTGTTTCCCCGTGTGTTCTTCGTGTTCTTAGTTGGGATCCGCTCCTTCCGTGAAAGATCCGCCATATAAGGTTCCACCCTACATAACTTTGGTCTTATGGCCAATCTTCGCGGCTACATGGCTGAAGGAAAGGAATGGGTCCTTGATAGTGGATGTACCGACCATATGACCGGAGACAAGGATATGTTTCGTGAGCTTGCTGAAAACAATGGCCCTCGAAAGTATGTCACTGTCGGTGTCAAAATCGGCGGATCTCGGGTAGGGGGTCCCGGATTGTGCGTCTAGGCGGATGGTAACAGGAGACAAGGGACACGATGTTTTTACCCAGGTTCGGGCCCTCTCGATGGAGGTAAAACCCTACTCCTGCTTGATTAATATTGATGATATGGGTAGTACAAGAGTAGATCTACCACGAGATCGTGAGAGGCTAAACCCTAGAAGCTAGCCTATGGTATGATTGTTGTTCGTCCTACGGACTAAAACCCTCCGGTTTATATAGACACCGGAGAGGGCTAGGTTACACAGAGTCGGTTACAACGGGAGGAGATCTACATATCCGTATCGCCAAGCTTGCCTTCCACGCCAAGGACAGTCCCATCCGGACACGGGACGAAGTCTTCAATCTTGTATCTTCATAGTCCAGGAGTCCGGCCAAAGGTATAGCCCGGTTATCCGGACACCCCCTAATCCGGGACTCCCTCAGTAGCCCCCGAACCAGGCTTCAATGACGATGAGTCCGGCGGGCATATTTGTCTTCGGCATTGCAAGGCGGGTTCTTCTCCAAATTCCATATACCTATTGAATAGTGTCCGGCTTCTGGTGAATGTTGCGCTCCTTGGCTTCCACGCCCAATAATGGCTATCTTCCACGTGTCAAACGAATGCGAAAAGCCAGGGTGGTTTTTCATTTACCCCCTTAGCTGCGCAAATGAGCTGCCTATAAAAGAGACGAGGATTTAGATCCGAATCACACCATCTTCCCTTCATGAAGCATTCATCGGAGCGCATCCGACAGAGATCCATTCCATCATGGCTACCGACGCAGCTCCTCCTCTCGCCCTCCCAGCCCTCAGCACGGAGATTGGGAGAGATGTCTGGCCCCGCACAAATGAGCTAGTGACGCCCAAGCCAAGGGGTTCTCCCCCCAGCCTACATGGTCCCGGTTCGAGCCGGGCTTGCCACCTATAATGGTGGAGAGCAAGCGGAGAGCGTCCCCAATCCCTCCAAAGGAGAGCGGGTATGCCTTGTCCCTTATTTGATAAGAGGGCTCGGATTTCCAATTCATCCGTTTCTTCGGGGGCTCCTGGAGTTCTACGGCCTCCAGCTGCACAACCATACGCCTGCCTCCATATTGCATATTGCTGGCTTTGTAGCCCTTTGCGAGCTGTTTTTGGGCATCGAGGCTCATTTCGCGCTGTGGAAGAAGTTGTTCTTCCTTATGCCCCGTTCCCAGGAGGGGTCGATATATCAAGTGGGCGGAGCCGAACTATGGCGCATCACCGGGACCGGATATCTATCCGGAACCCCAAAGAAGGCGTCCAAGACCGGCCTTCGTAATGGTTTTATATAGAAGATGTCCCCTCGCCGGACCTCGTTGGATCGGCCTCCCAGAGTTCGATAATGCTCCTTTGAAGAAGCGCCTAAGCTGGCGTCCACGGAGCCCTCAGAAGGAAAATGACAAGGACGTCCTTTACCTAATGAGCCGGATAAGGTTGTTAGCTCATTCTGGACTGAACATGGTCGAGGTCATGGCCACATGCATTATGCGGGGGGTGCAGCCGCTTCAGTATAGAGGCCACCCCATGTGGGACTTCAACGGGGAGGACGATGCCACCCGGTGCGGCCGTAAGGGGCCGGAATCGGTTGCCGGTCTAATAAAGATCTTGTCCGCTTTGTACAAGGGAGAAGAGGAGGAATTTCTCCGCGTCAACCCACGGGGCAGATTTTCTATGTACAATCCTCCAAGCCGGGTAAGCGGACACTTTTACTCGCCCATCCGTTTCATATTCCCATAGTTAAGTATTCAGTCTAGCAATTTCAACGCAGGAGCTACGCCAGGCTATAAAGGAGATAAACAGCCCTCCTCCACAACCCGAGGACCCGAAACGGTCCTTCGACCCGATCTCCCAAGAGGACCCGGACTTATCTGTGGAGCTGATCGATGAGGTGTTTCATCAATTGAGCAAGGACAACGCCTTGGTGGCCATTACGGCCGATTATCCCGGACTGCTTCCAGCCTCACAAGTAACCGAGACCGAAGTCCCAGTACTTTTAAAATGATCCATCCGTGCTTATTTGATCACTGTATACCAACGGTGTTTTTGCAGGGGAAGTCCTTGAGGCGAAAGGCCGAGCCTATGGTGGCTAGCCAACAAGGGGCAGCAAGGCCCAGCAGGCTGAAAAGAAGTGCGGTCCGGATTGAGACGTCGGCGCAGCGGTATGGCGTGCCATCTTATTCCCAGGTTTTATTCCCTCAAGGCATACTAATGCTCATGCTCTCTTCAGGAAAAAGAGCGCTCGCCGGACTATATCCAGAGAGGTTGCCAATCGCGCCTCCACCAGCCAGGTTCCAAGGCCGGGTCCGGAAGCGGAGGCGAACACGAGGCGTGCACCGGACGCTCCTCCGACAGAGGATGCGGACGGGCTGTCTGCCACCAATTCCGAGGTGGAGAGTGCCATGAACCACAGGCGTCGCCGGACGGTTCTTCGTGACGCTTGTTTCTCCCAAGAGGCATTGGATGCCTTCAATTTGGGAGATGCGTACCTCTGTGCCGCTCAAAATGGTCTAGCCAGAGCCACGGAGCAGTATGTGAAAGACATATGGGTGAGAAAATTTGATGGTTATATGTGTCAAGAGTCTCGAGACTTGAAACAGTTAGAATAACTGATTTAAGGATCATTTGTTATGCAGGATCTTATAGAAAAGAATACCCAACTGTCCCAGGAGCTGGAAGAGTGCAAAGCCCAACTTGAGGCCACACTAGCCACAGTAGGGGAGGCCAAGGAGACCCCCTCTGGTAATATATGCTTCGAAAGATAAGTATGTTGTGAAGTGTGGCGTGCGTGCAAATCTGACCATAACATTGCAGATGGCGCCGGAGTAGGTTCGGACAAGCAACAAATCTTGCGCCGGTTAAAGGCCGGCGAGAGCGTGCTTATGAAGGTGAGGTAGGAGAAGAATAATCTCCAAGATGCCAACACCTAGATGGGCGAAGAACTAAAGGATGTTCGTGCCCAGCTGTCGGACTCCGTGAAGGAGAATCGGCGGCTTCGACGCGGCATTTTAAGTAAGTGCTTGAACGAACTTTCGAAAAAGAGTTCGGCGAGGAAGTCGATTGATAGAGTTATGTCTGTAGGTATGCTAACAGGTCGGCCTGCAGAGGAAATGCCCGGTTCTACAGGTGACCTTCTTCCCGAGCTCTCACAACTGCACGAATGAGTTCGCCAGGTGATGCAAGGCGTCGCCCAGGCCTTGTGGCCATCCGTGTCCATGCCCGAAGGCCTTGGAGAGCTTGCAGAGAAGCTGAAGGGAGCACGGCGGCACTTCTGATTATGGAAGATATCAGCCTGCCGTCAAGGCGCCAGAGAGGCCTGGCCCATGGTGAAGACGCGGTACACGAAGGCTGACCCAAACCACATGGCCGAGGTCGGACCTGTGGGGCCCGATGGGAAGGAGATCCCTGTGAGCTTAGTGTACGGCCAGGTAGAGTTGGCGCCAAATATTCCCAACAAGATCGTAAACTAGACAGCCTGTTGGATGGTATTGAAGAGGAATATACCCAACAATTTGACTATGTAATTTAAGATGACATGTAAAAATGCCTTCTAGCCGGATTGTAGATCGTTTGTCATGGCGGACCTTTTTGCTTCAACCTCGGGACTCGATAGTCCAGAGTGTGTCTGAATACCCTCTCGGTTATGTAAGAACCGGGGCATGCGTGGAGACCAGGCATAGGGGTCATTAGTGCTTGAATGCATAAGTGCCCATCTAGTTATGTTATATTACATGGTTAGTAAGAAACATCTTCCGGGAGAATAGTTCTGTTAGGGGTTCCTTTCCTCGGGAGGCATGCCCTAAAGTGCATGTCCGGACTGCGAAAAAGCGTAAAAGCATCCGGGGCGGATAAATAAACGAGTGAGAAATCATCTTTAGTTCACCGACCGAATATCCCCTTAAGAACGCAAGCTTTCGGCTTCACCCAGTGTGAGGTACACATCCGGCTGACCCGGCAGTAACAATCACAGAGGTGCTCCCTTTACCGCCTAGCCGAACAATCGGGAACGTAGGGGTAAGCACAGAGCCGCAACCCAGCTTGGCCAAAACTTAAGTCATATTGATGCATATAATGGTGAATAAAAGGTACATGCGGAAGTGTGACACATGTGTTGGGCATGAAGCCCGTATAAATAAGCTTCATAAAGAAGCCCCTGTATAATGAGCGGATAGCGCGTCAATTGTGTGCTAACAAGGCGCTTAATGAGCCCTTAAAAGCTGTAAGAGAAAGGGAGGGAGAAGGAGAGAAATATAAGACAACTAATGTGTAAAAAATAGATAGAGGAAGGAGACGAACACAGAGTCCGGCGCTAGGCATAGAATCTTCGGAGATGGGCCGCGTTCCATGCGTTCGGCTCGAGTCGGTTATCCGATGCATCTTGCAGACGGTACGCTCCACCAGTCAGGACTTGGTCAATAATAAAGGGACCTTCCCATTTGGGCTTGAATTTGTCCTTTTTCTTGTCCGGCAGGCGTAGAACTAACTCGCCAACATTGTAAGTTTTGGCCCGTGCATTTCTTTGCTTTGATATCTTCGAGCTTTGTTGATAGAATGCGGAACGGGCTTTTGCCACGTCACGCTCCTCCTCCAAGGCGTCCAAACTGTCCTGCCGATCGAGTTCGGCTTCTCTTTCTTCGTACATGTGCACGCGAGGTGAGTCATGAATTATGTCGCAGGACAGAACTGCCTCTGCGCCGTATACCATAAAGAATGGTGTGAATTCGGTGGTGCGATTCGGTGTGGTCCACAGCCCCCAGAGTATGGAGTCGAGCTCCTCTACCCAGTGCGTGTTAGATTCCTTGAGGGACCGCACTAATCTGGGTTTGATGCTGCTCATGATTAGACCATTTGCTCGCTCGACTTGACCGTTAGTTTGTGGGTGATAGACTGAAGCATAGTCGAGCTTGATGCCCATGTTTTTGCACTGGAGTTTGACCTCGTCGGCCGTAAAGTTCGTGCCGTTATTAGTGATGATGCTGTGGGGGACGCCGTAACGGTGTACGACCCCTGATATGAAGTATATTACCGGTCCGGATTCGGCCGTCTTAACAGGCTTGGCCTCTATCCATTTGGTGAATTTATCCACCATGACCAGTAGGTATTTTTGCTTGTGGGTTCCTCCTTTAGGGGGTCAAACCATGTCAAGCCCCTGCACTGCTGAAGGGCCAGGTAGTGGGTATAGTTTGGAGGGCGGTGGGTGGCATATGGCTTTGGTTAGCAAAGAGCTGGCAACCGACGATCGTTGGACTAAGTCCTGAGCATCCGCCGCCGGGCCGGCCAATAAAATCATGTACGGAAGGCCTTGCTTACAAGGGCCGGGCTGCGGCGTGGTGCCCGCCGAAGTCCGCATGAATTTCAGCCGTAAGATTCCGCCCTTCCTCTTCGGAGATACACCTTTGAAGGACTCGGTGGTGCTTTTCTTATAAAGCTCTCCCTCATGGACTTTATAGGCTTTAGATTGCCGCACTATGCAGCGTGCCTCGTTTTGGTCCTCGGGAAGTTCCTGCCTGGCTAGGTAGGCTAGGAATGGTTCTGTCCATGGGGCAATGACTGCCATTATTACGTGGGCTGAGGATGTTACTTCGTTGGCAGAGCCTCCCTTTGTGTCAGAATGTTCGGTGTCGGGCAGTGCGGTTGGGTCCGGGCTGTTATTTCCGGATTCCCCTTCCCATAATACGGATGGCTTGAATAGCCTCTCCAAGAAAATGTTGGGGGGGACTGCATCGCGCTTTGCGCCAATGCGTGCCAAGACGTCTGCTGCCTGATTGTTTTCCCGGGCTATATAGTGAAATTCGAGCCCCTCGAACCGAGCTGACATTTTTAGGACGGCGTTGCGATAAGCTGCCATTTTCGGATCCTTGGCATGAAAGTCTCCATTTATTTGGGATATTGCGAGGTTCGAATCCTCAAGACCTCTAGGCGTTGGATGCCCATGGAGACTGCCATCCGGAGACCATGTAGAAGGGCCTCAGATTCGATCGCGTTGTTGGAGTCCGTATACATTATCTCGAGTACGTATTGAATCAGATCTCCTGTTGGGGACGTCAGAACGACGCCAACCCCCAGACCAGCTAAAATTTTGGAGCCGTCGAAGTGCATGATCTAGTTGGAATATGTGCCGTACTCTTTAGGGAGTTCGGCTTCAGTCCATTCGGCGATGAAGTCTTTTGATAATGCGGGTACCGTGACTTGCATGGAGTGAGGACAGTGGACACGTAGTAAACTGGTTTTTGAAGGGGGAATTTGTGTCCATCCGTTTCTCGTTCGACGACGAGCACTGCGCTTACAACTTGATAAGTTGCCGCAATGTATAATAGCATTGGTTCGCCAATGTTAGGCGTGGCCAGGACTGGGTTTATTGCCAATATGGCTTTTATTTCTTCGAGTTCGGCCGTGGCGGCATCCGTCCACTCGAAGTGTTCGGTGCGCCGGAGGAGGCGATAAAGGGGTAATGCCTTTTCTCCCAAGCGGGAGATAAAGCGGCTTAGAGCTGCCACGCATCCAAATAATTTTGTATTTGTTTGAGGTCTTTTGGGATATCCAATTGTGACAGAGCTCGGATCTTGGCTGGGTTTGCTTCAATTCCTCTACCGGATACAATGAAGCCCAAGAGCTTTCCGGCTGGTACGCCTAAAACGCATTTTTCCGGCTTAAGCTTGATGTCATATGTTCGGAGGTTATCGAATGTGAGCCTCAAGTCGTCTACTAGAGTTTCGACATGCTTGGTTTTGACAACCACGTCATCTACGTATGCCTCCACTGTTTTGCCGATCTGGTTTGCCAGACATGTCTGAATCATGCGCTGATATGTTGCGCCGGCGTTTTTGAGCCCGAAGGGCATTGTGTTGAAGCGAATGGGCCGTATGGGGTGATGAATACCGTTATGCTTGGTCTGCTCTCGCCATCTTAATTTGATGGTAGCCGGAGTATGCGTCGAGGAGACACAATGAATCGTGCCCTGCGGTAGCAACGATAATTTGATCGATGCGGGGGAGGGGGAAGGGATCCTTTGGGCAAGCCTTGTTGAGGTCCTTGAAATCGACGCATAGGCGCCAGGATTTGTCCTTCTTTGGTACCATCACCAGGTTTGCTAGCCAGTCCGGATGTTTTATATCTCCGATGAATCCGGCCTCCAGTAGTTTGGCTAGCTCCTCTCCCATGGCTTGTCTCTTAGGTTCGAGAAACGCCAAGAGCCTGCTTGACCGGCTTAAATCCTTTTAGAATGTTTAGGCTGTGCTCGGCCACCGGGCGTGGATTCTGGCATGTCCGAAGGGTGCCAGGAAAAAATGTCCCAATTTTCGTGACAGGAATTCTCGTGGTCGCGTCTACATCGTGGTTTAATTGCGCCCTGATGGAGGCCATTTTTGTAGGGTCCGTTGGATGGACTTGGAATTTGACTATTTCGTCTGCTGGTTTAAAGGAGGTGGACTTGGATCTTTTATCGAGTATCACGTCATCCCTGTTCACCGTGGAGCACAACCCAGTCAGTTCCTCGGCCGCTAGGGCTTTGGATAGTGCCTCAAGGGCCAGTGCGGCTGTCTTATTTTCGGCGCGGAGTGCTATGTCCGGGTCACTAGCAAGAGTGATGATTCCGTTGGGTCCGGACATTTAGAGCTTCATGTACCCGTAATGGGGTATAGCTTGAAATTTTTTGAATGCCTCTCGCCCTAATAGAGCATGGTATCCGCTGCTGAACGGGGCCACTTGGAATGTGACCTCCTCGGACCTGTAATTATCCGGTGTGCCAAACACCACATCCAGTGTGATTTTTCCTATACAATGCGCGTCCCGACTGGGGATTATTCCTCTAAAGGTTGTGCTGCTTCGCTCAATGCGGCTCCAGTCTATTTCCATTTTTCGAAGGGTTTCCTCATAAATGAGGTTCAATCCGCTGCCACCGTCCATGAGTACCTTGGTAAGGCGAAAGTCGTCCACTATTGGACCGAGGACCAATGCGATCGGTGCTCGGGCTGTTCGAATTTAGGTTCATCAACGGCATTAAAGGTAATAGCCGTGTCACCCATGGGTTTATTGTTGCTACTTGGTAGACTTCGCAAGGCTGCGGAGTGTTCGCTTCCGCATACTATTTGATGAGAAAGTCTCAAGACTGTTAATACCCGTCTTGGTATCGCTGGGCTGGTGCTCGTGAATTACGGAGTTAGAAGCTCTTCACCACTTCCGCCACCGCCGAGTATCCAACATGCTCTAAGGCTATGACTTGGTGTGGCGCCCTCATACTATGAATTTTACAGGTCCATTGAGCCATCCCTCCAAAGACGGTTCCATGCCCTATAGAGGGTTTTTGCTTTTTGGTGTTTAACCCAGTGCACAGCGATAATGCACCCTTTTATTTCGGACTAGGGTTGTATTCGGGCGGATTGTCCCAAAATTTTATTTCGGTTTTCGTGTGCTTTCCATCGCACAAGATTTTCGTACTATGGACGCCAAGTCAATAAGCGTGTAATTTCACGGCGACTTATGGCGTTGAGGATTCCATTGTCCGTGCAATTATTGCAGAAGAATGAAATTGCATCCTCCTCGCGGCAGTCCTTTATCATGTTCATGACCAGGAGGAATCTGGCCCAGTAATGGTGTACTGTTTCTGCGGGCTCTTGCCGAATTTGGGATAGATCGCTTATATTTGGGTGGGCGGGTGGAATTAAATCCGGAACCTCACCCAATCTAAGACTCAGGGGCCAAGGAGTTTCCGAACTCGGAAGCTTGGGTTCTTGGATGTTGTCCAATGAATCTAGCCCGCTGCCTGACTTTAGGTTCAGGGCTTGAGTGACGTCCTCCCCTCCCCGGGTATCCATCTTGGAGGGATCGGGAATCCGGACATAACTAGTCCTTAAGATAGATGAAGGCTTGCGGCATTGTTCTTCCACCACTGCAACGTGGTGGGTGACCTAGGGAGAGTTAATCTCTCTCGAGTCGGGTTTAGGCCCAATCTGATCGTAGTCTGTAGCGACTCCCAGGGCGGGCGATGCGATCCAAGAGCTCGTTTAAGGAAGAGAGCTCCATCAGATCTAACTGCTCGGCGAGTTCCGAGTTGACGTGAAGATTGCTTTCGATGACCCGAGAAGTCATCATCGGCGCGGCGGCCGAACAAGCGGTCATAAGAAAATCGCCTAGCCGGAGAGTTTGGCCGATAGCCAAAGCTCCTTTAGCAATAGTGCCGTCTTAAAAGACGAGATGAGGCATCCTTCCCGATGGCGACGGCACAGCGGAACTCTCAATGAAAGCACCAATGTCGGTGTCAAAACCGGCTGATCTCGGGTAGGGGGTCCCGGACTGTGCGTCTAGGCGGATGGTAACAGGAGACAAGGGACACGATGTTTTTACCCAGGTTCGGGCCCTCTCGATGGAGGTAAAACCCTACTCCTGCTTGATTAATATTGATGATGTGGGTAGTACAAGAGTAGATCGCCACGAGATCAGAGAGGCTAAACCCTAGAAGCTAGCCTATGGTATGATTGTTGTTCGTCCTACGGACTAAAACCCTCCGGTTTATATAGACATCGGAGAGGGCTAGGGTTACAAGAGTCGGTTACAATGGGAGGAGATCTACATATCCGTATCGCCAAGCTTTCCTTCCACGCCAAGGAAAGTCCCATCCGGACACGGGACGAAGTCTTCAATCTTGTATCTTCATAGTCCAGGAGTCCGGCCAAAGGTATAGCCCGGCTATCCGGACACCCCCTAATCCGGGACTCCCTCAGTCACCTTTGGTGATAACTCAAAGGGTAAGGTGGTTGGCGTTGGTAAGGTGGCCATCTCACATGATAGCTCCATACAAAATGTTATGCTCATTGAATCTCTTGGCTATAATCTACTTTCAGTATCTAGACTTGCTAATTTTGGCTTCAATGTCCTATTTACTGAAGTAAATTGCCAAGTGTTTCATAGAGATAACCATAATATGGTCTTTACCAGTATACGTAGAGGTGATTTATACATTGTTGATTTCACTGAAAAGGATCAACCTAGAACTTGCTTTATTGCTAAATCTTCTAAAGGTTGGTTGTGGCATAGAAGGTTAGGTCATGTGGGCTTGCGAAATCTTGATAAGCTTATTAAAGCTAATCATATCCTTGGAGTAAAAGATGTTATATTTAACAAGGATAGATTATGTAGCGCTTGTCAAGCAGGAAAACAAGTTGGAGGAAGTCACCCCGTGAAGAACATCATGACCACGAGGAGACCGCTCGAGCTACTTCATATGAATCTGTTCGGTCCCAATGCCTACAAGAGTCTCGGTGGAAACTCATTTGGTCTAGTTATAGTCGATGATTATTCAAGATTTACGTGGGTGTTCTTTCTTGATGATAAATCACAGGTCCAAAAGATCTTCAAGAACTTTGCTAGGAATGCCCAAATCAATTTGAAGTGAAGATCAAGAAGGTTCAGAGCGACAACGGAACAGAGTTTAAGAACGCAAATGTGGATACCTTTCTTGACGAAGAAGGGATTTCACATGAGTTCTCGGCTACGTACACACCTCAACAAAATGGAGTCGTTGAGAGGAATAACCGGACTCTTATTGAGATGGCGAGAACGATGCTTGATGAGTACAAGACTCCAAAACACTTTTGGGCGGAAGAGGTTGAGACAGCTTGTCATGCAACAAATCGCTTGTATCTTCACAAGATTCTCGGCAAGACGGCATACGAGCTCCTGCTACCTCTTCAGCATGCGTTGGTTTTCCCTTGAAGAGGAAAGGGTGATGCAGAAAAGTAGCTGTAACGCCCTCGATGCGGCTATATCTCCCACGTGTCGAGGCACGACTTAGAGGCATAACCGCATTGAAAGCAATGTCGCAAGTGAGGTAATCTTCACACAACCCATGTAATAAATAAGGAAAGAGATACATAGTTGGCTTACAATCGCCACTTCACACAATACATAAATAAACATCCATCATTGAGTACACTCAAGGTCCGACTACGGAACCAAAATAAAGAAGATACCCCAAATGCTACACGGATCCCGATCGTCCCAACTGGGCACCACTACTGATCATCGTGAAAAGACACATAGTAACGACCACGTTCCTCGTCGAACTCCCACTTGAGCTCGGTTCGCCACCTGCACCGCATCATCGGCACTGTAGAATCGCTTTTGGTAGAATCTATGAGTCACGGGACTCAGCAATCTCACACCATGAGATCAAGACTATTTAAGCTTATAGGAAGGACAGAGTGGTAAAGTGGAGCTGCAGCAAGCGACTAGCATATATGGTGGCTACATCGCAAAAGAGAGCGAGAAGAGAAGCAAAGCACGGACGTGAAGCTAATAGCGATCAAGAAGTGATCCTGAACTAGTTACGTCAGACATAACTCCAACACCGTGTTCACTTCCCGGACTCCGCCGAGAAGAGACCATCACGGTTACACACGCGGTTGATGTGTATTTTTAATTGAGGTCAACTTCGGGTTTTCTACAACCGGACATTAACAAATTCCCATCTGCCTCATAACCGCGGGCACGGCTTTCGAAAGATATTACCCTGCAGGGGTGTCCCAACTTAGCCCATTATAAGCTCTCACGGTCAACGAAGGATATACCTTCTACCGGGAAGACCCGATCAATCTCGGAATCCCGGACTACAAGACATTTCGACAGCAATAAAACAAGACCAGCAAAGCCGCCCGACAGCCGACAAATCCCGATAGGAGCTGCACATATCTCGTTCTCGTGGCACATCCGGATGAACACTACGACGGCAAACCGAAGATGCCCCAAGTTGCCTCAGTTGGCACCGCAAGTGGCTCTAGTTTGGACCAACACTCGAGGAGCATTGGCCCGGGGTTAAATAAAGATGACCCTCGGGCTCGCGAAACCCGGGGAAAAGGCTTAGGTGGCAAATGGTAAAACCAATGATGGGCCTTCTTTGGACGAGTCTTATTCAAAGCGAACTGTCAAGGGGTCCCATAAATCACCCAACCGTAAGGAACGCATAAAATCAAGGAACATAACACCGGTATGACGGAAACTAGGGTGGCAAGAGTGGAATAAAACACCGCATAAGGCCGAGCCTTCCACCCTTTACCAAGTATATAGAGGTATTAATTATAGCAGATATATATTGTGATATCCCCAACAAGTAAACATGTTCCAACAAGGAACAACATCTCCATGTTCCAACAAGGAACAAACTTCATCTTCACCTGCAACTAGCAACGCTATAAGAGGGGCTGAGCAAAGCGGTAACATAGCCAATCAACGGTTTGCTAGGAAAGGATGGTTAGGGGCTGACATGGCAATATGGGTGGCATGGTATAGCAAGTGGTAGGCATCGCAGTATAGGCATAGCAAAAGAGCGAGCAACTAGCATAGCAAAGATAGAAGTGATTTCGAGGGTATGGTCATCTTGCCTGCAATGTTCTCAGAGTTGTCGAAAGCTTGATCCTCGTAAGCGTTCTCAACGGGTTCCTCGTTCACGCACTCGTCTCCGGCTCTACCCAAAGCAACAACACAAACAAAGGAACCACAATAAATCACGGTGCAATGCACAATCAACATGATGCAAAACATGGCATGATATGCGGGATGTGATATGCAATGCGTATAAGCGCCCGAAAGGAAAATGATGAACCAGGCATCAACTTGGCAAACCAAGTATGCCACTGGAAAGATGAGATGATTTCGGTTGAAATCGATATAAAGATCACCGGAATCGGATGCACGGTTTGGAAATGACAAGCAAAACAAGAATGGCACAAATCTGCCATTAACAGCATGATGCCACTTAGCAAGCAACAATAAATTAAGCTACTGCACCCAAAAGTATAAACAAAGTATATGGAAGTGATCTACACAAGATTCTTAACAAAAGATGAGCACTGAGCTACGGCTAGTTCACATCATAACAGGTTCAAACAAGCATGGCAAAAGTGCACAAAATATCAGGCTGGACATGGCAAAAACAGCATCAGGTAGCAATGTTCAGAGCAACAAATCTACATGCTACAGGAACTTAAGATAGAAAAAAAAGGCATGGCATGAATCTACTCAAAGCATAGAACAAAAGTCCCTTACTGACCATAAGCCAAAAAGGATCAGAAAATATAGTAACACCCATGTCAATATCGAAAGTTTAGATTAATGTATTAGACGGTGAAATCTCAGGTCATAGCAGAAACAAATTCAACATGGCATCTTTACCGGCTTGAGTAACTCACTACAAGGCATGTCATGGCATGGAACAAAATCTAGCATGAAGTAGGCATGATGAAGAACATGTTCATGTGCAAAACTACCTCATAGCATAATTGCATAAATATACACATGAAAGACAACACAACACCATGATGTACAATGACATGTTCAAGAACTTGCTCAAATGCAGAAACTAATGCCACCACTGAGTTGGTGGGATTTTTCTACCCCAAAACATATATAATATGTTAGGGTTGCTGTAGAAAAATCATCACAAATGCACAAAGTTAAAACCACGCCTAAAATGGTAGGTACCGGAAATGGCATTTTCCATATTTGGAAACGTCCAGAAATGGACTTGCCCGAAAAGGACAGACTCCATATGCCAGAAATGGAATATTCGCCGGGAAAATAAAACAAATAGCAAAAATAAAATAAATAGAAAAAAAACATACATCCTAAGAGAGTATGACAGGTGGGGCCACACTGTCATACTAACAGTGTCAGAATAGGGAAAAAGGGGGGGGAGAAATATGCAGCCTCGGGGGATCGAACCCGGGTCTCCCCGGTGTGGCTCTGCATCAGCAGCCACTGGGCTAGGCGGGCGTGACTGATAGGGAAGGGCTTCGGCCCCTTTTAGGTAACCAAACCAGTCGAGCAACTCTGTTGCCATACAGAGAAGACGACGGCGCCCGGCGAGGCAACAGCGGCAACCCAGTGAGCCTGGGGCCTCCGGCGGCCGTGCGGGAAGGGAGAAGGCGCGTGCATACTACGAGGGAAAACAGGGCGCTCGAGCTCGAGCAGTGGCTCGACTCGGGGCCCTGGCGTCCGCGGCGACCGGCAGCAGCAGCTACGGCGTCCTCGGGAAAGGTTGGGTGCGCGCGGGAGCGCGAACGAGCAGCGCGAGCACGCTACGGGAGCACGATGGGGGTGAACCAGAGCGGGGAACACGGCACCCACGCACGGGCGAACATCACTGAACAAAACATCCAGATTACGCCGGAGCACGACGAGCGCGGGAAGGACACGGATCGGACGCGCCCTACGGTTGCCTACATGCCAAGGAAATGGATGGGAGAGGGAGGTGTGTTACCCAGCTCACCCAAAGACACAAAGTAGTCGACGGAGACAGGCTGGCAGCGACGAAGCGGAGCTCCGAACCTTGGCGCGTTTCTGACCGAGAGGAAGGAGGAAGCCGGGACGTCGAGGAACTAGTCGTCCGGCGCATCGTAGTCGGCGTCGTGGAAGGAGAAGACGACGGGGAAGAAGATGGACACGATCTGCAGGGTTGGGGGTGGCCGGAGAGCACGCCGGCGACGAGACGCGCTCTCAGTTGCGCTCGGGACGGAGCAGCTGCGGTGGATCTGGTGGTCCTACTCACCTGGCGGCGGCGGCGAGAGGAAGAGGGAAACCCTAGGGGGCGTGAGGACAAGGAGAGGGGATAAGTAGGGGGCTAGGGCGACGGATCGAGCTCGCGCGCTCTCGTGCTCGCGGTCCCCATGGCAACGGCGAGAGGAGGGGGAAAAGGTGGGTGCGGGGAGCAGGCGGGACGCTGCCAGCTGCCGGGGCGGGATGGCCACGTGGAGAGGACCTAGCGGGTGTACGCCGCAGTGCACGAAGCGAGGAGGAGAGGAACGAGCGGGCTGCACGCGCTCTCACTGGCTGAGGGCTGATTAGCTGGGCGGCTTGGAGGCCGGAGCCAGTGGCTGCTGCCGCAGCTAAGCGGCTCTCTGCAACTCTTTTCCAATTACTCTTCGCATGTAAATAAAAGGAAAAGCACAGGGTTAAAAGGAAGAATTTTGAGAAATCTGACAATATTCTCAAGGTCCTGAATTTATGTAGTATTTGGTAAAATTGATCTGGGTATTTTTAGGGGAAGTAAAATAATTCAAGTTCGAATTGGTTTCAAACTTGAACCATTTTAATACCCAACCAAAACAACTTCAAAAGAGCTGAAGTTTGGCAGAGAGGCTAGGTACATATGGTTAGAATATTGTGAAAAAGATGAACATCTATGGTGGAGGCAAAAGGCACTCACAAAGAAAGGAAGAAAAGGAAAAGAAAGGAGAAGTGATGGTGCAATGGTTTGAAAGGGGGGGGGTACAAGGGTCAGGCCCAAGATGCTCATGGCAACAACATGAATGACAAAATGCAACATGAGATGACATGAGATGAAAATGCACTATAAGATGATGACAAGAAGCTCCAATGCAAAAAGGCTAAAAAGGAATGTGACAATGAAAAGAATAAAACCACACAACCAAACAAGATGAGGCCAAACATGAATAACACCCACGAGAATTGGATGAGGTCAAGTTGATGTATTGCCAAAATGGGAAGTTTTACATCCGGGGTGTTACAACACTCCACCAATACAAGAGGATCTCGTCCCGAGATCTAGGACTGAAAGAACTCCGGATATTCGGAACGGAGGTGATCCTCGCGCTCCCAGGTAGCTTCTCGGTCGGAATGGTGTGACCACTTCACTTTCAGGAATTTGATTGACTTGTTGCGAGTCTTGCGCTCGGTTTCTTCAAGAATAGCAACGGGGTGCTCATGATAAGAGAGATCTTCTTGAAGGTCAATTTCTTCGAAGTTGATAGTGCGTTCAGGAGTCTTGAAGCACTTAAGAAGCTGTGACACGTGAAACACATCGTGCACGTTTGAAAAGTTGGATGGAAGCTCAAGTTGATAGGCGAGATCGCCTCTTTTGCCAATTATCTTGAAAGGACCCACGTATCTAGGGGCAAGCTTCCCTTTGATACCGGCGGCGAGTGCCTTTCATTGAGAGACGCGGAGGTAGACATGGTCTCCGATTTCAAAAGCCACATCACGGTGCTTATCATCATAATAGCTCTTCCGCGATTATGCGGCTTTGAGATTCTCACGAATGACTTGGCACATTTCTTACATACGTGATCAAGTCATTGCCAAGAAGTTGGTGTTCACCTGTCTCGGACCAATTGAGAGGAGTACGGCACTTTCTCGCCATAGAGAATTTCGAATGGGGCCTTGCCCAACTCGCTTGGAAGCTGTTGTTGTAGGAGAACTTCGGCATATGGAAGACAATCTTCCCACTTCATACCGAAAGAAATGACACAAGCCCCGAGCATATCTTCAAGGATTTGATTTACTCGCTCGACTTGGCCACTTGTTTGAGGATGGAAAGCTGTCTTTGAAAGCGATTGTTGGTGCCCATGGCCTTCTAAAAAGAATCCCAAAACTTGGAGGTAAAGATGCTGCCACGGTCTGAAGAGATCACTTGTGGAATGCCGTGCAAGGAGACAATCCTGGAGGTGTATAGCTCTGCCAACTGAGCTGCTGTGATAGATTCTTTGATAGGAAGAAAATGAGCCACTTTAGTAAGCTTGTCAATGACAACGAAGATAGCATCATTTCCACGCTTGGACTTTGGAAATCCAGTCACGAAGTCCATTTCAATATGATCAAACTTCCATTCTGGAATAGCAAGAGGTTGAAGGAGACCAGCTGGTCTTTGGTGTTCTTCTTTCACTCTTCTGCACACATCACATTCATTCACGAATTGAGCAATTTCTCGCTTCATTCGAGTCCACCAATATGACTGCTTGAGATCATGGTACATCTTCGTACTTCCAGGATGAATGGATAGAAGCGAATTGTGAGCCTCGTTCATAATGACTTTTCTCGAGATCACCCTTAGGAACCACAATCCGGTCCTCAAAGAAAAGAGTATCTTTGTCATCAATGTGGAAGCACTTGTACTTGGAAATGCCCTTGTCGATACCACGTTTCACCTTTTTCACCATGGTATCCGAAGTTGAGCCTCACGAATCTGATCTTCCAAAGTAGGAGAGACTATGAGGTTGGCAAGAAAGCCTTGAGGAACAACTTGAAGATTCAGCTTGGAAAGCTTCACAGAGATCCGGTTGGAAGGGCTTGAGGATTAGACTGCGATAAGCCTTCCCGCTCAAAGCATCTGCAATGACATTGGCTTTGCCGGAGTATATTCAATACTTGGGTTGTACTCTTGAATCATTTCGACCCATCGAGTCTGCACGAGGTTGAGGTTGGGTTGAGTGAAGATGTACTTGAGACTCTTGTGATCGGTGAAAATGTCCACTTTCCTTCCTAACAAGAGATGTCTCCATGTTATCAATGCATGGACAACTGCCGCCAACTCAAGATCGTGAGTGGGGTAGTTCTTCTCGTTGGGCTTCAATTGGCGAGAGGTATAAGCCACAATCCTCTTCTCTTGCATTAACACAGCACCGAGACCTTGAATAGAAGCATCACAGAAAACTTCAAATGGCTTGGATTCATCAGGAGGAGTCAAGACAGGAGCTGTGACGAGTTTCTCTTTGAGAGTATTGAAAGCAACATCACACTCAGGAGACCAGACATATTTCACATGCTTCTGGAGGAGGTTGGAAAGAGGCTTTGCAATCTTGGAGAAATTCTCAACGAATCTTGACAATAGCTTGCAAGACCAAGAAAAGCTCATGGAGCTGCTTGACATTCCGAGGAGGTTCCCAATTCACAATTGCGGACACCTTCTCGGGATTAACAAATATGCCCTTGGCGGAGATGATATGACCAAGATAAAGCACTTCATCAAGCCAAAATTCACATTTGGAGAACTTCGCATAGAATTGATACTCTCTGAGCTTGTCTAGCACCAATCGCAAGTGTTTGGCATGATCCTTCTTATTCTTGGAGAAGACCAAAATATCATCAAGATAGACCAAGACGAATTCATTGGTGTAGGGGTTGAAAATGAAGTTCATCATCCGTGAGAAAGTTGGAGGAGCATTGACGAGGCCGAAAGACATGACAAGATATTCATAAGAACCAAAGCTTGTTCTGAATGCCGTCTTGGGAATATCTTGTTCACGAATGCGAATCGATGATAACCCATAATGAAGGTCAAGCTTGGAGAACACTTTAGCACCTTTGAGTTGCTCGAAAAGCTCATTGATGTTGGGAAGTGGATACTTGTTCTTGATTGTCTTCTTATTCAATGGACGGTAATCGACGCAAAGTCGGTCCGTGCCATCCTTCTTCCGGACAAAAGAACACCACAACCCCAAGGATATGAACTCGGTCTCGATCAAACCCAGACGCTCTTGTTCATCGAGCTGCTTCTTCAATTCCCTCAGCTCACCAGGTCCAAGCTTGTATGGACGCTTGCAAACGGGTTCAGTGCCAGGCTCAAGATCGATAACGAACTCAACTGGCCGATGAGGAGGCATACCCGGAAGCTCTTCTGGAAAGACATCTTGGTATTCGCAAACGACTGGAATCTGCGAGATAGCATCCAATTCGCCCTTCTCATTGAGAGAAAACAACCGAATGGTTTCATCACGGCGGCATAGATGATCACATCATTAGAGGAGTGAGTCAATTGAATTTCCCTGGCAGCACAATCAAGCTGAGCTTTGTGCTGATAAAGCCAGTCCATCCCGAGAATAAGATCAATATCCGAGTCACCGAGAACAACTGGTATAGACAGAAATCTATAATCGCCCATCTTGATAGAAACATCCGGGACACAAATATTAGATGTCATTTGCTTACCCGGGGACACAATCTTCAACGGAATAGGAATCTTTTCCGTCACAAACTCATGCTTGGCAACAAAAGGTCTCGAAATGAAAGAAAGCGATGCACCAGTATCAAATAAGACTTTTGCAGAATATCATTAATCGAGAGATTACCCATTATCACATCGGAAGATTCCTCCGCTTGAGCTGCATTCATCATATTGACCTTGGCATGCTTTGGATTATGCTTGACCACTGCATTGCTGGAAGATTTCACAGAGGAGGAGGCGGAAGGCGCCTCTGGTTGAAGCACTTGTTCGCATAGTGACCTTTCTGTGACACTTGTTGCAAGTCACCTCGAGAGCGGACGGTGGTAAGGAGCACTTGACCTTGGAGCTTGAGAATTAGACTTGTTCGAAAGCCTGGGTTGGGTGGGTGGGAAGATCCACGGCCACCTGAGTTCTTCTGGCGATAAGGCCGACGGAACGGAGGAGGAGGAAGGTAGAACTTCTGCTGCTTAGCTGCCACTTGAGAGGAAGAAGAAGACCGAACTGCATCCTCGATTCTCTTCTTAGAAGCCTCACATTTGAGCTGGGCAGCTTCTTGCTTGAGTGCCATGTTGTAGAATTCATCATACTTTTACGGCTCAAAAAGCACAAGAGCTAATTGCAGATCTTCTCTCGCACCACCTCTGAATTGATAGATCATACTCTTTTCATCAGTGCGTCTTGCTTAGCAAAGCGGCGAAGTTTACGAACTGGATATTGTATTGATAGACAGACATGTTGCCTTGCTTGAGATTGCGGAACTCCTCACGCTTGCTCTCAACAACACTTTTCGGAATGTGGTGAGCTCTAAAATCACGGCGGAACTCATCCCAGGTAATGACACGACCTCCTCTGGAATCTTTGTATTGCTGGTACCACTCAAAGCTTGATCCTTGAGTTGAAGCGATGCAAACTTGACAAAGTCCTCGTGTCGACATTGCTACAATCAAAATGCTTGCGGATGTCCACAAGACAATCGTCAGCGTCTGTGGCCTCGACACGTAAACCGAAAGACTTCGGCTGATTAGCGAGGAACCGGTCGAGAGTAGCAAAGTGCGGCTGATTGTTGCCTTGACCCTGATTTCCTTGACCGCCTTGCCCTTGAGTACGTTCTTGCAAGAGCTGCAAAATCATCGAGCATTGGCATTAGTGGCTGCCATGATAGCTTGCCATGCCTCCGGAGGCGGAGGTGGAGGTGGAGGGTCTGATCGATCCCCATCATTGCGATCCGGATTCAGACGCGTTGGCGGAGCCATCCTGAAGAGGGTGACATCCGTTAGTCCTTTGATAGACAAATAGATAAGTAGAATCAACGGATAGAAATTGCAACATATAGTCTTCACAATAAACATTCGAACAAGAATGAACGAATGAATTCCAAAAGCTAATCATCACACGTCCATTAAGGTGAGAAGCCACTTGATAAAGGTATGGAAACAACATCTGTCTTAGAAACAAATCGAATATCACAACTGAAAACAAAAGATTGGCTTCTAGAATGAGCCGGAACAAACACATGATAGAGTTTCGCCCAAAGTGTTCGTGGTGGGGCCCACACGGACACGACGTATAGCGGACGTCACGAATGACAAACAAGACGTCCCGAATCAGCATAGCCAAGGATTCTTTAAGGCGTCTCGCGACCACCGTAAATCGACCGTGAATGGGCGGACCACTGAGACGTTGGACCCCAATCTCAAATCATACATCCGCCGGAAAGATATCCTGTAAGCTACTAGAATTCCCACCTATAAACTCCGAAACTTTCTCGGTTATGCAATCTGGTGTTGGGGATACAGGGACACAAAATATATCACCCAAACTAACAATACCTAGATCCAGCTGTATCCATCCGTCAACACATAACCAAGAAATCCTCGGAAATCGTGTACCTCGACCTTCGAAAAACATCCGTTATACAAGTCATGGCAATACTCCCGCACTCACCTCAGTACTGGGTTATCGGGGTTATCTCACCAACAACTGCACAAAAGAGATTTCGATGTCGGCAAAACTCAGGTATTCCAGAACTGGAACGATAAAATTGTGACGACAACACCTCGGAGCTCAACTCCCGGGACACCGCCACAACCCCTAAATGTCGGGAGGCACCAAGAACAATGTTCTCGTCACAAAACCATCGAACGATTCCAAGATACCCACGTGATCCTAAAAATTTTTAGTGAAATTTGAGGAGAGAAGAGTCAAAACACTACGTCAGGATACCTCACAGAGCTGACGAAGGACCGGGAGTAAAAGAATCCTACTCTCCGATATATATAATCCTAAGACTCAAAACATTTTTCCATTCTAGACTCAACAACGCCAAAGAACAATCAAGTAGGGGGCTCCTAAGTCGGGAAGGCTCGATTACCAACTTGTAACGCCCTCGATGCGGCTATATCTCCCACGTGTCGAGGCACGACTTAGAGGCATAACCGCATTGAAAGCAATGTCGCAAGTGAGGTAATCTTCACACAACCCATGTAATAAATAAGGGAAAGAGATACATAGTTGGCTTACAGCCACTTCACACAATACATAAATAAACATCCATCATTCAGAGTACACTCAAGGTCCGACTACGGAACCAAAATAAAGAAGATACCCCAAATGCTACGGATCCCCGATCGTCCCAACCGGGCACCACTCTGATCATCGTGAAAAGACACATAGTAACGACCACGTTCCTCGTCGAACTCCCACTTGAGCTCGGTTGCGTCACCTGCCCGGCATCATCGGCACTGCAACTGTTTTGGTAGAATCTATGAGTCACGGGGACTCAGCAATCTCACACCATGAGATCAAGACTATTTAAGCTTATAGGAAGGACAGAGTGGTAAAGTGGAGCTGCGACAGCGACTAGCATATATGGTGGCTACATCGCAAAAGAGAGCGAGAAGAGAAGCAAAGCACGGACGTGAAGCTAATAGCGATCAAGAAGTGATCCTGAACTAGTTACGTCAGACATAACTCCAACACCGTGTTCACTTCCCGGACTCACGAGAAGAGACCATCACGGTTACACGCGTTGATGTGTATTTTTAATTGAGGTCAACTTCGGGTTTTCTACAACCGACATTAACAAATTCCCATCTGCCTCATAACCGCAGACACGGCTTTGAAAGATATTACCCTGCAGGGTGTCCCAACTTAGCCCATTATAAGCTCTCACGGTCAACGAAGGATATACCTTCTACCGAAGACCCGATCAATCTCGGAATCCCGGACTACAAGACATTTCGACAAAGAATAAAACAAGACCAAAGAAGCCGCCGATTGTGCCGACAAACCCGGTAGGAGCTGCACATATCTCGTTCTCGTGGCACATCCGGATGAACACTACGTGACGGCAAACCGAAGATGCCCCAAGTTGCCTCGGTGGCACCGCATAGTGGCTCTAGTTTGGACCAACACTCGAGGAGCATTGGCCCGGGGGTTAAATAAAGATGACCCTCGGGCTCATGCGAAAACCCGGGGAAAAAGGCTTAGGTGGCAAATGGTAAAACCAATGATGGGCCTTCTTTGGGCGAGTCTTATTCAAAGCGAACTGTCAAGGGGGTCCCATAAATCACCCAACCGTGTAAGGAACGCGAAATCAAGGAACATAACACCGGTATGACTGGAAACTAGGGTGGCAAGAGTGGAACAAAACACCAGGCATAAGGCCGAGCCTTCCACCCTTTACCAAGTATATAGAGGTATTGATTATAGCAGATATATATTGTGATATCCCCAACAAGTAAACATGTTCTAACAAGGAACAACAGCTCCATGTTCCAACAAGGAACAAACTTCATCTTCACCGCAACTAGCAACGCTATAAGAGGGTGAGCAAAGCGGTAACATAGCCAATCAACGGTTTGCTAGGAAAGGATGGTTAGGGGCTGACATGGCAATATGGGTGGCATGGTATAGCAAGTGGTAGGCATCGCAGTATAGGCATAGCAAAAGAGCGAGCAACTAGCATAGCAAAGATAGAAGTGATTTCGAGGGTATGGTCATCTTGCTGCAATGTTCTCGAGTTGTCGAAAGCTTGATCCTCGTAAGCGTTCTCAACGGGTTCCTCGTTCACGTACTCGTCTCCGGCTCTACCCAAAGCAACAACACAAACAAAGGAACCACAATAAATCACGGTGCAATGCACAATCAACATGATGCAAAACATGGCATGATATGCGGGATGTGATATGCAATGCGTATGCGCTCGAAAGGAAAATGATGAACCAGGCATCAACTTGGCAAACCAAGTATGCCACTGGAAAGATGAGATGATTTCGGTTGAAATCGATATAAAGATCACGGAATCGGATGCACGGTTTGGAAATGACAAGCAAAACAAGAATGGCACAAATCTGCCATTAACAGCATGATGCCACTTAGCAAGCAACAATAAATTAAGCTACTGCACCCAAAAGTATAAACAAAGTATATGGAAGTGATCTACACAAGATTCTTAACAAAAGATGAGAACTGGGCTACGGCTAGTTCACATCATAACAGGTTCAAACAAGCATGGCAAAAGTGCACAAAATATCGATTTGGACATGGCAAAAACAGCATCAGGTAGCAATGTTCAGAGCAACAAATCTACATGCTACAGGAACTTAAGATAGAAAAAAAAGGCATGGCATGAATCTACTCAAAGCATAGAACAAAAGTCCCTTACTGACCATAAGCCAAAAAGGATCAGAAAATATAGTAACACCCATGTCAATATCGAAAGTTTAGATTATGATTAGAGACGGTGAAATCTCAGGTCATAGCAGAAACAGATTCAACATGGCATCTTTACCGGCTTGAGTAACTCACTACAAGGCATGTCATGGCATGGAACAAAATCTAGCATGAAGTAGGCATGATGAAGAACATGTTCATGTGCAAAACTACCTCATAGCATAATTGCATAAATATACACATGAAAGACAACACAACACCATGATGTACAATGACATGTTCAAGAACTTGCTCAAATGCAGAAACTAATGCCACCACTGAGTTGGTGGGATTTTCTACCCCAAAACATATATAATATGTTAGGGTTGCTGTAGAAAAATCATCACAAATGCACAAAGTTAAAACCACGCCTAAAATGGTAGGTACCGAAATGGCATTTTCCATATTTGGAAACGTCCGTAAATGGACTTGCCGAAAAGGACAGACTCCATATGCCAGAAATGGAATATTCGGGAAAATAAAACAAATAGCAAAAAATAAAATAAATAGAAAAAAACATACATCCTAAGAGAGTATGACAAAGGGGCCACACCTTTGTCATACTAACGATGTCGAATAGGGAAAAAGGGGGGGGAGAAATATGCAGCCTCGCGGGATCGAACACCGGTCTCCACGGTGTGGCTCTGCATCAGCAACCCTTTGGGCTAAGCGGGCGTGGATCGATAGGGAAGGGCTTCGCCCTTTAGGTAACCAAACCAGTCGAGCAACTCTGTTGCCATCTGAGAAGAAAACGGCGCCCGGCGAACAGCGGCAACCCATGAACCGCAGGGCCTCCGTGGCCGTCTTGCGGGAAGGAGAAGCGCGTGCATACTACGAGGAAAACAGGCGCTCGAGCTCAAGCGGTGGCTCGACTCGGGGCCACTGGCGTCCATGCGGCGGCCAGCAGCGGCTCTGGCGTCCTCGGGAAAGGTTGGAGTGCGCGAGGCCTTGAGCAGGCAACAGCGAGCACGCTACGGGAGCACGATGGGGGTGAACCAGAGCGGGGAACACGGCACCCACGCACGGGCGAACATCACTGAACAAAACATCCAGATTACGCCGGAGCACGACGAGCGCGGGAAGGACACGGATCGGACGCGCCCTACGGTTGCCTACATGCCAAGGAAATGGATGGGAGAGGGAGGTGTGTTACCCAGCTCACCCAAAGACACAAAGTAGTCGACGGAGACGGGCTGGCAGCGACGAAGCGGAGCTCCGAACCTTGGCGCGTTTCTGACCGAGAGGAAGGAGGAAGCCGGGGACGTCGAGGAACTAGTCGTCCGTGCCAAGATCAGAAGTCGGCGCCGTGGAAGGAGAAGACGACGGGGAAGAAGATGGGCACGATCTGCAGGGTTGGGGGTGGCCGGAGAGCACGCCGGCGACGAGACGCGCTCTCAGTTGCGCTCGGGACGGAGCAGCTGCGGTGGATCTGGTGGTCCTACTCACCTGGCGGCGTAGAGGAAGAGGGAAACCCTAGGGGCGTGAGGACAAGGAGAGGGGATAAGTAGGGGCTAGAGGCGACGGATCGAGCTCATGGCTCGTGCTCATGGTCCCCATGGCAACGGGCGAGAGGAGGGAAAAAGGTGGGTGCGGGGAGCAGGCAGACGCTGCCGAAGGGCCGGGATGGCCACGTGGAGAGGACCTAAGCGGGTGTCTGGCAGCAGTGCACGAAGACAGGGAGGAGAGGAGCAGCGGGCTGGCCTTGGCGCTCTGTGGCTCTTGAGGCTGGTTAGCTGGGCGGCTTGGAGGCCGGAGCCAGTGGCTGCTGCTGCAGCTAGGCGGCTCTCTGCAACTCTTTTCCAATTACTCTTCAGACAGAAATAAAAGGAAAAGCACAGGGTTAAAAGGAAGAATTTTGAGAAATCTGACAATATTCTCAAGGTCCTGAATTTATGTAGTATTTGGTAAAATTGATCTGGGTATTTTTAGGGGAAGTAAAATAATTCAAGTTCGAATTGGTTTCAAACTTGAACCATTTTAATACCCAACCAAAACAACTTCAAAAGAGCTGAAGTTTGGCAGAGAGGCTAGGTACATATGGTTAGAATATTGGGAAAAAGATGAACATCTATGGTGGAGGCAAAAGGCACTCACAAAGAAAGGAAGAAAAGGAAAAGAAAGGAGAAGTGATGGTGCAATGGTTTGAAAGGGGGGGGGGGGTACAAGGGTCAGGCCCAAGATGCTCATGGCAACAACATGAATGACAAAATGCAACATGAGATGACATGAGATGAAAATGCACTATAAGATGATGACAAGAAGCTCCAATGCAAAAAGGCTAAAAAGGAATGTGACAATGAAAAGAATAAAACCACACAACCAAACAAGATGAGGCCAAACATGAATAACACCCACAAGAATTGGATGAGGTCAAGTTGATGTATTGCCAAAATGGGAAGTTTTACATCCGGGGTGTTACAGTAGCGTAAGTATTTACCTCAGTTTTTGAGAACCAAGGTATCAACCCAGTAGGAGACTACACGCAAATCCCTAATACCTGCACAAACAATTAAGAACCTTGCAACGAACGCGATAAATGGGTTGTCAATCCCTTCACGGGCACCTGCAAAAGTGAGATCTGATAAAGATAATAAGATAAATATTTTTGGTATTTTGTTGTATAGATTGAAAAGTAAAGATTGCAAAATAAATGGTGACAGAAATAGCTAGTTGATGGGAGATTAATATGATGGAAAACAGACCCGGGGGCCATAGGTTTCACTAGTGGCTTCTCTCAAGATAGCATATTTTACGGTGGGTGAACAAATTACTGTCAAGCAATTGATAGAAAAGTGCATAGTTATGAAAATATATAGGCATGATCATGAACATAGGCATCACGTCCGTATCAAGTAGACCGAAACGATTCTGCATCTACTACTATTACTCCACACATCAACCGCTATCCAGCATGCATCTAGAGTATTAAGTTCATAAGAACAGAGTAATGCATTAGGCAAGATGACAGGATGTAGAGGGATAAACTCAAGCAATATGATATAAACCCCGTCTTTTTATCCTCGATGGCAACAATACAATACGTGTCGTTTCCCTTTCTGTCACTGGGACCGAGCACCGCAAGATTGAACCCAAAGCCAAGCACTTATCCCATTGCAAGAAATATCAATCTAGTAGGCCAAACCAAACTGATAATTCGAAGAGACTTGCAAAGATATCAAATCATGCATATAAGAATTCAGAGAAGAATCAAATATTGTTCATAGATAATCTTGATCATAAACCCACAATTCATCGGATCTCGACAAACACACCGCAAAAAGTATTACATCGAATAGATCTCCAAGAGGATCGAGGAGAACTTTGTATTGAGATCCAAAGAGAGAGAAGAAGCCATCTAGCTAATAACTATGGACCCGAAGGTCTGTGGTAAACTACTCACACATCATCGGAGTGGCCAAGGTATTGATGTAGAGGCCATCCGTGATCGATTCCCCCTCCGGCGGGGCGCCGAAAAAGGCCCCATGATGGGATCTCACGGGTATAGAAGGTTGTGGCGGTGGAAAAGTGTTTGGTGGCTCCCCTAGATGTTTTCAGGGTATAAGAGTATATATAGGCGAAAGAAGTAGGTCAGTGGAGCTACGAGGGGCCCACGAGGGTGGGGGGCGCGCCTACCCCCCTGGGCGCGCCTCCCTGCCTCGTGTCCTCCTCGTTGCTTCCTTGATGTCCACTCCAAGTCTCCTGGATTGCGTTTGTTCCAAAAACGATCCTCGCAAAGCTTTCATTCCGTTTGGATTCCGTTTGATATTCCTTTTCTGCGAAACCCTAAAATAGGCAAAAAATAGCAATTTGCATTGGGCCTTCGGTGAATAGGTTAGTCCCAAAAATAATATAAAAGAGCATAATGAAGCCCATTAAACATCCAAAACAGATAATATAATAGCATGGAACAATAAAAAATTATAGATACGTTGGAGACGTATCAGCTCCTCACCGGTAACAAACCCCAAGTTGGATACTTTCGAATATTCGGCTCAAAGTGTTACATTCTTGATAAGCATCGTCATTCTAAATTTGCTCCCAAATCTCATGAGGGTTTCCTACTTGGTTATGGCTCAAACTCTCACACCTACCATGTCTACAATAATTTCACCCGAAAGGTTGAAGAGGCGGTAGATGTGAAGTTTGATGAATCTAACGGCTCGCAAGTAGAGCAATTGCCAATTGATGTAGGAGACAAAGACCCTTAGGAAGCAATCCAAGACTTGTCTATTGGCAAGATCCGTCCAACGGAGGTGAAGGAGAGTACCTCGTCTGTCCAAGTGGAAGCTTCTACCTCACGACAAGGTGAACCAAGAGTTGACATGGAAGCATCCACAAGTGGGACACACCAAGATGAAGAAAACAAGGAAGTACACCAAGATGAACCTCATCAACCTCCTTCTCCACCACGACAAGAGAACGACAACGTCAACAATGAAGAAGGCCAACAAGAAGGAAGAGATGATCAAGAATATGTTCCACCCCGAACCAAGCAAAAGCTCTCACGAGTTCGAGCAAGAGTCTCAAGAGACCATCCCGTCGAACAAATCTTCAATGATATTCAAACCGGGAGAATCACTTGCTCTAAAACTCGTTTGGCTAATTTTTGTGAACATTATTCATTCATTTCTAGCATTGAACCTATGAAGGTTGAAGAAGCATTAGAAGATCCGGATTGGATAAATGCCATGCATGAAGAGCTACACAACTTGAGAGAAACCAAGTGTGGACATTGGTTGAGAAGCCCGACAACAACCACAACATCATCGGTACCAAATGGGTATTTCGCAACAAGCAAGACGAAGATGGTCAAGTCATCCGCAACAAAGCATGTCTCGTCGCCCAAGGCTATACTCAAGTCGAAGGTATGGACTATGGTGAGACATACGCCCCCGTTGCTAGACTTGAGTCCATCCGCATCTTACTTGCCTATGCTAATCACCATGATATCACCTTATACCAAATGGACATTAAGAGTGCTATTAAGATTGCTCACAATCCCGTCCAACATTCTCAAACTAAGCACATTGAAGTTCGTCATCATTTCATTCGAGATCATGTTGCTAAAGGGGACATTGATCTTAAGCATGTTCGTACCGAAAAGCAATTGGCGGATATATTCATCAAACCGCTTGATGAGGAAGTGTTTTGCCGTTTGAGAGGTGAATTGAACATCATTGATGCTTCAAACTTGGAGTAGATACTCCATTTGGATACATGCAAGGCATGAGCCTATGACTAATCCTTGATATTTCTCTTATGATGATATTCATATGTCTTGGATATATTTGCACCCTTGCATGCTATATAACCCTTTTAGGTACTTGGATGAACCTAAATCAATGAGATTGCAAGTCACTCGTACCGTGAGCAATCTCTACATCACCAAGTCTTTACAATATGGTGGTTGAAGTCAAGGAAGCATGAAACCCTTCAACATATCCTTTGACAAATTTTACATATCAAATTTCATTTGGTATCAAGTTTCATGATTGTCATTTTGGATACACAAGTGCTCTTCCTTGCAAGACTGACCCATGTAGGAATATGAACCTCAATTATAAGTGGTGCTCCCAATCCTTGATGAACTACGTCAACCTTGAGCATCCTACACAAGTTCGACTACATGATCAAGATAAACACCACCACCCAAGGTATGATATTCCATCTTAGAGAAGCTTTAACCCAAGCCACGGGTCAAAGCAGCTCAACAAGATGCGAGTACATCAAAATGCTTAAACGAAAAATGGTAACCCCATTTTGAGCTTAAACGATGAGTATGACCTATGATCAAGTGTTCTCACTTGAATCCTTAGTCAATATACTCTAACATAGGTGACTTTGTCGCCTCCCATTTCTAGATGAAGTTCTCTAGTGTTTCTCTGTGTTCTTGCATTTGTTCCTTGCATCTTTGTTCCCCTTCAAACAAAAAAACTCCATCTATATTTCTTCTCTTTTCTCTGCTTTGCTCTGCATTTCCTGCATCTAATTCCTTGCAAATCCTTCAGCTAATTCATTGCAAATCTTTGTGAGATCATATTTGCCTAGTAAGCTGAGATGAAAATTTCCCTTTCTCAGTATTTAACTCGGTCACACCGGCTTGTCATTCTCGGTCACACCGACTTATTTCGGTGCCACCGACTAGAACAACTCGGTGTTACCGATTTCACTATAGAAGAGACAATTTTCCATTTGTTTCTGCATATTTGTTCCAGCTCCACTCGATGATTCTTGTCCTCTACCAGCATCACGTTCTACAAGTTGTTTTGCTATGTGACTCAAGGACCAAACCTATTTGAATCACACTCCAGAAGAACCCTTCTTGGAAATTGATTTCAAAGGGGGAGAGGGAGCTCATATCAAAGCTTAATCACTTCAAGAGGGGGAGAGAGTACTTCAACAGGGGGAGAGAGATATTCACTTCAAAGGAAAAGAGAGATCCCCCAGATGCTTGGTATCCAAGAGGAAAGGAGTTACATGTCTTTAAGAGGGGAAAGACCTGTTTGTGCTATTTTTTCTGTGTGTGATATGATTTTCCTTTTCCTATTTTCTCCCATTATCCAATATAAGATTCAGGGGGAGAAAGCTATCTAAGGGAAGGAAATCTTCAAATTCATTGCATATCTTTTACCTTTGGGGGCATGTCTATATCAAATAGAGTACCTAGTACTCACCCTCTACATGTCATCCCAATCCTGGTACTCTTGTGGTTCTTTTGTTTGCTCTGTCTAGTAGATGTATCTGTGTTATTTAACCTTGTTTACTCAGGTTTATCTCTTCCTAAGCCAGCTCAAGACCACTGATACGTCTCCAACGTATCTATAACTTATGAAGTATTCATGCTATTATATTATCCATCTTAGATGTTTTATATGCATTTATATGCCATTTTATATGATTTTTGGGCCTAACCTATTAACCTAGAGCCCAGTGCCAGTTTCTGTTTTTTCCTTGTTTTTGAGTTTTACAGAAAAGGAATAGCAAACGGAGTCTAATTGACGTGTCAATTTTTGTTGATTTTTTATGGACCAAAAGAAGCCCCTGGAGCAAAAGAGTTGGGCCAGAAGAGTCCCGGGCTATCCATGATGGTGGGAGCGCCCACCCCTCAGGTGTGGGCCCTGCCTCGTGGGCGACTCAGACCCCCGGCGTGAAACCTACGCCAAAAAATCCTATAATGAAACCTCCGGAAAATAACCTAGATCGGGAGTTCCGCTGCCGCAAGCCTCTGTAGCCATGAGAAATCAATCTAGGCCCTCTCTGGCACCCTGCCGGAGGGGGCCAACATCACCGGAGGCCATGGAGGAGGATCCCGGAGGGGCCATCATCGCCATGAAGACCAAGGACCAGAGGGAGAACCTCTCCCCATCTAGGGGGGAGGCCATGGAGGAGGAAGCACAAGGGGGAGAACCTCTCCTCCTCTCTCTTGGTGGCACCGGAGTGCCATCGGGAGAGGAATCATCGCCGCAGTGATCGTCTTCATCAACATGACCATCATCATCACCATCCTCATCTATTTTACGCGGTCCACTCTCCCGCACCCCGCTATAATCCCAATTTGAACATGGTGCTTTATGCCACATATTATGATCCAATGATGTGTTGCCATCCTATGATGTTTTGAGTAGATATCCTTTTTCTTTTGGGTTGATTGATGATCTAGATTGGTATGTTTTATTATTGGTGCTGTCCTATGGTGCTCTCTGTGTCGCACAAGCGTGAGGGACTCCCGTTGTAGGATGTTGCAATATGTTCATGATTCGCTTATAGTGGGTCGGTGAGTGACTGAAACACAAACCCGAGTAAGGGGGTTGTTGTGTATGGGAATAAAGAGGACTTGATGCTTTAATGTTGTGGTTGGGTTTTACCTTAATGATCTTTAGTAGTTGCGGATGCTTGCTAGAGTTCCAATCATAAGTGCATATGATCCAAGAAGAGAAAGTATGTTAGCTTATGCCTCTCCCTCATATGAAATTGCAATAGTGATTACCGGTCTTGTTAACGATTGCCTAGGATAATTCATTTACCGACCCATCATTATTCCACACTTGCTATTTATAATATTTAGTAATATATTCCAACTTTATGATAACAGCACCTACTTTTATGTTTTAGCTCTCCGATATCATGCAAAGTTATCCTCTTCATACCCACAACGTAGTTTCATTTCTCGTTTCTAGTTGAAGCAAGCGTTAAATTATGCGTGAAATTAAATGTCGATGTGGCAGATAGGACTTGAGAGAATATTGATCTTACCTTTAGCTCCTTGTGGGTTCGACACTCCATACTTATCACTTCCACCATCGGGAATTGCTACGATGATTCCCTGCACTTGGGGATTATCAACCACAAGGTAAGTATATGCATCACAATCATGTGCATGATGATATCTTGCTGATGTACATACTGTTTGCAAGAAGGAATCATGAACATGAAGGTACACTTCATATATTCACTTCTTTTGTCATGATGCATATAGCCAAGATACATGTAACACATTTCTTGCTCTGTCATGTCTATGCATTCATATGCTCTCATATTCAACAATTACATGATTGCACACATAGGAGGAGCCTATGCCTGTTACATGTCTTTCCGAAGCTTTTCTTGCTATTCCCTATATCTTTATCTAATGCTTTGATGTATGTTGTCATCAATTACCAAAAAGGGGGAGATTGAAAGCACAAGTGCTCCCTGGGTGATTTTGGTAATTAATGTCAACATATATCTTGCTGGACTAGTGCCTTTATTTAGTATGTTTCAGATAAGTTCAACAATGGAGTGGCATGGACAAGAGGATGTGGAACCCCTTCAAAATGCTAAGGACAAAGGATTGGCTCAAGCTCCAAATCTCAAGACTCTACATTTTATTTTTAGTGATCCAAGATCACATTGAGTCCATAGGAAAAGCCAATACTATTAAAAGGGGATAAGGTGTTGCTTAATGGCTTGCTTGCTCAAAATGCTTAGTGAAATGCTCCAAAAACTCTCAACCACTTTATCATATCCACATATGTCCCAAACCAAAAGTCAAACTCGGCCCCACCGAAACATTCCATCCGGCGCCACCGAGTTCTCTTGACATAGCCATTGCCACAAACCCTAGTCACTTCGGTCTCACCTATAGGGATCTCGGTCTCACCGAGATGGGATTGCAAACTCTCTGTTTCCCTTCATAACGTTTCGGTCCAACCGAGATGAGCGATCGGTCCCATCGAGTTAGTAATGCAAACTCTCTGTTTCCCCTTCGTAACGTTTCGGTCTCACCGAGATGAGCGAATCGGTCCCACCGAGTTTGCCTGACCAACTCTCTGGTTAGCTTATTACCAAAGTCAGTCTCACCGAGTTTGTGTAATCGGTCTCACTGAGATTACGTTATGCCCTAACCCTAATGAAATCGGTCTCACCGAGTTGACATATCGGTCCCACCGAAATGCCTAACAGTCACATTGTGAACTGAATCGGTCTGACCGAGTTTTCTGATTCGGTCCCACCGAGTTTGGTGAATTGTGTATAACAGTTAGATTTTGTGTGGAGGCTATATATACCCCTCCACCCACTCTTCACTCATGGAGAAAGCCATCAGAACATGCCTACACTTCCAGCATACATTTTCTGAGAGAGAACTGCTAACTCTTGAGCACTGCGTTGGATTTCCTTGAAGAGGAAAGGATGATGCAGCAAAGTAGCGTAAGTATTTCCCTCAGTTTTTGAGAACCAAGGTATCAATCCAGTAGGAGGCTACGCGCGAGTCCCTCATACCTGCACAAAACAAATAACTCCTCGCAACCAACGCGATAAGGGGTTGTCAATCCCTTCACGGTCACTTACGAGAGTGAGATCTGATAGATATGATAGGATAATATTTTTGGTATTTTTGTGATAAAGATGCAAAGTAAAATAAAAGCAAAGTAAAAAGTAAAGGCAATAGCAAAGTGTTGGAGGATTAATATGATGGAGATAGACCCGGGGGCCATAGGTTTCACTAGTGGCTTCTCTCAAGAGCATAAATATTTTACGGTGGGTGAACGAATTACCGTTGAGCAATTGACAGAATTGAGCATAGTTATGAGAATATCTAGGTATGATCATGTATATAGGCATCACGCCCGAGACAAGTAGACCGACTCACCTGCATCTACTACTATTAATCCACTCATCGACCGCTATCCAGCATGCATCTAGAGTATTAAGTTCAAGAAAACAGAGTAACGCCTTAAGCAAGATAACATGATGTAGAGGGATAAATTCATGCAATATGATAAAAACCCCATCTTGTTATCCTCGATGGCAACAATACAATACGTGCCTTGCTGCCCCTACTTTCACTAGGAAAGGACACTGCAAGATTGAACCAAAGCTAAGCACTTCTCCCATTGCTAGAAAAACCAATCTAGTAGGCCAAACCAAACTGATAATTCAAAGAGACTTGCAATGATAACCAATCATACATAAAAGAATTCAGAGAAGATTCAAATATTATTCATAGATAATCTTGATCATAAACCCACAATTCATCATTCTCAACAAACACACAGCAAAAGGAAGATTACATCGAATAGATCTCCACGAGAGAGGGGGAGAACATTGTATTGAGATCCTAAAGTAGAGAAGAAGCCATCTAGCAACTAACTATGTACCCGAAGGTCTGAGGTAAACTACTCACACTTTATCGGAGGGGCTAAGATGATGTAGAAGCCCTTCGTGGTGGATGCCCCCTCCGGCGGAGCTCCGAAACAGGCCCCAAGATGGGATCTCGTGGGTACAGAAGGTTGCGGCGGTGGAATTAGGTTTTTGGCTCCGTATCTGATCATTTGGGGGTACGTAGGTATATATAGGAGGAAGAAGTACGTCGGTGGAGCAACAGGGGGCCCACGAGGGTGGAGGGCGCGCCCCCTACCTTGTGCCCTCCTCGAAGCTTCCTTGACTTAGGGTCCAAGTCTCCTGGATCACGTTCGGTGAGAAAATCACGTTCCCGAAGGTTTCATTCCGTTTGGACTCCGTTTGATATTCCTTTTACGCAAAACTACGAAATAGGCAAAAACAGCAATTACAGGCTGGGCCTCCGGTTAATAGGTTAGTCCCAAAAATAATATAAAAGTGGATAATATAGCCCAATATTGTCCAAAACAGTAGATATTATAGCATGGAGCAATCAAAAATTATAGATACGTTGGAGACGTATCAAGAACCACCTACTCATGTGTTGAGGTCAAGATATTCCATTCCAACCACATAAATCTTGATCTCTAGCCTTCTCCAAGTTGCTTTCCACTCCAATCATCTTTCCACCAAATCCAAATCTGTGTGAGAGAGAGAGAGTTGAGTGTAGGGGAGACTATCATTTGAAGCACAAGAGCAAGGAGTTCATCATCAACACACCATCTATTACCTTTTGGAGAGTGGTGTCTCCTAGATTGGTTAGGTGTCACTTGGGAGCCTCCGTCAAGATTGTGAAATTGAACCAAGGAGTTTGTAAGGGCAAGGAGATCGCCTACTTTGTGAAGATCTACCCTAGTAAGGCAAGTCCTTCGTGGGCGATGGCAATGGTGGGATAGACAAGGTTGCTTCTTCGTGGACCCTTCGTGGGTGGAGCCCTCCGTGGACTCGCGCAACCATTATCCTTCGTGGGTTGAAGTCTCCATCAACGTGGATGTACGATAGCACCACCTACCGGAACCACGCCAAAAATCTCTGTGTATCCAATTGCATTTGCACACTCCAATCCTATCCCTTTACATTCTCGCAAATTGCATGCTTTTACTTTCCGCTGCTTATATGCTCTTTTCATGCTTGCTTGATTTGTATTGTGAATGTGTAAACTTGTGCCAATATTCCACCTTAACTTGAAGAATTTAAAAACTGCAACTTTTCTTTGCTAAGCGTCTATTCACCCCCCTCTAGACACCTTTTCTCGATCCTTTCAACCTACCAAAGATCCTTTTCAGCGAGTGCCAACGGCACAAAGGTCTTCAGTAGTGCCAGTTGTCACTGACACCAGGACTACACTTTCAGCACCTGCAACAACTGCCACAATTGCACCTCCAGTTTCAACTCCTCCACCTCCACAGACGCCAGCTGAAGTATTTGCAGATGGACTCCTCTCCACGCCATCTACGCACACCGGAGCAACCAGCTAGAATACCCCTTCAGGAGCTCCCGGAGATCGTTCCTAGAGTGCTGCATAACACTATATGTTTTCGAGCTTTTTGGTAACTTGTTGCCAAAGGGGGAGACAATGTATAGATCATAGGCTTCAAGAGAGAGAGAGAGAGAGAGAGAGAGTCTTTTGCTATTTTGTTGGTTTGCTTTGCCTTGCTACTTGCTACTTTAATCGTTTGCTTGTTTGATTCATGCTACAATTTGTGCTATGCTCGTGAGATATTCTTGTGATCATGTGTTTGATCATACTATGCTTAATGTGTGCTTGCATGCTTATATCCATGAATACTTGTGTATGATCAATCATTTCTACCCTTGGTGCTGAGTGCATGTTATTTAACTCATATCATTTTGAGCGCTCCACCAAGATGTATGTGACATGAAAGAATGCCCCATGATCCTAATCGATTGTGCATTTGCATTCAAATGCAAATTTTAAATAGTGCATAAATTTAAGGGGAGCTCTTGCTTATCACAGACTTATCAAAGCGACGATGTATTTCATTCACATTATCATTTGTTGAAGCTTTGATCTATATGTTGTCATCAATTACCAAAAAAGGGGAGATTGAAAGTGCAACTAATCCCCGGGTGGTTTTGGTAATTCATAACAACATATAGCTCATTGAACTAATGATCATTCAAGTTGATTATTTCAGGAAGTTCAATGATTGGCATGGCATGGACTGGAAATGTGGACCCCTCAAAATGCTAAGGACAAAGATTGGCAAAAGCTCAAGACTCTTCAGTTTATATTTTAGTGATCCAAGATCACATTGAGTCCATAGGAAAGCCAATACTATTAAAAGGGGATGAAGTGTTGCTTAATGGTCTACTTGCTCAAAGTGCTTAGTGATATTGCTCCAAAACCCTCAACCACTTTCCCACTCCAAATATGTTCAAAACCCAAAGTCAAACTCGGCCCCACCAATCTACTCTATCCGGTACCACCGAGTTCAGCTGACATAGCCACTGCCAGAAACCCTAGACAATTCAGTCACACCGATACGGATCTCGGTCTAACCGAGATGCCCCTGCAAACTCTTTGTTTCCCTTTGTAACATTTCACCGAAATGAGCGATAGGTCCCACCGAGTTTGCTTGACCAACTCTCTGTTTGCTCTTTGCTGAAATCGGTCTCACCGAGTTCAAGCAATCGGTCTCACCGAGATGAGGTTTTGCCCTAGCCCTAGCACATCGGTCACACCGAGTTGATCTCATTGGTCCCACCGATATTCCTAACGTTCACATTTTGAACCGAATCGGTCTCATCGAGTTCTTCTATTCGGTCTGACCGAGTTGGGTCAAATGTGTGTAACAGTTAGATTTTGTGTGGAGGCTATATATACCCATCCACCCCCTTCTCCATTTGAGAGAGAGCCATCAGAATGTGCCTACACTTCCACTACTCGAGAGAACCACCTACTCATGTGTTGAGACTAAGACATTCCAATCCTACCACTAGAATCTTGATCTCTAGCCTTCCCCAAGTTGCTTTCCACTCAAATCCTCTTTCCATCATATCCAAATCTGTGAGAGAGAGTTGAGTGTTGGGGAGACTATCATTTGAAGCACAAGAGCAAGGAGTTCATCAACACACCGTCTATTACCTTTTGGAGAGCGGTGTCTCCTAGATTTGTTAGGTGTCAATTGGGAGCCTCCGACAATATGTGGAGTTGAACCAAGAAGTTTGTAAGGTCAAGGAGATCTCCTAGTTCGTAAAGATCTACCCGAGTGAGGCAAGTCCTTCGTGGGCGATGGCCATGATGGGATAGACAAGGTTGATTCTTCGTGGATCCTTCGTGGGTGGAGCCCTCCGTGGACTCGCGCAACCGTTACCCTTCATGGGTTGAAGTCTCCATCAACGTGGATGTGCGATAACACCACCTATCAGAATCACGCCAAAATTCTCCGTGTCTACATTGTGTTTGCTCTCTCCAAACCTTTCGCTTTACCTTCATATGCAATGTTTTACTTTCCGCTGCTACACTCTTAGAATTGCATGTGTAGGTTGATTGCTTGACTTGTACTAGTTGCTAAAATCTGCCAACACTTAAAATTGGGAAAAGGCTAGATTTTTATTTGGTCAAGTAGTCTAATCACCCCCCTCTAGACCTACTTTCAATCCTACACTAGATCATTACAGACTGTTCATTTTTTGACAGATTCTGTTATCAATACATTGTTTGCTTGTTTTCTAGTTTCTATGGCTTATATTGCTCATCATAAATTGTGGAAATGATAAGGTATGGTAGGAATTGTGTGAGAACATTTATGAATCTTGTCTTTGACAGTACCGAAGTGAATGATTTGTGTTTAACATACTAACCTATCTCACGAAGTTCTGTTAAGTTTTGTGTGATTGAAGTTTTCAAGTTTTGGGTGAGATGTCGATATGAGAAGAATAAGGAGTGACAAGACCCTAATCTTGCAGATTCCCAAGGCACCCCAAGGTAATATTCAAGGAAGATCCAAGCAACTAAGCTTGGGGATGCCCCGGAAGGCATCCCCTCTTTTGTATTCAACATTATCGGTAACCTCACTTGGAGCCATATTTTTATTCGTCACATGATATGTGTTTTGCTTGGAGCGTCATTTTATTTTATTTGCATTTGCTTGCTGCTATTTATAATAATGTTTTGCATCTTCCATTTCAATAAAGATGTCAAGGATAGCCTTTACCATGCTTATTTTGCAGGTCTACATGTTGCTATTTAAAAACAGAAAGTTTGTTGTCATTGTCTGAATTCTTCGGGAAAGTAAAAACACGATTAAATCCTGAAATTTTTACACATTAAGCTACAATAAATTTTCTACAGTATGGTAATTTTTCATATTTTTTGGAGTTACAATAGTATGAATCTTCTTGCATCCTTTACAGAAGGTCCTGTTTTGGCAGATTGCTGTTATGTTTGCATTGTTTGCATATGTTTTCTTGTTTAATGATTCTATTTGAGTATAGGAGTATTAAATATGCAGTGGCATTTAGTATGCAATGTTGAATAATAATTTTAGTGATTTGATACAGTAGAGAATGATAAGGTCATGCATTGATTTATACTAACTTATCTCACGAGTTCTTGTTGAGTTTTGTGTGGATGAAGTTTTTAAGATTTAGGGTAACCGTAATATAAAAGGAATTAAGGAAACACAAAAGCGCAAGCTTTGGGATGCCCAAGGCATCCCAAGTTAATATTGCAAGAAGTCTCAAGCATCTAAGCTTGGGGATGCCCCGGTAGGCATCCGACCTTTCTTCATCAACAACTATCGGTTAGTATCAGTTGAGCCTAAGTTTTTGCTTCTTCACATGAGTTGCGCTATTCTTGGAATGTCATTTAGTTTTAGTTCTGCTTGCTATTTTAATAAAATACTTATACCTGAAAGAATTTAAATAAGAGAGAGTCCTCAATTAGCTACCCCTTTACTTAACTACTCATTTGATCTTCACATATCTTTTTGGAGTAGTTTGTCATTTACTCTTGTGCTTCACTTATATCGTACGAGTAAATTGTTGAATAAATTGGATATCATGAAGTTGAAATTATATGTTCATATCATGCCTAATGGTAGCTTCACATTGGGGTAACAAATTGAAATCTTTTGGAGCATGACAATCACAATATTGGTCATACAAGCAATTCGTGAATGATTAGTATAAGGAAGAGAACTTTCACATACAAATATATTATCTTGGAGATCTTCTATGATTGTGAATACCCATTAATTATTTTCAAACTTGAGCAAATTAGTTGAAGTTGGACATGGAAGACAACTTAATGAGTTATAGTTGTGTATATTTGCATAGAAGTTATATTGTTATGGATCCTCCAACATGTGGTGTTTTCTTAGGATCTTTTGCTAGCCTAAAATTCATACTAAGTAGAGATACTACTTGTGCATCCAAAAACCCTTAAACCCAGTTTCTTGCCATGAGTGTCCACTATAACTACCTATGTATTGAATAAGATCCTTCAAGAAAGTTGTCGTTGGTGCATAAAGCAATAAAAATTGCTCCTAAATATGTTTGATCTTTTATTGTAAGGGAAAATTGAGCGTTGTACGAACTTGTGATGGCAGAGTAATAAAAGCGACGGACTGCATAATAAAGGTTGCTATCATAAGGGGAAATATAATGTGACGTTCCTTTGCATTAAGAGTTTGGGCATCCAAAAATAAAAAGCGCATGACAACCTCTGCTTCCCTCTGCGAAGGGTCTATCTTTTATTTTTCAGTATTTACTTTTATGCAAGAGTCAATAGAATGCATTCTCATTTCAACCTCAATTATTCTCTAGTTGGCAAGCATCATGTGGTGGGGAAAGATCTAGGCACATATGGCCAGTCAAATATATTTGATCATGATTTATTATTGTTGACAATTATCTCTATGATAAATGAGTTGGGAGGCGAAACATTAAGCCCATATCTTTCTCTGTTTTTGATGGATGCCATTTGTTCTAAGAATATGCCTTGAGTACTAGCAATCATGGAAGAGTATATGATGATTGAGTATGTGGATCTCTTACTTAGATTTTGTTGAATAAGTTGAATTGCAATTGCTTGGTGACTAAGAACATAGGTTGTTGAGTTTCAAGAGAATCCATTGTTTGAACCTTAACATGTGAATTGGTTGCTACTTTATCATGATGATTTTTATGAGAAAGAGTTGCTGTTATGATGCTAGGAAAAGTTATTGAAATTATCATTGATCAAACTTATGCACTATGCTAGCATTCACACTTCATAAATTATTTCTTTTATCATTTACCAACTCGAGGACGAGTAGGAATTAAGCTTGGGGTTGTTGATACGTCTCCAACGTATCTATAATTTATGAAGTATTCATGCCATGTTTACAACAATTTTATATGGTTTTGGTACAATTTGCATGGAACTAACCTGGACTGACGTTGTTTTCAGCAGAACTACCATGGTGTTGTTTTTTGTGCAGAAATGGAAGTTCTCCAAATGAGCTAAAACTTTTTGACGATTTTTTTGGAACAAAGGAGGCACTAGAAGCTTCGTGGGAGGGCCAGAAGAGCCATGAGGAGGGCACAACCCACCAGGGCACGCCAGAGGGGCCTGGCTTGTCCCGATGGGTTTTGCTCACCTCGAGGCCCATCTTCGCGTGAAACCAACACAAAAAATCCTATAAATAGAGTAACCATCAGAAATAACCCTAGATCAGAAGTTCCGCCGCCGCAAGCTTCTGTAGCCATGAAACACCAATCTAGACCCCGTTCCGGCACCCTGCCGGAGGGGGAAATCATCACTAGTGGCCATCTTTATCATCCCAGCGGCCATCATGATGATGAGGGAGTAGTCCACCCTCGGGGCTAAGGGTTTGTACCAGTAGCTATGTGTTTAATCTCTCTCTCTCTCTCTTTCTCTCGCACTACTAGGGAAAACCTTATACACAGAAACTTACCAGTAGCGTGGGTCAAAAAGGAGCTCTACTACTATTTACCACCAGTGTGCGGCAAACAAACGCGTTGCAGCTAAGTTTATAGCAGTAGCGCGTCTCAGGAAAGAAGCGCTACAACTACAATTCCCCTACTGTTCTCGCCAGGCTACCAACAGTAGTAGCGAGTTTGAGCGAAGCGTGTTGCTGCTAAGATTGTTGTAGCAGCGTGTTTTACGCAGAAAGTGCTACTGCTAATGAAAGGAGAATAAAATGAAAAACATATAGAAAAGTAAATTTAAAATGAAAGAAATAGAAAAAGGGGAAGGAAAAAAGAAAATGTGAAGGAAAACAAATGAAAAAGAAAAATAAAGGAGAAAGGCGTAGCAGCAACGTGCTTTCAGGACAGGCACTATAGCTAACTTAGCAGTAGCGTGTATTTTTAGCCCGAGTTGAGCACGCCTACACCTCCTCCTCCCCTACCTCTGCCTAGCTAGGGTTCATCAAATTTTAGAGTTCATCTAATTAGTTAGGGTTCATCAAATTAGATGCTAATTAGGATGGTAGTTGTAGATGCTTAATTATAAACTAGTTTATTTTTAGTAAGAACTAGTTGAATTAATATAGTGTTTTTACTGTTTTTAGTAAGTGTTTAATATAATTAGTAATAGAGTTAGTTACTAGTTTATTTTTAGTAAGAACTAGTTGAATTAATAGAACTAGTTTATTTTTAGTAAGAAAATTAATAGAACTAGTTTATTTTTAGTAAGAAAATTAATAGAACTAGTTTATTTTTAGTAAGAAAATTAATAGAACTAATTGAACTAGATTATTTTTAGTAAGAACTAGTTTATTTTTATTTATAGTAAGTGTTTAGTTGAATTAATAGAAGTAGTTTATTTTTAGTAAGAAAAATTAGGTATATGATATTTGGTGATCTAATTAAAATCTTACTATATAACTACTTTATTTTTAGTAAGAAAATTAATAGAACTAGTTTATTTTTAGGTGTATTTAACAGTATTCTAGGTTGATTCGTTTGAAGTGGACATGCCATATTTTGAACATGTCACATTTGTTGTTATTTTTTAGTTCAAGCAATTATTCCCGCATCGACGTCGACGATACCTATCCCGCATCCTCGTCGTCGACTCTGCAGAGGACACCTACTTGATCAGAGGGGCCATGTCCGGGACTAGGCTACGCCGGGCTGGTACTGGAAGGTGCTACCTACTGGGGGCGCAGCTTGGTGAGGAGCGAACCCATCGTTGACCCGAACCCTCTTTGGTGGCGGTCGTGTGGGCTAGTGACGGTGCGGAGGCTTCAGGACCCCGCGGAGGTGGTATGCCACCATGTCAGCGAGGAGGACGAGCACGTCCGTCGCTACATGGTTGCGTTGGAGGGCAGGTTCTCCAATACCTGACAGGTTCTTCAGGGATCTCACTAGAGCTATGATCCTGTGATGGTTCCTTCTCTTTGGGTGTCCACCGCCCGCGCCGATACCTGTCGTTCGCTAGGGTTTTAGCTGTATTAGTGATGTTATATGTATGATATATACTATTCAAGATGTATCAGTGATATATTCGACGATGTACGGACGCAAGAGATGATTTAGTTTTGCTTATTGAATTCATGCTAATTTGAATACTTATTTATTTTACGATTTGGTTTTGCTTATTGAATGCTCAAATTGGAGAACTAACCCTATTTTGAATGCTCAAATTGGACCCCCACTATGCAAGGCGTATGCATTTGATTAGTTGATAGCTTATAGGATTTTTGTTTTTGCAGAAATCAAGGAGCCCCTCCATCATCCCCGCCGTCGTCCCCGTCACCGACCCCCTCTGACCTCGAGGTGAGACCAGCCAAATCTCCATGTCAATATGAGTCCTATAAGTTTTGAAATGTTTTTGTTCATATTTTCAACCATTGAAATGCAATGATCACCAAGTTTGAATGCTCATATGATGTAGATATAAACATGTATATCTTGTGTTGCTCAAATAGGATATGTGCTTGCCCAAGTGGCCGGCCATGTTTGCAGGTTACACCTCCGAGTGGCCTATGTTTCGCTGGAGTGTTGATTAATTTCCGTTCCGGCAAATTTCAGGCACTCGATATGTCCCTTTTTAGCAAAGGTCGTGTCAGATTTTTCCGTGAATTTTGGCATGACTTGTGCTAGAATATGTAGGAAATATCGAGTGGCCTGGATTTTCTAGAAAGATAATTAAACGACATTTTGGGTTGACTTTAAGTTTGTTGAGGCTCCATACATGACAGTCAACAAATGAGTGAGGGAGAAAGTCTGCACCATATATGAGAGAAGAAGAATCCCAACTGTTGTCGTGGGGGTCGTTTCTCCTTCTTCTCCTTGTGCTAGACCTTTGTTATGCACTAGGGGAAGGAGGAGTAACGACCATCACCGACGGTCGCAAATGTTAGAGAGGAATCAGTGAGGGAGAGTCTCCACCATATATGAGAGGACGAAGAATCCCGCCTGTTGTCATGGGGGTCGCTTCTCCTTCGTTCCCGTGTGCTAGACATTTTGTTGTAATGCACTCGGGGCCGAAGGAGGAGCAACCATCACCGACGGTCAAATATATACACCACGTGACCTGAGAGTTTTCAAGAAAAGACTCGGCATACCGATAGTCAACTGATGATGAATAATAATGATATAATTTAGTTTTTCTAGAACATATATTTAATTGTACAAGTTTAATCTTTGAATTATGAACATGGGAAATGTCGTCATCGGACGACGAAAGTCTCCCGGGGGAGTGCGACTGGTGCAACGCATTTAACGAGGTCCTGCGGGCGACAGCCTCACCTGGACGAAGGTCGATGCTTCAGCATTAAACTCCAGGAGACCTTCGATGTTGAAACGGTACGCAACGACGACAAGTTTTTTCGTAATTAAGCACTACTTCAACGTGTAATTTTCATCTTTTACAATTCGACTAGCTTATCGTATGCCATGCAAGACGCTATGTCTTGGAGAGGATGGATTTTGAAGATCATGAAAGTATGGAAACAAAGAAAATTCACCTAAGGACCCATCATGGTATGGATTTTGAAGTAAATATGTACAATTCTAAGAGTGTAACCCATTTTGGTTGCCCGAATTGGGAAGCACTTTGCCAGATGTATGATTTTCATGAGGATATGCTTGTAACCATGGATCTTGGTGATCCTGACATCGCCGAAGACAATATGGACATTTGGGTCCTTGTTGATATGCTTCCAATTTTACCGCTATGTGAGTTTTCCAAACATAGTTATTAAGTAATTTATATTGTTTATTTCAAAATAGTTGACAACTTATTTCCATTGACAGCTTATTTTCATTCTTCAAAGAATGTGCGGAAGATGGTAGACAGAACCTACTACACCGATGTCTCAGAATTAACTTATCAGGAGAAAAATCATCTGATCTCATTTATTACTGATCTTGAGAATTACAATACCTATTATCAAACTCCTCCACATTATGGTCAATACGTGCCACTAGTGCACGTGTCAAACTACGGTAACATCCATGGAGATGCCATGGTAAGATTTTTTACTATTACGACATCCATGCATGTTTTGCATAAATTCTTCTATAATTGAACTACATTGCTAACTACGAAGTTATTACTATGTTTTTCAACAGAAAATTCTGAAGGATTTTGTGCCTCATCTAATGCTTCAGAATGGTCGCCTTGATGTTTTGAACATACGGCCAGGTCATCCTACGAATCACACCTGTCCATATCGGATTTCTAAAATCGGTGAAGACATGACAATCAAAGAATGGAAAAAATGTATGGTCAGTCGTAGGGAGCTACTTCGAAGCAACATTGTGTGAAGGGAAAGAATTGGAGACAAGATAATCTCCATTCTCCATAATGGAGAGTCAGTGCCTATCTTGTTTTATGCTATTTTACCTAAGAGAAGGTAGTAGGTCCTATGAGAGAGAAGTAGGTCCTAGGTACAATGTGTTATTATGTGGTACAATGTGTTAGAGTTGATGATGATGAGGAGGAGTTGTGATTATGACTAGTGACCAACTTGCTATATGATGTCTCATTGATGAAAATGATGATCATGAGGAGGTGTTATATGACAATGATGTATTATGATGATAAGTTGTTAATGATATGATGATGATGATATTTATTATATCATTGGGTGAAAGAACCGCAGATTAGTTTAAAGTGGATGTCCATCCACTTGAAACTAGTCCACGGTTCTTTCACCCAGTGATGTAATAACTCATTATGATGTAAAAACAATCTCTAAATTGTTGATGTATGAAAACTTGTATAAAGGTGTATGAATACAACATGAAATAAAAAAGAAATATAATACGGAATAGTAGTAGTAGCGCGGGCTACGAGAGGCGGTACTAGTAATTACCAGTAGCGCTTCCTTAGCTGTAGCGCCTTACTAGTAGCGCTTGCACCCGCGCTACTGCTAGGCCTAAAACCCGTGCTACTGCTAGGCTTTTCCCTAGTAGTGTCGTGTTCTTGAGATATCACGATCTTGATGTATCACGGGCTTAGTTAATATATTTGGATCATATGGTGTTTTCCCCTCTCTATCTTGTTGTGAATTGAGTTTTTCCTTTGATATTTCGTTTTATTGGATTGAATACTTTTATGGATTTGAGAGCACTTGATGTATGTCTTGCTATGAATACCCGTGGTGACAATGGGGTATCATATTGATTCACTTGATATGTGTTTTGGCACTCAACTCACGGATTCCCAAGGTGACATTGGGGTAAAATCTATGCATAGGGGTTGATGCACGTTCTCGTCTTTGTTTCTCTGGTAGAAATCTTGGGGCATTCTTTGAGGTTCTTTGTGTTGGATTGAGTATTATTGGATCTGAAATTGTTTGATGCATATCGTATAATCAACTCACGGATACTCGCGGTGACATTGGAGTATCTAGGTGACATTAGAGTTGGTTGATGTGTATCATATGATGTTATTTTAGTAAGAACTCTTGGTTAGATCGATCGGAAAGAATAGTTTGGTGTTATTTTAGTACGAACTCTAGGATAGATTGTTCGGAAAGAATAGCTTAGAGGTGGTTTCGTACCCTACAAAGAATTTCTTCTCATATTCTCCGCTAGATAGGAGCTTTGGAGTGATTCTTCATCGCACGTTGAGGGATGGTTATATGATCCAGTTATATTAGCATTGTTGAGAGATTGCACTAGCGAAAGTACTGACCCTAGGCCTCATTTTCAAGCATTGCAATGTCGTTTCTGCTCCATTTTATCAATTGCTACCTTGCTGTTTTTGTTGTTCCTATTACAAAAATCAATATATACTATCATTATTACGCTTGTATCACCATCTCTTCGCCGAACTAGTGCACCTATACAAATTACCATTGTATTTGGTGTGTTGGAGACACAAGAGACTTTTTGTTATTTGGTTGCAGGGTTGTTTGAGAGAGACCATCTTCATCCTACGCCTCCCACGGATTGATAAACCTTAGGTCATCCACTTGAGGGAAAATTATGGCTGTCCTATAAAACTCTGCGCTTGGAGGCCCAACACGAGTCTACAAGAACAAGTTGTGTGATAGACATCACCTGTCATCAACCATGTTTTACAGTTTCATCTATTGTTTTGTAATTATCTATTTTAAGAGTTTGTTACAATTGTATATAAATCTCCAATATTTTGATATTTGAATATGTTCCAATTGTCAGGGTGTACTTGATAATATTGATGTGAAGGCTTGCTCCTTTTTTATTTTCATCCTAATTCATAACTTGGTCATATATTTTTTTGTGAAGCACAATACAGATGCAAATGCTCACATGCACACACACATACACTTACACGCCTACGAACGCTTGAACACACCCTTTACCCCCATGAGCACCTCCAAGAGACTAAGCCGATGGGTCTTGTGGTTGATGAACTCACCACAGGCGACTCGTTATCGACGGAAACATAACCCTCGCAAAAACAATATTTCACCTTTATAAGACATGCATGAGTCAAGCCTGGGATTTGATTCCTGGTGGGCTGGGGGTACAACCACCCTTCTAACCATCCAACCATAGGTTGGTTCTCCCGGCACGTGTGTACTTGATGTATGCCACTAACTTATTCTATGTTTACAAGTTGGCTTTTACTCCAAGTAGCAATCAAACATGAAAACATAGAGCAAAGTATTACTAATGTTCTTGTTTGTACATCGGACATGTTTGTTTGGCAATATTTTTCCTATTATCTGATTACACCACAACTAGATACCCATAAATCTGTTTGGTTGGATTCACCCACAAAAATATAACATCTAAAGCAAGTTTGACCACAAGTCACAACCCATTCCGCCTGCCCTATTGTATTTTGATAGTGATACCACACTGGTCCTCTTGCCCATAGCCTCGAGCTTGCTTCTTTCTCAATCGTTGTCCTAGATTCACATTGTAATAGCACGAGTGGCAGTGGCAACCTCTGTTATCTCCATTGGGACTGTGGCTCCACGTGACCCACACACGTCGTTTGCCAATCCCTTCTATGAATCTCTACACCGCCGCCACTGTCCTCGCATTCCTTTCTCCAAGCCGTAAAGAAGCACAAATATATGATGGTTGAACGAAGCTAGTCAGGCAACTATAATATGTGTTCTTGTGTCCTTCGATTTGCTTTGTGAATTTACTGATCTCAATTTGTGTGGTGGCTTCATCGTCTCATTTCAAGATTATATGCCCAGTGTGTTTTCATTTAGCCCACTCCACAATTTGGCACAAACCTTACGATGCGATGTAATTGATACCGTCCATTTAGAGTTGAACCAAACATGTTTATGATTTTCCTTATTCCATTAGAGTGTTAGTGTGACCCCATTATGATTATTCTTGCATTGCTATTCTCCAACTAAACACCCACTTAGTGGCATTCCTAAGTTTTGTCTAATAAGCCTAGTAAATACACGACTTGGTGGTACTTAGTGGTATTTTTTTGTTGTAAGTTTCATTAGAACAATGTATATGTGGTGTAAGTCGCTGAGCTGTGTATGTAATGGTGTCCTCTAGTGGGGTGCTGTAACACCCCGGATGTAACTTTCCATATTTGTAACTCCAACTCTTGCCATTTTCGGCATTGTGATATATCGTGGTTGGGTTTTTGTCTTCCGTTTTGCATTTTGTTCTTGTCATGCATCTCATATCATGTCATCATGTGCATCTCATTTGCATACGTGCTCGTCTCATGCATCTGAGCATTTTCCCCGTTGTCCGTTTTGCAATCCGGCACTCCTATGTCCCCCGGCGTTCCCTTTTACATTTTTCCGTGAGCGAGTACTAAACTTTCTCGGAATGGACCAAGGTTTGCCAAGTGGCCTTGGTACACCACCGGTAGACCACCTGTCAAGTTTCGAGTCATTTGGAGCTCGTTTGGTACTCCAACGGTTAACCGTGACTCTCAAGAAAGGCCTCTTTTAAGTTGCAGCCCAACACCCCTCCAAAACAGCCTAATAACCCATCTAAGTCACTTCCATGTCCATCGCCCTTCGATAACGATCGTGTGGGCGAAAACCGCACTCCATTTGGAGCTTCCTAGCTCATTCTACCTATAAAAACACCCCCTCCCCCGAGATCCCGGATCAATTCCACCCCTAACCCTAGCCCCGCTCCTCTCCGCGCCGCCGGACACGTTCGGACGGAGCCGGACGCGTCGCCGCCGCGCCCCGGCGAATCGGAGCCGCCACGTGGCAGCCCGCCCATCGCCGTCGGCCAGCCCGCCGAGCCCAAAGGCCCCATCGCCGCCTCGCGCCCGGCCGCGCCACCGCGCCCCTCCGCCGCCTCGGTCGCCCCACCGCCCGCGCCGCCGGACCTCGCTGCCGTCGCCCGGCCTCGGTCGCCCCCGCCGCGCCGCGCCGGACCTCGCCGTCATGCACGCCCGCCCGCCCGCCCGCCCGCCCAGGCCGCGCCCGCCGGACCCCGTCGCCCCGGCCCGAGCTCCTCCCCCGAGCTCCGGCCGCCGTCTCCGTCTTCTCCGGCGTCGCCTCGGTTCGCGCGCCCCGGATCCGATCCGATCTCGGTTGACTTCTCCTCTCTCCCGTTTTCCTCGTCTTTTATCCTGTGATTATTTTGTTGCATTTTCATCATGCCATAACTTTGCACTCGTGGCTCCGTTTTGGGTGTATAGCATACCGAATTGTTCGCCTCGAAGAGTAGAACATTTATTCTCATTGCATCATTTTCATTTGAGCACATCTTGATGCCCGAAATGCTGTTAGAAGAGGGCTATGTGATGTTAGGTTCAGATTCTTATCAGAACATGCACTTTTGTCATTTTTGCCATGATTGATGTGTGCATCCTATGAACTTGAGTCCTACATGTGTTTTGTAATATGCCATACCATCTTTACAGGGGTGTATGCCATGTATTTTTGTGACTCTGTGGTGACTAGCACAAGCATGCAAACTAGGCTTCATGATGTTGCTGTTTTCAGCACCTGTTTTGCTGATATTTTTATGCCATGTTAACTTGATGCTACAGAGAGTTCCATGCATATTTTGAGATACTTCAGTAAGGATTTTTTGAACATATGGTTAAGATCTATCCATCCATACCCTTGTTTGCAATTATGGAGTGCCATAGCTTGAGTCAATCGATCTCTACTTTTGCTATAAAATGTTTCCTGGCAGATTGTTTACATGTTATTCAATTTTGCCAAGGTTGTTGTAGTTGATCCGTGTATGCTATTATATTGTTCTTGTCATGTATAGCTTCTATGCCATGTCTTCTTGATGTATGTATGCTTAGTTTATCATGTAATGCTCTGTAGTGAGTGCATCGAGCTCTTAAACATGCCTACTTGTTATCTGTTTTTGTCATGCCCTGTTGCTGAATCTGTTAACGAAACTTGTGATGTTAACATGGGAGCTATTGCATTTTCTGATCCCTTTTGGCTCATGGTCAGTAAGGGATTTTTGTTCTATGCTTTGAGTAGATTCATTCCATGCCTTGTTTTGCTATTATAATTTCCTGTAGCATGTTGTTAGCTTGCTCTGAACATTGCTTCCTGATGCTGATTCTGCCATGTTTAGTATTTTCACCAAGTCTGTGCAGCTGATATATTTTGCACTTTTGCCATGCTTGTTTGGACCTGTTATGTTGTGATTTAGCCGTATCTCAGTGTTCATCTTTTGTCAAGCATCTTGAGTAGATCACTGACATATTCTTTGCTGGTACGTTTGGGTGCAGTAGCTTAATTTCTTGTTGCTTGCTATGTGGCATCATGCTGTTAATGGCAGATTTGTGCCATTCTTGTTTTGCTTGTCATTTGCAAAGCGTGCATCCGATTCCGGTGATCTTTATATCGATTTCAACCGAAATCATCTCACCTTTCCAGCGGCATACTTGGTTTGCCAAGTTGATGCCTGGTTCATCATTTTCCTTCCGGATCACGCATACGCATTGCATATCACATCTCGCATATCAAGCAATGTTTTGCATCATGATGCTTGTGCATTGCACCGTGATTTATTGTGGTTCATTTGTTTGTGTTCTTGCTTTGGGTAGAGCCGGAGACGAGTACGTGAACGAGGAACCTGTTGAGAACGCTTACGAGGATCAAGCTTTCGACAACTCTGAGAACCTTGCGTGCAAGATGACCATACCCTCGAAATCACTTCTATCTTTGCTTGCTAGATGCTCGCTCTTTTGCTATGCCTATGCTACGATGCCTATCACTTGCTTATCATGCCTCCCATATTGCCATGTCGAGCCCCTAACCATCCTTTCCTAGCAAACCGTTGATTGGCTATGTTACCGCTTTGCTCAAATTTCTCTTATAGCGTTGCTAGTTGCGGTGAAGATGAAGTTTGTTCCTTGTTGGAACATGGAGATGTCGTTCCTTGTTGGAACATGTTTACTTGTTGGGATATCACAATATCTATTGTTTAATTAATGCATCTATATACTTGGTAAAGGGTGGAAGACTCGGCCTTATGCCTGGTGTTTTGTTCCACTCTTGCCACCCTAGCTTCCGTCATACCGGTGTTATGTTCCTTGATTTCACGTTCCTTACACGGTTGGGTGATTTATGGGACCCCCTTGACAGTTCGCTTTAAATAAGACTCCTCCAGCAAGGCCCAACATTGGTTTTACCATTTGCCACCTAAGCCTTTTTCCCCCGGGTTTTCGCGAGCCCGAGGGTCATCTTTATTTAACCCCCCCGGACCAGTGCTCCCTCGAGTGCTGGCCCGAAACGAGCAGACTGCGGGGCCACCTTGGGGAAACTTGAGGCTTGGTTTTACTCGTAGGATGTCTCATCCGGATGTGCCCTGAGAACGAGATATGTGCAGCTCCTATCGGGATTTGTCGGCACAATCGGGCGGCTTTGCTGGTCTTGTTTTATTGCTGTCGAAATGTCTTGTAGTCCGGGATTCCGAGACTGATCGGGTCTTCCCGGTAGAAGGAATATGCTTTGTTGACCGTGAGAGCTTATAATGGGCTAAGTTGGGACACCCCGCAAGGTATTATCTTTCAAAGCCGTGCCCGGTTATGAGGCAGATGGGAATTTGTTAATGTCCGGTTGTAGAAAACCCGGTTGACCTTGATTAAAACACATCAATCAAGTGTGTAACCGTGATGGTCTCTTCTCGGGCGGAGTCCGGGAAGTGAACACGGTGTTGGAGTTATGCTTGACGTAAGTAGTTCAGGATCACTTCTTGATCGCTACTAGCTTCACGACCGTGCCTTGCTTCTCTTCTCGCTCTCTTTTGCGAATGTAGCCACCATATGTGCTAGTCGCTTGCTGCAGCTCCACCTCACAATTCTGTCCTTCCTATAAGCTTAAATAGTCTTGATCTCGCGGGTGTGAGATTGCTGAGTCCCCGTGACTCACAGATTCTACCAAAACAGTTGCAGGTGCCGACGATGCCAGTGCAGGTGACGCAACCGAGCTCAAGTGGGAGTTCGACGAGGAACGTGGTCGTTACTATGTGTCTTTTCCTCGATGATCGAGTGGAGCCAGCTTGGGGACGATCGGGATCCGTAGCATTTGGGGTAGTCTTCTTTTATTTTGGTTCCGTAGTCGGACCTTGAGTGTAATCTGGATAATGGATGTTTATTTATGTATTGTGTGAAGTGGCGACTGTAAGCCAACTATGTATCTCTTTCCCTTATGTATTACATGGGTTGTGTGAAGATTACCTCACTTGCGACATTGCTTTCAATGCGGTTATGCCTTTAAGTCGTGCTTCGACACGTGAGAGATATAGCCGCATCGAGGGCGTTACAGGTGCTTTTTATACACTATCACTGATAGGCTGGCATTAATGTTGTTTCTTATTGCGTGCCTCCCAAAATAAATAACGAGTTGATATGAACCAATCATTATACATCACTGACGGGCTGTCATCAATGATGATTTTTCTTGTATGCGTTCTAACAGCATATGATGAACTGGTATAGACCAATTGTTTACATATCACCGACGGGTATTGACCCGTCACGTCAGTGATGACCTCACTGACACACCAAACGTCAGTGCTGACCTCACTGACACACCAATCCTAGTTGGTTGTGTCAGTGGTCCAGCACTATGACTTGGGGGAAAGATGCGAAAGAGAATGGGAGCGCAAAACAAAGTAGGGGGGGAGGGAGACGACAATCACAACAAGGATAGAGGGGTTGTGTGGGACAGGGGATGCATGACGGGCAAAAGGTTAGGGTTTCTAGCTGTCCATAGCAACTGGCTGTCAAAATGGATGGTTGAGATCAAACGGAGGGATCGGTCGTCCCATCCATTTTTCTTTAACTTTGGAAGTAAATAACAGCCATGTCCAATACAAAGGGTAGGAATAAAAGATGACTGTGGCTTTTGGTTCAACTTACGGGATGTTTCTCCTGTCGAAAAATCGGCAGAGCTACGTATACGGGAAAACTCTTGCCGTTCCACTGACCTGTGGGACAGGAAGCACAGCTGGCCCACCTTTCAGCGAGTGTCGCTAGGGAAACGGTCAGCAGGGACACGTTCCCCCCGCCCCCTCGTCTGCACACCTTCCCTGTTAAAACGTGGCCCGACCCTCCCGCTCCGCGCACACGCTTCAGTTTTCACATCGCATCTCCCTCTCTCCCCAGAAAACCCTCTCCCATGGCGTCGAGGGGGGTCTGGTCCGGTGGTGGACGAGGCGGGCGAGGCGACGGCGCAGGGCGCCGCCCCGGTGGACGGGGAGACGGCCGAGGGCGCGGATCCGGCGGCCGTGGCGAGGCTGGAGGAGGAGGTTACGGTCGCGGCGATGGCGGAGGCCGCGGCCCTGGTGCTCCAACTCCAGCAGCGGGCGGGTACAATCAGCAAGCGCCACCCGCGCGCGTCGACGCTGGAGGCCGAGGTCCCGGCGGACCGGCTGGCTTCCGCCCCGCCGCGCCGCGTCCGACCGCGCCTGCGGTTCCCGCGGCGGCCTCTACGACTTCTTCGCGCGCCCCTCCGTCTTCGGCTACGATGGCGCCTGCTGACGCTCTCGCGAGGGACGTGGGCAGGCTGACCGTGGAGGCGCCCGCGGCTCCTCGTTCCTCCGCACCCGCCGCGGCGGGAGCCCCGGCTCTTCGTCCCCCTGCTCAGCCCGCGGCCGCGGGCGGATCTCAACCGGAATCCCAGGCGCCTGCGCCTGCGCCACCGGCAGCCGCCCCGGTGTCGAGCAAGTCGGTGGCCCCACCGGGTCGTCCAGGTTTCGGTACGGCGGGGCGGAAGATGATCGTGCGAGCGAACCACTTCCTCGTCGGCTTCGCGGACAAGGACATCTGCCACTACGATGTGAGCAACCCTACCTCTCTTCGTCCAGAAGTTCTTCCTCTACCATAGATTGCATGCTGGCTAGTGGTTCTGTTACATTTGTTTTGATGCGATCTGGCCCTGGTTGCGATTGTGACTAACATACGTAATTATGCGCGAGCCCTGGATTTTTAGTCTCGCGTCTTTTCGGTTAATTTGGAAAGATCTCGTATCGATCTTTTGCTTGGTGGTTGTTTCCATAGATGAGTTTCATTGCTGATAATAGTTCGGCTAATTAATGGACACGATGTCAGGGACTAGGATATTACTACGTGGTCAAATTTATTTTGCATCGAAGACGCGCAGATCTAGTGCGTATGCGTGGTTTCTCGATATGTTCAGCAGGAGATTATTTTTCTTTAGTTTTTTCTTTATGGGTTACACACATTTGCTTTGTGCTGTTAGGCATTTGTGCTTTGGGGCCGCGTAACATCTTTTGAAGGCCGGCCGGATGCTAGGCCTTGGCGTGCTAGCTTTGCAACAGTGCGATGTACATTTAGTCGCAGCTTCCGATTGGTTTACAGAGGCCCTTTTTTCCGCCCGGTCTCCGTTGGTTTCTCTTTTCCTCTGAGGTTTTTACTTTTTACACGCTACCATTTCTAGCAAAAGTCCTGCAGCACATGTGGTGTGCTTGCTCCATTCTGGTTTCTGGAGGGAGGACGTACCGAATGGCTTGTCAGTTTGCCCTTGTCACCACAGCTGGTTTCTTTCTGAAAAACTGAGGCGCAGACGAGATAACGCGCTTGTCTGCCCTTGCTGATTTAGGCAAAAAGGCCTTGGCCCCTAGCTTGTTGGTTCACAGGCGTAATAGCTGTAGACTTTGCCTTGTGCCGTGTGGGGTTTGGTCTTGATTATTCCCTTTGTTTTGACTAAGGCTAGCTAATGTTAGTGTCTATAACATTATAGAATGCTACTACAAGCTTCTCTTTCACATGATGCTAATTAATCTGCCTATTTTCATTCAATCGGATGATCTCACTGTCAGGTTGCAATTACTCCTGAGCCCAAGACAAGACGGATCAACAGGGTTCTAATGACGGAGCTGACAAGCAAGCACCGCGCCTCGTCTCTCGGTGGCCTACTGGTCGCATACGATGGCAGCAAGAGCCTGTACACTGCAGGCGAGCTGCCATTCCAGGTGATGGATTTCTCCATCAAGCTGGGGAAACCACCAAGAGAAACGTAAGCATGTCTTAACTTTCCTGTCTCGTGTGCGTTCTAGGCCTACTTGTATCTCAAGTGCAGCTGCTAATTCACACTTTTCTGCTCTGCCATTTTTTTATCTTCTGCATTTGAAAAAAAGTGAGTACAAGGTCACGATTCATTTCGCCGCGCGGGCAAACTTGTACCACCTGCAGCGGTTCCTCAGTGGGAAGCAACGTGATTCTCCACAGGACACAATACAAGCGCTCGACGTTGTGTTGAGAGAGTCACCTTCTCTGAAGTATGATATCATTGTTAACGTCTCTTCTCTGTTATGTTTTTACTGCTGACTTTGTTTAATGTGATCACCATATATATATGGATCTTGTTGTTCTACAGCTATGTCACCGTTTCTCGATCCTTCTACTCCACAATATTTGGCCAACGTGACATCGGTGATGGGCTGGAGTGCTGGAGAGGATATTACCAAAGCTTGCGCCCCACTCAGATGGGCCTCTCACTGAATATAGGTGCATATTAGTTCAAAACCCCTCTCTTAATTCATGGTTACGAAATCACGTAGGCTACACTGCAATCATATTTTTGATATAGCACGAGCCCTTACCCAAGTGGATATCACATTTATTGTGTTTAGTTCTGCATAAAGCTACTACCCAACCCATGTCTGTCTGTATTATGTCACTTGTTTACCTGGGTTATCCAAATTTGCAAAGGCTAAGGGGAGTGATTTAAACACAAGTCAACTACTGAACAGAAGCATATATAGCTTGTGGTGAGGTTCAGTGAGAGAAAACTTGCAGCACATGAGTTCAATTAGGAAAAGTGTATGCATGTGTGTGTGATTTAAACACAAGTCAACTACTGAACAAATTTGATGTTACACTGTAGTTTTAAGGTGAACACAGATTCATTTGAGAAGTTCTTTTCCACAGGGTTATCACTTTTATGAACCCTTGTTGTACTTGTTGTGCAGATATATCATCAACGCCATTTTACAAACCTATATCGGTGATGCAATTTGCTCAGGAGTGTCTGAATCTGAGGAATGCCGACCCCAATCGCCCCCTTTCTGACAGGGACCGTCTGAAGGTACTGCATTTATCAACTAAGAACGTATCATACACAAATGTTTATCGCAACTAGAGTTTCGTTCTTTCCAGCTTAAGAAAGCATTGCGCGGGATTCGTGTTGAAACCACTCATCAAGAGGGCAAAAGGAGCGCCTACAAGATAAATGGGATTACTTCTGTTCCGCTGATTCAGCTCAAGTACATTGTTCCTCCTCTTCTTCCATCTCCTCTCCTTCCCTCTTTCCCTTGTAGTGCCAAATGATTTACTGGTGTTTGTTGTTTTAGCTTTCCTCTGGATGACGGCAACCAAATGACTGTTGTGCAATACTTTTGGGGCCGATACAAGTATAGATTGAGGTTCACTTCTTGGCCTTGTCTGCAGTCTGGAAATGATTCTCGCCCTATATATTTACCAATGGAGGTATTTTTTTCTTATTTTGTGCATAACACCAAATGTGGAAGTCTGTTAATGATAATATGATTGCAGGTATGCACAATTATTGAAGGGCAGAGGTTCACCAGGAAGCTTAACGAGAAACAAGTGACTGGCATACTGAGAGCTACGTGCGAACGTCCCCGTGATAGGGAGAAGAGCATACTTAAGGTATTTGTCCAGACAATAGGTTTTAACACAACCAAACTAATTGATTGAAATTACTTGAAAGTGCTTATTACATCATTTTTTTCCATGTGATCATGTTCGTTATATTTGCCTCATTAGCATTTTTTAATGAATATGTATTCTATAGATGGTGGAGCACAACAACTATTCAGCTGATAAGCTGGCACAGGAGTTTGGAATCGATGTTACGGATAAAATGGTCAATGTGCAGGCTCGCGTGCTACCTCCCCCCATGGTGTCTATTCTATTTAGTTCTCATTTTGATATTTTACCCCCTGTTTTTGTTAGCTAATTTCAACTGTTTATGCTGTTTTAGCTCAAATATCATGAATCTGGAAAGGACAAAGCTTGTGCACCAAGTGTTGGCCAGTGGAACATGATTGGCAAGGTGATTCATTTCTGACTTGGAACAAAAAAATTTTTGTTACAGGCTCATTTTTAATAATGCCACAAGACTATAACAATCTTGTCACAACTGTGAATTGTGGTCGTAGTCTTTTAGTATAACATGGACGCACAAACAGAAAATTCTTGGATTATGTAATTTTTTTCAGTCTAGAATTTAAATAGAAACTTGGTTGGAAGTGTGAGCTACACAATTTGGGGGCTTATTCCTTCTATCCATGAAAGTTAACTAGTTCTCCCTGGGTAATCTAGTTTATGTTTTTTTAAACATGTCCCTCTTTCTGATGTATGATTTCTGTTTGTATTTTAGAAAATGATAAATGGAGGGAATGTTCAGAGATGGACTTGCTTGAACTTTTCACGTTTGCATATTGATGGAGTCAAAAGGTTTTGTGGCGACTTAGTCAAAATGTGCAACGCCATCGGCATGGTATGTTCAGCGCATATTTGTACATACAATTCGTCCATATCATCATTCACGTCACACTCAATTTATTTTCAATCTTTAGGTTTTCAATCCTATGCCAGTGGTAGAAATTCTCTCAGCGTCTGCCAATAACATAGAAGGTGCTTTGAAGCATGCTCACCAGAGTGCCCATAACCTCCAGTTGCTTATTGTGATTCTCCCGGATGTTACTGGCCATTACGGTATGCAATTTTTTTTTTTGTGAAACGGTGTTATGGTATGCACATTCTTTTTTTACCTAGTTTAGGTGATGCACATTTCCTAAGTTATGGCACGCACATCTTTAGTATCGCCTTTTATCTCTTCCTGTTACCTTGTCTCATGGTACCCATATATCTGTGCAACTCTGCAGGGAAAGTTAAGAAGGTGTGCGAGACTGACCTTGGTATAGTATCTCAATGTCTCAAGCCAGACAAGGTCGAAAGAGCAAACAAGCAGTATTTTGAAAATGTTGCACTTAAAGTCAATGTCAAGGTGGGTTTGTTGGCAGTCACCTTTTTCTGTTGTGCTTAGGTGTTCAATGGAGAGTTATATTGTGTTTTCTTAATTATTAGGTTGGAGGGAGAAATACAGCTCTTCAGCAAGCTCTTACACGTCAAATACCGTTAGTCACCGATGAACCGACGATCTTTTTTGGTGCTGATGTAACACATCCGGCGGCAGGGGATGATTCCTCACCGTCAATTGCAGCCGTGAGTTCCGTTCATCTTCTGACAGCAATTGTTCACTTGATAATTTGGTTAATAGTGTGTGAATTTAAATGAGCTTCCATTGTATTATCTGGATGTCATTGTGCTGATGCAGTTGGCATGCTTTTGATGAGTGCCTGCAGGTGGTGGCCTCCATGGACTGGCCTGAAATCACAAAGTACAAAGCTGTGGTTTCTGCCCAACCGCCCAGGCAGGAGATTATTCAAGATCTCTATTGCACAGGCACAGATCCTGAGAAGGGCACCCCTGTACACAGTGGAATGATGCGGTAAGTCCTTTGTGTTAATTCATAGTGGATGGCGGTGGGTTCTAAAACCGCAACATTTTCTGCAGGGAGTTGCTAGTGTCATTCTTTCAGAAGGCCAAACATAAACCCAGCAGGATCATTTTCTACAGGTAAGTGCTTCCAACTTCCAAGTATGATGTTATCGTTCATCGTCAGCGGCGCCTTTTGCTGAATCGTTTTTGTTTTCTATGTAGGGACGGTGTGAGTGAAGGGCAGTTCGCCCAAGTTCTGATGTATGAAATGGATGCCATCAGGAAGGTGATGCCTTCAATTCATCATCTCCTTTGCCTGTCTAATTCTGCTTTAATCCTATTTTGGTGTATTAACAGTGTTCCTTTTTTCTGGCCAAAGGCTTGTGCATCTTTGCAGGAGGATTATCAGCCCCCTGTGACATTTGTGGTTGTCCAGAAAAGGCATCACACAAGGCTCTTCCCTGAGGTGCACGGAAAAGAGACCGACAAAAGTGGAAACATCCTACCTGGTAAGTGTGCCTCACACACACACGAACACATGCTTTTAATAGCATCTGCATTTGCCATTGTGTTTGATTGTCCCATTCTCTCGATGATGCTTGCAGGAACCGTGGTCGACACCAACATATGCCATCCCACCGAGTTTGATTTCTACCTGTGTAGCCATGCCGGGATTCAGGTACGGTGGCACCCATTCCTTTCACTGTCGGTTGGGACATACACTTTGTGTTGCATTGACTGACTGTGAGCATTTTGCATGTTTTTTCAGGGCACAAGCAGACCAACTCACTACCATGTCCTCTTCGATGAAAACTGTTTCACTGCCGATGGGCTGCAGCTGCTCACCAACAACCTGTGCTACACGTAAGCTCGACACATCTCCCTCTTTCACCTCTTTTTTTCCGATTCAGGTTAATCTACCATCTTGACTCCTATTTTGCTAGCTAGACTAACTCCGATGTGGTATCTTTGCCTGTAAATGCAGATACGCTCGATGTACTCGCTCTGTCTCTGTTGGTGAGGTTTCTTCTCCAAGTTCATCTCACATTTTTCTTGTAAAAAAGAGAACAGCGGTATGCAATTATCTTCTGTGGTACTAATGCTCAAGTCCTTTCTTCGCAGTTCCTCCTGCCTACTACGCTCACCTGGCTGCGTTCCGCGCACGGTATTACGACGAGCCGTCGGAGGGCTCGGACAGCGCCTCGATCGTCAGCGGTGGCACCCGGGAGTCAGCTGCCACCGGCGCAGGAGCTGCTGGTCCTCCTGTGACATTCCGTCGCCTCCCCAGGATCAGGGATAACGTCAAGGACGTGATGTTCTATTGTTGAATCGGCCCATTGACAAGTTCATGGGAGTAGTGTGTTTTGTTGGCTTGCTGCTTAATTAGGTGGTACATTTGCTGGTAACTTGTGATGTTGGCTCATGAATGTACTTTGGTATTGTGTTGGTAAAACATGAGAGATGTGATGCATCTGTTGGATTTTCTGTGCAGAGCAAGAAGGGAATCAAACGGGCTTTCAATATGATGTAAAAAATGGCTTCCACATATGGTGCAAAATTATGATTAAATGTATCCTCCAAAAAAGTGTAGTTAAATAAAATCCACCAAAAAAATGTATCCTGCACAAATGAAGATAAATAGTTCAAACATATTATTTGGATAATGCAACTGTTTAAGTGCAGAGCACTTAACGAAAAAATAATGTAGAGATAGCGGCAGCGTCCTCATTATGCTAAACATGATAGTGTGCTACATGTAACCCAAAAATAAAGGATTTCAACACGAATATTGGATATTGTTAAAAAACATAACAAAATTACTTCTTGAGAATCAGGTGCCGCCAGGATCTCCACTAATAAGTGCTCCCTCCGTCCCATAATATAAGAACGTTTTTGACACTACGCTAGAGTGTCAAAAACGTTCTTATATTATGGGACGGAGGGAGTAATAATCACTTCCTGCCGGCCATATAATCCAAGTAGCTAGCTAGTTTGACAAAGTTACGAACAATCGGAGTAGGGAGTTAACATGAATAACTTGCAAGTTGCAAGTTTGCAACACAGCCGGACAAAATACACTAACATCTACTCCCTCCGTTCCAAACTAGATACATCCATTCTGCGACGAGTAATTTGGAACAGAGGGAGTAGCAAACATCCACACATCATAGATCTGCAAGCACAAAGAACTTGACTGGTGCCTCACTAGTCGGCAGTGTAGTTGGCTGCGACATCTTTGCCGCTGTGAATGAGGGAAGACCGGCGAGAAACAGGGGATGGCTGGCGGGGAAGGAAAGAAGACCAATCGAATTGGAGGAAGCAAGAGTCGCCGCCACCACAGCAGAGGAGCGCGTGGTTGGGTGGAGAAGTGTAGAGTTGGGGAGAACTGGGAGCGCTTTTGGTGGATGATCGGGTATTTTGCCCATTGGGGCTAATTTGCTGCCAAAAATAGGGCGCTACACGCTATCCAGTTTTACCGCGATACAATGTGCTATTTCGCGAATAGCGCTACAACAAGCAAAATTGCAAAAATTTAGCTTGGGCTCTCATCATATGCTATAGCGCACTATTAGTGCAGAAATAGCGCGCAGTTTTTTTCATTGGACACACTTAGTCAAATGTTGGCATGATGTACAATTATGTATTTGAGATGTACTTTTTCAGATTCAAAAATATGTAAACTCAAATCATTCCATATTTTGAACAACTTTTAGTTCACATCCTATAAATTGTCATACGAAAATGAGTGGTTGATAAGGCATTTTTTATTGTAGTACATGCCACTAATGATGTGCTAAACAATAGACATGTGCTAATTTATTCCTAACACCACCCTTCTACAATGTCGCTTCATGAACATCATCGAAGATTTCACGATACATGGTTGCCTCTTAATTGTAACTTCGTGTTCAAGTCATATCAATTGTCGCATGAACATATTCAGCTATCAATTTCTATAGAATATAAGAAAAGGATATATTTGTGACAATGCTTGTGTGAAAAAATATATCCTTTTCTTATATTCTATAGAAGTTGATAGTTGAAACTCGAGGGGTCACAATATGTATGATTTATTGATCATGCCTGACAATTGATAAACGACTGACGAATGTCCTCTACAATCGATCACAGTCGGCATGAGGCCAGGCACCAGAGGAGGGTGCACTCAACACTTCAACCTGTCTATTGACCCGACTTGGTTTCAAATACTTGTTTGGTTATATGCTCAAGTTATATTTGTTCTTTAGTTGTATGAAGTTTTTAAATTTTAGGCCTTGTCTTGCATATCGCACCAGGGCCCCAAATTCCTGGAAACCTTCGATGATGTTCATGAAACGACATTGTAGAAGGGTGGGTGTTAGGAATAAATTAGCACATGTCTATTGTTTAGCACATACTATTTACCGCCATGAGTGGTTGAAACGACATTGTAGAAGGGTGGGTGTTAGAAAACATGTTGATGAGTTTGAAGAACAATAAATATGCGTTGTACACTTTCCTTTTAAAAACACTACGGAAAATTGAAAGTTGCACATCCTCTCCTGGGTAATTACAGACATTTCTTGATGGCATGCAAGCCTAGTTGCACCCATCCCCTTCACACATGTGGCTTGTCGGCGACGACTTGAGCTTCTACCGAATTTCACGTCGTGGTGGAGTGGCCGCATCGCCAAAGCAGACTACGTGATCAATTGCAAGGCCGAGGCCAATCATGTTAATCTACGATATCTTGGCATTCTCAAACATGATGAGCTAGTCTCTCGCGCGACCATTCAGCGGTACAACAGATTGTTCAAGCGTACACTGGTCGGCGATGTTGTCCAGGCATTTGCAGACTTCTACAACTGGCAGGTTCCAATGAACATGGTTGATCTCCTTGCCTCAGTCCCACTGCCTATTTAGACATGTCTCGTAGAGATTTGAGCCCGCGTTGTGGTGTGCATCATGGAACCCCCCCCCCCCCCCATCTTTCCATGGATTGCAACCTCAAGATAGTGTTTTGGAATGTGCGTGGCCTAAACAGCGAGGCCAAATGGATTGTTGTGTGCAGCATGATCTTTGATGCATCCCCATGTATTGTGTGCCATATAGAAACTAAACTTCTTCTGGTATCATTGGAGATTGTTCTCGAACGCTTGGACTTATCTTCTAAGATTTCTTATTCCTGCCTGCAAACGATACCCGAGGTGGAATTATCCTGGCTTGGCAGCGTTCTTCCATAGCTCTTTCTAGGGTACTCACCACATCACGGTTTTCGTTTACACCCTTGCCAAAAACCATCATTGTTGCACTATTGGAGTCTACGGACCCGAGGAAGACCAGGCAAAGATCGATTTCCTCTCGGAGTTGCAAGATGAACATGCTACATGCGTGGGCCCTTGGATCATAGGGGAATTGCAACATGATCCTTTCCACATATGATAAGAATAATAACCGACTGAATCGACTCATCATGCATCGTTTCTGCCACTTCACCATGGATCTTGAACTGCACGATATCTACCACCATGGCCGGAGACACACATGGTCCAATGAGTAGGAGCGTTCAATGCTGGTACATAATGGTCGCATGCTATGCACTCTGGGTTGGTACGCACTGCGTCCTTTGGTGTTTGGCTTTGGTTGCCTCGGATCACCGCCCCCTCGTGATTGATTGTACATGGCGCTCCCACGGGTGGCCACGTTTCCACTCTGAGAGGTACTGGAACAAGATGGAAGGATTCCCCACCAGGTTGTCTCGGATGCCTGGAACATCGTTGAGCCGAACCCTGGCCCATTCAGGCACAATTATGCAAGGCTCGAGACCACTACCGTTGCCTGCAGATCTAGGGCACGAGATCTATTGGTGACATCTCCTTGCAGCTGCTTCTTGCTCACGAGATCATAGCCCGCCTTGATGCTGCTCAAGACTTGCACCCTCTCTTGGCCACAGAAGCATGGCTATGGTGTAAAATCAAGTGCACATATATCTTGGCTTGCCGTCCCTCAAGTGATCAATCACACGCCAGCGCACATGGTTTTCCTGGCTTCACGATGGCGAGATGAGCACATTTTTCCTAAAATTCCATGCAACTCGTGGACAGTAGAAAAATCACATCTTCCACCTTTAGGCGGATGGTGATTGCATTTCTGATTCTATTGGCATGGCCCAGGTGGCCTTCCACCACTTCTCAACCATCCCAGGCTCCCATGACGTGATATCTCAATTGATATCCATTCAATCGACCACCCATCTTTTGACCTCGCAGCCCTTGGCGCGCCATTCACTGAAGCTGCAATTTGGGATGCGATGAAGCGGTTGCCGGCCAGCAAGGCACGAGGAGCCAATGGGTTCACCTATGAGTTTATGTGTGCATTCTGGGACGTCGCCAAAGGTGACATATGTGATGCTTCCATAAGCTATTCCAAATGAATGGACATGGCTACCAGAAGCAGAATGAAACAATGTTTACTTTTCTACCCAAGATACCAGACGCATCATCGCATTTTGACTATTGGTCCATTAGTCTGATCCATCCCCTAGAGAATCTATTTACCAAAGTTCTCTCCTTTTGGCTTACCCCTAGGTTTGGATACATAGTTTCTGCCAACCAAAGCCCGTTCATCGCCGGTTGCAGCATGCATGAAAACTTCATGCTGGTTCAACAAACCGTGAGACAACTACATAACCTCAAGAACGCGCGTGTCCTCCCCAATCTCAAGATCATGCGGGCGTTTGATTGGGTGTCATGGCCCTACATCTTTGAGATCTTGCAACACCTCGGCTTTGGGAAAAAGTGGAGCCCCTGGGTCTCCACTCTTCTCAAAAGTTCCCCTGTGAAAGTGCACATCAACGACAACCCTGCACCACCCAAAGAGCACGCCAAGGGCCAATGGCAGGGCGCCTCCCTCTCGACCATGCTATTCCTCCTTTTCATTGACGCCCTCAATTCTAGGGTGCGGCATGCCATCCGCCACGGCATCCTCTAGCGGCTACCACTAGGCATGAGACGTCCATCGTCTCTCTTTTTTGAAGATGATGATGTCGTGATTTTCTGTCAACCCGACGAGCAAGACTTGCAACATGTGCTCGCCATTTTGTAGCTATTTGGCCAAGCCTCATACCTCAAAGAAATTGTCGTGGGTGGCGGTGGGTTTTAAAACTGTTACATTTTCTGCAGGGAGTTACTACTTTCATTCTTTAAGAAGACTAATCATAAACCCAACAGATCATATTCTACACGTAGTGCTTCCAACTTCCAAGTATGATGTTCTCGTTCATCGTCAGCGGTGCCTTTGCTGCTTTTGTTTTATATGTAGGGATTGTGTGAGTGAAGGGCAGTTCGACCAAGTTCTGATGTATGAATCGGATGCCATCGGGAAGGTGATGCCTTGAATCATCATGTTATTTGCCTGTCTAATTCTGCTTTAATTCTATTATGGTGTAGTAATAGTGTTCCTTTTTTCTGGCCAAAGGCTTGTGCATCTTTGCAGGAGGATTATCAGCCCCCTGTGACATTTGTGGTTGTCCAGAAAAGGCATCACACAAGGCTCTTCCCTGAGGTGCGTGGAAAAGAGACCGACAAAAGTGGAAACATCATTCCTAGTATGTGTGCCTCGCGCGTGCGCGCACACAGACACACACACACATGAATACATGCATTGTATACATACACGGTACATGGTAGTTTAATAGCATATGCATTTGCCATTGTGTTTGATTGTCCCCATTCTCTCGATGATGCTGGCAGGAACCATGGTCGACACCAACATATGCCATCCCACTGAGCTGTATTTCTACATGTGTAGCCATGCTGGGATTCAGGTACAATGGCACACATTTCTTTCACTACCGGTTGGGACATACACTTTGTGTTGCATTGACTGATTGTGAGCATTTTGCATGTTTTTTCAGGGCCCAAGCATACCAACTCACTACCCTGTCCTCTTCGATGAGAACTGTTTCACTTCCGATGGGCTGCAGCAGCTCACCAACAACATGTGCTACACGTAAGCTCGACACATCTCCCTCTTTCACTTTTTTCCGATTCAGGTTCATCTATCATCTTGATTCCTATTTTGCTAGCTAGACTAACTCTGATGCGGTATCTTTTCCTGTAAATGCAGATACGAATGATGCACTCGCTCTGCCTCTATTGGTGACTTTCTTCTCCAAGTTCATCTCACGTTTTTTTGTAAAAAAAGAGCAGAGCGGTATGCAACTATCTTATGTTGTACTAATTCTTGAGTCCTTTCTTCACAGTTCGTCCTGCCTACTACGCTCACCTGGCCATGTTCCGCACACGGTATTACGACAAGCTGTCAGAGGGCTCATGCAAGGCATCGATCGTCAGCAGTGGCACCTGTGAGTCACCGCCACCGCGCAGGAGCTGCTGGTCCTCTTGTGACATTCCGTCACCTCGTGATAACGTCAAGGACGTGATGGCGCATTGCTGGCAAGTTCATGGGAGTATGTGTTTTGTTGGCTTGCTGCTTAATTAGGTGGTATGGTACATTTTGCTGGGAACTTGTGATGTTGGATCATGAATGTACTTTGTTATGGTGTTGGTAAACATGGGAGATGTGATTCCGTCATGGTTTTGCATTTGTTAGATTTCCTCTGCAGAGCAAGAAGGGAATCAAGTGGGCTTTCAATATGATGGAAAAATGGCTTCCACATATGGTGCGGAATAATGATTAAATGTATCCTTCACAAAAAATGTAGTTTAACAAAATCCACCCAAAAAATGTATCCTCCACAAAAGAAGATAAATGGTTCAAACATATTTTTTTTGATAATGTAGTTTTTTTAGTGCAGGGCACTCAAAGAAAATATACCAAAGCTGTCGCGACCCAACACATAGCAATACACATCAAGTGTACACACAACATGCAAGTATGTGTTGGTACGACATGGCATCACAACATAACTCTACGACTCAAAGTATTTATTTACGAGGCTCCGAGGAGTCATACATAACATGATATTATAAACATGGGTCTCATGACCCAATATACAGAGTTCCAAGCAACATGAAAAAGCATATCTTGTCTGAGTACATACAGCTACAAAAGAAAAAGGCAGAGAAGCCTGACTATCCACAAGACCCTCCATAGGAACCAGACCTCTGTCTGGAATTCCCAAGCTAATCGATCTCATCGTAGAAATCTAAAGTGAGACTGGAGTCTCCTCTGTAAAAATATAAATTAAGCAAATGTGAGTACAAATATACTCAGCAAGACTTACATCAGAGCTAACTACATATGCATCAATATCAACAAGGGGGTTGTGGAGTTTAACTGCAGCAAGCCAGCTTTGACTCAAAGGACTATCCAGTATTTTCTTTGAGGTGAGAAAGCGCACACGAGTACACATATTCACCAGGTCAATACACCACTATGGATCCGCTCCCGTCTCCCTACGGGAAGGCCATCCATAAGCGGCCTCCTCCATATGCTAAACATGGTAGTGTGCTATAATTCAACTAACCTTTTGAAAATAATTTGCTACATATTGCCCAAAAATAAAGGATTTCAACCAAAAATTTAGCATGGGCTCTCATCATATGCTATAGCATGCTATTAGTGCAGAAATAGCTTGCAATTGTTTTTCGTTGGGCACACTTAGTCAAATTTTGGCAAGATGTGTAAAATTATGCATCTGAGATGTACTTTTTTAGATTCAAAAATATGTAAACTTAGATCATTTCATATTTTGAACAACTTTTATTTCACATACTATAAATTGTCATACAAAAACGAGTGGTTGATAAGGTGTTTTCTTGTAGTACATGCCACTGATGATGCTAGTGGGATGGGCTAGTAGAGACTACAAATATATAAATGTTGAAGCTAGTATATCGTCATTGGAGCAAAACGAGATTGAAATGAAGTGAATGGATGATCAACTCTAGTTTCTATTGATTCTCAAGTATATACACATCTAAAATTGATAGGAAGAAGAGGTGCCTGTTTAGAGGCATCGTTCCTGCCTTTCATGAATATATAGAGAGAAGGGACATGACTCTTCGGGGTTGGACGTGCCCTTTTGCTAATGACAGTAATTAGTATGTGCTAATTAACAATAGACATGTGCTAATTTATTCCTAACACCCACCCTTCTAAAACGTCGTTTCATGAACATCATCGAAGGTTTCACGCATACGTGGTCGCCTCTAGGAATTTGGGGCCCTGGTGCGATATGGAAGACAAGGCCTAGCATTAAAAACGTCATACAACTAAAGAACCAATATAACTTGAGCATACAACTGATATGTCCATTTTGCATCATGTTTTCTTACTGTTATTTATAGCATTTTTATTCAATATAACACTTCTGGGAGTAATTCTAACGCCTTTTCTCTCATAATATGCAAGGTTTTTTACAAAGAGGGAGAATACCGGCAGCTGGAATTCTAGACCTGAAAAAGCTATGTCAGAGATACCTATTCTGTACATCTCCAAATGAGCTGAAATTTTATGAAGACTTATTTTGGAATATATAAAGAATATTGGAGAAAAGAGATACTGGAGGAGGCCACCCAGGTGCCCACTAGGCACCATGGCGCGTCTACCCACCCAGGCGTGCCCTGGTGGGTAGTGGGCCCCTAGCCCACTTCTGGCGACCATATTCTGGTATATATTGTCATTTGACCTAGAAAAATAACCGGAGGACTTTCGGGATGGAGCACCACCATCTCGAGGCGAAACCTGGCAAGGAGCCCTTTTGCTCTCCGGCGGAGCGATTCCGCCGGGGATACTTCCCTCTGGGAGGTGGAAATCAAAGCAGTCGTCATCACCAACAACCCTCTCATCGTGGGAGGGCCAATCTTCATCAACATCTTCACCAGCACCATCTCATCTCAAATCCTAGTTCATCTCTTGTATTCAATCTTTGTATCAAAACCTCAGATTGGTACCCGTGGGTTGCTAGTAGTGTTTACATCTTGTAGTTGATGCTAGTTGGTTTGGTGGAAGATTATATATTCAGATCCATTATGCTATTTAATACCCCTCTGATCTTGAACATGAATATGCTTTGTGAGTAGTTACTTCTGTTCTTGAGGACATGGGAGAAATCTTGTCATAAGTAATCATGTGAATTTGATATTCGTTCGATATTTTCATGATATGTATGTTGCGATTCCCTTAGTGGTGTCGTGTGAACATCGACTACATGAAACTTCACCATGTTTGGGCCTAAGGGAATGCATTTTGGAGTATTTATTAGATGATGGATTTCTAGAGTGATAGAAGCTTAAACCCTAGTTTATGCGCTACTCCTTAAGGGGCTGATTTGGATCCACACATTTAATGCTATGGTTAGATTTTATCTTAATTCTTCTTTCGTAGTTGCGGATGCTTGCGAGCGGGGTTAATCATAAGTGGGAGGTTTTTTCAAGTAAGAACAGAACCCAAGCACCGGTCCACCCACATATCAAATTATCAAAGTAGTGAACGTGAATCAAACTAACATGATGAAAGTGACTAGATGGTATTCCCGTGTGTCCTCAAGAACGCTTTGCTTATTATAAGAGACCATTCTGGCTTGTCCTTTGCCACAAAAGAATTGGACTATCTTGCTGCACCTATTGTTACTATTTCTATTTCTCACTTGTTACAAATTATCTTGCTATCAAACAACTTGCTACCAAAAAATCCAGTGCTTGCAGAAGTTACCTTGCTGGAAACCACTTGTCATTTCCTTCTGCTCCCCGTTGGTTCAACACTCTTACTTATGGAAAGGACTACAATAGATCCCCTATACTTGTGGGTCATCAATAACTAAAGAAGTATTTGAATCCAAGTTGGGTCGATAGGCAGGTTGAAGTGCTGAGTGCACCCTCCTCTAGTGCCTGGCCTCATGCCGACAGTGATCGACTGTAGAGGACACTTGTCAGTTGTTTATAAATTGTCAGACATGATCAATAAATCACACTTATTGTAACCGCTCAAGTTTCAGTTATCAATTTCTATAGAATATAATAAAATCATATATTTTTTCCCACAAGAATTCTCACAAACACCTTGCGAACAAAATCCATTCGCGGTATAAAATCACAATATACACTCCAAAGCAATTAATCTTCAAAATTCTCAAACAAATCTTTCACTAGAAGCATATAATAACTATATACATCATGCACAATTATAGATATAGAAAATTAGAACAAAGAAACAACATAGTGAAAGCACAAGTGCTCCCCAGGTGGTTTTGGTAATTAATGTCAACATATCTCTTGTTGGACTAACACCTTTACCTAGTATGTTTCAGATAAGTTCAACAATGAAGTGGCATGGACTAGAGGATGTGGAACCCCTTCAAAATGCTAAGGACAAAAGGATTGGCTCAAGCTCAAAGCTCAAGACTCTACATTTTCTATTTTAGTGATCCAAGATCACATTGAGTCTATAGGAAAAGCCAATACTATCAAGGAGGGATGAGGTGTTGCTTAATGAGGCTCTTGCTAAAAGTGCTTAGTGATATGCTCCAAAGCCCTCAACTACTTTCTCACATCCACATATGACCTAAACCAAAAATCAAACTTGGCTCCACCGATTCTTTCTATCCGGTGTCACCGAGTTCAGATGTCATAGCCACTGCCACAAACCCTAGGCAAATCGGTCACACTGATAGGGATCTCAGTCTCACCAAGATGGGATTGCAATCTCTCTGTATGGATCTATTACCAAAATCGGTCTCACCAAGTTTGCGTGTCGGTCCTACCGAGATTGCAATGTAAACTCTCTGCTTCCTTTTCGTAACATTTCGGTCTCACCGAAATGGGCTTAATCGGGTCCCACCGAGTTTACCTGACCAACTCTCTGGTTAGCTTATTACCAAAATCGGTCTCACCGAGTTTGTGTAATCGGTCTCACCGAGATTACGTTATGCCCTAAGCCTAACCATATCGGTCCTACCGAGTTGCATGTAGGTCCCACCGAAAACCCTAACGGTCACTAGATTTGCTGAATCGGTCTGATCGAGTTTATCAATCCGGTCCCACCGAGTTTGGCAAGTTGTGTGTAACGGTTAGATTTTGTGTGGAGGCTATAAATACCCCTCCACCTCCTCTTCATTCGTGGAGAGAGCCATCAGAACGAACCTACACTTCCAACTTGCATTTTTTGAGAGAGAACCACCTACACATGTGTTGAGGCCAAGATATTCCATTCCTACCATATGAATCTTGATCTCTAGCTTTCCCCAAGTTGCTTTCCACTCAAATCTTCTTTCCACCAAATCCATATCCCGTGAGAGAGAGTTGAGTGTTGGGGAGACTATCATTTGAAGCACAAGAGCAAGGAGTTCATTATCAACACACCATTTGTTACTTCTTGGAGAGTGGTGTCTCCTAGATTGGCTAGGTGTCACTTGGGAGCCTCCGACAAGATTTTGGGGTTGAACCAAGGAGTTTGTAAGGGCAAGGAGATCGCCTACTTCGTGAAGATCTACCGCTAGTGAGGCAAGTCCTTCATGGGCGACGGCCATGGTGGGGTAGACAAGGTTGCTTCTTCGTGGACCCTTCGTGGGTGGAGCCCTCCATGGACTTGCGCAACCGTTACCCTTCGTGGGTTGAAGTCTCCATCAACGTGGATGTACGATAGCACCACCTATCGGAACCACGTCTCAAAAATCTCCGTGTCTCCAAATTGTGTTTGCACACTCCAATCCCATCCCTTTACATTCTTGCAAGTTGCATGCTTTACTTTCCGCTGCTCATATACTCTTTGCATGCTTGCTTGATATGTATTGTGTTTGTTAAACTTGTGCCAAAACTCCACTTCAACTTAAAGAAATTAAAAACTGCAACTTTTGGTACTTAGTGTCTAATCACCCCCCCTCTAGACACCTCTTCTCGATCCTTTCACATAGACAATTAAGGTATGGGAGGGAGGGTTAAAGGAGGAGGGTGGATAGGTTACTGACTCAGGGCAAAGGGAAGCCAGCTACGTAGCTATCACTTCAGACAGGGGACGCTGAGTCAGAGCGGGGGAGACCGGGGCACCAGACGGGGGGGGGGGGGGGGGGGGAGGCCAAGATGGGGTGGGAAGATGAGGACGAGGCCGGAGAAGACAGGGAAGATGCCGGGCTTGGTGGTGGAAGTCTGGGATGTGGCACAACTAAACAGGACGAGCCGCTGGAGTGGCTGGAGGGTAAATGGAACCCTAGGCACCCTTGTCCACCGGCTGGCTTGAATGGAGGTGGCGACAAAGCTACGAGCGTTGTGTGGGGGATGAAAATGGAACTTGTAGGCTCCTTGTTTCTCTAGTGATTTTGTGTTTTTAGTCAATCTAGTGATTTTACTAGTGTCATCTCCCGATAGGGGCCCCTAGAATTTTGGGGGCCTTGTGCAAGCGCACGGCTCGCAAATGCCCCTCATGGGCCTGTGTATATTCATCTTCCATGTAGGCAAATCCTTTGTGTAATCTTCATAATCTCCTCCAAAAATCATGTGGGTAAAAATATGAGAAAAATTGTGCATATATGTTGCTAAAAATCTATAATCCAGTGGGACAATAATACGAAGAAAATGACACAACACATAATGATTATTGTCTTATTGATAACTCATATGAGAAAAAAATTTAAAGAAGGAGAAAACATGTTGATGAGTTTGGAGAACAATAAATATGGTTTATACACTTTCCTTTAAAAAACACTAGGGAAAATTGAAAGTAGCACATCCTCTCCTGGGCATTTGTGAACATTTGTTGATGGCATGCAAGCCGAGTTGCACCCATCCTCTTCATACATGTGGCTCGCCAACGGCGACTTGAGCTTCTGCCAAATTTGACGTCGTGGTGGAGTGGCTGCATCACCAAAGCGGATTGCGGGATCAATTCCAAGGCCAAGGCCAAGCGTGTTAATCTACCATGTCTTGGCATTCTTGAAGATGATGAGCCAGTATCACGTGACCATTGAGCAGTACAATAGGTTGTTTGAGAGACCACTAGTCAGCAATGTTGCCCAGGCATTCACAACTTCTTTGATTGGCAGGTTCCGGTGAACGTGGCTGATCTCCTCGCCTCAATCCCGCTGCCTATTTAGACATGCCTCGTAGAGATTTGAGCATGTGTTACGGTGTGCATTGTGGACCCCCCCATCTTTCCATGGATTGCAACCTCAAGATAGTGTTTTAGAATGTACGTGGCCTAAACAGCATGCTAAGTGCATTGTTGTGTGCAACATGATCTTCATTGCATCCCCATGTATTCCGTGCCTTCTAGAAGCTAAACTTCTTCTGATCTCATTGGAGATTGTTCTCGAACGCTTGGACTTCTCTTCCTAGATTTCTTATTCCTACCGGCAAACGGTACCTAAGAAGGAATTATCCTTACTTGGCAGTGTACTTCCATCGCTCTTTCTAACCCTATCATGGGTACTCACCACATCAAGGCTCTCATTTATCCCCTTGTCGAAAACCATCATCGGTGCATTATTGGAGTTTATGGACCCCAAGAAGACCAGGAAAAGATCGGTTTCCTGTCAGAGTTGCAAGATGAACATGCTACATGCGTGGGCCCTTGGATCATAGGGGAATTGCAACATGATCCTTTCCGTAGATGACAAGAATAATAACCGGCTGCATCGACTCATTATGCACCATTTCCGCTACTTCACCGCAGATCTTGAACTGCGCGTTATCTACCACCATGGCCGGAGACACACATGGTCTAATGAGAAGGAGCATTTGATGCTGGTACACAATGGTCGCGTGCAATGCACTCTGGGCCGGTATGCACTACATCCTTTGGTGTTTGGCTTTGGTTGCCTTGGATCACCACCCCCTCGTGATTGATTGTGCATCGCGCGCCCACGGGTGGTCGTGTTTCCACTCTGACAGGTACTGGACCAAGATGGAAGGATTGCACCAGGTTGTCTGAGATGCCTAGCATTAAGCTAGACCCTAGCCCATTCAGGCACAACTATGCAAGGCTCGAGACCACTGCTCATTGCCTCCAGATCTAGGGCATGCAATCTATTGGTGACATCTCCTTGCAGCTGCTTCTTGCTCATGAGATCATAGCCCGCCTTGATGCTGCTCAAGACGTGCATCCTTTCTTGGCCACGGAAGCATGGCCATGGTATAAACCAAGTGCACATATCTTGGCTTGGTGTCCCTCAAGCGATCGATCGCACGCGAGCGCACATGGTTTGCCTCTTTCATGACAGCGAGATGAGCACCTTTTTCCTAAAAATCCATGCAACTCATGGACAATAGGAAAATTATGTCTTCCACCTTCATGATGATGGTGATTGCATTTCTGATTATGTTGGCATGGTCTAGGTGGCCTTCCACCACTTCTCCACCATCCCAGGCTCCAATGAGGATCTTGATCTCTACATTGATATCCATGCAATCGGCCACCCATCTTTTGACCTCACCGCCCTTGGCGTGCCGTCCACTGAAGCTGCAATTTGGGATGCGATGTAGCGGTTGTCGGCCAGCAAGGTGCGAGGAGTGAATGGGAAAACCTTTGAGTTTCTGCGTGCATTCTGGATCATTGTCAAAGGTGACATATGTGATGCTTTCCATAAGCTATTCTGGATGAATGGACGTGGCTACCAGAAGCTGAATGTAGTAACATTTACTTTACTACCCAAGACACATAACGCATCATCGCGTTTTAACCATCGGCTCATAAGTCTAATCCTTCCCCTAGTGAATCTAATCACCAAAGTTCTCTCCTTGTGGCTTGCCCCTAGGTTCGGAGACATAGGTTCTACCAACCAAAGCTCGTTCATCGCTAGCTGCGGCGTGCATGAAGACTTCATGCTGGTTCAACAAACCGTGAGACAACTACATAACCTCAAGAACTCGTGTGTCTTCCTCAATCTCGAGATCGTGCAGGAATTTGATTTGGTGTCATGGCCCTTCATCTTTGAGATCTTGCAACACCTCAGCTTTGGGAAAAAGTGGTGCCCCTAAGTCTCCCTTCTCCTCTCAACTTCCCCTACAAGAGTGCACATCAACGGGAAACCTGGACCACCTGTAGAGCACGCGTGTGGTCTATGGCAAGGTGACCCCCTCTCAACCATGCTCTTCGTCCTTGTCATTGTTGCCCTCAATTCCGAGGTGTAGCTTGCCATCAACCACGGCATCCTCCAGCGGCTAACCACTAGGCATGCGACATCCAATGTCTCTCCCTTTTGCAGATGATGTCATGATTTTGTGCCATCCTGGCGAGCAAGACTTGCAAGCTATGGTGCCATCTTGTAGCTATTTGGCCAAGCCTCATGCCTCAATACAAATTTTGTTGTGAGTCGCCGTGGGTTTTAAAACCGTTACATTTTTTGCAAGAAGTTACTACTGTCATTCTCTAAGAAGACCAGTCATAAACCCAACAGGATCATATTCTACAGGTAAGTGCTTCCAACTTCCAAGTATGGTGTTATCATTCATCATTAGTGGCGGCTTTTCTAAATCGCTTTTCTTTTCTATGTAGGGACGGTATGACTGAAGGGAAGTTCACCCAAGTTCTGATGTCTGAATTGGATGCCATTAGGAAGGTGATGCCTTCAATTCGTCGTGTTCTTTCCCTGTCTAATTCTGCTTTAATTCTTTTTTGGTGTATTAACAGTGTTCCTTTTTTCTAGCCAAATGCGTGTGCATCTTTGCAGGAGGATTATCAGCCCCCCTGTGACATTTGTGGTTTTCTAAAAAAGGCATCACACAAGGCTCTTCCATGAGGTGCACGTAAAAGAGATGAAAAAAGTGGAAACATCCTTCCTAGTAAGTGCGCCTCACACACACATGAACACACACACACACACACACACATATAGTATACATACACAACACATTCTAATTTAATAGCATATGCCTTTGCCATTGTATTTGATTGACACCATTCTCTCGATGATGCTTGATGGAACCATGGTCGACACCAACATATGGCATCCAACCGAGTTAGATTTCTACCTTTCTAGCCATGTCGATATTCAGGTACAGTGTCACCCATTTCTTTCGATACCGGTTGGGACATACACTTTGTGTTGCATTGACTGATTGTGAGCATGTTGCATGTTCTTTTCAGGGCAGACCAACTCACTACCATGTCCTCTTCGATTAAAACCATTTCGTGACCGATGGGTTGCAGTAGATCACCAATAACATGTGCTACACATAAGCTCGGCACATCTCCCTCTTTCTCTTTTTTCTGATTCAGGTTCATCTATCATGTTGACTCCTATTTTGCTAGCTAGACTAACTCTGATGTGGTATCTTTTCTAGTAAATGCAGATACGCTCAATGCACTCACTTTCTCTATTGGTGAGTTTCTTGTCCAAGTTCATCTCATATTTTTCTTGTAAAAACAGCATAATGGTATGTAATTATCTTCTATGGTACTAATGCTTGAGTCCTTTCTTCGCAGTTCCTCCTGCCTACTATGCTCACCTAGCCGCGTACCGCTCAAGGTATTACGATGTGCCATCAGTGGTCTTGGACAGCGCCTGGATCATCAACGGTGGTTCTCGGGAGTCAGCCGCCCACCGGCGCAGGAGCTGGTGGTCCTCCTGTGACATTCCTTCACCTACCTAGGATCAGAGATAATATCAAGGACGTGATGTTTTATTGCTGAATTGGCCCATTGTTGGCAAGTTCTTGGGAGTCATTGATGTCTACTACGCAACTTTATTCTTGTAGACACGTGTTGGGCCTCCAAGCGCAGAGTTTTGTAGGACAGTAGCAATTTTCCCTCAAGTGGATGACCTAAGGTTTATCAATCTTTAGGAGGCGTAGGATGAAGATGGTCTCTCTCAAACAACCCTGCAACCAAATAATAAATAGTCTCTTGTGTCCCCAACACACCAAATACAATGGTAATATGTATAGGTGCACTAGTTCGGCGAAGACATGGTGATACAAGTGTAATATGGATGGTAGATATTGATTTTTGTAATAAGAACAATAAAAAACAGCAATGTAGCAATTGATAAAACGGAGCACAAACGGTATTGCAATGCTTGAAAATGAGGCCTAGGGTCCATACTTTCGCTAGTCCAATCTCTCAACAGTGCTAATATAATTGGATCATATAACCACCCCTCAAAGTGCGATGAAGAATCACTCCAAAGTTCCTATCTCGCGGAGAACATCAGAAGAAATTATTTGTAGGGTGCGAAACCACCTCGAAGCTATTCTTTCCGATTGATCTATCCAAGAGTTCATACTAAAATAACACCAAATAATTTCAGATTCATAATACTCAATCCAACACGAAAGAACCTCAAAGAGTGCCCCAAAATTTCTACCGGGGATACAAAGACAAGAACGTGCATCAACCCCTATGCCTAGATTACCCCAATGTCACCTCGGGAATCCGCGAGTTTAGTGACAAAATATATATCAAGTGAATCAATAAAATGCCCCATTGTCACCATGGGTATGCATATGCAAGACATATATCAAATGCTCTCAAATCCATAAAAAGTATTCAATCCGATAAAACGAAATCTCAAAGGGAAAACTCAATTCACAACAAGATAGAGAGGGGAAAACACCACATGTTCTGACTATATTAACAAAGCCCGCGATACATCAAGATCGTGAGACCTCAAGAACATGAGAGAGAGAGAGATATTAAACGCATATCTACTGGTACAAACCCTCAGCCCCGAGGGTGGACTACTCCCTCCTCATCGTGGTGGCCGCCGGGATGATGAAGATGGCCACCGGTGATGATTCCCCCCTTCGGCAGAGTGCCGAAATGGGGTCTAGATTATTTTTCAGTGGCTACAGAGGCCTACGGCGGCATAACTTCTGATCTAGGTTAACCCCGTGGGTTTTTGTAATATTTGGGAATTTATAGGGTAAAGAGGGGGTGCGGGAGGCCACCGAGGTGGGCACAACCCACCTGGGCGCGCCTGGTGGGTTGTGCCCCCCTCGAGGCACCCCCAGGTGCTTCTCTGGTCAACTGGATGTCTTCTAGTCCATAAAAAATCCGCAAAAAGTTTCACGGTGTTTGGACTCCGTTTGATATTGATTTCCTGTGATGTAAAAAAATAAGCAAAAAACAGCAACTGGCACTGGGCACTGGGTCAATAGGTTAGTTCCAAAAAATGATATGAACTTGCTATAAAATGATTGTAAAACATCCAAGAATGATAATATAACAGCATGAATACTTCATAAATTGTAGATACGCCGGAGACGTATCAACATCCCCAAGCTTAATTCCTACTCGTCCTCAAGTAGGTAAATGATAAAAGAAATAATTTATGAAGTGTGAATGCTAGCAAAGTGCACAAGTTTGATCAATGACAATTTCAATCACTTTTCCTAGCATCATAACAACAATTCTTTCTCATAAAATTTCTCATGTTAAAGTAGCAACCAATTCACATGTTAAGGTTCAAACTATGAATTCTCTTGAAACTCAACAACATATGTTTTCAGTCACCAAGCAATTGCAATTCAACTTATTCAACAGAATCAAAGTAAGAGTTCCACATACTCAACCATCATATAGTCTTTTACGATTGCTAACACTCACCGCATAAACATGAGCACAATGTTTCAACCGAACACATAGAAAGATAGGGGCTTATTATTTCAAGATCCCAACATATTCACCTCAAGGGTGATGTCAACAATAATAACTCATGCTACCCATATCCAACTGGATATATGTGCCTAGATCTTTCCTCACCACATGATGCTTTCCAAAATAGAAAAATAAAAAGGAATAGAGAGAAAAACTTTGACTCTTGCATGGAAGTAAATACATAAAAGTAAAAGATAGGCCCTTCGCAGAGGGAAGCAGAGGTTTCCATGCGCTTATTTGTTTGTATGCTCAACCCCTTAGTGCAAAAGAACATCATGTTATATTGCACCTTATGATAGCAACCTTTATTATGCAGTCTTTCACTTTTATTCTTTGCTATCACAAGTTCGTACAATGCTCAATTTTCTCTTACACTAAATGATCTAACACTTTTAGAAGCAATTTTTATTGCCTTATTGCACCGATGAAAAATTACTTGAGGGATCTTTCTCAATCCCTAGGTAGGTATGGTGGACTCTTGAAAATAAGATTTGGGTTTAAGGGTTTTTCGATGCACAAGTAGTATCTCTACTTGGTGCAGAATTTTTGGCTAGCAAAGATGGGGGGCAAGCACCACAAGTTGAAGGATATATGACAATATAACTTCTATGTGAATATGAACAAACATAAACCATTATGTTGTCTTTCTTGTCCAACGTCAACAATTTTGGCATGTAATATTTTGATGGGGGCTCAAAATCACAAAAGATTTCCAAGATAGTGTATTTGCATGTGAAAGTTCTCTTCCTTATAGTAATCATTCATGAATTGCTTGTATGACCAATATTGTGATTGTCAAACTTCAAAAGATTTCACTTTCTAAACCCAAAGTGAAGATACTACTAGGCATGATATGAACATATAATTTCAACTCATGATATTCAATTTATTCAACAATTTACTCATAGGATATAAGTGAAGCACAAGAGTAAATGACAAGCTACTCCAAAAAGATATAAGTGAAGATCAAACGAGTAGTTAAGTAAATGGGTAGCTATTTGAGGATTCTCTCTTATTTAAAAACTTTCAGATCTAAGTATTTTACTAAAACAACAAGAAAAAACAAAATAAAATGACATTCCAAGAATAGCATACATCATGTGAAGAAGCAAAAACTTAGGCTCAACCGATACTAACCGGTAATTATTGAAGAAGAAAGGTGGGATGCCTACCGGGGCATACCCAAGTTTAGATGCTTGAGACTTCTTGAAATATTATCTTGGGGTGCCTTGGGCATCCCCAAGCTTGAGCTTTCGTGTCTCATTAATTCCTGTCATATCACGGTTTTCCTAAATCTCAAAAGCTTCATCCACACAAAACTCAACGAGAACTCGTGAGATAAGTTAGTATAAACCAATGCATAAACCTTATCATTAACTAATGTAGCAAATCACTAAAATTATTATTCAACATTGCAGTCTAAATGCCTCTGCATATTTAATACTCCTGTCCTCAAATAGAATCATTAAATAAGCAAATATATGCAAACAATGCAAACATAACAACAATCTGCCAAACCAGTATAGTCTGTAAAGAATGCAAGAGTATAAATACTACTTAAACTCCAAAAATTACGAAAGTTGACCACACTGTAGAAAATTTATCAGATCTTATTCTGCAAAAAGTTTCAACATTTTATCACGTTCTGACTTTTCTAGGGAATTTTTGCAACACTGATAAACTTTCTGTTTTGAAACAGCAACTCATATACTTGCAAGACAAGCATGGCAAAGGCTATACTTGACATTTTTATTGAAATAAAAGATGCAAAACACTATTCTAAATAACATCAAGCAAATCCTAACAAAATAAAATGACTCTCCAAGTAAAACTCATATCATGTGACGAATGAAAATATAGCATCGAGTAAGGTTACCGATAATGTTGGAGACGAACGAGGGGATGCCTTCCGGTGCATCCCTAAGCTTAGTTGCTTGGATATTCCTTGGATATTAACTTGGGGTTCCTTGGGAATCCCCAAGATTAGGGTCTTATCACTCCTTATTCTCCTCATATCGACATCTCACCCAAAACTTGAAAACTTCAATCACTAAAAACTTAACGGAACTTCATGAGGTAGATTAGTATGATAAAGAGCAAACCATTTCACGTTGGTACTGTAAAAGACAAGATTCATAATTGTTTCCGCACAATACCTACTGTAGCATATAATTTCCACAATTTATATTGAGCAATATAAGCCATGGAAACTAGAAAACAAGCAAAGTATGCATTGAGAACAGAATCTATCAAAAACAGAATAGTCTGTAGTAATCTGTACTCCCTCCGTCTAGGTGTGTAAGTCACCTTACGAAACCAAATAATCTCAAAACACTTAGGCACCGTACATTAACTCCCTCCTAGTTTCTTGTTTTGTGACATATCAACCAATAAGAGATGTGGGTCGTGCGTGCTTTCAATGAATTGAGACTGCCAAACATGACATGCAGTGGTTAGTTCATTGCATGCAATGCTATTAATTAGCAAAAAGACATTAAGTTTTCTCGTTTTCCTCTCCGCCTTGGTCGCGGTGCACAACGTAAGATGATTTACACACCTAGACGGAGGGAGTACTCCAACCATACTTCTGCTACGCCAAAAATTCTGAAAAATTAGGACAGCCTGGGAAATTTGTCTATTAATATTCTTTTTGCAGAAATTTGTCTATTAATATTCTGCAAAAAGAATCAACAGTTATTTTATCACGTTTCTGTTAAAAATGAGAATTATTTTCCTGAGCACAAAAGTTGATGTTTTTTAGCAAGATCAAATCAACTATCATCGACACTATCCCAAATGCTTTACTTGGCACTTTATTGAAACAAAAGCTATAGAACATGATTACTAAAGTAGCTTAATAATGTGAACACATAAAAACAGTAGGTAAAAGCGTTGGTTTGTCTCCCAACAAGCGCTTTTCTTTAATGCCTTTTAGCTAGGCATGATGATTTTAATGATGCTCACATAAAAGTAAAGAATTGAAACACAATGGGAGCATCATGAAACACATGGCAAGCACATTTAAGCCTAACCCACTTCCTATGCATAGGGATTTTGTGAGCAAACAATCTATGGGAGCAAGAATCAACTAGCATAGGAAGGCAAAAAAGCATAACTTCAATATTTTCAACACATAGAGAGTGAAATCGATATTATTGCAATACCTACAAGCAAATGTTCCTCTCTCATAATATTTTTCAGTAGCATCATGAATGAATTCAACAATATAACTATCACATAAATCATTATTTTCATGATGCATAAGCATAGAAATTTTGTTACCCTCCACATAAGCAAATTTATTCTCATCAATAGTGGGAGCAAACTCAACAAAATAACTATCATGGGAGTGAAAATTAAAATCATGATGACAAGTTCCATGGTTATCATTATTCTTTATAGCATACATGTCATCACCATAATCATCATAGATAGCAACTTTGTTATGATAGTCAATTGAAGCCTCATCCAAAAATGGTGGATTCATCATTAAATAAAGTCACGACCTCTCCAAATCCACTTTCATAACTATAATCATCATAAATAGGAGGCATACAATAATTATAACAATTTTTCACATCAAATATTGGGGAACTAAAAATATCATCTTAATAAAACATAGCATCCCCAAGCTTATGGCTTTGCATATCATTATCATCATGGATATTCAACGAATTCATACTAACAACATTGCAAACATGCTCATCATTTATACCAAACATTCTATTGAATTCTTCTTCTATCAATTGAGCACAATTTTCCTTTCCACCATTCTCACGAAAGACATCATAAAGATGAATAATATGATGCAACCTCAATTCCATTTTTTGTAGTTTTCTTTTATAAACCAAACTAGTGATAAAACAAGAAACTAAAAGATTCAATTGCAAGATCTAAAGATATACCTTCAAGCACTCACGGAAACGGCGCCAGAAAAGAGCTTAGTTGACGGGGTGTGAGTGCCTCTTACCTATCCTCCCCGACAATGGCTCCAGAAAAGAACTTGATGTCTACTACGCAACTTTATTCTTGTAGACACGTGTTGGGTCTCCAAGCGCAGATTTTTGCAGGATAGTAGCAACTTTCCCTCAAGTGGATGACCTAAGGTTTATCAATCCATGGGAGGCGTAGGATGAATATGATCTCTCTCAAACAACCCTGCAACCAAATAATAAAAAGTCTCTTGTGTACCCAACACACCAAATACAATGGTAATTTGTATAGGTTCACTAGTTCGGCGATGAGATGGTGATACAAGTGTAATATGGATGGCAGATATTAATTTTTGTAATAAGAACAATAAAAAACAGCAAGGTAGCAATTGATAAAATGGAGCACAAACGGTATTGCAATGCTTGAAAATGAGGCCTAGGGTCCGTACTTTCACTAGTGCAATCTCTCAACAGTGCTAATATAATTGGATCATATAACCACCCCTCAAAGTGCGATGAAGAATCACTCCAAAGTTCCTATCTAGCGGAGAACATAAGAAGAAATTATTTGTAGGGTACGAAACCACCCCAAAGCTATTTTTTCCGATCGATCTATCCAAGAGTTCATACTAAAATAACACCAAATAATTTCAGATTCATAATACTCAATCCAACACAAAGAACCTCAAAGAGTGCCCCAAGATTTCTACCGGAGAAACAAAGACAAGAACGTGCATCAACCCCTATGCGTAGATTACCCCAATGTCACCTCGGGAATCCGCGAGTTGAGTGCCAAAACATATATCAAGTGAATCAATAAAATACCCCATTGTCACCACGGGTATACATATGCAAGACATATATCAAGTTCCCTCAAATCCATAAAAAGTATTCAATCCGATAAAACGAAATCTCAAAGGGAAAACTCAATTCACAACAAGATAGAGAGGGGAAAACACCATATGATCCGACTATATTAAAAAGCCCGCGATACATCAAGATCGTGACATCTCAAGAAGATGAGAGAGAGAGAGAGATTAAACACATAGCTACTAGTACAAACCCCCAGCCCCGAGGGTGGACTACTCCCTCCTCATCGTGGTGGCCGCCGGGATGATGAAGATGGCCACTGGTGATGATTCCCCCCTTCGTCAGAGTGCCGGAATGGGGTCTAGATTGGTTTTCGGTGGCTACAGAGGCCTGCAGCGGCGAAACTTCTGATCTAGGTTAACCCCGAGGGCTTTTGGAATATTTGGGAATTTCTAGGGTAAAGAGGGGGTGCGGGAGGCCACCAAGGTGGGCACAACCCACCTGGCGCGCTCTGGCCCCCAGCGCCTCGAGGGTTGTGCCCTCGGGCACCCCCTGTGTGCTTCTCCGTCCATCATATGTCTTCCGGTCCATAAAAAATCCACAAAAAGTTCCGTGGTGTTTGGACTCTGTTTGATATTGTTTTCCTGTGATGTAAAAAACAAGCAAAAAACAGCAACTGGCACTGGGCACAGGGTCAATAGGTTAGTACCAAAAAATGATATAAAGTTGCTATAAAATGATTGTAAAACATCCAAGAATGATAATATAACAACATGAATACTTCATAAATTATAGATACGTTGGAGACGTATCAGTCATGTGTTTTGTACTTTTGTTGGCTTACTGCTTAGGTGGTACACTTGCTGGGAACTTGTGATGTTGGATCATTAATGTACTTTGGTATGGTGTTGGTAAAACATGGGAGATGGGTTGCTGTCGTAGTTTTGCATCTGTTAGATTTTCTAGGCAGAGCAAGAAGGGAATCAAGCGGGTTTTCAATATGATGAAAAAAATGGCTTCCACATATGGTGCAAAATTATGATTAAATGTATCCTATACAAAAAATGTAGTTTAACAAAATCCACCAAAAATGTATCCTGCACAAAAGAAGATAAATGGTTCAAACATATTTTTTGGATAATACTGTTGTTTTAGTGCAGGGCACTCAACGAAAAAATAACATGCTAAGAGAGTTAGTGGCGGCCTCAAAAGTAATTTGCTAGACATGATAGTGTGATATAATTTAACTAACCTTTTAAAAATAATTTGCTACATATAACCCAAAAATAAAGGCTATCAACACGAATAAAGTATATTGTTAAATAATAAAGAAGCCTAACATCAATAATAACACACATAAAAATACTTCTTGAGAATCAGGTGCGGTCGGGATCTCCATTAATAAGTAATAATATCTTCCTGCCGGCCATGTAAGTACTCCAAGTAGGTAGCTAGTTAATAAAGTGACGTACAATCGGATTATGAGTTAACATGAATAACTTGCAAGTTGAAGTTTGCAATGCAGCCGGACAAAACATACTAACATCTAGCAAACATCCACACATCATGGATCTGCAAGCACAAAGAACTTGACCGGCGCCTCACTAGTCGGCGGTGCAGTTGGCTGCGACATCTTGCCGCCGTGAATGAGGGAAGACCGACGAGGAATGAGGGAAGGCTCGCGAGGAACAAAAGAAGACCAGTCGAACTGGAGGAAGCAAGAGCCACCACCACCACAACACAAGAGCGTGTGGTTGGGTGGAGAATGGAGAAGTGTAGAGCTAGGGCCTAGGAGCGCTTCGGGTGGAGAATAAGGTATTTTGCCTATTCGGGCTAATGTGCTGCCAAAAAATAGGGTGCTACACGCTATCCTGTTTTACCGCGGTACGACATGCTATTTTGTGAATAGCGCTATAGCGAGCAAAATTACAAAACTTTACGTGATCTCATCATATGCTATAGTGCGCTACTAGTGCAGAAATAACACGCAATTTTTTTATTAGGCACACTTAGTCAAATTTTGGCATGATGTGTAAAATTGTGCATTTGAGATGTACTTTTTTAGATCAAACATATGTAAACTCAAATCATTCCATATTTTGAACCACTTTTAGTTCACATCCTATAAATTGTCATAAGAAAATGAGTGGTTGATAAGGCGTTTTTATTGTAGTACATGCGACTAATGATGCTAGTGGGATGGGCCAGTGGAGACAGATATATAAATGTCGGCCAAAGATGTCGTCGTTAGAGCAAAACGAGATTGAAATGAAGTGAATGGACGATCAACTCTAGTTTTATTGATTCTCAAGTATATACACATCTAAAATTGACAGGAAGAAGAGGTGCATGTTGATAACTCAGAAGTATAGGGGATCAATTGTAGCCTTTATCGATAAGTAAGAGTGTCGAACCCAACGAGGAGCTAAAGGTAGAATTTATATTCCCTTCAAGTTCTATCGACCACCGATACAACTCTACGTGCACTTAACGTTCGCTTTACCTACAACAGCTATGAAACTATTTTGGAGGTGTGATAGTATAGGTTTGCAAGAATAAAACTAGAAGTACTTAGCGAGAATAAACTACGAGTAATGTCAAAGATAATGAAGTTAGTTGTTTAGTAGAAAGGTTTTAGCCACACAAGAAAGTTATTTGTCCCTAGGCAATCGATAACAAGACCCATAATCATTATTTCAATTTTATATTAGGGAGTGGCATGAGCTAACATACTTTCTCTACTTGGATCATATGTACTTATGATTGGAACTCTAGCAAGCATCCGCAACTACAAAAGATTATTAAGGTGAAACCCAACCATAGCATTAAGTATCAAGTCCTCTTTACTCCCATACGCGACAACCCCCTTACTCGGGTATGTGTTTTAGTCACTCACGCCACCCACTATAAGAGAATCATGAACGTATTGCAACACCCTACAACGGGGATCCCTCACGCTTGCGCGACACGGAGGGCACCATAGGACAGCACAAAAATAAAACATACAACTCAAACCAATCACGATCCTCAATCAACCCATAGGACAAAACGGATCTACTCAAATCATAGGAAACCACTATCATTGGATAATAATATATAATGTTAAGCACCATGTTTAAGTAGATATTACAGTGGGGAGAAGAGGTGTTACACCGCTGCATAAAGGGGGAGAAAGTTGGTGTTGACGGTAGCGAGGTTGTTGGTGTAGATCGTCGTCACGATCCTTGCCCCGGCGGCACTCCGGCGCCATCGGGAGAGAGGGGGAGAGAGCTCCCCTCCTCCTTCTTCTTCTTCCTTGACCTCCCCCTAGATGGGAGGAGGGTTTCCCCTCTGGTCCATGGCCTCCATGGTGGCGGAGTGGCGAGAGCCCCTCCGAGATTGGATCACTCTCTCTGTTTCTTTTCTGTTTCTCGACCCTTCTTTCTGGCCTTTCACCGTTTCTTAAATTCCTGAAGATCCGTAACTCCGATTGGGATAACATTTTAACACGATTTTCTTCCGGATACTAGCTTTCTTGCGACCAAAGGACACCCCCAACCGACCTTCGAGGTGGAAACAAGTGCAGGGGCGCACCCTTTGAGCTTGTGGGGCCTCTGGGCCACCCCTTACGCCGATTCTTCTTCCTAAAAATCACATATATTCCAACAAAATCTTCATAAATTTTATCGTGTTTGGACTTCTTTTGATATGGATATTCTACGAAACAAAAAACATGCAACAAACAGGAACTGGCACTAGGCACTAGATCAATATGTTAGTCCAAGAAAATAATATAAATTGTTGCCAAAAGTATGTAAAAGTTGTAGAATATTGGCATGAAACAATCAAAAATTATATATAATGCATTTGAGACGTACAGCATCCCCTAAGATTAATTCCTACTCGCCCTCGAGTAGGTAAATGATAAAAAGATAATGTTTTATGTGGAATGCTACCTAGCATAATCTTGATCATGTAATCTAATCATGACATGAATATTAAGACACGAGTGATTCAAGGCAATAGTCTATTAATTTGACATCAAAAGAATAATGCAAGACATGCATGTAATTCATAATTGCCTTTCATAATAATGGAGCTAAAGGAAATAGCCTCTATACACTTAATTGTGGTAAGCATGAAACACTCAGTCTTCCCTGCATAAAGTATAAATCATGAGCACCTTGGTGTCAAACCAGGCAATTGGATCGTACTTCTAACGCGCTTCAGCATTTTCAACTTCACTCGATATATGAGCGTGACCCATGGATATAGCACTATGGTAAGAATAGAACGCGGTGGTAGGGATCAATAGGAGAAATAAGAAAGTCTCGCATCAACTAGGCGAATCAATGGGGTATGGAGAATCCCATCAATCGATATCAATGCGAGGAGTAGGGATTGCCATGCAACGGGAGCACTAAGAGCTATAAGTGTATAAAAGATCAAAATGAAGACTAAGTGGGTGTGCATCCAACTTGCTTGCTCATAAAGACTTCGGGCATTTGAGGAAGCCCATCATCGAAATATACAAGCCAAGTTTTATAATGAAGATTTCCCACTAGTATATGAAAGTGATAACTCAAGAGACTATTTATATGAAGAACATGGTGCTACTCTGAAGCACAAGTGTGGTAAAAGGATAGTAACATTGCCCCTTCTCTCTTTTGTCTCATCAAATTTTTTTCTTTTTTTGTTGGGCTTTTTTTGGCCTCTTTTTTTTTATTTTTATTTTTCGTTCGGAGTCTCATCCTGACTTGTGGGGGAATCACAACCTCCATCATCCTTTCCTCACTCGGGCAATGCTCTAATAATGATGATCGTCACATTATTTACTTACAACTCGATATTTCAACTCGATACAACTAATACATGATGACTCCATATGAATGCCTCTAGCAATGTCCCAGGATGTGCAATGATCTAGCATAGCAAAGATATCAAAAAATAGACAAGCCATGAAAATATCATGCTAGCTATCTTACAATTATGCAAAGTAATATGACAATGAACGCTCAAGTCATGTATATGATGATGATGGAAGTTGCATGGCAATATATCTTAGAATGACTATGGAAATGCCATGATAGGTAGGTATGGTAGTTGTTTTGAGGAAGGTATAAGGATGGTTTATGCACCAGCGGAAGTTGTGCGGTACTAGAGAGGCTAGTAATGGTGGAAAGGTGAGAGTGCGTATAATCCGTGGACTCAACATTAGTGATAAAGAACTCATATACTTATTGTGAAAGTTTTATTAGCCCTCGAAGCAAAGTACTACTCACATGCCCATAAGCGGGAGGATGGTAGGAGTTAACCATCGCGCACCCCCGATTCAAACATCACATAAGGATTTCAACCAAGGATATATTATGTTCGACCTCACCGCTTAAATGTAGGCGGCCACCACTTTACACGTGTGAGGATTTACTTGCGTAAAGACTTACTTCCCTTAACACCATTATTAATAGTCAAATTTAATTCTTTTACTAGCATGCCCCCATATTACCACCTCAATATCACAAAACTATTGCAAGGAATCAAACATATCATACTCAGTGATCTACAATTTTATGTAGGATTTTATGACTAACCATATGAATGACCAATTCTTGTTAACTCTATAAATTGTATAAGTGAAGCAAGAGAGTTTAATTCTTTCTATAAAAGATCATGCTCTAATAAATATAAGTTAAGCAAAAGAGCATTCTACAAATAACGGTTTTCTATGTGTAGAGAAACATGCATCCAAACTTCAAATGATATAAGTGAAGCATATGAAGCATTCTATAAAAACCATAGTCAAAGGATATAAGTGAAGTGCAAAGAGAATTCTATAAATCAACCAAGGACTATATCATACCAGCATGGTGCATAAAAGAAAAGGGAAAAAATAAACGCAAAAGACGCTCCAAAAATTTACGCATATCATGTGAACAAAACAAAAACCGAGACATACGATAATTGTTGAATAAAGATGGGATGCCTTCCGGGGCATCCCCAAGATTAGACGCTTCAGTCTGCTTGAATATTTACTTGGGGTGCCTCGGGCATCCCCAAGCTTGTGCTCTTGCTTCTCCTCAGTCTTCTCATATCATACTCTCCACGATCTTCAAACACTTCATCCTCACAAAACTTAACAAAACCCTCGTCAGATCCATTAGTATAATAAAGAAAATCACCACTTTAAGTTGTGTTGCAAACCCATTCATATTTTATTTTTGCATTATACATAATGTATTCTAACTTCACTGTGGCTTATACCTATCGATACAATCCATATATTCATCAAAACAAGCAAGCACACATCAAAAGCGGAATATGTCAAAAACAGAACAACCTGTAGCAATCTGAACATTGACCATACTTCTGTAACTCTAAAAATTCCGAAAGATTAGGAAGTAATAAAAAAATTGTATAGCAGTACCGTGTATGAATTTCAGAAACTATTAGCGTTCCAGTAAAAAAATGTAAATTCACGCACTACAGCCAAAGTTTCTGTTTTTGCACTGCACATACCCAACAAGCAATCTAATCATCCTAAAGGTAAATCTTGGCACATTATTTTTATAATACAATGGATTTGTACAACGGGATAATTATTTTTGAGAGAAACTTCTATGAAAAATTCTACATTGTTTCCATGAGCATGAACACAAGTGTTCAAGGTCGACGCTCACTTCTTCAATGCATAACCTTCCAATAGCTTCTCCTTTTGAAAAAGTTTTAGGTCCCCCTCTATTTTATTACTTTTAAAAAGCAAAAAACAGAATAAATTGACACACTAAAACTTCCGGGTTGTCTCCCTCGCAACACTTTCTTTAAAGCCATTCAGCTAGGCATAAAGTGCTCAAGTAATTGATCCACCTAGATCCCAAGGTATATCAAAGCCAAATTTAATTAACAATGATTTGTAATTTAGTATTGAGCACAAAGCCAGATATATCGTGCAACAACAAAGTCTAACTCTCTTCCTATGCATCCGCATGTCATAAAAGAGCAATTCATGCACATCAAGTAAAGGCCAATGCATAGCATAAATAATTTCATGCAATTTTATTGTATTGGAAACATAGAGAGGTGGAGATGTGGTTCCTCTCTCATAATAATCACAATTAGGAGAATCAAGCACATGCATATTAATTTTATCAAAATCATCATGTGTAGTAATAAAACGCAACACGTCAATATAATCCTTAATAAGCGCAAACTTCTCCGATATAGTGTTGTTGGGACAATTAAAAAAGATAATAGGACTATCATGCGTGGGTGCAATAGCAACAATTTCATTCTTAACATAAGGAACTATAGCAAATTCATCTCCATAAGCATAATTCATATTGGCATCATCGCCACAAGCATAGCAAGCATAAATTTCATCAAAAGGGATATTTCAAATGTATCCAAAGGATCATAGCATTCATCCTTCAGTAAGTATGAAGGAAAATTAAACAATGCATGAGCTGAAGGGTTACTCTCATCAGAAGGTGGGCACGGGTGATCAATCCGCTCTTCCTCCTTTCATTCTTCGCTCTCCTCCTCATCTTTTTCATCTAATGAGGTCAGAGTGTCATCAATTTCTTCTACCATAGATTCCCGCAAAATATTAATCTCTTCTTGGATAGCGGAGGTGTCCTCAATATATGGTTTAACATAAGCATTAGAAGCATATATAGTTTTTATAGCAATAATCAAGTATGGCGAAATTTTCGTATTTGTAGAAAGTAGCATCATACTTTTCAATCAAAGAAGCAATTTCATAAGCACCTTTAAAAGCAACGAATTCTTCAATTTGTTCAATATCATAGTAATTATAAGCATCTTTGGCATAAGAATATAACATTACAGTATCCTTAAGCTCACATTGGAATTGAAGGTGTTTTTTAGGGTCTTAAAAACAACAAGTAAAATCATATATTTCACATAAATTCCAAGCATAGCACTGCAAACAATTAATTTGATGCCGCAAAAGTATCTCTTTTTTAGACAAGCGGTGTCGCACAAAATAAGCATGCTCCTTTAATTATTTTCCCTCAACTAAGCTAGTTGGGTTTTTTAGCACGAGAACAAATGGATCGAAGATGATCCAAGTAAAAAGCTTCAGGAGTGTGGTAGATTTTGAGTGGTTCTTCAAACTCTGGGTTAGCATGTACAACTGTTTTTTTGGTAATTTGCATTTCCTACCCATAACTAAAGATAGAAAACAACTTAGAACAGAAAATAAAAAGTACTTAGTGATAAAGCAAACATGCACACACGAGAATATTCACCCACACTATTGCTCCCCAGCAACGGTGCCATAAAAAGGTCTTGATAACCCACAACTATAGGGGACCAATTGTAGCCTTTATCGATAATAAGAGTGTCAAACCCAAAGAGGAGCTAAAGGTAGAATTTATATTCCCTTCAAGTTCTATCGACCACCGATACAACTCTACATGCACTTAATGTTCGCTTTACCTAGAACAAGTATAAAACTATTTTTTAGGTGTAATAGGATAGGTTTGCAAGAATAAAACTAGAAGTACTTAGTGAGAATGAACTACGAGTAATTTGCAAGATAATAAAGTTAGTTGTTTAGTAGAAAGGTTTTAGTCACACAAGAAAGTTATTTGTCCCTAGGCAATCGATAACTAGATCGGTAATCATTATTACAATTTATATGAGGGAGAGGCATGAGCTAACATACTTTCTCTACTTGGATCATATGCACTTATGATTGGAACTCTAGCAAGCATCCGTAACCATAGCATTAAGTATCAAGTCCTCTTTACTCCCATATGCAATAACCCCCTTACTCGGGTATGTGTTTCAGTCATTCATGCCACCCACTATAGGAGAATCATGAATGTATTGCAACACCCTACAACGGGGATCCCTCACGCTTGTGCGACACGGAGGGCACCATAGGACAACACCACAATAAAATATACAACTCAAACCAATTACGATCATTAAACAACCCATAGGACAAAACGGATCTACTCAAACATCATAGGATAACCACATATCATTGGATAATAATATATAGTATTGAGCACCATGCTTAAGTAGAGATTATAGTAGGGAGAAGAGGTGTTACACCTCTACATAGAGAGGGAGAAAGTTGGTCTTGACAGTAGCGAGGTTGGTCGTGTAGATTGCCGTCATGATCCTTGCTTGGTGGCACTTCAACGCCACCGGGAGAGAGGGGGAGAGAGCCCCCCCTTCTTCTTCTTCTTCCTTGACCTCCCCCCTAGATGGGAGGAGGGTTTCCCCTCTGGTCCATGGCCTCCATGGCGGCAGAGTGGTGAGACCCCCTCCGAGATTTGATCACTCTGTCCGCTTCTCGACCCTTGTTTCGGGTCTTTCACCGTTTCTTAAATTCCCGAAGATCTGTAACTCCGATTAGGCTAATATTTTAACACACTTTTCTTCCGGATATTAGCTTCCTTGCGGCCGAAGGACAGCCCCAGCTGAACTTTGTCGGTGCAACAAACACGTGCACTTTTTGACCAGACCTATACACAAGCGTGTTGGCATTGCATGTCCAGCGCAAGCATATAAAGTAAGACCAAGCCAGAGAAACAACTCTTTGCGAGATCAAGGAGTGGATCAAGAAGACCCAGTCAACACACAAGGCATCACCTTGGGAAGGCCTCCCTTACCGGGCAGGAGAGCCCGGCCAGGTTAAGACCACCCCAAGGACAAGTCCAAGATTGCCCCAGCAAGCTTGCCGGGGCCGCCAAGGGCAGGAAATCCCTACAAAGCACCACTGCTCCACCGCACAACAACGCAAATCACTTGTCAATGCGGTGTCGAGCCCTCAGATGATTAAGTGGCCTCCACTAAGCACGTGGTGGCCCGTTGGAAGACAGGTTACACTCGTATGACACCCGTCCAGAGGCATGTCGAACAGATAAGCAGAATATGATTAAGCGGCACGGCAGGCTTGCCGGGCTTCATCCTCAGCATGACACCAAGCAGTGCATTTAATGCACTTTGTTCTAACTGCCAGAGTTAGGTATAATAGCACTGTTGGCTATCCAATCACTAGATAATGATTGTTTTGCCACTGTGGTTACCCCTTGAGCTATAAAAGGAGGGCCAAGGCAACATAGAAAGGGATTCAGACCCCTCACACTTGTACGCACGTAGCCGCTCCCGCGAGGCAACCTTGTCGGGCTTGAGTGTTGCGTGTTGTTGTGTTTTCCTCACTCAATCCACCAAAAGCAGGAGTAGGGTTTTACGCCTCACGGCGGCCCGAACCTGGGTAAAAATCACCAGCGTCATCGCCATCGCGCTGCGCCATGGCTTCCGCTCTTTGTGCAACATGATCTCCTCCTTTGCCGAACCACAAGGGGATCATGGCCCCATGGGTGATCGTGTCCACCCATGACATCTTTGGCGCGCCAGGTAGGGGGAATCGCTTGCGCGAACCTGAGGTTGGGAACAACGCATCGATCTTCATCATGTCTTCTTCATCGTCATTTTCTTCATCTATGGTGTCCAAGAAGAAATTCGGTGCGACGACACATCCTTCCACTTCAAAGGCCACCTCGCACACAGCCGCGAACGCTGTGGGCACCACGGCGGTGTTGGGTGAGGCAGGCGCTGCGGGCGACGTGACTGGTGCAGGCAGCACCGCCATTGTGTACCCCATGGCCGAAGCTGGGACAGGAAACGCCGGAGACAGGCCCCAGCATCTAGGCGAGCTTGACCCGGGAGTTGTGGGGGGAGAGGACAACTAGTCTCCACCTCTGCGCTGCACCAGCGGGCGTAGTCGTCACAGTGACACACCCTCTCTGGTACAAGCCATGACCCTCCAGTTCCGCCCACCATGGGCACTGCCACCAGACGCACTCCTTGCCCAGGGAAAGATAGGCAAGACGAGGCGCCGGACAAGGCTGTTGGCTCCAAGGGTGACCTCCTTGTCACCAGACTACCTTGGCGACCGGTCCGCGATGGCAATAACACGGCGATGCTCCTGCTGGAACTACTAGGAGTCGAGCGACGTCGGGGTCTGCCTCGACAGCTATGCCGAGCACAACTACGGAAGCCATGGCGTGGGCCCAACTCCCGCTGAGGTTCCCACGAGCAGCTAATCAAATGGATGAATGGAGGGCCACCATCTAGAGTTTGACCGGCTTCGCTGAAGCTAGAAAATCACAGCAGGCAGAGCCATCGCGGTACCCGCGAACAGCAACAGCAGCCCGGGCTGATGGCCGACTCGAGGGGGCCACACTAACGGTGCAATCCCCTCCGCGATAGCAGACCTAGGGGCGGCCACAGCAAGACCAGCTCGTCAACGAGCCCGACGAGGCGTCGATGGCCTCTTCTGGCCCGCGAACCCGTCGCGATCAGCGACAACTTCTGGAAGACCGGTAGAAGGAAGATGCGCGCGTCACTATAGAGAGACGTCGTGAGGCACGCCGTCAATCCGATCGGCGCAAATGGCCTAGACGATGACGAGCCCGCACCCGGTGCTGGCGGGTATCTACCTTTCGAGGTTGGGTGCCCTGCCTTCACTCGCGAGTTGCGGCAGGTCCGATGGCCATCTGCCCGCGTCTTCAAGCTAGAGCTACCAGAAAAGTATGATGGAACTAAACCTGGCAGAGTTCCTTAGCATTTACATGATCGTTGTTCAGGTCGCTGGGGCAGGGATGAGAAGGTGTTCACCAACTACTTCCTGGCTCTGACTAGCTGATCAAACAAATCATTTATCATTGGCAGAGGGTACTTGTTCTTGATGGTCACTTCGTTCAACGAACGATAATCCACAACCATCCTCAAGGTTTTTTCCTTCTTCTCCACCAAGAGAACTGGGGCTCCCCAAGGTGACGAGCTTGGGCGAATATATCCTTTCTCCAATAACTCATTAATCTACTTCTTGATTTCTTCCAAATCATTAGGGGGCATCCGATAGGGTCTCTTGGATATTGGGGTTGCGCCTGGTAATAATTCAATCAGAAATTCAATTTCTCTCGTCCGTGGCATTCTCGCCAATTCCTCTAGGAATACATCAGGTAAATCTTGCACTACTGGCACTTCCTCCTGAACAACTCCTGTGAGGGAATTTACCCGAGTACTCTTTGGTGTGTGCTTGGATACATACTTGATCCTCTGTTGCTTCGGGGTGGTGATCAAAATCATCTTGTGGGCACAACCAATGTTCCCTTCATACTTTGTCAACCAATCCATGCCTAGGATTACGTCCAATCCTTGTGACTCCAATACAATGAGGTCTACGGGAAACTCATGATTTTCGATGCCGAGGTTCTAGTGGCAACCTAAACCTGCTGTCATCTCACCTCCTAGGGAACGGACCTGAAGAGGGCTCCTAAGGGTTCTAGTGGGAAACCTATAATTTTCCACAACTACCCTTGATACGAATGAATGTGATGCACCAGAATAAAAAGAAATTAATACTGGACGTGAATTTAACAAGAACTTACCAACCATAGTCTCTGGTTGATCGTAAACCTCCTGCACATCAATGTGGTTCACCTGAGCACGGGGAAAGGATTGACTTCTTGGTTGCTAAGTTTCCGTTGTTGTTGACGTTTCCATTTCCCTATTTCGGTGGCATAATGTCCCATCTTCTTGCACTTGAAATAGGTGATATGACTCAGATCCTTCTGAGCCAGAGCGGGACGGTGCTGGTTTCCATTGCCTACATTGCCAGACTTGAAGTTGCTGTTGTTGTGGCGATTGTTCCCATTTCCTCCATGGTTATCCCATCCATGGGTGTGGTGAGCGTGCCCTCCTGATCCCGTGTTTCCCAAGTATGGGGTGTAGCGGGGCTCCTGCTGAGTCCCAGAGTTGTACTTCCATGTACGTACTTCCGCTTTCGACTCTCTATCTACTGCTGCTTGCGTTCAAGAATGATGCCCTTGTCTACCAGCTCCTGGTAGTTGTTGAAGGTTACCACCATCAGTTGCATTCCAAGTTCATCATTGAGTCCTTCCAGAAATTTCTCCTGCTTTGTGGCATTTGTGGCCACATCATCTGGGGTATAGCGAGTGATACGTCCATTTCATGTTTACCTATTGTTATTTATAATGTTTTTATGCATAATAATGCTTTTTGGAGTAATTCTAATGCCTTTTCTCTCATAATATGCAAGGTTCACACAAAGAGGGAGAATTCCAGCAGCTGGAAATCTGGACCTGAAAAAGCTACATCAGGCTACCTATTCTGCACAACTCCAAATGAGCTGAAACTTCACGGGGAATTTTTATGGAATATATGAAAAATACTGGAGCAAATAACTACCGGAGGGGGGCCACCTGGTGAGCACAAGACACCAGGGCGCGCCAGGGTGGGTTGTGCTCAGCCCAGCCCACCTCCGTGCCCATCTTCTGGTATATAAGTCATTTTGACCTAGAAAAAAAATAAGGAGAGGACTTTCGGGACGGAGCACCGTCGTCTCGAGCCGGAACTTGATCAGGAGCACTTTTGCCCTCTGGCAGAGCGATTCCGCCGGGGTAACTTCCCTCCCGGAGTGAAAATCATCATCATCACCAACAACCCTCTCATATTGGGGAGGCCAATCTTCATCAACATCTTCACCAGCACCATCTCCTCTCAAACCCTAGTTCATCTCTTGAGTTCAATCTTTGTACCGGAACCTCAGATTGGTACTTGTGGGTGACTAGTAGTGTTGATTACATCTTGTAGTTGATTACTATATGGTTTATTTGGTGGAAGATTATATGTTCAGATCCATTATGCTATTTAATACCCCTCTGATCTTGAGCATGATTGTCATTTGTGAGTAGTTACTTTTGTTCTTGAGGTCACGGGAGAAATCATGTTGCAAGTAATCATGTGAACTTGATATGTGTTCAATATTTTGATAATATGTATGATACATTCACTTTGCATCATGTTTTCTTACTATTATTTATAATGTTTTATCCATAATAATGCTTTTTGGAGTAATTCTAATGCCTTTTCTCTCATAATTTGCAAGGAACACACCAAGAGGGAGAATTCCGGCAGCTAGAAATCTGGGCCTGGAAAAGCTACGTCAGGCCACCTATTCTGCACAACTCCAAATGAGCTGAAACTTCACGGAGATTTTTTATGGATTATTTAAGAAATACCGGACCCAATAAACACCAGAGGGGGCCCACCAGGTGGGCACAACCCACCTGGGCGCGCCAGGCCCCCCATGCGCGCCCTGGTGGGTTGTGGCTAGACGGGCCTCAGCCCGCCCAGTTAATACCCTACTCTCCTCTGAACAACAACGAAAACATTGCCAAGAAAAACTCTGCAGTGCTCACGCCTCAAAAACTCAAATATTGCTTGAGCTGCTTGGTCCCAGCTGTCGGCTGCACCTTGTGCAATTATCTCATTTATTGACTACATATGTTGATAATGGTGTGGGACCGTGATGTCAGGAAACCAGGAGGAATAAAAAAATATAGTTGTACATAATAAGGAGGCACTTGCCTACGTACGGCTATGGCCCTAGTGGGTCCCTCATCACAACCACCAAAATAAAGTCATCTCCTGAATCCTCATGTTCATTGACCATGTTAACAATGCTCGGCGCCACAGCAAGAGCAACAACTTGAAGGATGATGGAGAGGGCCTCGCGGGCCCTACGGATGGTATTATACAGCGCCCGCTGCTCATTCAGGAAGCCAGGATCATCGGACACCTATGAGCACCTTCGAGAGACTGAGACGACATGAAACGGTAAGGCCGCGCTTGGGAGCTCTGGTTTATTTCACACCTGTATTAAGATACAAGTGTAATTTACTTGTCATCGGAAACAACGCGTAAAATACAGACATAATGAAACCGAGGGCCCAAGGTCTTTAAGTAAAATCGGCAGCTTACGCGTGTAATTTGAGAGACCGGTGTATATTTTACTAGTCGAAATCGACCAACCAAGCGCTTCGCCTGAGACCATCTGCTTTTATTTACAAGCATCAGTTTTACAAGCGGTTTTTGTTGGAAAACAACGATCCAATCATGGCCTAAGATGATGAGTTGGTCGGAAGATCATATGGTTTCACGTCTAACCAACCCGACTTGTCGTATAGGCTATGAATGAAACATAAGACGATGAACTTCTTAAGCACGGAAACAACAAAAGAGGATGATCTTCCTAACAAGCAAATCACTGGCATTAGATCGACATGCAAAACAATATGAAGCATTATTCTCAGGAGGCACAGTGAACAGCTCGTGATGCCGCATGCCACAACATTCCAAGCTCAACTTTGCAATCAAACACAAGGCTTGGCATTACATAGACAATATTCAGAACAAACTCTTAAAATATCTTACACAAGTCAACATTCATGTGACTATGCATCTCAGCAGAGTAAATATTTACTTCTGAACTGAAGACAAGAATAGGAAAAAACGATCGACGTTGCTCATAGCAAAGGGCGTCCCACTCAAAAATAACAAATGCATGTCTTCTGGCTAACATCAATCAGCAAAAATTGACAAGGTTTTCCAATTCCAATATTTTAAACTAATGTCAACTTTGACAAGCTTTTCCCATTCAAAATATGTAATGTCTATGATTGTGGAACGGGCAGGGTTTGTCATCAGTTTGTCATCTGATAGTCCTGTGGCTCAAGGTGACGATGAATGATTAGAGAACCATTCGATGTATTGTGCATGATGAAGTATTATTATGGAGGACACGAACCATCTGAACATTTTGTGCAATTCCACTAAAATCAAGCTGAGCATCCCTGTGGATTTTGTATTTATATGCTGCTAGGAAAAAAAGACACATCAGCACACACATGAATATTGGCCCCAGTGTCAACCCACCAATCGGTGGACTAACAAAGTGAAAGTACGGTAAGGAGATTACCATACCGAGATGCCCCATCATTGTTGCTTAGAGTGACATTGACAGACTTGGAGTCCTGTCCTGGCTTCTTGGTACTTGTTTGGGCACTTGTTTGCCCAGTGTTCCTCCAAACCACAAGTAAAGCAGCCATCTCTCTTTTTGTCTTTCTTCTTACCCTTCTTAATGGCCGATGCTGGCAGCACCATTCAAACATATAGTCCAAAGGGTTTCAAGGTGATGACGAATGATTAGAGAACCATTCGATGTATTGTGCATGATGAAGTATTATGGAGGACACAAACCATCCGACATTTTGTGCAGTTCCACTAAAATCAAGCCGAGCATCCCCGTGGATATCGATTTATATGTCGCAAGAAAACAAAGACACAGAGCACACACATGAATATTGGCCCCAGTGTCAACCCACCAATCGGTGGACTAACAAACCGAAAGTACGGTAAACAGATTACCATACCCAGATGCCCCATCATTGTTGCTTAGAATGACATTGACAGATTTGGAGTCCCGTCACGGCTTCCTGCCTTGTTTGGGCACTTTTTGCCCAAAGGCACTCCACTTGTTGTAGAGTTTCCTATGCTCTCTGCAGACTAGTCATGTCACCATTGTCTACTAATACTCTGTAAAGCTTCTCTATCATTCCTTGTGTAATGTAGCGCAAACAGTGATTGCTTCTTTCTGCAAAGTGGTAAGACCAACTGGACCCACTAATGCAGCAGTTTGCCTTAGACACATTGGCTCCTTTTGTGCAGTTCAACTAAAATCAAAGTCGGAATAAAACCGAGCTTTAATTTTGATATCCCTATAAGCAACAAAAGGTATAAGGGAAACAATTACTGAGAAATAACGGTTGATGACTTGTACTCCGAGAAGAAAAATATCTACTGATCTACCTTATCTTAATGGGAAACAAAGCAGGAGAGTAGCAATTCTCAATTAGTGTGATTCATTCATATTAACTGAGACATTATCTTAACAATGCCTTGTTTCAACATGTATAAAGAACGACAAAGCGTAAAAGTATCATTCAGAAACAATGCGATCGATTCATTTTAACAGAGACATTATCTTAACAATACCTTGGTTAAACATGTACAAAGAACTACAAAGCAGGAAAGTACCATTTGTAAAACATCAGAATCGATATATAATAACAGAGACATTATCTGAACAATACATTTCTTAAACATGTACTCCGCGATCCCTAATGTAAATGGTACTCCCGCCGATCCCTAACAAGTGTTGCAGTTTTGAACTAAGATTCAAGAGTTAATTCCGAGGAAAGTCGGTAATCGACCTTTCAAGACCAAGATTTGAAACAACACCTGAGGAAGATCTAAAAGAGATCTCAACACATATATGGAAATCCGGTCTCATTTTGTGCAGTTCCACCAAAATTAAGCGAAGAAAAATGTCGCAATAGCAACAAGTTGAATAGATATCCCTGTTTTAATAGAGGCAAAAAAGAAATCAATTACTAGCCAATAAAGGAGGATGAAACATGCGGCCACAAAAAGGGTAATCCCGCCAATCCCTAACAAGTGTTGCAGTTTTGAAATAAGATTCAGTAGTTAATTCTGAGAGTGGCATTGCTTAATTTTACCAATGACATTAGATTAACAAAAGCATAAACAGTTCTAGGGGAGAGGGCGCAACAACAACATGTGCTTCCATCTACTTATAAAGGGGTGATGCAGAGTTTGTTGTAACAAAGCAACAAGCATAATGTCTGGGTTGGTCCCATTTTTGTTCACTACTTAATGGGAAAAGACAACAATACAATAGCTTCAATTCAACATTTATTTAAAATAGTACCAATACAAGTAGCACAGCATCTCAAAACACACTGCACGATCATGTGGATGAAGGCAAGTACCAACCTGTCATGACGCACACAAGATCACGTACGAATCTGCCAACACGAATAGGAAATCCAATCTCGTTTTGTGCAGTTACTCTGAAATCAAGTAAAGTCGCTGGTGTGACATTTAAGTTTGCTATTGCAACAAGCTGAATAAATATCCCTGATTTAACAGAGGCAAAAAGGGAAACAATTACTACCAATAAAGGAGGATGAAACATGCGGCCACAAAAAGAAGCATCTACCTTATCTTGATGGAAAATAAAGTATAGGACCAGTAGCATTTCTAAAACGGTTGCATTGATTCATATTAACAGAGAAATTCTCTTAAAATAGTTTAGTAGTTAATTCTGAGAGTGGCATTGCTTAAAATACAATAGCTTCAATTCAACATTTATTTAAAACAAGACCAATACAAGTAGCACAACATCTCAAAACACACTGCATGATCATGTGGATGGGACATGGGACATGCCAAAGACCATGTTCGGCCCACACGTATAAATGGGTGATGCAGAGTATGTAGCCAAGCAGATATCTGCGTTGGTCCCATATTTGTTCTCTTTGAAACTTTTTCCGATGTGAGGTCAAGAATCTAGTCCTGCACAAACTACCCGACCCCAGCTTTCTTTCCCTTTTCAACAAAGAGTTCGGTTCCTTACAGATGTGTGTACCGGGTTACCCCCCTTTTCCTTTTCGACCAACAAAGCGGCTGGATAGCTAGTCTATACTACTTTCCCTCCCTCCTTTCCTCATTGAACCACGTCCTAGATTCATGCTCCACCCCACCACACCCTTCTTTCCTCTTTGAACCAAGACCTAGATTCGACTACAAAATCAAAAAAGATCAGCATGCAGCTAGACCAATGATGGTTTCAAAGAAACTTATACCTTAGGGTCATCGGGATGTGGCAAGGCGTGCAGCGGGAGGTCGGATCTGCCCACACTACGTACGGCAGCAAGGAAGAAGGGGTCGGTGGCCCTCCCGCACAGGCGTTGGGTGAAAGAGAAAAGCGCAGCCGGCAGTGGATTGCCTCCCTCGCCAAAGGCGATAGAGTGAATGCTGCACCTCCTCCCCTTCCCGATGCGACGGGGTCCGGACGCCTCCTTCGCTAGCTGTCTGTGAGGGGGTGAGAGAGACAGAGGCCACAACGTAGTCTTGTTTAGATCTGGTGAAGAGGGTGAGAGACAGTGAATATAGCAAACCCTAGCAAAGGAACGCTGAGCCTCCAGCGTGTATACATATATGTAGTGTGGCGGGAGTGTGGAGAGTGCAAACCCTAGCGAACAAGCGTTGAGGCTCCAGCTTATATATATACTGTAGTACGGACTGAGCTCCGGTGCCTTAAATGCACCTGCTTTTGGCTGTATGACAGGTGGGCCAACCACATTTTTGGGCCCACCTGTCATAAACCCAAAGGCAGGTGCACTAAAGTCAATGAAGCTGCGTCCATATAGTAGTCGTGTATACGACTAATATATAGTGGAGTGGTTTTCTTATTCTCTCCATAACAATTGTTTTAAATTGTGTAAGTACAAAATGGAACTCTTTATTTAACGTACCAGTGAAGAAAACTACTACTCCCTCTGTTCCTAAATATTTGTCTTTCTAGAGATGTCAACAAATGACTTCATACGGAGCAAAATGAGTGAATCTACACTGTAAAAAATGTCTATATACATCTGTATGTGGTAGTCCATTGCAAACCACTTGAAAGACAAATATTTAGGAACGGAGGGAGTACTTCCGATGAACTAACAATCCACGCGTCCTGGTCGCACTTCCTGTCCTTCATGTGCGGTACACTACCCTCCCTTAAGTGAACAACCACACATGCGCCAAATTGCCGAAAACGTGTGAGAGTGTGTACAAATAAAGAATTTTAATTTCAATTATCGGAAAGGTTTGAGAGTATGTATAGTTTTCCCTCTCTAATAATTATGGTTTGTTGTGTTCGGCCTAAACTTGGTCAAACTTTACAAAGTTTGACTTCAGTCAAATCTAATATGCGGAGTAAATAAAAATGGAGGGCTACTACGTCCATCCGGGTTTTTAGTCCACACCATTTTTTAATAAAAGTTGATAGCTGGACAAATAAAATTACAGGGGAGCTGGAGACAAAGTTGTGAGAAGGCTTAGAAATCAATACAAAACTTATGCTCTTAGTACCAATGTTGATCCTTCTTCGAGGAAACATTTGGTTCATAGCCAATTGTGTGATAAAAATTTCACCAACGTGAAAGACGACTGCGTCTCCAACGCAACCAAGGTGAACTAACAAAGGATATCACCTTTGTGGGTAACAAGCAAAGAGCACTGATGGAAGACAGCTTGTTTTTCATTGAAAATCAATCAGCTTCACCAGCCGACGCAACCATGAGGCGCAACCATGAGCATCGATAGGTCATCATGGTGATGCATCATCCATTTGGCATCAAGTTTGGGTGAGGCACCTATGAAGTTCGACAAATCCTCACCGTGGTCTGTTTTCTTCTCAAGAGTCAAGCTCGAGGAAGGAAGAACCACGTGGCAGAGGACAAGGAGGCGGAACAACAATGGCCATCCAATTTTGTGCGCTCCACTAAAATTGAGGAAGACATGCCAGGGTATGGAGATACGCATCGATGTTTCCAAAAATATAAAAAAGGGATATAGTGTTGTTGCTTTGTTTTACAAGATTAACAACGACATCTCAATTGTCAATAAGAATTATGAAAAGTACACCAACAAACAGAAGCATCATGATTATCTTGATGGGAACTAAACCAGGATACCCAAGAAAAAAGCATTTCTTCATTTAACCAGTGATAGTATTATATTAGCAGCAGCAATAGGAGCATATGGACAATGACCTCACAACCACCATCTACTTTTTGTCGAAACAAACTGTATACCTCCACCGAGGCATAAATCAGGACAACTTTTCGAGTGGCATTTCCTCTATAATAGTAGGTGATGTTGGACCAGCCGACGAACCCTAGCTACTATGCATGGGGAGCTGGGGAGTAGTCGCATAGAAGAAAACCCGCATGCAGCGACCTGGGGAGCTGGACCAGTACAAGAAGTTATACCTCAGGTGGGCGAGATGTCTCTTAGGCAGGTGGGCGGGATCTGTTGGGGATATTACTGCTCGGCGTAAACCAGCCAGGGGAGGCCGGGTTATCCCTATAAGGAATTATTATACTTGAAGCCCATGAAAACAGAGATGATGGCGCTTTATGAAGGCCCAAGGGCCCAAAGACGGATTAAGGCATGTAATCATAAACCAACCTTGATATGTAAGCTTGTATTATAAGGCAGAAATAAGTAGAGTCCGGGCCGGACACGTTTATGAGCCGGCCTCGGAACCCTGTAAACCGACGAGCGTCAACCCATGTATATAAGGGGACGACCCGGTGGCGGTTTAGGGACAACATACAACAACTCGAGACCCAGGCAAAGCGTATTTGCTCCTTGGTCATCGAAACCCAAGCAATCCCACAACAACTGGATCATAGGCTTTTACCTTCACCGCAAGGGGCCGAACCAGTATAAACTCTCTGCGTCCCTTGTCCGCTTTAACCCCTTTAGGCTAACCCGTCGCGATGGCTCCACGACTAAGTCCTTTCTCTAGGACATCTACCGTGACAAAACCACGACAATTGGCGCCCACCGTGGGGCTATCACACGATGGTTTCAAGTTCTTAGAGGGCAGCTTCAAAGGACTCAAGGGTACACTGTCGGCTGGATGACTAAGAGTCGTCGCGGCAAGCTCTACATCGACGATGCAGGCTGGGGCCCCGAGGCCGGCTCAATCGAGTACGGGTACCGGGTCCCCTTCGGCGGCATCCATGTTTTCATTGGCAAGATTGGCGAACCGGGCCCTGAGCCGGACATCTGCACCGACATCATCGAGACGGCTCAGCGTGCGAGATCTGCCCGGGTTAAGCCTGTCATGAAGTGTGCCTTTGTGGGAGTGATCCACGGAGTCGAATCTGAGGATAGATCGGAATCTGGTGGTGAATCCGTCGTTTATTCCGATGACGAGTCGTCGACCGGAGAGACCGAGTCATTGTACCAGTTGCAAGATGGTCTGATTGGGGGCTATTCTGATGGCGACAGTATTCTGGACCCCTTTGATCTGCCAAACCGGGTTGCGATCTTCATGGCCGGTACGTAGCCAGCAATCCACTCTTCGAGCGCAGCGGCGGTGGTTTCTGGATCAGCCGTGGCAACGGCAGGAGGCCCTGTGCGACCGCCGGCTCAGGTTTGTTCAACTTTTGGCAACACTGATGGCGGAGGTTAACCAGGCAAATCCAGATGAGCATACTGCGGATACCGCAAAGGTGAAGGATCAAATAACTCAGGCCAAGGCCGATTTGGCAGCGGAGGATGCCAGGATGGCTGCAGAGCGGACCGCATTAGATGCACAGGCTTATCGGCTTACGTTGGATCAGAGTGCGTCAAATTACGTTATGAGAAGAAGGTACCGATCTCATCTGCCACCGGTGTATGAGGCCAATAACCTCTTTAATACCCCAGGAGCGGGAACCAGTAATCCGCCAGTGATAAACTGGGCGGAGGCACCTGGAACAGGGGCGCCAGTTCAGCCACGTCCGACTGATCCGCCTCGTCAGGACAATGTTTTGTCACAGCACATCCCTACACCACCGGGTCATTACTCTAACCCGATGTATAACATTGTCGCCGTCGCTTCACGGCTGGCAGCTCTCCCGATCGAAGGCGAGTCCCCAGTAGCGGTCGAGACACGACAGGCCAGGGAGCTCCTTCAGACGTCTTTGACTCAGCAGCAGGCTTATTCATATAGCCGCGAAAGGATCCATTCTACTCCCCGCCCAAGCCGGAGTTACAGCATGCATATCGATGAACCGGCCGTGTCAAGCAGTGCATGAAACCGTGATCCGCCCCGTGGCCATAACCCGGCGGGTGGCGGTGGTGATGCTCAGAATGTGGTGGATCGCGCTAGGGTATGTCGAGAGGCTGAGTTAGCGGCGCAGCATGAGGCCCGCAAACTTACCCCGGTTCGTCCAACCACGTCGGTGGAACCAGGGGTTACTTCCAGCTCTTTGGGGGTGCCGTGTCTCATCCTAGCGTTGCGCAACGTGTGCCTGCCCAAGGATTTCAAAGGCCCACGTAAAGTGTCGAATTACACCGCCGATTTATCCCCCGAGTCATGGGTCAAAAGCTGTGAGATGGCAATGGAGATGCTGGATGTGGACGATGCGGCGTGCGCTAAATATTTTACCATGACGTTGGAAGGAACGACTCACACTTGGTTGAAAAACTTGCTAGCTAACTCCATTGGGTCATGGGCCGAATTGAGAGCCCGGTTTATTCAGAATTTCAAAGACACATGCAAGCAACCCATGTCGATTGTAGACTTGGATGCCTATGTTCAGGAGGAAGGAGAATAAACAACCCATTGGGTGCGTCAGGTTTCGCAAATCTTGCATTCATCAGACCGCTTCAACGCTGACACATCAGTTTTGACGTTGGAAGGCAATTGCCGGTTTTCACCTTTGAAGTAGAAATTGGGATGGCTCAAACGTCAGTGCAATGACATGGGGACTCTCATGGCTGCTTTGGTGAAATATGCCGACTCTGATAGTACCAAGGACCCTGAGTCTGAAGACGACAAGACAGGGAAGGGAAAGAAGAGCGGCAACGCCAAAGGGCAGCAGCATAACCCGGCGGGTCATGGAAACAACAGTAAACGTAAGGCGGATAACAATTTAGATTTTGTGGCTAATACCAACGCGCAGGACAAGGGCCAGCGGCGTAAGGGTAAACCGCCCCGGCGTAGCGGAGGACCGAGCCCCAATCTGGAGCGCCTGTCTTATCTGTTAAACCAGCCTTGCCCAAAGCACGGGTCGCAGGACAAACGGGCCACGCACCTCTGGAAGGATTGTTATATCATGCAGGAGTTCAAAAATCCAACTTCTTTCGGTATGATCATGGACCGGGCGGCGGTTCAGGCCCCGGATCTCATGGGCCGGGTTACGGCGGAGGAAGTTCCGGTTCAGGTTTTCACGGTAATCAAAGCGGACATAAAAATCAAGGCAATCAGGGCAACCAAGGTGGTTATAATCATTAGGGCAATCAGCAGCAATAGCAGCAGTCGGGTTACCAGAGCAACCCGAAGCAGTTGAACAGTGGACAATATCATGTCTTCACCACTAGCCCGTGCAAGCATGATCAGAAGCTTCATAAGAGGGCAGTGAATTCCGTTGAACCGGCGGTGCCCCGTTACTTACGCTGGTCTGAGCAGCCGATCGTATGGAGTAGGGAGGATCATCCGCCCCGGGTTGATAATCCGAGTCATCTGACGTTGGTGGTGGCGCCTCAGGTTGGCGGATATAAGTTCACCAAGGTGCTCATGGATGGAGGGAGTAGTATCAATATCCTTTATTATGAAACTTTCCGTCGCATGGTGTTAACAGATAAAAATCTTAAACCATCCAACACGGTCTTCCATGGTGTGGTACCTAGTAAATCGGCATACCCAGTGGGTAAGATAGCTCTGGAGGTTGCTTTTGGTGATGAGCATGATTCAAGATCAGAAACACTAACCTTTGAGGTGGTGAAAATCAAGATCCCATACCATGCCCTGTTTGGACGGCCGGCTTATGCTAAGTTCATGGCAAGGCCCTGTTATGTTTATCTGCAGCTCAAGATGCTGGGTCACAAGGGAACCATCACAGTACATGGAAGCTGTAAGATTGCTTTGGAATGTGAAGAGGGTGATGCGGCTTATGCTGAGTCGGTTTGTGCAATAGAAGAGTTGAAGTTCTATAAGGATAATGTTGACCCGGCAGATATGACTTCATCGAAGAAGCCAACTATGGAGAGTGATCTGGCGTTGAAGTTTAAATCAGCTGATGAGACCAAGCTTGTTGATTTTGTTCCTGGCGATTCATCCAAGCAGTTTACTATTAGCGCTAACTTGGATCCGAAATAGGAAAGCGCGCTCATCGAGTTCATCCGTGAGAATCAGAACATCTTTGCATGGAAGCCTTCTGACATGCCAGGTGTACCAAGAGAACTCGCTGAGCACACTCTTAATGTTGATCCCAAGTATAAACCGGTCAAGCAATTCCTTCGCCGGTTCAATGAAGAAAGGCGCAAGGCGATTGGTGAGGAGGTGGCCAGACTCTTGGCGGCTGGGTTCATCGTTGAAGTATTTCATCCTGAATGGTTGGCTAATCCGGTGCTAGTACTAAAGAAGAACAGCACTTGGCGTATGTGTGTGGATTACACAGATTTGAACAAGGCTTGCCCGGCAGATCCTTTTGCTCTCCCTCGTATTGATCAAATCATTGATGCTACGGTGTGTTGTGAGCGTTTGAGCTTTTTGGATGCATACTCTGGTTACCATCAGATCAAAATGGCAGTTAAGGACCAGGAGAAGACATCATTTATAACTCCTTTTGGATCCTTCTGCTATGTGTCTATGCCCTTTGGGCTCAAGAGTGCCCAGGCGACTTATCAACGGTGTGTGCAGAATTGTCTTCATGATCAGATCGGCTGCAATGTTCATGCCTATGTGGATGATATTGTGGTGAAATCCAGAAAGGAGGAGACATTGATTGATGACTTGAAGGAGACTTTTGATAACCTCTGGGTTTATAAAATGATGCTTAATCTGGCTAAGTGTGTCTTTGGTGTACCGGCAGGCAAGCTCTTGGGCTTTCTGGTATCTAACAGAGGCATCGAAGCTAATTCGGAGAAAATCAAGGCTATAACTTCTTTGGCTAAACCGAAGTGTATCAATGATGTTCAACGCCTGGCAGGCCAGATTGCCGCGTTGAGCCGGTTTATCAGTCGCCTTGGTGAGAAGGCCATTCCCTTATATCAGATGCTGAAGAAAATGGATAACTTCGTCTGGAGTAACGCCGCCAATGAAGCGTTTGAGGACTTAAAGCGGCAGCTTGCTAATCCGCCGGTTCTTGCTGCTCCTGTTGATAAGGAGCCATTGTTGCTATATGTGGCAGCCAACGCCCAGGCTGTTAGCGTGGCTATTGTGGTGGAGCGCAAGGAGGCCGGAAAGGAGTATCCGGTTCAACGGCCGGTTTATTATACCAGTGAGGTACTTATTGAGTCCAAGCAAAGGTACCCGCATTGGCAGAAGCTGGTATATGGAGTTTTCATGGCAAGCCGGAAGCTTAAACAATATTTCCAAGGTCATCCCGTCACGATGGTCAGCTCTGCTCCTTTGGGGGATATAATCCAGAATAGGGAAGCAACTGGCTGGATTGCTAAGTGGGCTATTGAGCTTGGGCCTCACAGATTAAAATATATGCCCCGGACGGCGATCAAATCTCAGGTACTTGTGGATTTCATCAATGATTGGACAGAACTACAGGCGCCAGAAGAGAATCCGGATCATACTTATTGGACTATTCATTTTGATGGGTCCAGGCAATTGGAGGGCTCGGGGGCTGGAGTCGTATTAACTTCCCCACGAGGTGATAAGTTTTGTTATGTTATCCGTTTAATGTTACCTTGCACTAACAATGCAGCTGAATATGAGGCTTTACTCCATGGTCTTCGAATGGCTAAAGAGATGAATCTAAGCCGAGTTAAATGCTTCGGGGACTCGGACCTGGTGGCTCAGCAAGTGTCCGGTACTTGGGATTCCAAGGACCCACTCATGGCGGCGTATCGTCGAGTGGTGGTTATTGTTGCAGGTCACTTTAAAGGTTATCAGGTCGATCATGTGGACCGGCAGAAGAATGAAGTGGCGGACGCTTTAAGCCGGTTCCACCCAATGTCTTCTTGGACGTGCTGCATAATCCGTCCGTCAAGCTCCCTGGTGAAGAGGATTTGGCTGTTCCTGATCCAGAGGCCCAGTTGGTGGCGGCTCTTCATGTTATCCCGGATTGGACAGTTCCATATTAGGCGTATATGAATCGTGGTGAGTTGCCAGAAGATGAAACTTCGGCTAGGCAGATAATCCGATGGTCCAAGTCCATGACTATTATCAATGGAGAGTTACATCATTGCAGTGTGACAGGGGCGTTTCAACGCTGCATAGCTCCTGAAGAAGGCCGTGAAATTTTGCGTGAGATCCACAAAGGAGATTGTGGTCACCACGCCGGTTCAAAATCTCTGGTAGCCAAGGCGTTTCGTCACGGTTTTTATTGGCTGACGGCTCATGCTGATGCTGAGGACTTGGTCAAAAGGTGTGATGGATGTCAAAAATTCTCACGACGCGCTCATGTACTGGCTCAAGAATTGAGGATGATTCCAATCACTTGGCCGTTTGCAACTTGGGGGCTAGATATGGTTGGGCCATTTAAGAGATCCAAGGACAAGAATACCCACCTTTTGGTGGCGATTGATAAGTTCACGAAGTGGGTGGAGGCAGGCCAGTCAGTAAGTGTGATGCGGCCACGACGGTTCAATTCATCAAGAAGGTGATTTCCCACATGACGGCAGCGAACAAGGGTGCGGAGGACCTTCATCCGCGCGAGCGCCAGCTCCGAGAGGACGGTGCGCATCGGCTTCCTCCATCGCCGACGGCGAGAACGTCAACGCTGCACCTCCTCACCTCCCGCAGCGGACGGGATTCGGCCGGATCTGTGACCACGGGTGAGGAGAGAGATAGTGTGGACACTGTCATCTTGTTTTGATATGGAGAGGGTGAGAGAGCGAGAGGCGAGAAACTCTATCAAACAAGAGGCTATAATGGAGTAAAACAATCTCTCCATAGCAGTGGTTTTAAACAGAATACGCGCGTTCCCAGAAAAAAGAAACGAAAACTGGCGGACAATTTTTTAACGTACCAAGAAAGAAAACTCGATCAAAAACACGCCCCCGCTTCCAGGTCGCAAGAGTCGTCGCGCACACGCACATAGACATAGACATGCATATCCGTGTTTACGTAAAATTCCATTTCCATCTCCATCTCCAATCATATTTGTCCAACTGGCACATTATTTACGTTGTTAATTATATACGTGGCAATATTAACGTACATCATCTCTTGTTTGCGGGCGTCCGGACCGCTGTCACGGCCGCTCCTGACCAACCCAAACCCTCTTCATCACCCGCACGTGCTTCCCGCCCGAAACGGTCAGTGCCGCATTCATGCCCGGCCAGAGCGGATGCGACCTCTCATGGCGCCGGCATTGAAGCGGTGCGCCGGCCGAGAGAGCATCGACCGCGCCGCTTCCTGGTGCACGTGACTTCTCCGCGTTCAAAGGCTGCAATAGCCGGGCACAACATGCATGTAAAAAGTTCTTGGGAGTCCGTGCTACAGCTAGCTGTCCTCCCCCGACTCGTCAATCTCTTCTAGTAGTACTAGTACTCCATGTCGCGATCCATCGGCAAGCAGGCGGGAAAGTTATCGTATACTCGGTTTGCGGTGAGTGGCATGCCGAGCGATCGTGTGGGGTCGAGCCGTGGAGGAGGGTGAGACATGAACGCGATAGACATGATTTAAATGTTGGTTTTGCTCGATGGCGCGATCCAACGAAACGAAACGTTGGTTTATCTCCGTTTCCATTTTCTCTCCGGAAAAACGGAAACTTTCCACTCCATTTTCATTCCTACTCCAAGGTTGCCCCATTACAACATTCCATCAAATACAAAGGAAACACGCATGTTGATGCATCTCAATGATTCGCAGATAATAGCCAATATTTACTTCACAACTAAAGACAAAAGTTGTGAGAGCGTGTACGAAAGAAAAACTACTGATGGGGTCACTACGACTTAAACCCTAAACCGTAAACAGAATTTAATTTCCTGGCTAGGTAGAACCTGTCGAAGGAAAGACGGCTGGCAGCCTTGGATCATAAGATGCTTTTGTGCAGTTCCACTAAAATCGAGCTGAGCATCCCTGATGGCAAAGATATTGAAGAAGTATGATTAGGATAATAGTACTGGCACTAGTTCATGAGACATAAACTCATCACAAGTAGAAGCCGGTAGAAGTAGAGAAAGATCGACATGGAGATGGAGCTACGTGGGGAGCTGCGGCAGTGGAGCAAGCCGGCTCCAAAAGGAATATGGACTACCTGGGACGTCGGGCTGTAGCTAGAAGGACGGTTGGGACGCGGCATCGGCCCATACCGCGGTGACCCCTGATTAGGACGCACCGACTGTGGATTTTCTCCCTCGCCGATGTCGACCGCGTCTACGCAGAACATTGTTCCCTTCCCCCAGCTGCGGGATCAGGCCGGATATGTGACCAGCGGTGTGGCCACCGTCGTTCTATGCTTGTGAAGAGAGCAACCCAAGCAAGCAGGCTTGTAGCTTAGGCTCCTGCTAGTGTATATATAGTGGTTTTCTTTTTCTCTCCATATCAACCATTTTATATTGCGTACATGTCATTGAAGAGTGAAATGATGGTTGCTTCTTCCGACTAACTTACTGTGTGATTTGACTGCTACTTTAGTGGCCCCTACACGTACTCCCCATACGTGTATGCAACAGTCACACGTTCACATGGACGCAAAAACGCGCGCGACGCCGTAATGCATGCATGTCCGAGCACACAACAGAACACACACGGTCACGCTCACGTGCTCAACCTACACGTGCATGCACACACATACTCAGCCAGGGTGAGCTAGTGACCGTATAAACACCAGAAAATGTATATATTGAGCGCAATGAGCGTATTATGAAGTCCATCAATCGTATTTTTACAAATATACAAAGTGATGCATGTTGTACTTATCTCGTTTGAAATTAAGCCATATTAACCGGAGAGGAGGCAGTATGGACTAGTATTACTTTGCTGTGTCTCGTCAACTTGCCGAACAAGGAGAAACTTGCAGGACGGGAGAAGCTTGCGCGCGGTGGCTCGCAGGACAAGGAGAAACTTTTGACTAATGCAAGTTGTCCTTCGCTCAGGCGGTGGACGTGCAACAGTTAATTTGGTGTCAGATTGCCAGAAGCATACACTATACTAGTACTATTAGTGTTGCACTTCCCGAAGAGGCGAACAGCCAAGCGCAAAGTTTACTAGTACTAGTACTAGTACTATAGTCTATAGAGGTAGTACTAGGAAATGGATGGAGGAGCGTCTGCACTCTTATTATATTTATAAAATGTGTAAAGCAATCTTCAACACATTTGGTTCTCTTCGAGGGTTCTCGCATGTGATAATGGAAGTTGATTGCATGGAACACTCGCCACAATTCTCGCTTAATTCTGGCTCATATCCTTTTACAAATAGGAGCGCTCGGTAATATTTCCTCTTTTTTTGTTATTCAGCACGTAAACAGGTCAGGAAACCTTGCGGCGCATCTTTGTGCGAACCATGCTTGTTGCACTTTGAATGTGGCCGAGAGCTGGCTTGATGAAACACCTCGCTTCCTACTTCTTTTTTTTTTTGCAGGGTACCTCGCTTCCTAGTGACCAAAGGTCTTGGCTGATCGTCCTAAGAATCCTTATATATGAATAAAGCTCTCTCATTTACTCAAAAATAAGATTAAGCCATATTAACCGGAAAGGAGGGAGTATGGACTAGCACTACTTGTTGGTGTGTCCCGTCAACTCGCAGAACGAGGAGAAGCTTGCAGGACAAGGTGAAGCTCGCTTATGCCTTTTGACTAATGCAACGTACCCTCGCCCAGGCTATGGACATGCATCAGTTCATTCGGTGTCAGATTGCTAGAGGCATACACTGTGGTACCGAACATGCGGAGTACCATCATTGTCGACTTCACGAAGAGGCAAAGAGCCAAGCGCAAGGTTTAGTAGTACGAGTAGTACTACTACTAGAACCGCATGGTGGAGCCTCTATACTCTTATTTTTCTTAATCTCTGATAAAGTACACATTTATTCCGTAGAAGGGCGGAAAATGGCAACCCAACATGTAATGATGATATCGATCAACCATGCTCGAATATACTTGGCCTCCGTGCGAGCCCGTCTGTGTGTTTTTGCTCCTCGTCTCTCTCAAGGAACGGTGGGGTTGGCCATTTTGCCGTCAATTGAGATTGGTTTGCTCACACTCCGGTCCCACATGTCAGTGATATGCCAAGAGGAGGTGCGTTGACCGACCGTCAGACGCTGCATTTCTGGTTTTGCACCTTCATACTACTCCTCCCTCCGTCACAGTTTATGTATGCGTGCTGCATTATGATGCATTTCTCTCAATGCATTTTCACCACCAGAGAGACTTTAGACGTTGCTTGGTTTAATGCTCAATTAATTAGGGCATGGTAACCGCAATTTTCTCTCGATGTAGTACTACGGAGTGGAGTAAGTGCATGCATGTGTGTACCCGGGGTGGAAGCACTGCATGGATGTGTGTACGCATTATTTCCTCTAGTAATAGACGCCGTGCTATAACTACCAATGCTATTTTTCAGGCCGATCGCTAGTCGCCTTGATCCCAGAGATTTTCTCTTTTTCTGAAGTGCACTCTATAAAAGTGACGGATGGAGTAGTATGAGCGGATTCAAAGAAGAGCGTATTGATGGTTGCTTCTTCCGAGCAACTTACAGTGGGAAATGTGGGGCTTATGATTTGACTGCTCATTACTCACTATTAATACGGCGCAATGACCGGTCTGAGTCTCCCATGCGGCTGTGCACTCCCCCCTCGGTTCTTAAATATACTCCGGAGTATTTGTTTTTCTAGAGATTTCAACGAGTGACTACTCAAATATTTGTCTTTTTAGAGATTCAAATGGACTACTACATACGGATGTATATAGACACATTTTAGAGTGTAGATTCACTCATTTTGCTCCGTATGTAGTCACTTGTTGAAATCTCTAGAAAGACAAATATTTAGGAACGAAGGGAGTACACATACGAAGCAAAATGAGTGAATCTACACTCTAAAATATGCCCATTTGAAATTTGTAAAAAGACAAATATTTAGGAACGGAGGAGTATAATTTTGTGCATGGCACATGGACCCGGATGCTGAAGAGGCTTCTGGCAATGCTATCAAGCTTCCAAAGATTTGTTTACATAATTGACGTACTATACAAATAATTTTCCAAAGGACATGAAATTGTACAATGGTGTGAGCTTTTAGCTTTTGTTTCGTGTGTTTTGCCATCGATGCTCTTTTCGAAACAATAAAAACTAACTTCCTTGCTAATCGTAGCTAATATTTACATCACAACTCAAGACAAAGTTATGAGAAGGTGTTAAATTAAAATTGATCCATGCTTTCATTGGCAGCAACGTCCCCCAGCTCTGCCTAAATCAACAAGGCATGTTGGGAAAAAGTAGCTGTCTGGACATGCAACATTCCGATCATTTTGTGCAGTTCCACTAAAATAGAGCCGAGCGCCCCTGCTCCAAAGATACTAAGTGTGATTACGATAATAGAGGACTGCTGATGAAACAATAAACACACAAATAGAAGCAGGTCACCTTTACAGTCTCTCTTAAGACTAACTAGTTGGAGAAGATTAGGCTCGGAGTTGGATGAGGAGGATAGAGCAAAACAATCTCCCTTTGTGCAGTCGCGCTGAAATGTAGAGACGTTGCCCGTGTGACATTTTGATAGAACTGCACAAAACACTCTTAAGAAAAAAGTGATTTGTGCAGTTCACCAAAAGGTCGCAATAGCAACAAGGTGAAATGGATAGCCCTGTTTGCAAAAAAGAGGTAGAAAGGAAACAATTATTGGCCAATAACAGTTGATGACACATGCGACGACAAAAAAGAAGCATATTCCTTGTCCTAAGGTAAGATACGGTTGTGTTTGTCTAAAATGGTGTGAGGACGAGATTGCAATATGGAAAGTACGTCGGACGAGGTACGTTTTGGGCAAAGAACTATGGAAGATCCACATGCAGCGATGTGGGAAGACATGCAGTGGAGCAAGGCCGGTGGGGATACCTGGAGGTCGTCGGGATGTAACTAGGTGAGCGGCGGTAGGCGGAATCTGCCCATACTGCGGCAGCGAGCAGGTGGCGTAGGCCCTACCACGCCGGAGCTTGGTCAGAGAGAACGACGTGTACCGCAGATCGGGACGTGCTACCTCGGCGCCGTCGAACGGAGATACAATGCACTCCTCCCTTTCCGTCGGCGGACGGGATGCGACCGGATCAGTGACCAACGGTGAGAGAGAAAGAGAGGCCACCGCAGCCTTGTGTGAGATACTTTGAAGAGAGATAAACCAGGCAGGCAGGCTCCATTGCATATAGTGGAGCGGACTAGCTTTTTCTCCATAAAAATCGTTTTATATTCTGTGTACGTGCCATTGAGCGATATAACTTTATTTAAAAATAACGCGCCAACGCATCAAGTCGAACTTTGTTTCGTGCACGCGTGGTGCACGACCTCCGTAGGTAAACAACCGCTACGCGCATTCAAATTAGCATGTGGGCTGCCATTTCGTACAGAAATGAGCTCCACCGTGTACCCGTGCGGGTGTGGCTGGGCACGAAGCGTGAGTACGTGCACGGTGCACCTATTCTCTTGTTGTATACGTACACCACCTACGTGGGGTTGTGTGAGAGAGATACAAACGTAGAGAGATATAGTGTGTGGGTTCGTGAGAGTTTTTTTGGGAGGGGGTCAATCAAAAAATGTAACATATGCAATGTGTGTGAAATAGAGTCCTGGATATATCATATATATAGAGGGGGCGATCCACCAGAAGAGAGTGGAGGTATCATCGGCTTGAGATGTCCATAGAATCGAAGAGAGGGATGATGTGTGTGTGTAGCGTCTTGCGATCGATAAAGAGTGCCATCGAATTTGTGTGTGCCCACGCCAAAGATATAGAGTGGCTGGCCCTCTTGGAAGGTGAGAGGGACAGTGCAGTTTGTCTCTGTGGCATGGATACCTACCTACAGCGCTCGACTATTGGTGTGTGGTGGGGGGGGGGGGGGGGAGGGAGGCCTAATTAACTATAGAGGTACAATGGATGGTATATGTGTGGAGTAGAGAGGCCTACCTCATGTATTAAGGGAGATGGATCTACCTCATGTATTAAGGGAGATCGATCGGCATCCATGCATATGTGTAGGAGAGGAATAAGGTTGGGAGAGAGATAGAGCTAGAATGTTGGAGGGGGTGGTAGTGGAGTTGCTTCTAACAAATGGTGGGATAGGCTTGCTAGACAACCGGAGGGCACGCCTGCAATATCAATAAGAGAGGGATGGCTGCCTGCGTGCATGTGCGTGCATGTGAGAGACGGGTCAGAGGCATGCACGAATGATGAGGGGGGCGATATGGCTGTCAGAAGCGCATGTAACTACATAGGAAGATCAATCGTCCTTTGTCGAGAAAGGAGAGACATAACTTGTCGTGCACGCCGATTGATGGGGGGAATAGTTAAAGTCGACCTAGGTATATGTTGGGAGATCGATGGGTATACATGCATGTGTGTGTTAGAAGCAAATGAGGCACGGGGAGAAGGGTAGAGAGAGAGAGGGATGCATCTAGGAGGTGGTGCGAGAGTCATACTATATCGAGGGGGAGGAGTGTGCGAGTACGAGATCGATGAAAATAGTGGTGGGAGTGAGGCATGGACGGTAATAAGAGAAGATGGGAAGCTTGTGTCTTGTGCTAGGCACACCTGGCTAGAGAGGCATATCGATCGATGTGTGCCGTAAAGAAGGAGCTGGGGGGCCTACACACACCGTGGGTGAACGACCTAAAGTGAAAAGACGAATTTGCGCGATGGAGCTAGAGAATGCCGAGGGAGGGTGAGAGGGATGCGGGCGTCTGCATGCACGAGAGAAAGTTAGCGCTAGCTAGCTACAAAGATAAGAGGATTGTGTGTGTGTAAAAGACGAATAGAGATCATACTTCATCATAAAAAGCGAATTCGGATATTTGAAGAATTTATCATAGTGTTTTAAATCGACGCATGTGTGAATATATAACGGTGATACACATGGTGTGGTTATGAACATGTATACTACATATAATATATTTTATCTCTACTCTTATAAAAAACGGAGTTGTTGATGATGGTGCCATCCTGCAATATAGGCCGTCCGATTTATATGTGACAGATAGGAAGGAAACTATGGCAATTTTGAAATAAGATACCCACACCCCTCTCCATATTTGCAAATTAGGCCTCCCCTTGATCATGTTGATGTTATGTGGAACGCATGGGCATCTTGCTAGTACTACGTATAATATATAGAACATTGATCATAATTTGGGCTAATATGTGGCATTTGCAGCTCAGGTCTAAATACTTGTCATAATGTAGGGGGCGGGGCACTATACTATGTGTGATAAACACGGTGTACACGTATGGAACATGGTTTAGATTATGAATATATAGTTAGTACATCAAATGTACTATTATTTGGAATCAACATCAAGTGTATTCAAAAAATAGAATTGAGTTCATGTAGTACACATAGTTCATATATATCTCTATAGTAATCATGTGGTGTGTTATTAAGGTAATACACGAATGATGGTTGAAGTTGGCAACAATCATGATTGTAGATTGTTATTGAAATAGAGAAACGAATTCAAATTCAGTTCGAATTGCAGCGGTAGTATAGACATTTGGAATGCACTAAAATGTTGGTATGAGTAGGTTACATGCACTATACAACAAGCGAAAAAATTTAATTGGATATAACATGGATTCATACTACCGAATAGCATTTAATTGCACTAAATTGTTGGTATGAGTAGCTTTAATAACATTTTTATAGTAAAAAGGGGCAAGCCTCTCTCTTTGTGTGGTGTGAATAGTTTTATTTTTTTCATTTTCTTTTTGGTTGAGGGAAGTGCAAATTGATTTGGTACGTACAAGTACAATATTACACGTTAGGCTTGTCCCCAAAATTCAACCCGCGCCTTGTTATATCCGGAAAATTCAAATATCATGCTCCCAAAACTGGCACCTTCACAACCCGCGCCTTGCTATCCCGAAATTACAACGCGCGCGAAAACTCCCTCCAGCTGCCAAATCCCGACACGCGAAATCCCCCTTCTAACCCTGAGCCGAAAGGGCCGCTAGTTCAAATCGGTGGGGGTACTTTTGTAACACACCCTACATTTTGGACAAGCGTGTCCCTAAGTCATGGTTCCCCCTCCCATCGCCTCCTTTTCGCCATTCAAAATCCCAGGCCACCATAACCTCTCCGCTCCAGCCGCGAAACCCCACCCTCCTCCGTCCGCCACCTCACCGCTGCCTAGCTGGAGCCTCTTCCCCGACGACGTCGTCTACCGCAACAACTCGACGTCCCTCGTCCACCTCCCCGAATGAGGATCCATCATCCATCGCACCATCCCGCCGGTTCAGCCGCCCTGTCCTCCACCTCCAAGGAGCTGCTCCGAAAATCGCCTCGTCTATCGCGGCTGCTCCGATGATCGCCTCGTCTATCGCGGCTTCTCCATCCCCACAGCGCCGCCTTAACCTGCTCCACCGGAACCGCAGCATCCTCACCGACTCCTCGGACAAAGCCGAGGCCTACTCGGGCCACCAAAGAGGTTGTACACTCATCGCATCGCACCTTCTCCTTAGCTCGACCTCCCGACGCCGACGGTGCTCCATCCCGCACCCCCATGGAGCGGCTACCTTGAAGCCGGCGCCGCATGCGACATCTCCACGACGGCTCTCCCCCAGTGCGAGGCCCCTTCGGCGGCGGCGTCCATACCAGCCGGATCTGCTGCTGCTGCTCCAGCTCTCGCTCGATCGCTCGCTCGCCCAGCTGCTGCTGCTCCGGCTCTCACTTGATCGCTCGCGCTGCTGCTGCTGCTCCGGCTCTCACTCGATCGCTCGCTAGCCCAGCTGCTGCTGCTCCGCCTCTCGCTCGCTCACTTGCGCTGCTGCTGCTGCTCTCCCCCTCGCTCGTCTTCTTTGCTGCTGCTCGATTTAGATACACTTGATCGAATCGATTTTTGGGTCATCGATTTTCGAGGTGGGGGGCTCACGAGGTAAGGAAGAACCACCCGCAGCAGGGACGGGGGCTCGCCGAAGAGGTACCCCACTATCTATCTTAGGGTTCAGGGTGGGGGTGGGGCCTATAGGGCTGGCCGGGGTGGCGGCGGATCAGCGATGGGGAGTTGTTTCGGGGCGGCGAGGCGGCGCTGGGGCCGGCGGTTCGGCCGGTGGTGGCTAGCGGCTCAGGGGGGTGCAGGTTGAAGATGAACTGCAGGCCCTCCCTAAACTACATGTCAAGTGCCTCTCTGCTACCATTATGCTCAGCCGACAAGAATATTCAGATTCCACAGTAAATTTCAGTTTTGACAGTTAAGTTCAGAGTCAACAATTTTTACCTCATCTGTTGTATTCAGGTGGTTTTTGGTGATGTAAATTTTACATCTATTTTACATCATCTATTGGAGAGGCTATTAGAATCCCACTTGATATTGACGATGTATGTCTTGTGCTGCTTCAGTCTTGACGTCTTACGGCTCACCGGGGCTGCTCCAACGACAGAACGATCCATCACAACAGAGCAGTGCCCTGGATGCCATTTACAGATTCCTCAGATCTTCCTCCACACCTCCGACAGCCACCTCTGCCTCAATCGCTTCAAATGACCAACCCAATGATGCCGAGGTCGACGCTGCTACGGCAAAGAGGTTGTACACTTGTTGCATCACTTATTACTATACATTCATGTCGATCCATTAGGGCTATTTTGGTTCGACGGAAAAACATAGCAATAGGGAATTTTCCAATGGCACTCTACTATTCAATTATTCATGCATTTTGTTGAAAGGAATGAAGCAAAACATCCACCTGGACCTACTTTTCAAAATCCTATGCATGAAAACAAGACCAAGTGCATTAGTGGCAAAATAACATTCTAACTGTACACACTTTCATACGGTTTCACTTTATTTTGGCCATGTTTCTTTGCATTCCTCTGCTCTTCCAATTTCTATAAACCAAACACCCAAGTTGACAGAAATCCTGTGTTTACAAATGCTCTGTTTACCATGTGCATTCCTATCCTATTCCGGTGTTTTTCCTATCCCTGCGTTTTTAGAATCATGCAAGCCAAATGATCCCTTGCAGAATTACTTCAGTTACAGGTAGGTGTCGAAGGGAACTTTGTGTGGTTTGTCCTGCTCCTGCAGTGATGTTGTCCACCTCACCTGAGGTGCTCCATCGACAGAAACATCCACCAAACCATACATCAGGACTCCTGAGCGTCTTTCGCCGCCTCAGATGTCCTTCCCTGCAGCCGGCACCCACCGCAACGACATCACCATCATCGACTCAGTAGATGAACCCGAGGAGTACACGGGTCCACAAGAGAGGTCGCACTCTTTTGATTCTGCTTATGTTATGCATTGCTTAAAACTACCTGCTACTTTATCATCATGTTCACCTCTTGGACTCCAAGTCAGGTCCAAATTAATGTTCAAAATTGAGTTCTAAATTAGTTGTGGGGCACATATCTGTTGGGGAACGTAGTAATTTCAAAAAAATTCCTACGCACACGCAAGATCATGGTGATGCATAGCAACGAGAGGGGAGAGTGTTGTCCACGCACTCGTGAGACCGAAAGCGGAAGCATTAGCACAACGCGGTTGATGTAGTCATACGTCTTCACGATCCGACCGATCAAGTACCGAACGTACGGCACCTCCGAGTTTAGCACACATTCAGCCCGATGACATCCCTCGAACTCCGATCGAGCTGAGTGTTGAGGGAGAGTTTCGTCAGCACGACGGCGTGGTGACGATGATGATGTTCTACCGACGCAGGGCTTCGCTTAAGCACCACTACAGTATTATCGAGGTGGACTATGGTGGAGGGGGGCACCGCACACGGCTAAAAGATCAAACGATCAATTGTTGTGTCTCTAGGGTGCCCCCTGCCCCCGTATACAAAGAAGCAAGGGGGAGGGGCAGCCGGCCAAGGGGGCGCGCTAGGAGGAGTCCTACTCCCACCGGGAGTAGGACTCCCCCCCCCCCTTTCCTAGTTGGATTAGGATTGGGGAAAAGAGGTGGAGGAGATGAAGGAAGGGGTGGTGCCGCCCCCCTCTCCTTGTCCTATTCGGACTAGGGGGGAGGGGCGCGCGACCCTTGACCTTGCCGCCTCCCCTCTTCTCCACTAAGGCCCACTATGGCCCATTAACCCCCCGGGGGGTTCCGCTAACCTCCCGGTACTCCGGTAAAATCCTGATTTCACCCGGAACACTTCCGATATCCAAACATAGGCTTCCAATATATCAATCTTTGTGTCTCGACCATTTCGAGACTCCTCATCATGTATATGATCACATCCAGGATTCTGAACAACCTTCGGTACATCAAAACATATAAACTCATAATATAACTGTCATCAAAATGTTAAGCGTGCGGACCCTACGGGTTCGAGAACTATGTAGACATGACCGAGACACATCTCCGGTCAATAACCAATAGCGGAACCTGGATGCTCATATTGGCTCCCACATATTCTACGAAGATCTTTATCGGTCAGACCGCATAACAACATACGTTCTTCCCTTTGTCATCGGTATGTTACTCGCCCGAGATTCGATCGTCGGTATCTCAATACCTAGTTCAATCTCGTTACCGACAAGTCTCTTTACTCGTTCCGTAATACATCATCCTGCAACTAACTCATTAGTTGCAATGCTTGCTAGGCTTAAGTGATGTGCACTACCGAGAGGGCCCAGAGATACCTCTCCGACAATCGGAGTGACAAATCCTAATCTCGAAATACGCCAACCCAACAAGTACCTTTGGAGACACCTGTAGAGCACCTTTATAATCACCCAGTTACGTTGTGACATTTGGTAGCACACAAAGTGTTCCTCCGGTAAACAGGAGTTGCATAATCTCATAGTCATAGGAACATGTATAAGTCATCAAGAAAACAATAGCAACATACTAAACGATCGTGTGCTAAGCTAACGGAATGGGTCAAGTCAATCACATCATTCTCCTAATGATGTGATCCCGTTAATCAAATGACAACTCATGACTATGGCTAGGGAACATAACCATCTTTGATCAACGAGCTAGTCAAGTAGAGGCATACTAGTGACACTCTGTTTGTCTATGTATTCACACATGTATTATGTTTCCGGTTAATACAATTCTAGCATGAATAATAAACATTTATCATGATATAAGGAAATAAATAATAAACATTTATCATGAATAATAAACATTTATCATGAATAATAAACATTTATCATGATATAAGGAAATAAATAATAATTTTATTATTGCCTCTAGGGCATATTTCCTTCAGTCTCCCACTTGCACTAGAGTCAATAATCTAGTTCACATAGCCATGTGATTTAACACCAATAGTTCACATCACCATGTGATTAACACCCATAGTTCACATCGTCATGTGACCAACACCCAAAGGGTTTACTAGAGTCAATAATCTTGTTCACATTGCTATCTGATTAACACCCAAAGAGTACTAAGGTGTGATCATGTTTTGCTTGTGAGAGAAGTTTAGTCAACGGGTCTGCCACATTCAGAGCCGTATGTATTTTGCAAATATTCTATGTCTATAATACTCTGCACGGAGCTACTATAGCTAATTGCTCCCACTTTCAATATGTATCCAGATTGAGACTTATAGTCATCTGGATCAGTGTCAAAACTTGCATCGACGTACCCTTTACGATGAACCTTTTGTCACCTCCATAATCGAGAAACATATCCTTATTCCATTAAGGATAATTTTGATCGCTGTCCAAAGGATCTACTCCTAGATCACTATTGTACTCCCTTGCAAAACACAGTGTAGGGTATACAATAGATCTGGTACACAGCATGGCATACTTAATA